>CM053587.1:313202815-313316644 GCA_028646515.1 Pseudochirops corinnae | reverse complement strand
ATTTTATATATATATATATATATATATATATATATATACTTATATATATATACTTATATATATACATATATATATATGAAACATAAGTGTGTATATGAAGACTAATAGCCATTCCTCAACAGATAAGTGGTCAAAGGATATGAACAAACATTTCTCTAAGGATAAATTGTGAAATATTCACAACCACATGAAAGAATGCTCCAAGGGATGGCTAGGTGGCACAGTGAATAGAGCACTGGCCCAGGAGTCAGGAGGATCTGAATTCAAATCCACCTCAGAAACTTAACACTTACTAGCCGTGTGACCTTGGGCAAGTCACTTAACCCCAACTGCCCTGCCTTCCCCACTCCAAAAAGCAAAAAAAAAAAAAATGCTCTAAATTACT
This sequence comes from Pseudochirops corinnae, assembly GCA_028646515.1. NCBI lineage: Eukaryota > Metazoa > Chordata > Mammalia > Diprotodontia > Pseudocheiridae > Pseudochirops > Pseudochirops corinnae. Next base: position 313,316,259 of record CM053587.1, on the reverse strand, counting down.
TATAATAAGAAAAAGCAAATTGACCAAAAATGGCAACAATCAATGTTGGAGTGGTTGTAGGAAGATAGACAAACTAATGCATTGTTGATGGAGCTGCGAAATGGTACAACCATTTTGGAAAGCAATTTGGAATTATGCTAATAAAGTGACTAAAACATCCATACCCTTTGAATCAGAGACTCCTGGGCTTATACCCCAGGAAAAACATCAATAAGAAGAAATTCCCCATACACTCCAAAATATTTGTAGGTGTACTTTTTTGTGATAGCCAAGAATTGGAAATAAAGTATGTGACCACTAATTGGGAAATGGCTAAACAAATGGTGGTATGTGAATATAATGAAATTTTACTGTGCTATAAGAAAAGATGTGTGTGATGAGTACAGAGACGCAGGGAAAGATCTCTATGAACAGATGCAGAATGAAGTTAGCAGAGCCAAAAATCAAACATAAATTAACAAAAGCACATAAGGCTTAAACAGACCCGTCATTTCCTTGGTGTAGCAAACACCTCCTGGAGGATTTTAGGGGCTTTCTCTGCTAATGTAGAACAGCACCTTCTCTACAATTTACTGTTTTAGAAGCTGGAATTTTTTGCTTTGTATATCTCATGTGCCAGGGGCCAAATCATTGTTAATTTGTCCGGAGCACTGAGTGGTTGTGACTTGCCCAGAGTCAGTAGTCAAAATGTGTTAGAAGCAGGACTTGAACTCAGACCCTCCTGACTCTTAGACCAGCTCTTCTCACCACCATCCCCATAACCCTCTGCCTTTCTGTTACATTTCTTCACAAACTATGAGTTGGTTGGTGAGTTCTCTGTGAATCTCCCACCATCTCCTCAGACATCCCATTTCCCTCTCTTCATCAAAATTATTGTCCTCAGAGTTTCATTCCGTTCCTGTGCTGACTTCCCCTGTAGAGGTTTAGTCTGTGGGATCCTGTCTCCTTTCCACTGTATATCTTCTTTCTCACAATCTAGAGTACATCTGGACACAGATTTTTTTTCCTCTTCTCTTCTATTACAAACTCTCCCCTGCCAGGATTCCTAGCATTTCCCTCCTATCCATTTCGGGGGGCTAATGTAGAGCATTGTTTGGGGGTGGTGAGTGGAGGGGTAACCAAAGCAAAGCCAGACATTGTTTCCCAAATCTGACAGGGGGTATGGGGCGGGGGGCAGGGAGGAGGTGTCTACTGTAAATAAGCTACTTCTATCTCTTTTGTAGTGAAAAGAACACCGGACTTGGGGTCATATTATGCCTTAGGATTGGAAGCCTTTGAGGCACAGAGCCAGTGATGCCAAGCTAACTGCTCTCAGTTAATGGTGCATCTGTGCCAGGTCCAGTACAGAGCATCCTAGGGGCCCAAGCTATGGCTGTACCATACGGAACAGATTTCAATGCAATACATACTTATTAAGTGCTCTATGAGGGGAATATACAAAGATGAAAAAAATAATAACAGTACCTGCCCTTAAAGTACATATAATTTAATAGGAAAAATGGATACAATTTGGTAAAGTGGAAAAAACCAACAACACTGAGTTTGAAGTCAGAAGACCTGGGTTTGAATCTTAGTTTTTTCACTTATTAACTGTATGACCTTGGGCAAGTCACAGCCTTTGAGTCTTGGTTTGGCAAAATTTGGGTGATGGTGGGGTTTGCCACATTTTCTGTGAGACTGAAAATCATAGATTGACCCTTTCCTGAAGACTCTTGTCTGGCCTGCGTTGTGACTCAGGCTTGGTGTCCTAGCTTGGAACTCTGGGAAGCTAGTTCCCCCAGCTCTTAGTTGGTTGTAGTTTCCAGGTGGTTTGGTCTTGGATTCTTTCATTCAGGTTTTCTCAGCTCCGGTTTCCAGGTAGGAAGTTGCAAAGTCCCACAGGACAGGGCTTGTGTGGGTCTGTGTTTGAGTGGAAGCTCTCCTTAGGGAGGGGGGGTGGTCTGAACAGGTAGAAAGGCAAGGAACCAGGATTCCTATGGCTCACACTAGTGATCGGGTGTGAGCTCCTTTCTGAGTCTGCCTGTTTCTTTTATGAGCTGAGGACTCCAATCCTAGACTCTGGTCAATGAATGAAGGCATCCAGACTGGGGCTGCACTTGCTGATTCTGGCTGTGAGTATTGGCTCTGGGTCTGGGGAGTGGGATGGGGTCGGGGAGTTGAGATATCTGAATTTGGATGAGGTCCACTTTCCCCTGCCTGTCATGGAAGCCATAAGGTATTTACTGAAGATAAAGGCCTTGCCTGGGAAGGGTCCCTTATACCCTGGCCCCTAAGCTCTTCACACCAGGAGGACCTCATGCCTCTCTTTCTCCCCTCAGTCTCCAGAAAAGCAAAGACGACACCCTGTTTCCCTTCCGGAAATGGTTTGTTCCTTCATTGGGCGGGAGAGGTTTTTTGTTTTTTGGGGCTTTTTTTTGAGAGAGCACGCATGGTGGTTGGTAGTTGGTAGTTGGGTGAGGGGGAAGGCCTGTGGCTAGGGCCCTGAAAGGAGGAGCCTTTACTGAGAGGGTGCTGAACCCTGTCCCCTCCCAGCCAGAGGGGCCAGGGAACCCCAGCCAAGGAGGGGTGCGGCACCCTGAGGCACAGGAGAGAACTTAAGCACACCCTGGTTTTGGAATGAGGAAGGAGCTCCTAACTGGGTGACAGCTAGGGGCAGACCTGTGGTTGAGACTTCTTCCTCCGCATGCCTGCCGCCTAAGGGACACTCGTCTCCAGTAGGAGCTTATTCCTCCACACCGAGAAGAAGGGGGAATTGGGACAGTTGGTTCTTACCTCTCCTTGGCTTGTCTGTCAACCTGCTTGTCTGGGTCTCAGCTTGGTACCATTCTCCTCTTCCTCTTCTTCTCTCACTTCCTGAGCTGAAATATAAGCTAAGGCTTATAGGGGACCCAGGCAGGAGAGGGCACAGAAGAGATCAAATCCCTTTTCCCTTGTTCTCCATCACATTTCTGCACCCAGCAGAACCAGGAGCTGTACCAAAGAGCTCTGGTGGCCCTTGGGGAGAGTTGGGAAAAGTAGGCTCTTCCTGCTAGGAAAGCTGCTTGTGGGGATCCGGATCCAGGACACTCACCATGCTGCCATAGCCCCTGTGACGGCTCCAAGCCTGGGCGTTCCAAGGCCATGGCCCGTTCCCTCAGCTGGCACTGCTGTCCCTGGTGCCTGACAGAGGACGAGAAAATGGCCTTGAGGATTGACCAAGAAATCAATAAGATCCTCATGGAGCAGAAGAAGAGGGACCGGGGAGAACTCAAGCTGCTCTTGTTGGGTGAGTGCCTCTCTCTGCCCCGTCCTCCAAGCGTCAGAGGGGCGTTTGACCCTGGGGGAGGGTCGACCTTCAGAGGAGGATCCAGAGGCTCATAGAGTGTCAGAGTGAGGAGGGACCTTAGACACCATATATTCACTTAGGAAAGGCCTAGTGAGAGGAAGGGAATGGCCCAAAGTCCTACAGAGAGAAGAACCCCGGTCTCCTGATTGCCCCCAAATAAGGTGATAGCTATGAAATGGTGTATTTGAAAGAATCGAGTATTGGGCGCATGGTGTCAGAAAGGCCATCAGTCATTCCCGCCTTCATAATTGCCAGATCCGGGCCTCTTTCCTACTAGGTTGTCTGGCTATCCTCTCCCTGATTCTCTTATTTCTGGGAGATTCAAGTTTCATGCCCCTCAAAGACTCAGGGAAGAGTCTCTGGTAGTCAGTCATACAGTGCCGTGGGGACAGAGGTAAATGAATTGAGATCCAGCTGGAAACTCAGAGGTCATTTTACAGATGAGAAAACTGAGACCAGAGAGGGTAGGAGACTTTCCCAAGGTCACACCTCCTAAGGTAGGAAGGGGCAGCATGAGGATTTAAATTCAGGTCCTCAGAGTTCAAATCCTATGAATGGCAGACCCTGAAGGGCCCTGTCATCAACTTGTCAGACCAGGCTGGTCCGGTTCCTCAGGATAACCGTGTGTACGTCTCCTGCTCCCCATTCTGCCTTCCCCACCCCCAGGCCAGCTAGGCCTTGCACCTTGGTGGCTTCTGGGATGGGGAGGTTTCATTTCTATGAAGACTTGGGGGATTTCTCCCATTGTTATTTCCTCAAAGTTGCTCTTTCTTAATATCTGTGTTCTCTCTTCAGGGTAAGGGTCAAAAAGATGGGGGTGGGTCAGATATGGGGAGGGCCAGAATGGATCCTTAAAAATACTCACTTATATGTGAGGTCAGTGGGAGCTGGTGACCCCAGTCTTTAATTCTTAACTTTAATTCTTAATTCCTACAACTTCCCCCTTCCTTCTCTCCCCTCCATTGAGAGAGCTTCTGTCCCCCTTGCTTTCCAGGGGTCTGGAAAGATCCCACTCCTTTCCCTCCTGGAGGGATCTCCCTGAATTAAGCCCAGACCAACTTCTGCTTCATTTTGCTGTCCTATTTCAGATGTTATGCTTCTGTGGGGACCCAGGCTTGGGGGCTGGGGGACCTATAATCAAAAAATCACACACAATATCAAAACTAAAAGACTGACTTGTCCTTCCAACTTTGACCTTCCAAGTTTTGTGTCCTCTCCAGTTTTGATGTTATATGGTTCCAGGGACCCTTGCAGGTCTGAGTTTCTATGATCTCGAGTCATCCCTGTTAGGACTTAGGGACCCTTCCCAGAAAAGAAGCTGATACAGGAAGGCCTTGAAACACCAAGTCTTGGGATGCTTTTTCCTGGTCACACAGGATTATATGTTTTTAGATCCACTTTCTAGATGAATCTTCCTCCTTTGCCATATAAACCAGAGCCCATGTGGTCACAGAGGAAGCAGGCCCTTCCTGTCTGAACTCCAGGTGCCTCCTCAGCTCAACAGACATTCGCTGAGGTCTGTGGTGTGTCGGGCCCTAGACTGAGTGAGGACAGAGATGGATGAGATCGGGCCTCTGCTTCCCTGGAGCGTGTAGTCTAGAAAGGGAACAAAATAGGTCCAGGACAGGATAAAGGACATATGAGAGGGGGAATTGGTATTCCGAGGCATGAGAAGAGGGAATAATCCTTAGGGGATGGGGGGGACAATGGTCAGGGGAGTCTGGAGGAAGCAGTGTGCATGTTGGGCCTTGTCGGATGGCTAGGATTTTAACAGGCAGAGATGAGGTAGGTTAGTCCACGTAAATGGAAGGAATGCCAAGAACAGGGGAAAGTCTGGGACAAGAAAGAGGAGCCTATGGCCTCGAGGCCACATGTGGCCCTCTAGGTCCTCAAATGTGGCCCTTTGACTGAATCCAAACTTCACAGAATAAATCCCCTTAATAAAAGGATGATAAAAGACTCCAGGATGTGTTTTGACAGATGTGAAGGGAATTATGATTTCCATATTAATCTATATGATATGTGTAATGAATGTACTAATAATTTAGATTCCTCAGAGCTGCTTCTTCTGCCTTGGGAGTCAGAAGTTTACAGTGCAGCTTGTGGGCTCATGGGCTTGTCGTGGGAAACCACTCAAGTCCTAGAAATAGCTATTTTGTGATCCCCTCCCCCCTTCCCCTCTAGTGATTTATAGGGAGCATTCCTCAGTCTGAGAGTCATTGATTAAACCACTGCTTGTTTCCCAGCACTCCTGTCTCTGGCCCGCTTTGTGTGGCTTCAGGTGTTCACAGATTAGAGACCAGTCCTGTCTGGATGATACAGTAAAATCCTGTCAACATAGAGCACCAAGAACATAAAGGGTAATGGGGGAAATTATCTGGAAAAATTAACTGGAGATAGTTTGCAGAAGGCCTTGAATGCCAGAGTGAGGAGTTTGGATTTTCTGCTGGGGTCAGAAGATGTTCAGAGGTTTTTGAACAGGGGAGAAGTATCAGAGATAGACTTGGGCGGGGAGGAGGGGCTGGTGAGGGGGGAAGAAATGTGAAGGTTGGGTTAGAGTAGGGGAAGACTGGAAGTTATCATAAGAGTTCAGATGTAAAGGATGAAGCATGTGGCCTCAGAGCACGTGGCCCAGCATGTCAGGGCCAGAAAGGATCTTCAGATCATGAAATATTAGGGCTGGAAGGAAGAGATGAAATACACAACGGATTGGTTAAGAACTGAACACTCACAGTGCTGGTCCTCAAACCCAGTGAATACTTTGTGTATTTGTTATGGGAATGAAGGAAATAGGGGTGTTTGACCTGAAGAAGTAAAGACCCAGGGGGAACATGATAGCTGGTTTCCAGGACTTGAAGGACTGTGTCCTGGAAGAAGATCTGACTCGTTCTAATCAGCCCCAGAGGCCAACTCTACCAACAAAATTTGCAGAGGCAGATTTTTATCCCATGTATACAAAAATTTCCTACTAGTGGCAGCTGTCTCAGCTGCCCCAAGAGGCAACATGTTTCCCATTGCTGGAGGTTTTCCAACAGAAGTGACCCCCTTCTGGGGATAGGTTGAGCTAAAAGACCCCCCCAAAACTCTCTTCCTATTCTGAGATTCTGTGATCCAATTCAACCCTAGAACAGAGAATGTTGGAGCAGGAAGGAGCATGTATTCAGTCAGTGTATGACTCAGGACACCCCCATCAGTACCTCACTCTCCTGCTTCCTGCCCTCTCCTCCCAACTCTCCACCCATTTCCTCATTTGTGGCCTGCAATTTTTCCCTTCCTTGTAGTCCATCCACCCCTTCCCCTTTTGATCTCCTTCCAATGGGGGGCCCTAAGGAAAAGGCAAAGGAGGGCTGGTGGTCTTTCTGTTGCTTCCAAGTCAATGCTCTCCCTGTCCTAACCTAAGGTTTGATTCCACCTTCCACTGCCAAATTCCAGGCATGACTTCAGGCATGTACCCTTGGAGCCTGTGAAATGAGGAGAATTTGTCCAGTCTAGTCTGCAGAAGGAAGTTGGAAGCCAAATGAGATCATACCCAAGGAGGTTTTGAGGAGAGATGTAGGGGATGAGTCACAGAGTCATAGGGTGGAAAAGTCTGAAGGAACCGTAGAAATCAGGATACTTTTTATTATAAGCATACTGTATATGTTGCATGTATAGTATGTTTACAATGAATTACATAGTATGCCATATATTATAAACATGAGAGTCCACCAAGTGTAGTGGACAGAGAGTTGACCTCAAAACCAGAAAGGCTTTGATTTGAATCCTACCTTTGACAACTCCTGGCTGTGTGACCCTGGGCAAGTCCCTTAGTTTTTCAGGGCTCCAGGTGAGTCTCTGGGATTATAAAATGTGGATAAGCCAATTACCTTTTGGTAGAGTGATTTCCTTCACCAGGGAGTTCCCTATATCAATAAAATCCCAGATGCAATTCTTATCTCTCTTCCTAAAAGAATATAAACTTTGACAGATCTAGGGGCTCATGAAAACGTGAGCCTCTTTTCAATGGTCGAGGCAAGAATTTATCCACCCTTTCTCAACCTCGTTGACCTTCTGTGAGTCCTCCATAGGACACTCTGCCATCAATATGCTGGGGCCATGTCTCTGACACAGTGTGGGTACCAAGAGAGCAAGATGGCGGGCTGTCAGTTGCCAGTTTCAGTAAATACAAATTTTTTAAAAACAAAGAATAACCCCTACCTCCAACCCCCAAGGTCCTCAAAATACCTTTTCCTTTAAAAAATGAAAGAATAGGACATTAAAAAAGAATAGTAATTGGAGCTTTGTTTGGTCTGTGTGTTTATTGAGCACTGTCGCTGTTTATATGTTCAGAATCAATGAGTATATTCTGCCGGCTCTGATTTCTTTTATCTGCATTCTTTTGGGTTTCTTTCCAAATTTCATTATATTCTTCATCTTTGTTATGTTTTTAAAAAGACTGCAGTTTGATCATTTCCCAATTCAATTTAGTTCCATTTAATGAATACTTATTAAATCCTACTATGCACCAGGCACTCTGCTAAGGGCTTGTTGTTGAGTTGTGTCTAACAGTTTGTGACCCCATTTGGGGTTTTCTTGGCAGAGATACTGGAGCGGCTTGCCATTTCCTTCTCCAGCTCATTTTACAGATGAGGAAAATGAGGCAAAGAGGGTTAAGTGACTTGCCCAAGGTCACACGGCTAGTTAGTATCTGAGGTCACATTTGAACTCAGGTCTTCCTGACTCCAGGCCCAGGGCACCTCTTACTTGCCCTACCTGTTATCTTGTCCTACCCGTTAGCAATTACTATTTCCAGTTATTTAGGTCTGTCTTTATTTCTGTAGAGTGTTTTATAGTTGAGTTCACATAGTCACTGGGTGAGTCTTACTAGAAACATTGTCAAATATTTTCTAGCTTCTATAATTATTCTGAATGGAATTTCTCTATCTAGCTCTTCTTGCTGGATTTTGTTGGTTATGCGTAAGAATGCTGACTATTGACTGGAAATGTTTTATATCCTGTAATTTTGCTGAATTTATTATTTCGACTAATTTTTTGTTGACTCTCTAGGGTTTTCTGAGTCTACCATCATCTCATCTTCAGAAAGTAGCAATTTTGTTTTCTCTTTACTTATGCTTATTTCTCCAATTTATTTTTCATACCTAATTGCATTTCCAACCCTGTGTTAAGCAGTAGTGATAATAATAGGTATCCTTACCTTACCCTTGATCTTTTAGGAAAGGTCTCTTAACTCTTTATTATATATAATGCTTATTCTTGGACTTAGATAAATACTACTTACTGTTATTAGGGAAAGGTCCATTTATTCCTATGACTTTTAGAGTTTTCCATAGAAATGAGTGTTGGATTTTGTCATATAATTATCAATACTTACGATTTATCAATCATTTTTGTTATCTACATTATTAATATTATTTATTATAGGCATATCTTTCTTATTTTGAACCGCCATTTCATTCCTGATGTAAAACCTAACCTCATCATAGTGTATAATATTTTTGATGTGTTGTTGTAGCCTATTTGCTAATATTTTATTTAAAAGTTTTGCATCAATATCCATTGGGGATATTGGTCTATACTTTTCTTTCTCTGCTTTATTTTTCTCTGACTTAGGTATCAAGATTGTCTTTGTATCCTAGAAAGAGATTAAAAGGTGTCTTCTTATCATTGTAAACAGTTGATGTTGTATCAAAATTAATTTCTCGTTGAATGTTTGATAGAATTCATTTGTGAGTCCATTGGGTACTGGAGTTGTTTTTTTTTCCTTTGAAAGTCCATTTATATCAAGTTCAATTTCTTTCTCACAAATTAGATTATGTAAATGAACTCTTTCTTTTTTTAAAATCCAAGTGTCTTCTATTTTTGTAAGTATTTATCTATTGCCCCAAAGTTATCAGTTTTCTTAACATATAATTAAACAAATTAGTCTGATAATTTCCTTGATTTCCTCTTTACCTGTTGCAAGTTCTCCTTTGTCATTTTTGATATAAACAATTTGGCTTTCCTCTCTCTCTCTCTCTTTCTCTTTCTCTCTCTCTCTCTCTCTCTCTCTCTCTCTCTCTCTCTCTCTCTCTTAAATCAGGTTAGCTAACTGTTGATCTCTTTTATAAGAATTAAAAAACCAGGTCCCAAATCAGTTTTGTAACCCAATGGTCTTTTTGTTTTCATTTTATAAATTTCTTTAATTTTCAAAATCTCTACTTTGCTATGTAGTTGGAGATTTTTGATTTGTTGTTATTCGAATCTTTGAAAAATTATTAATTTGTTCTCTCTTTTATTGATTAAAGCATTTAGAAATATAACATTTCCCCTGAGAACTGCTTTAGCCACAGCCCATAAATTTTAGTATGTTGTCTCCTTATCATTATTTTTTAAATGAAATTTTCTACTGTTTGTTCTTTGACAAAGATATAATTTGTTCTTTGACCCACCAGTTCTTTAGAATTATGTTATCTAATTTCCAATTACTTTTAAAATTCTTTCTTTAATGACCCTTTATTAATATCCAGTTCCTTTATGCATACACACACAGACACACAGACACACACACAAGCACACACACACAGATATACACACACAAACACACACCCACACACCCACAGACCCACACAGACACAGAAAGTAAGGTCCAGAATGGAGAAGAGACTTGTCTAAGGTATAAAAACTAGGGGAGGCTTGGCTAGTCAGCAGTTCATCTGAAGGTGATCTAGGTGGTTAAATTCTACAGACTCAATGAGTTAGCAAATGTTTGGAAAGGTAGGTTGAGACCAGGTTATAAAGTGCTTTAAATGCTAAACCAGAGAGGTTATATTTGACTGGATTATTAGAGTTTATGGAAGAAGAGAATGACATGGTTAAACATAGGCTTTAGGAAAATCAGTTTGGCAGGAAGATCATTTGGAAAGGTGAGAGAGTCAGGAAGACTGATGAGGAGGCTATTGGCATGGTCCCAGTTAGAGGTGATGAGGACCGAGTGACTTTGTGAGAAGGGGATGGATGGTAGAAAAGGCAAGCCTTGGCAACTGATTGGATATGGGCTTGGGGTAGGGGATGTGTGCGGAGGGTGGTGGAAGACAGTGAGAATATTTATATATAGCAAGAAAACCAGTTCAATCACATGGGCTCCCGTCAGGGAGGCAGCAATCACTCCACTCTCTGCCCTAGGCAGTTTGCATCTCAAGTACTGAATTTGGTTCTGAGTGCCAAAGGATACAGATAATCTGGAGAATGTTCCCAAGTGAGAAATCAGGATGGTGAAGAACCTTGAATTTATGCCATGAGAAGATGAGTTAAGGGAGCTGAGGATGCACTGCCTGGGGAAGGGAAGACTCAGTAGGTGTATGATAACTGCTTTCAAGTATTTAAAGGGCTATGATACTCTGGATGAGAGATTGGATGGATTCTACTTGACCTTAGAGGCCAGAACTAGGCAGAATGGCTAGCAACTTCAAAGAGGCAAATTGAAGACTGAACATAGGAAAGACTTCTTATCAATTGAGAAAAAACTCCATTCTCTGGAGGGCTTGGAGCACAGGTTGGACGACCCCTTGTTGGCTGTGTTGTAAAAGGGATTTTTTTTTTCAGATGTGTGGGTTGGTCACTGAGGTCTCTTTCTCCTTTGAGACTGATTCATGCAGTCAGCAGTGGAGTCAGGGCTGGACCCCAAGTGGGAATCTCATGACTGCCCAGTCCTAAGCCCTGTCCACTGCAACAAACCTGGTCAAATAAGACTTTATTGTCAAGGTCTGTCCAAGAGTTTCTTGGGAAGCAGGCAGAGAGTTCTAATCTTTAGATAAGCTGTCCAGATTGGGACCCCTTTCCCCTTCCCCTCCTGCCCCCTCCCTGGGGAGGATATGCTGGTGAAGTTCTAGGAGCCCCTGTGTGGGGCCTGGGATAGAGGGCAAGGGAAGAGCTGGGGGGTATTCCTGACCCTGATCTGGCCTCTCACCCACAGGTACCGGGGAGAGTGGAAAAAGTACCTTCATTAAACAAATGCGGATTATCCACGGGGCAGGCTACTCGGAGGAGGATCGCAGGGGCTTCACATCCCTTGTCTATCAGAACATCTTCACCTCCATGCAGGCCATGATTGAAGCCATGGACATCCTTCACATCCCTTATAGCTGCCCTGAGAGCAGGGTGAGGCCAGCCAGGAGGAACCGAGGGGGATCTGGGGTCAAAGGGAAAGGGGGATAGATGGCATACCCTGCGGCCGCTCCAGGCCATGATCATCTCTCTTTCCTCACATCCACCCCCCCATTCCCAGGGGCCCCATAGGATGATAGGCCTACAGGCTTAGGGCTGGAAGGAGCCTTAGAGGACTGGTGGGAAAACAGATCCAAAGAAGGGAGAGAGATTTGCCCAAGGTTGCCCACCTCAGGACCATCTCTGGAAGAATGTGTGGGGCCATCTTGGTGCAGTGGGTTTGCAGTTAGAGGCTCTGGGTTTTAATCTTACTTTTACCCCTTAATACTTTGGGCAAGTCATTCAATGTCCTTGGGCCTCAATTTTCTTATCTGTAAAACTGGAGAGTTGGGCTAAATCCCCAAGGTTCCCCATGTTATTGTATTCCTGTAGTTATCTGATATGATTATGAAAAGATGAAGAAGACATATGAGGCTGTGCTGTGGGTGAGCTGGAGGCATCTCCCCTCTCTTAGAGGCACCCTTCTGACTTGACTTGGGCTTATAGCCCTGAGGACCCCACGGCCTCTGACTTCTTGACCCCTTTACCTCCCAGCATCACGCTAACCTGATTCTGAGCATGGATGCCTACAAAGTGACGACCTTTGAGAAGCCCCAGGCCCACGCCATTAAGTGTCTGTGGAAAGATGCTGGCATCAGAGCCTGCTATGATCGCCGTCGAGAGTTCCATCTGCTGGACTCGGCTGTGTAGTGAGTGCAGGACAGATGCATGGTTTGTTGGGTTAGATTGTGTGCTGGGGGGGGCGCTGCCTGGAAGAAATTCAGCCTCTGGGTCGTTGTGTTACCAGGCTTTCCCCTAGGCTCTGGGGTGAAGACTGAGCCCTGGAAGTCCCTGGGCCACATGCATAGGAGGGATGCTGGATGGAGCCCCCAGAGACTCAGCTCAGGAGCCTAGGGAACCCCCAGTGGGGACCAGGAATCCGGAAATCCATCGCTATCCATAGTCATCTCTACACACATGTGTGTATGTGTGTGTGTGTGTTCTCAAACATAACCATACAATTCTGGGTGTTCTTGGGCAACGCATCACAAAAATGAACAAATACATGCCCCCCAGGATGTCTGCATCTAGAAGTATTAGGTGCATGTGTGTGCATGTGGGAAGAATGAGGGGGAGGGTCTATGTGTTAGAGAGTGTGGGCATGGGGTATATGTGTATATGAAAGAAAGGATGCATCTGTGGGCAATGTGTGTGTCTGAAGAGACAGAGAAAATATCTATTAGTAGGGAACATGTGCTTGTGATGTGTATGTGTGTGAATATATTGTCCCACCCCGTTGTGGGAGTCTGCAGGTAGGGGCTTCATGAGTGATGCGTGTAGCTGGCTACATCTGCTGTGTTTCTGGTGGGTCTCAGCTGAGGGTGGTATGTTTCTTTAAGCACAGTTGGGGGTGGGGGTGTGTGTCCACGTATGAAGATAGAGCAGCGGTTCTCAACCTGTGGATTGCAACCCCTTTGGGGATTGAACGACCCTTTCACAAGGGTCACAGGGGTCACCTAAGACCATTTGAAAACACATATTTCCAATGGTCTTAGGAACTGAGACATCGCTCCTCTATCTGTCTCCAGGTGGGTCCGCCTACATGCAGATACACCCACATATGAGTATTAAAGGGTTGTGGCATTAGCAAGGTTAAGAACCACTGAGATAGAGTGTGTGGGACCTCTGGCAGAGCATGGACTCTCCAGCCATCTGTCCATTCTGTTGGAAGTCTCTGTTGCTTCATGTATCCCCACAAGCTCCCCAGACTCATTTCCTCTCCTTTTTGGAGAAGGGCACACTCCTGCTGCACCTGACACCAACACTTCTCAGCATCCACCAGGGGCAAGCTCTTAGTGAAGGCTTAGCACACACACACACACACACACACACACACACACACACACGCACCCTTGAAAATAAATAGCCAGGTCCTTTATGTGATTCTGACCACATTCACACAACTGGCACCCTAGGTCAATAAACTCTTAGGGAGCCTCTGTGTAGAGACAGCCCTGGGCCGGGCACTGTGGGGAGGGGGCAGGCAGGAGAAAGGGGCAGTGATTGTCTGGCCCCTCGAGCCTGTGGGGTGCAAACAGTGGGGCCTTTGGGGGCCCAGGGAAGGAAAAGAATACTGTAGTCCTAGAAAGCTCCCTGGTGGAGGTGGGGTAGGGGATGCCATTTTGTGGTGGGCTACAGAAAGGCTGGAGGGTGAGATGGGGACCCTGAGGGTTAAGAGGGTCAGAGCCAGGACTCAGGGCCAGGTCTGGGTTTGCAGTTACCTGTCCAACTTGGAGCGTATCACAGAAGAAAGCTACATCCCCACAGCCCAGGACGTTCTGAGGAGCAGGATGCCAACGACCGGCATTAATGAATACTGCTTCTCTGTTCAGAAGACCAACCTGAGGTGAGCCCCCCAGAGCTGCCCCTCCCCAATCCTGACTCACTGGAGCGGGCTCTTGACCTTCTGACTCCTTCCCCCCATCAACCCTGACTTCTCCAGGATCTTCTGCCCGGCTCATGGAGACAGTGTGTGGCCAGTGGGCTCCTGTGTCCTGTGTGACTCTGGTCACGATAAGCCCAGTACTCTCTACTTGTAAAATGGTTGGGGGTAGGTTGTACTAGCATGGCTCACCTTGGCTATGGGACCGTTGCCTACCTGCCCTTGTCCTTCTAGTTCCTAGGATTCTCTGCCTCCTCTATTTCTGGGTGTTTACTTATTTTTGTATGTAGAACTCAGGGGGAACCAGTGGAAAAGGAAGGAACTGAGGTCAAAGACTTTCCCCTTTCCCTTGGGTAAATGTGACCTTGGGTGAGCCATATTGCTCCCCAGCCCCTCAGTTTCTTTATCTGTAAAATGAGAAGGTTGGACTAGATTCTTTCAGTCTGTCAACATTTACAAAGCACCCACTATGTGCTAGTCAACATTTACTAAGCACCCACTGTGTGCCAGTCAACTTTTACTGAGCACCTACTATGTGCCAGGCATAATTTACTAAATGCCTACTATGTGCCAGTCAACTTTTACTAAGCACCCACTATGTGCCAGTCAACTTTTACTGAGCACCTACTATGTGCCAGGCATAATTTACTAAATACCTACTATGTGCCAGTCAACTTTTACTAACACTATGTGCCAGTCAACATTTACTAAGCACCTACTGTGTGCCACACAACATTTATTAAACACCTACTATATGCAAGGCAACATTTACCAAGCACCTACCATGTGCCAGGCAACATTTACTAAGCACCTACCATGTGCCAGGCAACATTTACTATACTACTACTATACAGTCAACATAAGCACTACACTACACTCTGGGGATACAAAGAAAGGTACAAGACAGTCCTTGCTCTCAAAGAGCTCACAGTCTGATGAGAGAGACATTATGCAGACAACTGTGCACAAACAAGATGTATCCATGAGAAACTGGAGATAAAAAGAAGGCACTGGTGTTCAGAGGAATTGGAAAAGAAAGTGGCGTTTCAGTCGGCACCGGAAGTGAGTCCTGGAGCTGGCCTCCAATGGCCTTCTAGCTCCTGAGCTATGATCTGATGAAGGCAAAGGATGTTCCCTGTTTGGTTTTGTATCCTCAGCGCGTAGAGCAGCACCTGCCCTGAACACTGTAAGGTGTACTGAATATTATTGTCATTGAATTGAATTCTCTCTTCCTAAGCCTAAGGGCCCTCCCAGCTCTGATATCCTGTGTCCTAAAGCCCTCTCCAGCTCTGATATCCTGGGTACCAAGGCCCTTCCCAGCTCTGATATCCTGGGTACCAAGGCCCTTCCCAACTTTGACATTCTGGGTTCTAAGGGCTCTCCTAGCTCTGACAATCCACATTCTAAGGGCTCTCCCACTTCTGACGTTCCGTAAGGTCTTTCTCATTCAATGTTTTACAATCTCTTCTAGTTCAAGCAACTAATTCCATAGCATACTTTTCCATACTCACTAGGTTTTTTTGTGGGACCTAGGGAGCCACCTCAGACACCTATAGGGAAAGAGTTGGAGACCTGGGAAGCTGTGGTAGGTGGGTTCCAGTACCCTCCTTTTTTTTCCCTCCCTGGGCTCTGAAGTTTTCTGAGACTGTACCTACTAGGGAAGGCCCCTGGGAAATAACCTGTCCATGGGGGTTGAGGGGAAATGACGTAGACCCCACTATCAGTGACCCACATTTCTGAGAACAGAGAACAGGAAAAAGACCTGTATGCTTAGCTCTGTTGTGGTGGTGAGTGGAGTGGGGGCTGGGTGGAGGTGGTGCCAGGAACCTGGCCAGACCTTTTCCTAGTGGGAGGTGACTCCTGTGCTGGAAGCTAAGGCTGAGGACTGCCCAGGGGCTGGGCATGGGGATGGACAGCTGAAGGCTATTTACACTTTCTGGCTGTTAACTCAGAATCTCCCCTTAGCTCAGAAAAGTAGCCCCTGCATCCTTCTCCCCGTGGCTAGCCCAGAAAGTTGACTGCTTTTATCTCTGTCCATGTATGTACTCTTTCCTTCTGCATGTGAAAATGTGAAGGACCCTTAGAAACAATAATCATGATGAATAACAGGTTTGTGACCTTTGTATGATTTCATTCTACCTTTATGACACTCTGGGAGGGAGGTGCTATTCTTATATTCATTTTATAGATGAGGAAGCTGAGACAGATGGAGGTCACCTTGGCTAGGGTCACACATCCAGTAACTGTCTGAGGCTGGATTTGAACACAGGTCCTCCTGACTCTTTCTCTGGTGTTTCTATACCGAGCCATATAGGTGCCAATCAGCCAATCCCTTCATTTTAGAAACGGAGGCTTAGAAAGACAAAAGGCAACTGATTCTAGGTCACATGGCAAGTGATCAGCAGGACACAGAACATGAATGATGCTTTTGATTCCTGGTCTGTCTCAGCTCTAAAAACAGCTAGAAAGACCTCAGAACATAGAATGTGACAGCTGGGAAGGCCCTTAGAACATGGAATGTGAGAGCTGGGAGGACCCTTAGAACACAGGAGGTCAGAGCTTGGAGGGCCCTTAGAACACAGGATGTCAGAGCTGGGAGGACCCTTAGAACACAGGATGGGACAGCCCTTAGAACACAGGATGTCAGAGCTGGGAGGGCCCTTAGAACACAGGATGTCAGAGCTGGGAGGACCCTTAGAACACAGGATGGGACAGCCCTTAGAACACAGGATGTCAGAGCTGAGAGGACCCTTAGAAATGTTTTAGAGTAACCTTTTCTTTTTACAGTTGAGGAAACTGAGTCCCACAGAGGTGAATTTACTTGTCCAAGGTCATCTATCAGTTTGGTGGCAAATCCAGTCCTGTGCCCCTCTACTTCCTGATCTCATTCCTTTCCTCTCTAAGACCTCTGTGTTTGTGTGGTTGAGGCAGAGAGTGGTGTCTGGGGAGCCTTGGCATTTAGTTAATCCTGGATCTGTGCATGAAGGGTCAGGTTTGTGTCCTATGACTCCCTCCCAGAGCCTCCCCTTCCTTAGGCCAGGCACGGACAGGGTCTATTTGGTTGGCACAGGATTGTGGATGTGGGCGGCCAGAAGTCTGAACGGAAGAAATGGATTCACTGCTTTGAAAACGTCATCGCGCTCATCTACCTGGCCTCCCTGAGCGAATATGACCAGTGTCTGGAGGAGAATAACCAGGAGGTCAGTCTACCAACTAGCATTTATTGTTTTCATTGTGTCTGACTCTCTCTGACCTCTTTTGGGGTTTTCTTAGCAGAAAAATGGGAGTGGTTTGCCATTTCCTTCTCCAATTCATTTTACACATGAGGAAACTGAGGCAAGCAGTGTTAAGTGACTTGCCCAGGGTCACACAGTTAGTAAGTGTCTGATGCTGGATTCAAATCCAGGTATTCCTAACTCCAGATCTGGCACTTTATCCACCGAATCACCCGGCTGCCCCTAGAAAGAACCTACTGTGTGTCAGGCACTGTGTCAAAGGCTGGGAGTACAAAGACAAAAGACAGTCCCTGCCCTCAAGGAGTTTACAGTCGAATGGGGGAGATAGCATGTGAACAACTGAATGCAAGACAAGATAGAGGGGGTGGTCCCAGAGGGAAGGCACCAAGATTAAGGAGACTGAGGAAGATTTCTTGCAACTTGAACTGAGGCTGAAGTGAGTAAGGGAAGTCAGGAAGTGGAGATGAGGAGGGAGAGTGTGTCAGGCATGGGGGAGGGAGCTGGGACATGGAGTGATGGGTGGGTATCACCAGAGTCCAGAGCATGTGAAGGGTGGAAGGGTGGAAGGGTGGGAGATGGTCAGGTTATAAAGGCTTTAGAAGCCCAGCAGAGGATTTAAAATTTGATCCTGCAGGTCATAGGGAGCCATGGGAGTTGACTGAATGGGGGCATGACCTGGTCAGGCCTGTGGATTAGGCAGCCCAATGGACAGCTATATGGAGGATGGACTGGAATGGGGAGAACTGGAGGCAGGGAGACCAGGCAGGTGTGAGGCCACGAGGAGAAAAGAGAGGGGAGGAGGGAGGTCATAGTGGTGCCTGGGAGCATCCTCTGTCCCCCCAGGGAGGGGCCTGACTGGATATTCATGCCCATCCAGGAGACATTCACTTACAGAGACACACAGCCCCAGGTGGGGCCTTGGTGCTCGTCATCAGCCTTACACACTGAAACGCCGGCTCCCAGAAGGTGATGTGTCACCCACAGAGACCCAGCCAGTCTTGCTTCCATCCAGATTCACAGCCTACTTGGACACACTTCTGCATGTTGTCAGCCACACAGGATCAGTCAGACTCACAAACACGTACATCAGGCTCTCACATGGAGAGCCAGACGCAGTCACTTGAAGACAACCATACACTATCACGCAAACACTCCCCAGCATCCCAGAATCTCAGAGTTGGAAGGGAACTTGGGTCTCCTCTCGTCTAAACCAGACTTCGACAAGACTCTCCCTCTGCAACACCTCCTGACAAATGGTCGTCCAGTCCTTTTTTTCCCTTTGGTGAGGCAATTGAGGTTAAGTGACCTGCCCAGATTCACACAGCTAGTAAGTGCGTCAGGTGTCTGAGGCTGGATTTGAACTCAGGTCCTCCTGACTCCAAGTGGGTGTTCTACCCACTGCACCACCTAGTCGCCCCCATCCAGTCTTTTCTTGAAGATAGAAAAGCTGGGTATGGACCTATGATTTTATCAATGTAGGAAACTTTGCTGCTCCCCCAACACACAAACACACACACACACACACTCACACACATACACACACTCACACACACACACACACCTCTTAGGTCTGAACAAATGAGATTGAAAATCAAGAGAATTCAGGACTAGAGCCACTTGATCTTATTTATGACCTTGGATAGGTCCCCTCCCTCTTTGGACCTCAGTTTCCTCATGTATGAAATAAAAGCGTTGGATGGGAAGGTTTCTAAGGTCTTCTGTCTTAACATGTCACATTCTAAGGTCTTGTGGTAGTCATTTCCCAGTGTGGAAGTGGCCTCTCCTAAATGTTGACCCATCATTTATTTGTGTCTTAGAGACACAAGCTGAGGAGCTGAGAAGTCAGGTGGGTGCGTCAGAGTCAGAACTCGAACCCAGGGCTTGTTGGCTCCAAGGCTAGGCCTCATTCACTCTGCCTTGCAGTTGCTCATATTTACCTACCGTGACATAATTATAATTCACATTTATCTAGTACTTTGAGGTTTCCAACAAATTCTGCGTGCCGTATCTCTTTTGATCCTCACAATAAGATGGAGAAGCGCCCAAAAGAATTTCCTTCATTTGACAGATGAGGAAATTGAAAGCCAGAAAAGTGATATGATTTGTTCAGGGTTATCTACCTAGTGATCGATGGAAGTAGGACTGGAACACAGCACCCTGTGTACTACACCAGTGGTCCCCAAAGTGGAGGCTGTGGAATAACCCTAGGGAGGCTATCGCTTGATCCCCAGGGGTACAATCAACTAATGGGGGGGGGGAGACGCGTTATATCCCAACCTCCCCGTCTTCAAAGCCTCCCCATTTTTGGTTGGTCACCACCACTCCTCCAGTCTTCCAGGCTGGCAGCCTCAGAGTCATTCTTACCTGCTTCCATTCTTTTGCATTGCATATCCAACCAGCCGACAGATCTTGCCCTTCTCATCTCTTGGTATCTTTCTCCTCTCTCTCCTCTCTCTACTCACACAGCCACTACCTTAGCCTAGGGCCTCATTGCCTTCTGCCTGGACCATTACAATGGCTTCCTGATTGCTCTCCCTGCCTCAAGGCTCTCCCCCTCTCCAATTCAGATTCTATACAGCTGCCAAAGTGTAGACCTGACCCGGTCATCCATGCCCCTCTCTAGTGGCTTCCTGCTGCCTCTAGTATCAAACATGATTTTATCTTGTTTCATTGCCTGTGATATTTATTTCTGGATAAATTTTATAATGTGCATAATTATTAGTACAGCATCACATGCATGAATTTGTACATAGGTTAATAGCAGGGTGCATGCCACCAACTTTTTTGCTGTTAGAGATATACAATCAAATGATTCTGGAGACCACTACCCTACAGCACGGTTTATACATCTGCACTGAAGTCTCTCTCCATAGCCTAGAGGGGACCCTGGGCTCCAGATGGCCATGCCAGCAGGGCACAAGTCTAGCAGGTTTTACTAATCTGGGAAAGCTTTGGGTAAGAACCCAGAGACAGGTTACTGTCGCTAAGTTCAGAGAAACTTATGTCTGAGTCCAGGTTGGCTGATGGGTAAGAAATAGCCCTGGACTCTGGCAACTCTTCAAGACCATATCTAAAGTCTTACAGGGGTCTGCATAGGATTTGTGCTGGTGACCAGTGGGACTGGAGAGCCTGGAAGTGTAGATGAATAATCCTGTGCACAGATACAGACACACACAACGCACAAGTATAGTCTCCCGTACCCTAAGACATACAAGTACTTACTTATACAGGGACAGACACCCTTATCACACAGCTACTCACAAATATTGTCCCCTGCTTTGGTAAGAATGTCAATTCCTTAAGAGCAGGGGCCATTTTTCATTTTGACTTACAATAGTAGGTTCTTGATAAAAAGTTTAACCCCATTAGACCAATCAGATCCAATCAATATTGATTAAAGGGAAAGAAAGACATTGGTAAATTGGATGATCATAGGGCAATAGGTGTAGGTAGGAAGGGACCTCAAAGGCCATTGAGTCTGGTCACCTTATCCTACATATGAGGAAACTGAGGACCATGAAGGCCAAGTGACTTGCCCAAGGTCTCTCTGGCAGTAATCATCAGAAATAAGATTTAAACACAGGTTCTCTAACGCCAGGGTTGGATGCATCCAAAGGCAGGTGATCAGGATGAGGAAGGGAATAGAGACCATTTCATTCCTGGTGATTGTAATTGGAAAGGAGTGAAGCTATTGTCTAGAGGTGTCCGGGAAATCGAACACTGTCTTCGACTATTTGAAGGGTTGTCATGGGGAAGGATTGCCATCAATTGGCCAATCTACAAATATTTATTAAGCATCTACCATGACCCAGATGCTTCACTAAGTTTTGGGAATACCAGAACTAAAGATGAAAATCCCTGTCCTCAGAGAGCTAATGTTCTGTCAAGAGAAACAACACATATACATCTAAGTTTATTGGTTGGTGTTGAGTTCTTCCAGTCATGTCCAACTCTTCATGACCCCATTTGGGGTCTTCTTGGCACAGATACTGGAGTGGTCTGTCATTTCCTTCTCTAGCTCATTTTACAGATGAGGAAACTGAGGCAAACAGGGTGAAGTGATTGACGCATCCATCACTCAGCTAGTAAGTGTCTGAGACCAGATTTGAACTCATGAAAATGAGTTTTCCTGATATCCACTGTACCACCTAGCTGCACATATACAATTTCATACAAAATATAAATAAAGGGTAATCTTTTTTGGATGAAGGAGGTACTAAAAACTTGGAGGATTAGTCACTTCCCTGTTACTGGCAATCTTTAAGTGAAGACGGATGGCCACTTGTTGGGTATGTTAGAAGATATACAGCCCAACCCTTTCATTTTTACACAGGAGGAAACTGAGATGCAGAGACTAGTCCAAGGTCCCATAGAGCCAGGGGCTTCCTGTTCAGGTGCTGGTTGGAGAGTCTCTTTTTATATTTGATAACCATTCCCCCTTGATACATTTCCCTCCCTAGAACCGGATGAAAGAGAGTCTGGCTCTGTTTGGCACCATCCTGGAGCTGCCCTGGTTTAAGAACACCTCCGTCATCCTCTTCCTTAACAAGACAGACATCCTGGAGGAGAAGATCCCCACCTCCCACCTGGCCACCTATTTCCCCAGCTTCCCTGGTGAGTGATTCCCGATCTCGGCCCTGAGGGATCCCGCGCTTCTCTCCAGGGCGCTCTATTTGCCATTCTGCACACTGGAGGGATGCAGGGAGATCCTGGCTGTGTGTCCTTCTCATCCTCACTGGGGATGTGGCCCAGCTTTAACCACATTCGGTCCATGTGCTTTTCATACAGTCTCAGAGCAAAAAGGGTCATTAGGGATAAGCAAATCTGCCTCCTTCAGTTTAAAGACATGGGGAATATGAGGCCCTAGAGAAGGGAAGCAGCTTCCCTGCGGTATCACCAGTGGTTGCCCTTAGACCAGGGTGCATGGACCCCTCCCTCCCATGACAGGGCAGGTTGGTTTGCTCTATAAACATGCACTGGACTGTCTGTCTCTCTTCTCTCTGGGCCTCATCGTCCTTTCTGTAAACTAGGGGGATTGAATTCAATCCCTTCTCTGCTTTTCAGCTCTAAAATCCTAGGATTTCCTTCACTTACATGAACTGATGCACAATAAAGTGAACAGAACCAGAACGCTGTATAATTGCTCCCAGCTTACTCCCCCACCCAGGAAAGGGCTGTGAAGGCAGCTCCCCACCCCCCCCTACGGAGCACACATCCTGTCCCCTTCCCAGCCAGGCTCTCTGGCTCTCTGGTTCCCGATTTGAGGAAGCTAGACCCCAGACAGGAAGGGGGCCTGACTGGCCAGACTCCAGCCCCAGCTGGGGAGCACGGGTGGTTGGTCCCACTTCCTCTTTTGCCCTCTAGGTGGCTTGAGCTTGGCTCATGGAGACCCCAAGACACTCCTCTGGGCACCATGCTTGGGCGTGTCTTTTACCATGCCTTTCCTCCCCCTCACCAGGCCCCAAACAGGATGCAGAAGCAGCTAAGCAGTTCATCTTAGATATGTACACTGGGATATATACTGGCTCTGGGGATGCCAAAGGCTCACCAAGGAAGAACTCCCGCTCAAGGCGCCTTTTCAGCCACTACACCTGTGCCACGGACACCCACAACATCCGGAAGGTCTTCAAGGATGTCCGGGACTCAGTGCTTGCCCGCTACCTGGATGAGATCAACCTGTTATGACTCATGCCCCCGGGGAGGCCAGAGAAGAGGCCAGGCTTCCCGCTGCCGGATGCACTTTAGAGGGCCCTGGGTCAGGGGAAGCCTCCTTTTCTCTCCAGGGCTGCTCTCAACCCTCCTGATGGCCCCTTGCCTTGTGCACTCTGAAGCTGGTTCTACACCAGTTGGGACTTGCCACCTGGGGTTTCTTAGAAGGGGATGTGAGTGGTTGGGTTTAAATGACCTTAGAACATCGAGGCAAGCAAAGAGAAGGTACATAGGAGATTCATGAAGCTGCATAGAGTTAGAGCTGGAAAGATTCTTAGAACAGACAATATCAGGACTAGGAGGCCCTTAGAACCCAGGATGGCAGAGATGGAGGGCCCTTAGAACCCAGGATGGCAGAGGTGAAAGGACCCTTAGAACACAGGATGTCAGAAGGTGAAAGGGCCCTTAGAACACAGGATGTCAGAGCTGGGAGGACACTTACAACACAGGATGTCAGAGCTGAGATGGATCTTAGAACACAGGGTGTCAGAGCTGGGAGGGCCCTTAGAACACAGGGTGTCAGAGCTGGGAGGGCCCTTAGAACATAGGATGTCAGAGCTGGGAGGGCCCTTAGGACACAGGATGGCAGAGGTGAAAGGACCCTTAGAACCCAGGATGTCAGAGCTTAGAGGACACTTAGAACACAGGATGTCAGGGGTGGGAGGGCCCTTAGAACACAGGATGTCATGGGTGGGAGGACACTTAGAACACAGGAGTCAGAGCTGGGAGGGCCCTTAGAACACAGGTTGTCAGAGCTGGGAGGACCCTTAGAACAAAGGATGACAGAGCTGGGAGGGCCCTTAGAACACAGGATGGCAGAGCTGGGAGGGCCCTTAGAACACAGGATGGCAGAGCTGGGAGGGCCCTTAGAACACAGGATGTCAGAGCTGGGAGGACCCTTAGAACACAGGATGTCAGAGCGGGAGGGCCCTTAGAACATTGGAAATTTCCTCACTTTACAGATGGGAAAGTTGAGTCCAAAGGAAGGGCTTTAGCCATCGTCCCACAACACTGTTCCATGCCACCTCCTGAGTCAGTGTCTACAGTCCTCTAGTAGCCTTGGGTCCTCAAGGAGGGTGGCCCAGCCCTGAAGTGGCCTGTGCAGCCCTGGGCACCACAGGGGCTTTCCCAGAGGGAGGCGGTACATCCCATGGGGGCATAGCTGGCCTGGAGATCACTAGTGGCTTACTCTGGGCATTTATCCTCATTCCTAAGTTGGGGGACAACCCCTTCTTAAGCGCCCCATTGCCTCCACCCCATTCTCCTCTGTCTATTTATTTCCTGATCTCCTGTGAGCCCTGCAGGGTGAAGGCATTAAAGATATGTATGTGTATTCCAGCAGAGAAGGGACTTGCTGCTCTTTTATCCCCTGGGGGCCCTGCTCTATGGGGTGCCAGACTATGTTGACATGGGAGTCTCATGAAGAAGAAGCTGCCAGGGTCCTATTGGCCTTCTTCTGGGGCATCTTCTCCACTGTTTCCTGAGTTCTGAAGGAGGGCCATGCCAAGGGGCCTCCGCAGCTCCCCGTTCTCTAGCTAGAGGCTGACGTGGGGTAAGAGTTGGGATTCAGCAGCCTAGGCCATGGCCAGAGAACCATAGGCCCTTAGGGACCAGGTAATTCAACTCTTCGTTGCTGTTGTTGTTGTGGATTTTTGTTTTTTATCTTTATTTTTAATTAATTTTATTGAGGCATTTTTTTCTTCTATATCAGTCATTTCCAGACCTCCCCCTCTTTATTTTTTCCTTTTATTTAATAAAAGAGGAAGCTAAGGAGAAGTGACTTGCCCAGGGTCACACATTGAGTTAGTGCCAGAGCTGGGACTTGGAAATCCAATTTGATTTTCTGTTCTTTCGGCCCCAGCTGCCCTTTAATGGGTCCCATTCTCCAAGGATTGCCCCCATGCTTAGGCCATGTTATGGGTACCTGAAAACATGACTAGAACTGTAGCCTCTTAGAGATCTAGGCCAAAAAGCTCATTTTATGGAGGAGGACACCAAAGTCTCAAGAAAGGTAGACATTTGCCCAAGGTCCCACATTGAACCAGTGACACAATCAGGGTTAAAACATCATTAAATTAGGAAATACCTTAAAAATGGACCTCAGAAGTCATTTAGTGCAGTTTTCAGTTGGGGAAACTGAGTCCCAGAGAGGGTTGCCCAAGTTTATGCCACCAGTGAGCCAAACTGAGATTTGAGCCACGATCCTGTGTGTCTGAATACCTTGCTTCACCACATGGTCTCTCCAGGCTGTGGGGGACTGGAGGGTTGGGGTATGTAGTTAGGGACGACCATCAAGGAAAATGGAAGCAGTTACAGTCCCTTGATGAAGGGAATCCGGTGACTAGGCTCTTCTAAGGCCTGCCGCGGCACTCATAGGGGGCTCGTCTCCATGGCAACTGTATTCTGCTTTCTTTGTGGTCCTGAACCAGGGAATCTATGTATAGATGAGCTGAGAGCTGTGGGAATGGCCAAAAGTCACTGCTTTTATTCTTTATAGGGCTTTGGGTCAGGGGCTCTGGACAGTGATGGAGAATGGGGTCAAGCAATCAGATTAAGTGGGGGTCTCCTTGGGCCTGAGCACACACTCTCCCATATCTGTGACTGGGATGTGGAAGCTGTTTCTGAAGATGATGCTGGTCACCTCCCCTCAGTCCCTGGCCTCCTCTGACAGACATCCTAGTCAGTCCCAAAGCTTTTCAGCACTGGTGAAGGGGTGATGCCATGGCTGCCCTCCCCGCCATCACCTCCGAGGACCCCAGCCCCTACTCCTTAGCTTCCCCAGAAGACCAATCACGGATCCTTCTGTTCCCAACCTAGGTCCCCATTCAGAGAAAGAGGCCCCTATAATCACTCCACAGGGCCTGGTAGCCGGGAATGGGAATTCTTGTCTCCCTCACCCCATGTTCCCAGTTCCTCTGGCCCCACTCTCCTGGCCTCTAGAGTCAGCAGCACCTCACTAGAGCCCCTGATGGGTTAGACAACCCAGACAAGAAGTTACTTTCAGAATTTCCAGGGTCCCTCTGAGAGTGCAGCCACAAGGGTAGGCCGTACACTTTAGGAAGGACGTTGACAAGCTAAGGCATATTTGACATTCAGCGGAAGACAGTGAGAATGACAAAGAGGTCATTTCCTACAAGGACTTATTGAATGAGTTAGAGAGGCTTCATTTGGGCAAGAGGAGCTGGGAGTGGGGTGAGCTGTCTGTCTGATACTGAAGGGCTAACTTCTGAAGGATACAAATGCATTCTGGTGTCCCCAAAAGGTAGACCTAGGAGTGGTGCAAAAAACCCCTCAGGAAACTAGTAGAATCAAGCCGCCAGCTTTGTGCCAGGTGGTATATGGTTAGTGTTGGATTTCACTGGCTAAGGCAGATTTGGGCTGGCTGGGGAGGAAGCTTTACCACTTAGAGCTACCCCAGAATGGAGCAGACTCCCTAGGGAGGGAAGGACCATGATTTCCTATGTTTCCAATGACCAAGGCGCAGCAGGAGAACACACAGGGCCACATTCTCAGGTCTTTGGAAGGCACAAAGCCTGAGCCCAAGGACCTGAGGACTGGAGAAGGAAATGGCAAGCCACCTGATATCTTTACCAAGAAAACCCTATCTAGGATCACAAAGAGTTGGACACACTGAATAACAGCAAAGGACTTGAGGTGTCCAGGGTCTGGACAGCAAGAGCATGAATGTGTGTGAGGGGAAGTGTGGAGAGATGGGCAGTTTGGGTGCCCCACCAAGAGCACCCAGGAACAGAGGGGCAGCTCAGGGAAGGTGAAAGGAAGAGAAGGTCCTAGATGAGGATGAAAAAGAAAGAGTTAAGACAACACTCAACAGACCCAGATTCAGGAGCGCATGCTTAAAATCTCGTGTGAGCCCCAGTGTGTTCCCCCCTACTCCTCCGAAGCACTGTACCCTGGCAGCACCAGACCCTCCTTCCCCTCCAAGACCCTTCCTTCATCCCCTTGTTCCTCATTAGTTCAAAGGAAGCTTCCTAAAGGATCATGGGGTATGAGAGGGGACAAGGGACAGGCCTAAAATTTAAGGGCTAAGAAAAAATTTTTTTTAGCATAGAATAGAGAATGTCAGAGATGTTCCAGATGTTAGAACATGGGATATCAGAGCCAGGAGAAAATAAATGAATGGAAAAATGAAAAAGCATTTATAAACCACCCACTATGTGCCAGGTACAGTGCTGAATGCTGGGGATACCAAAAAATGTAAGACCAGTCTTTTCCTTTAAGGAGTTCATATTCTAATGGGGGTGGGGAAGTCAACACATGATTAACTAGGCATGCGCACACACATATACATATACACATGTATGTATATATGCATATGTGTGTATTTACAAGATACATACATAGAGGCTATATACACACACACATATACATACACGTAGTCTCTCTCTAGATATATAGATATGTATGTTTACGTACATGTACTCTCTATGGGTCTAGAGCAGTGATTCTCAACCTTCCCAATGCTGTGACCCTTTAATACTCGTATGTGGGCATGTCTGTATGTGGGCGGACCTGCATGGAGACAGATACAGGAGCAGTGTCTCAGTTCCTAAGACCATCGGAAATACGTGGTTTCCGATGGTCTTAGGCAACCCCTGCGACACCTGCGAAAGGGTCATTAGACCTTCAAAGGGGTCGCCACCCACAGGTTGAGAACTGCTGGTCTAGAGCTATAGTCTATATCTATAGATCTATATTGATACAGAGTGTGTATATGTATAGATATATCTATATAGATATAGAGCTACTTCTCTCTCTCTAGATAAAAAACCATATCTCTAGAGAGAACCATCCGTCTATCTAATAACTCTTAGGTGCCTTCTGTGTGCAATGAATGTATTGTGCGGTATGTTGGAGAAAGAGAATGAAGAGAGTGAAAGCCGGCTTGGTGCCTGCCCTCAGGGAGCTTACTGGGTTCACCCAGCAGACCAGATCCCCTCCCAGGGATGCTGTGAGGACCAGATGAGATCATATCTCCCTTAACTGGCCTCTCTTACTTAGCACGGGGCTTGCCTTCTGCACAGCTGGAGCTTATTAAACACTTGGTCCCTTCCCCATTTGGTAGGCTAAGTAGAGAACACAATAAAAATTAATCAGAACACAAGAAAGGAATGTACAAAGTTCTCTTGCACAGTTTTTTTTCCCTTTGTTTTCCTTTGTTTTTTGGGTGATTTTAATTCCCTCTACCAAATTACAGTTTTAAAGTTTTTCCCAGAACATGGAGAAGTTAGCCTGAGATCACATAGCCAGTATGTATCAAGAGCAGGACTTGAACCCAACTCCTAGGAGTCTTCTTGGTTGATTCTACCCAGTCCTCCAGACACAAGCTCTTTTACGGAGTGTTCTAGGCCATCTGTGAGTAGCCTGTTATTCCACACCCTGAGGGAAGAGTGCTTTCTCTTCCCTCTCCCCATCCCAGATTGAGGGATTCCCGAGGGCAGGATTGGGTCTCCCCTTCTTGAAGTGCAGGGGTCCTGTCTCCCTTGTCCCACTGGTTTAGTCCTAGCTTGCCTTCCTCCTCTTGTGGTCATTCGTGGTTCTTCCCACAGAGGGCGCTGGACTCCCATCATGGTCAACTAACTGTTAGGCAATGAGCTCTCCCTTCCTGGTATCTTCGTGTCCTTTTTCACCCTGTGAATTGTTGGGGTTTTAACGACTGTCCTGACTCCTTCACCTCACCAGAATTATACCATTGTAGAATGTCAGAGCTGGGAGGGCCCTTAGAACATGGGACATCAGAGCTGGGAGGGCCTTTAGAACATGGGACATCAGAGCTGGGAGGGCCCTTAGAACCCAGTATGTCAGAGCTGGGGGGGCCCTTAGAACACAGAGTGTCAAGGCTGGGAGGGCCCTCAGAACACAGAATGTCAGAGCCAGGAGGGCCTTAGAATACAGGCCCTATCACACAGAATGTCAGTGCTGAGGTAGGAAGGTCCTTGGACTTATACAACACAGTGTCCAAGGTGACAGAGCGCCATAGAAGGCTAGGGTTGGAAGGGTCCTTAGGCCAGAGCAGATAGAATGTCAAAACGGAAGGATTCTCCTCATCCAACATCCCCCTCACTTCTTGGCTGGGTCACATCTGGTCCCCAGTATCTTGATGTGTCTCGTCCCCAGGTAGATGCATCTGTCTTCTGCTTTTCAGTATATGTGTATGTCCATCACCATCATCTGTATATCTGTATATCTCTTGCTCCTTTTTGTTAATGTCTACACAGGTGCTGGCTTCTTGTGTATGTCTGTTGTCAGTGGTGTGTGCGTGTGTGTGTGTGTGTGTGTGTGTGTGTGTGTGTGTGTGTGTGTAAAAATGTCAGTACTGCCCATGTACTAATTTCCCCTTCTGTGGCTTCCAGGAATCGAGTTTCCAGACTCACTGGGCTGCCCTTTGACTAGAGCCCTTCCTCGGACAGATTGAGTTAAGGAGGGCAGCTGTGGCTGAATTATGGCCAAGGGCCTCCATTCTTTGAGATGCCCAAGGCATATCCCTTTCCTCCCTCTTTCCTTTGAGAAAGGACTGCATGCCTGCAGGGATCGTGGAGAGGACCAGCTTCCCTAGATACCTAAGCACCTTAGCCCTACTTGGGCTCCTTCCCCTGCCAGGCTAGGGCCTGTCCTGCTTTGGTCCCCATCTGGGAGCCTTCCTGGGGCCACCGAGGGCTCCTGGGTTGCTACTCCTCCACCACAGCTGGGGTGGAGGCCCTGGCCCCTCCCTGCCCCTCTGCCTCACCCTTGGGGGCACTGCACTGCTGCATAACAGGAAATTTCAAACAACAGGAAACCCTGGCCTAGTCTTCTTTGCTGTTCAAGACAGGCAGCGCACTCCACCCTGCTCCTGCCTAGACACCAAGGTCTCTATTTGCCTGTGAGTGGCCCTGGGGAATATCATAGCCTAGTTTCCCTGTGGCCCCTGGTTTGCTCCTAGGCTGGGTGATGAACCTCTCCTTTTGCCACCAGCTGGTGGACCTTGGGCACCCGGACCTCATCCTGCAGCATTACAACTACACAGGGCGCCTGGAATTTCGGGGTCCACCTGAAGAGGGCCTAGGCTGGCTTCGTACCCTCTTTGTGGCCATCAGCTGTCTGATCATCCTGGAGAACCTGCTGGTCCTGGTGGCCATCATCACCCACATGCGCTCTCGCCGCTGGGTCTACTATTGTATTGTCAACATCACCCTGAGTGACCTCCTCACAGGTGTGGCCTACCTGGTCAACATTGTCCTGTCTGGTGCACTGACCTTCTACCTGAGACCCACCTACTGGTTCCTCCGGGAGGGGCTGCTCTTCATGGCCCTGGCTGCATCCACCTTCAGCCTCCTCTTCACGGCGGTGGAGCGCTTTGCCACCATGATGCGGCCCCTGGTGGCCCGTACCACCAGAAAGACATTCCGTGTGTGCGGCTTCATTGGCCTCTGCTGGCTCCTGGCATTGCTGCTGGGTCTGCTGCCTTTGCTTGGCTGGAATTGCACCTGTGACTTCTCCAATTGCTCCAACCTGTTGCCCCTTTATTCCAAGTGGTACATTCTCTTCTGTGTGGTCATCTTCAGCTTGATCCTGGCCTCCATCATGCTGCTCTATGGCGCCATCTTCCGCTTGGTCCGAGCCAATGGACAGAAGGTCCAGCGAGGCCATGCCCATTGCAAGGCCCAGCGCCTCCTACAGACGGTGCTGATGATCCTGGTGGCCTTCCTGCTCTGCTGGGGTCCACTCTTTGGGCTGCTGTTGGCCGACATCTTTGGCACTGCTGCCTGGGCCCAGGAGTACCTACGGGGCATGGATTGGATCTTGACCCTGGCAGTGCTCAACTCGGCCATCAACCCTCTCATCTATTCCTTTCGAAGCCGGGAGGTGTGCCGGGCTGTGTTGGGATTCCTGTGCTCCGGCTGCCTGAGTCTGGGTATTCGAGGGCCTGGGGACTGCCTGGTCCGGGCTATGGAGACCCATTCCGTCTCTTCCACTGAAAGCTCCCTCCGGCCCCGGGATAGCCTTCGGACCTCCCGCTCTCTCAGCTTCCGGATGCGTGAGCCTCTGTCCAGCGTGTCCAGCATTCGAAGTGTCTGAGCCTGCTGGAATTCCCTGCCCCTGGCCTCCAGGCCCAAACCCCTCCTCTTTTGCTCTAGGCTTCTGACGATGGCTCCCTAAGGGAGGGCAGGTTTGGGGTGGGGCTTTGTGCCCTTTGCTACATAAACTATTGATTGAGGTCCCAGGAATTATCCCCCCTTGCCTAGTTTCCTGCAAGGGATTTTGGGCAATGATCTGGGGTAGGGGTCCTGGGCTTGAGGCCAAGGCCCTGATGTCTTGGGTAAAGAGGATGTTACACCATAGAGCCCAGCAGCCCCAGTGGGCACTGGCAGGATGCCCAGGGCAAAGATCTTCTACCTCTGGATCTGAGGGAGTGGCTGGGGCTTTTTGCCTGCAGCTGCCTCCCCCTCCACATCCCTATGGATACCCTACCTCTCTGTTCTGGTTGACCAGGAAGGGTAAGGTGTTTAGGATGACCCCAGCCTCATTCTTCCTTGGACCAGGATTGCTAAGGAGTCCATGCAATGCTGAAACTGCTGGGGAGGCAGAGTGGGCAGCTTGTAGACTGATGACTTGTTTTAGTGAGGACAGTGCAGAGAAGGGAGGGTGGTCACAGCCTTTCATTAAATTGGACAGGGAGCCTAGTGTACATGGGCCCTGGAGAAAAGATTAAATGTAATGTGATGGAATTTGAAGCGTGAATTGGAAATGTGGGGGGCAGGTAGGGGGATTAGTTCTGGGAACATATCTGTGCTGTTGCATGTGAACAAGACACTAGACATTTGTCTATGTGTGTGCATCTCATAGTCAACAGAGCTCCCTGATGTGATAGCACATAGAGAGGTCATCTTGTCCATCCCCTTGTCTCTAAGCCCCTTTAAGTGTCTCTGATGAAAGAGACTGCTCACCCCTCTGTTTTTAGAAATCTCTAGGGAAGGAGATTCCAGTCTTCCTGTTATTCAAAGGTCTGAAGGTGGGCACAGGTGTATTAGGACACGGGTTAAGTGTGTGTGTTAGTTCATTTTAATGAACTTTATAGAATCACAGAGTTCAGAACTCAGTGGGACCTCAGAGATGCATTAGTAACAGAGACAGGAAATACATACATACATAGATACATACATAGATATATATATATGTAAAACAATATATATGTGTGTGCATATATATAGTATGTATGTATCTATACACACACACACACATAATGTATTAGAATGTGATTGTGTGTATGGGGAGAGGTTTGAGGGAGGAATTGAGTGAGAGCCTTCCAAATAACCATTGATCTTAATGTTTGGGTTTTGTTTGGTTTTGTTTTTTTTAAACCAATTGCGGGCTCCTCCTCACTTCTCTTCATTACCCTTCCCCCTCTCTAGTTCTGGGGGATTTATCTGAAAGTGCCCAGTCCCTGAGTCCCTTGGCCTGAGACCATTTAGAAAGGTCGTTCTCTCCATCTCCCAGTCTCTGAGGCTTGTGCCTTCTCTCTTTCCCTCCCCATGGGCCCCTCCCTTCTCTTCTTCTCCCACTTACTTGTTATTTTTCACAAATTAAAGAGGAACTGTCAGCCAGTGTCTGGTCATTACAGAAAGGTAGCTGCCATTTTCTGAGATGTGGGGTGTGGGGCCCCATCCATAACCATTCTAGGTGGACAGTGGGCAACTGAGGCAGTCAGGGCCAGGAGATGGAAAGGGCAGGGCCCTGAGCCCTGGGACAGGCCTCTCTGAGCCCCAATGTCAGCCAAGGTCCCTTTCTCTCTGCCCTGGGGACCCACAGTAGCCTCTTGCCTCTTTTGACTTGTGTTCCCACAGCCTCCCTCCTTTTTTCCGCATTCCTTAGGCTGACTCCTTTCTGCATTTTCCTGGAACTATGGAAGGAAGCTTGGGTTGGTAGTCTAGGAGACTTGGGTTCTACTTTCAGCTCAGACAGTAACTTGCTGTACCATCTTGGGCAAATCTCAGTATCCTTCTCTATTAAATGAGAAGATTGTACCTATAAGACCTAGCTCCCAGCTCTTACACTCCATGTTCTAAGGGCCCTCCCAGTGTTCTGACATTCCACGTTCTAAAGGCCCTTCCAGCTCTGACATTCCATGTTCTAAGGGCCCTCCCAACTCTGACATTCCATGTTCTAAAGATTCTTCCAGTGTTCTGACATTCCATGTTCTAAGGGCCCTCCCAGTGTTCTGACATTTCATGTTCTAAGGGTCTTCCCAGTGCTCACTTTCTGTGTTCCAAGATTCCTCTTAGCTGTGACATTCTAAGGTCTCTCCTAGCTCTGGCATTTTTTGTTCAAAGGTTTTTCCCAGCTTGATGTCCTATGGTCCTAGGTTCTAAGCATAGTATGTATAAAAAAGAATCCAGATGGCAGACTGGAATGTCATCACTGGAGGTCTTCAAACAGGCTAGAGGATCATTTTTCAGGGATATTGTAGAGGGGACAAAATTGTCCCAGCACTCCCTTCCAATTGAGATTCTCTGATCCCCTCCTAGGAAGAAACTAGCCCTAGGTAATAGTCAATAAACATGTTCTGATAATGACGATGGCTGAGGACTCATTCTTGATTTTGACCTACAGGCCATCTATGGGGTAAGCCCAGACCTGACTCTGAAGCCCCAGAAACATCGCCTTCCCTTTCTCTCTCTCTTCCCCCACACCCACTATTGCCTTGGAAACAGGAAGCATAGGGCTGGTGCTGGATGTGGGAGGGTCTGAAGTGGTGACCGTTAAAGGAAATGCCTAACACCCCAGTCGTGGTACTGAGATGAGTCTTGCTGAAAGAGATACCAGACACAAGAGAGTTGTCTAAGATGGTATTGGTCACAAATGTGAAGGGAGCGCCCTGGTCCCCTCCCTGGTTGGGAGATAGCTGTGGTTCTTCTAGAAAAAGTGTTGGGTGTTCTTAATTAAGGATTAGTACTCTAGAGTTCTCAGTGAAGGTTCTGTTGGAACCCCTCAAGCCCAACCCAATCCATTAGCCCCTTCTGGAGGAATTACAGGAGGACATAGTGTCATTAGAGGGAATGTTGAGGGTTAGAAAGGATGGATTTCTATGGAAATCCTTTGAGGATTCTATCAGTCTGAAAGAATTATCAGGCATAAGCAGTCTTGGCAGTTTTAAAAGGGTTTATTACGCTTGTCAGCGGGCAGGAGAAAATTAAGGGGAATCCTCCTGCGAAGTGTGGGGATTGGGGGTACTGATTATATAGTAACAAAGTCCTACAAAGGTGGGGTTAGGGAGGAGCACCCAGCCTGTCTGCCCTGAAAGGTCCCCCTTTGATAAAGGGGAGTTCTTTTGTTAGGAGTTATCTTACAGCTGGGCGCTAGAACAAAAGGGGAAATCCTTTCTCTAACTAAGAAATCCTTTTAAGAATTCATAGGTGTGGTGTGTTATAGTTAATGATCTTCAGGGAAGATACTTACGGGCTGGGGGTGGGGGAAGGGACAGAGTTAATGACTTACAGCTGGGGGGAAAGGTGACTTTCCACTGGCTGATATCACATACCCAGGTGCCCGAACGCAGATGAGATTCAAGACAAAGTCACCCCAAAACATTACAAAGGTACCTCAGCACCCCCTTCAGGAGGACCCATGCAGATGGCATCTGAGCTTCTTCTACTGGACACCGAGCTCCGCAAAGGCACACATGGTGTCTTAACCAAGACTTTAGGACTTTACAGTTGAAAGGACCTTGAGATCACTTTGACATGTCACAAGGCCATAGATTTAGAGATGTAATGGATAAATCCAGTGAAGAAACAGAGTTCCAGAAGTGGTGTGTCACTTGCCCACAGGTTTCAAACTCAGATCTTCTGACTCTAAATTCAGGAGTCAGTCTACTAACCCCATAATACTATCGAAATTTGCTATTTCCTGCAGTGTCCAACACAGGGTGCCATATAAAGGAAAGCTTTTTCCTCAAAAATATTTTATTTTTTTGTAAATTTTCAATGAAAAAAACATTTATTTTCTCTCTTTCCTACTCCCCCACCTCATTTAAAAGAAAAAGGAAAAAGGAAAACAAAACTCTTATAACATATATAACATAGTCACTGTGTAACATTCAAGCCAAACAAATCACTATATTATATAGGAGGATTTTTTTTTGGTGGAGGATCTTAATAGATGGCTGTTTAATGGCTTAAATGGATGGATGGATGGATGGATGGATGGATGGGGAGATGGATAATGATGGATGAGGAATGGATGGATGGATGGATGGATGGATGGATGGATGGATAGATGGATAGATGGATGGATGGATGGGGAATGGATGGATGGATGAATAGGGAATGGATGGATGGATGGATGGGGAATGGATGGATAGATGGATGGATGGGGAATGGATAGATGGATGGATAGGGAATGGATGGATGGATGGATGGGGAATGGATGGATAGATGGATGGATGGGGAATGGATGGATGGATGGATGGTTGGGGGAATGGATAAGTAGATGGGTAGATGGGGGATGGACAAATAATTAGATGAAGGAATGGAAAAGGGAGGCAGCATGATGTAATGGAAAGCTTACTGGGTTTAAAGCTGAAGGTCTATCGCTTACTTTCCCTGTAACCCTGAGTAAATCCCTTAGTCTAGCCACTGGACTCCAATGATTGGAGGAGAGAGTGAGGTTGATGACTTTGCACAGCTCTGCATCACTTAAACCCAATTCACTCCCAAGTTAAGACCTCACCCTCATGACGTCATTGGTCCTCTTCAAGAATGAAGGATAAACAACAACAATAATGACCTCTAGGGGCCTCAGCTTCTTCATTTATAGAACAAAGTGGTTGATTATTATGAACCTCAATTTGGAATGATTCAAGAAAAGAGATTTAAATCATACATACCTGTTGACCCAGTATTCTAATTATTGGGCATATACCCCTAAGGAAGTCAAAGACAGAAATGAAGATTTGTATCAATAAATATTTGTATCAATTTCCTTTGTGGTAGTAAAGACCGGATGACAAACTGGAGGTCCATCAATTGGCGAAGGGCTCAAAAAAAGATGGCGTATGAATGGATGAAATATTGTGTGGCAAGAAATGACAAATCTAAAGAATTCCAAGAAATGTGATAATAGCTTAGAATAACAGCTGGCATTTATCTTGTGTTTCAAGGTTTGCAAAGCGCTTTACTACGTATTTTATTGCCTTTGATAATATATCTGAAGATTTATATGAACTGATGCAGAGTGTAATAGAAGAATGAAGAAAACAGGAGACTCATTGGCTATCACAATATAAATGAAAAGATTGTTAAAGGAAGCCGACTTCTGAGTAAATGAAAAAATGAGGGAGGTCCCTAAGAACAAATCATAAAACATATCCTCTATCTCACAGCAGAAAGGTGGAGGACTACTGGGAAGGAATATTGTTTACATTGCCTGATTCCGTCTCTGAATTGGGTATCTTAGCTTAATTGTTTCTTTGTCACAAGGATGGGTTCAGTGGGGTTGGGGAAGACGGAATGATTGTGCTGCACAGACAAAATTCCTTAAAACAAAACAATAACAAAAAATGAAAACAATAAAATGACTGGACTAAACGAGATAATCCCCAAAGTTCCCAAGAACTTTAAATTTAAGCTTCTATGAAAACAGGGTCATTGATCAGAGTTTCCCAACCTGTAGACCTGGAGGGCCAACACTTGGAGGAACTTTGCAATAAACAAAACCGTCAGACAATGGAACGGACCTCCTCAAGGTGGAGGGAGCTCCCTTTACTGAAGGTCTTAGAGCAGAGACTGGATGTTTTAAAGGAGACTTGTGCTTTTCACTGGGGCTGGACTAGCTGACTTTGGAAAAACCTCTCAGCTCTGGGAAAATTCTAGAATTTTCATGCTCTTTTTAGCAGAAGGGCCAACTTAGGGGTCCTGTTCTCTTGTTTCTCTGAGAACGAATGAGATAATATTTGTGGAAAATGCTTGACACACACAGCAGGTGCCCTATCAATGCTTATTCCCTCCCCTCTCCTCTTTGGAGTGAGATCATCTATCTAAGCCCTTCATTTTACAGATGAGGAAACTGGAACCTAGTCAGGACAGCAGAAGATGACATGGCCCATTGTTGCCCAGCTGGCGAATGGCAGGCTGGTGAGGGTGGCAGTGGTGATCTGCCCCCAGGATAAAATATAAAACCCTCTGTTTGACTAATAAAGCTTCGATTTTCCTGGCTTCTCATACCTTATGCCCTGTAAGCATGATATAGTGACATACACCAACCTGATATTCCCTGAACTAGACCCTTCAGCTCTGGGCTTTGGGCATTTTCATTGTCTGTTCCCGTTGGCTGGAATGCTTTTCCTCCTTATCTCTACTTCCGATCTTCCTTGGTTTTAGTCAAATCTCAGCTAAAGTCCGGCCGTCCACAGGAAACCTTTCCCCGTCCTAAATTTGGAAGGTCAGTGCCTTTCCTTTGTCGAGGACTCACCAATTTACCTGTATATGTCTCGTATGCCCAGAACTGTCTGCATGTCGTCTCTTCCATTAGACGGTGAGTTATTTGAAGGAAGGGATTGCCTTTTGCCTTTCTCTGTATCCCTAGTGTTAGTTAACACAAGGCCCGGATGGAGCTTAGAAGGCATTTAATAAATGCTTGTTCATAGACTGTGCTTTCCTTCCCTCAACCCAGCTCCCCTCTTGGCTGGGCCTTTCCTTCCCTGGTGAATAAATGAATCAATTTGTGGTACAATGGAAAGAATGAGTGATTTGGAATCAGAGGGTCTGGGTTCAAATCAAACTGGCTGTGAATTATGCTTCCGTTTCCTCATCTGTTAGTGAGGAGATTGGATGAGATGAGGTCCCTCTAAGCTCTTAAATCAATGATCCTCGAATTTGTTAGCAACTTCATACCATGAAGAGTGAGGGTGAGTGGGGTCAGACCTGGGGGTCTTTAAAAGAGGCTGGATGATCACATGCTTGGAATTTATTAAAACAATTCCTTCTCAGGTATGCTTTGGGCTAGATATCCTCAGGGGAGTCTCTCTATATCAGTTATCTTGGAATCTACCTTAGTGCCTAGTACTGTGCTGTAGAGTAGCTACTCACTTATTAGCTGGACTTTGGACCAATCAGAAGGTATTTATTAATTGCCCACTATGTGCTAGGCACTTTATTAGGCACTGGTCCTCAAAAACTTTATATTCAATAATAATATCATTATTATATAATACATAATAATTATTATAACTTAATTTATATAGCACTTTAAGGTTTGCAAAACACTTTATGTATCTCATTCAATCCTCATGACAGCCCTGTGGGGTAGGTGTTATTATACTCATTTTATAGTTAAGGAAACTGAGGTGTTATTGTATCTATCTTATAGCTGAGGAAACTGAAGCAGGTGTTAATACTATACCTGTTTATAGTTGAGGAAACTAAGGCAGATGGAAGTTAAGTGACTTACCCAGGGTCACACAGCTAGGAAATATATGAGATGATTTGAACTTACATCATCCTGTGTGACATTTCCTATACCACCTAGATGCCTCAATTAAGGGAATACAATATGTTCATAATAAGCTCATAGAGGATGTATGAAGAATAAACGGAGAAAGTTTGTAGCAAGAGAAGAGGAGAGGGCCCAGGACAGAGTCATGGGACACACCCTGATGTGGAGGTTGGAGTACATGTAGTGAACCTGCTAAGGAGATTGAGAAGAAGGGACTGGACCACCACAGAGCACAGGCACAGAAACTGAGGGAGAAGAGGGAATCCAGAAGAGGGGAGGGCTGCTGGCTGTGTCAGATGCTCCTAGAGGTCAAGACGGGGACCAAAAAGTGAAGAACTGAGAAATGAGTGGTAGGGTGAGAAAGTGAATGTGGGGACTGGTGGCAGCTTGTTGTTTCTTTCTTTTTCTTTTTTTTTTTTTTTTTTAAGTAATTTGACAGTGGGAGGGAGAAGAGGTATGAGATACCTTCAGGAGGAGCTAGTGTTAAGCCAAGGTCTTTAAGGATGGGGCAGGGCAAAGTTTGGTCATATTTCTAAGGGGTAGAAAATAGTGGGTATGGATATATGTATATATACATGTACATATACACACACACACATATATATACACATATACATATACATATACATATATGTGTATGTATGTATGAATATATAGATAGGAACTGGGAAGTTTCCTTGTATAGGGAACAAGGAAGTTCCCTCTACTCACGCAAGTTGGCACCTTCTTTGAAATTTATGGTCTGAGGGTGGCCAAGGTCTCTGAAAGATTAAATAACCCAGAGTTATCTAGCCAGTACAGGTCAGAGGTGAGACTTTCTGGTTCTGAGACTGGCTCTATATCCTTCCGTAGTGATGAAAAGAAGACAGACATTTAGGGAGGAAAAAGGTGATCGAAGGAAAAGGGTGAGAAAATTCTCGGAGGAGATGAGGAGGATGAGATCAAAGCAGGGATGTGCTTGTAAATATTTAATTACAGGCTCCCCTCCCAAAAAAACAAATACGGGAAATACTTTTTAAGTGTAATTTGCATCATTAACATTTTCTTCATCACTTAAAAAAATATTTTTTTATTGATTTGTTTGTTTACTTTTAATTTACAAGATTCATTTCCACAATCCCTTGAATTTCAAATTTTCTCCCCTCCCTTCCCCGCCCCTCCATGGCAGCGTGCAATCAGGTATATTGCAAATACTTTCACATTAGATATCACTCTAATTGTATAGAACAGTTGTAACCGATGGAATGAACAATGGGAAAGAGGAAACAAAACAAACACGGAAAAGAAAGAGAGAGCATGTAGTTTGCTTCAGTCTGCATTTAAACTCTGTTCTTTCTAGATATTTCTCTGAATGTAGATATCTCCTTCCATCCTGAGTCTTTTAGAGTTGTCTTATAACCTTGCATTGCTGAGAAGAGTCCAGTTTATCAAGGTTGGTCGTCACACATACGTTGTGTCTGTGATTATGCACAAATTTTTCCTGGTTTTGCTCTTCTCACTTAGCATCAGTTTGTATAAGCCTCTCCAGGTGAATATGAAAACTGTCTCCTCCCCATTTCTTATAGCACAACAGCGTTCCATTACATTCATATACCACAACTTGTTCAGCCATTCCCCAACTGATGGGCATCCCCTTAGTTTCCAGTTTTTGCTACCACAGAGAGAGCTGCAATAAATACTTTTGTACATGTGGGTCTTCCTCCCACTTCTGTGATCTCTTTGGGATACAGCCCTAGGAGTGGTGTTACTGGATTCTTCATCACTTTCTTATATCTAATCAATCAATAACAACAAGCCCACAAAATCAAGCCTTGATCTGTAGCATTTGTCAACACTTGACCATTGGCTCTCGGGAGCCAATAGGAACTAGCTCCAGCTCACCCCTGGGCCAAGGGCACAAGGCGAGAGGTTGGCCCTGGCAAGAAGGACGATTGTCTGTTTCTTCAAGACTCGAGCACAAGAGAAGAGAGTGAGTGTGGGATGGTATTGAGGGGATTGGGAGAAGCTCCGTGGCTTCAGGTTTTTCAGCAAAGGGAGGGATGTGGTCCTCTAATGAGGGCTGGAGAGAAGAAAAAAGGTTTGGGAGTGAGTCAGATAACATCGGTTCGTAGTGAACCATTGCATTGGCTCCTCTCTTGGCATCCACCAGCAAAAGAGCAGAAGTAGAGAGTCTGGATGGTTGGAGAATTACAAGATTGAAGACAGGAAAGGGATAGGGGGACAAGGAACCCGAGGGTGGAAAACAATGTAATGTTGAACCAGATGACTAAAGAGTGTAGATTTTGAAGGGAGTAAGGTGAGCCCATTGAGGTGGCAATGATCTGGAGAATCAGGGAGGGGCTGAAACAACTGGAGATTGAGGAAGAAGACTAGAATGAGGCACCAAGAGAAACTGGAGGCATCATGGCGTAGTGACCAGAGCATTTGACTTGGGCTCAGGGATCTGGGTTTGAGTCCTGCCTCAGATGCTAGCAGTATGATCTTTTTTTTTTCTTTTTGGAGGGTGGAAGGTAGGGCAATTAGAGGTTAAGTGACTTGCCTAAGGTCACATAGCTAGTTTTTTTTTGTGTTAAGTGTCTGAGGCTGGATTTGAACTCAGGTCCTCCTGACTCCAGGGCTGGTGCTCTATTCACTGCATCACGTAGCCTCCCCAGCAGTATGATCTTAAGAAAGTCATTTAACCTTTTGGAGCCTCAGAGGTTTGTGAGTAAATATTGATCTTATATTGGTTTGTGGGAAGGCTGAAGGATGCTGTGGCTCTCAATGTTATTATGGCTTCTGAATGTCTTTGGTACTATGATGAAATTGGCTTACTGGTTTTGGGATTCAGTTTTCTAGTGTCTAAATAAATGCATCAGTTCTGTCCTCTATCTGGAGAGTCTGGTATATTTTGAGATTGAACATCATGCAATACTTATAGTCAACGGTCTTTATCATGATCATAGATGCTGTAAATATTGCATTGGCACTACCATTGCACATGACAACCTCTAATGTTCCTTCCAGCTTTAAATTCACCTATGATAGGTGAGTTATGGTCACATAGTAGAAAACCTGGTCTCTGTCAACAGTATGTCAGTAAGTGTTTAATAACCAGCTCTCTGGGGGGAAAAATGGCTCCAGTCAGTTCAAGCTGACTCCAGCACACCCCTGTCCCCCTCCTCCCTTCCCCGCCTCTAAATCAAAAGAAGGTACATGAATACCTCCTTATTCGATCACTTTGTGATTACATCCTGGGGGGCAAACCAACTCCATCATTATAAGTCAGACAGAAGAATTTCAGAGGGCCTAGGAAGGAGGAACGCTTGTGGATGCTGATTGAGATCAAAGGTATGTGACCTCTGTGTGAAGCTGAGATGAAAAAAACAACAGACAGGATTTTCTAACGGATCCTGGAAGTAATAGAGTCACTAGAGTTTATTAAGCAGTGGGGGAAGACACGGTCAGATCTGCACTTCAGGGAGATCCATTTAATAGCTGAATGAGAAGGGATTTAAGATGGGGATGAAGAGATATAAGTTGGGGGGATTTCTATTAAGAAATCCTTTCTAGGTTCATTGTCTGAAAAGAATTACTGGACTCAGCTGTCCTTGGCAGAGTTACAAAAGTTTATTGTTACATAGGGGCAAAGAGGGGCTAAGAGACCTGCAAGCTGACAGGGATTTAAGGTAGAGTTACCAAGTTTGTGTGACGCTCTTCAGCAGGTAGGGGCGGTAGAAAGTGCAGGGGCGGGGTGTCAGAGAAAGCCTGCAAAGTTCTAGGAGATTTAGTGTGATGCTCTTCAGCGGGCAGGGGGAGATAGAAAGACGACCTGCAAAGTTCAGGGGGGGGGGAGGGGGGAGGGAGTAAAGGTGGGGGGGTGGGGGGGGGGTCCGAGAGAAAGTCTGCAAAGTACGGGGGCTAGAGATGCAGTTTTTAAAGACACAAAACTGTCAGTCATAGGTTCATTAGGCTAACTAGGTGTACAGAGGTGGAGTTAGGGAGGGACCTGGGAGGAGCCAAGAAGTGACTAATACTTTTGCCTTGAAACAGCTGTCAAATTTGAGGTCAAATTTAAATGAGAAGTACCCATTCAGTTTGCAAACGGATGAGTCTTGTTTACTAGAACAAAAGGAGGTAATGCTTTTAAATTCCTAGGTATGGCTTGTTATCATAGCTATAGAGTCAATGGTTTCAGGGAAATACCTCTAGGCTGGGGGCAGGGGACAGACAGAGTTAATGCTTTGTGGCTTTTACAACTTAACACAAGACTGATGTTACCAACCGATATTACATACCTAGGTGCCTGAACACAAATGAGATTTTTACAGACTGAAGACAAAGTCACCCCAAAATATTAGAGGGGCACCGCATCAGGGAGACCAATCAGGATCGTGAGAGGACATTTATAGAGTAAAGGCACAACGTAATAAGGCCCATTCACGTCCTTCGAACTGCTTTATGATGAGATTTAAGCCTCAACCTCCCTGGTCTAGCAGTGCACATCTGTAATCCAGTTATGGGGGAATCTGAGGCTGATGGATCTTTTGAGCTCTGGAGTTCTAAGATGTTGTGGGTTATACCAAATGGATGTCTACACTGATTCTGGCATGAATAGGGTGAACCCCCAAGACTGGGGGGCCACCAGGTTGTCTAAGAAGGGATGAACTTGCCCAGGTCAAAAATGGAGTAGTTTGGGGTGATGAGTAACCCCTGTACTTCCAGCCTTGGTGAGATAGGGAAAACAAACATTAAAGAAAATGTCTCACTTTCCTGGGCTGATTGGTTACTTGCTTGGTCGTTGTCCTTCCCACAATGACATGACTATACTAGAGTCAAGTTTCTATGTGTCCAGCTGTGGCTGATGAGACCAATATGAGCTGGGAATGTTCTATCACAGGTTGGGCACAAATAGTCCATATGTGCACATTTGGGGTGGATTCTCTAAATTTGCGCAATCCTGCGTTTCCTTTGAGCTACTTCAATTTGGCTTTGCTCATAGAGCACAGCACCCTTTCTATGTAGGCACGCCATGCTGGGCGGTCCTGTGCCAGTGTCTCCCATGTCACACAATCAATTCCAAAATTCTTGAGAGAGACCTTGAGTGTCCCTGTATCGCTTCTTCTGACTGCCATGTGAACGCTTGTCCTGTGTGAGTTCTCCATAAAACAGTCTTATTGGCAAGCCTATATCTTGCATTCAAA
Organism: Pseudochirops corinnae; assembly: GCA_028646515.1. Taxonomy (NCBI): domain Eukaryota; kingdom Metazoa; phylum Chordata; class Mammalia; order Diprotodontia; family Pseudocheiridae; genus Pseudochirops; species Pseudochirops corinnae. The sequence continues at coordinate 313,272,693 of CM053587.1, read as the reverse complement.
CAATGTGGCCAGGCCATCAGAGCTGTGATCTCTGCAATAGAGTTTGAATGCTTGGCAGTTTAGTTTGAGTAAGGACTTCAGTGTCTGCTACCTTATCCTGCCAGGTGACCTTCAGAATCTTCTTTATACAATTCAAATGGAAGTGATTCAGCTTCCTGGCACAGCACTGGTAGACTGTCCAGGTATCACAGGTATATAACAATGAGGTAGGCATAATGGCTCTGTAGATCTTCAGTTTATTAGTCAGTCTAATACCTATTCTCTCCCATACTTTCCTTCGAAGCCTCCCAAACAATGAGCTAGCTCTGGCAATGTGTGTGTCAACCCTATCTTCTATATGTACATCCCCAGAAAGCACATTGCCAAGGTAAGTGAACTTATCCACAGTGTTCAAAACTTCTCCATTTCCTGTAGCCAATGGTTCCACAAATGGATGCTGTGATGCTGGCTGGTGGAGCACCTGTGTTTTTTTGGCGTTAATTGTTAGGCCAAAATTAGCACAAGCAGCAGAGAATTGATCCATACTTTGTTTGTTTCTCAGCTTCAGAGGCTACATTGAATGCACAATCACTGACAAACAGAAAATCATGCACCAACACTCCCTCCACTTTGGTCTTGGCTTGTAGCCTTTTCAAGTTGAAGAATTTACTGTCAGTACAGTAGATGTCTTTGCTCATTCTCATTGAAAGCATTTGACAACATAGCTGAAAACATCATGCTAACAAGTGTGGGAGCAAGCACACAGCCTTGTTTCACTCCATTGGTAACTGGGAAAGCACAAGAGCATTGTCCATTATCTAGAACCTGGACAAGCATGATGTCATGAAATTGATGTACAATACTGGCACACTTCTCTGGGCAACCAAATTTTGACATAAGTTTCCATAAGCCCTCACAGCTAAGAGTATCAAAGGCCTTGGTCAGATCTACAAATGTTGTATACAGGCCTCCGTTCTGTTCCTGGCACTTCTCCTGGAGTTGTTGGGCAGCAAACACTATATTGACTGTTCCTTGGCCCTTTCTGAAGCCACACTGGCTCTCAGATAGATGACCATCTTCCAGGTGAAGGGATCAGCCTATTAAGGAGGGCTCTGGCAAGAATCTTGCCAGTAATGTCTAAAAGAGAGACCTCCAAATTCCTGGAACTATACAACTGAAGTTATATTAGTACTGAATTGTGTTTTAAGTCTTTTCTGTCAATGCATGTTTCTGGGTGTTTAATGCTTAATATTTCTTTTGTATTGAGGAAATAAAATACCTGTCCCATACCTGATTCATAAGGTATGTTGAGTACCTTTTTATTACTACCTTTGGGAAGACCCTAGGCATGAGCAAAAATATAAGCTTAAGGGAATTTTTTTTCCCTAGCTTGCTGGAGTAGGGGACTAAATGAACCAGTATGAGGAAAGGGAGCCCTCTGGTAGAGATCACGCTTCTCCACACTTCATGCCTGAGTCCAGAGAACATGAAGTTCTTAAATGTAAAGGGAATGGAAGCAATGTCTTACCAGGGGTGGGGAACCTTTGGCCTTGAGATCACATGTGGCCTTCTAGGTCCTCGGGTGCGGCCTTTTGACTGAGTCCAAGTCTCACTTCTGTGGAGTTTGGATTTAGTCAAAGGGCTGCACTTGAGGACCTAGAGGGTCACATGTGGCCTCGAGGGTACAGATTCCCCACCCCTGCAAGCCCCTTGAGTCCCACTACTGTTTATATATGGTAGAAATGAATCAACTAGGCTCGTTGGTCATTGGCTCCCCCTGGTGGCCATTATGGTTGAGTCTCCAGCCAGCTCAGATCCTGTCCTAGAGACATAGGCCTGTGTTAGTAAGGTGGTTCTTAACCGGAAGTTTGCAAGAGCATTGCCTCTTTGAGTCTCATGGCTTACCAGGGTTGAACAGATCTAGAAGAGAGGTTGTTGGGTTGGGAATCCTATCTGTTTCATCGCCAGGTGATCCCTTTAGCTTCCTGTGGATGCCCCCAAGGTTCCGTCCTTGGTCTTCTTCTCTTTGTCTGTATCGTTGCTCTTAGCCATCTCATTAGATCGCCATGCTTCCTACCTTTCCAGTCATCTTACCCCTCGCTCCCCTCTGAGCCCTTTATGATCCAGTGACTCTTCCCTCCTGGCCAATTCTCAAACCTATGATACCCCATTTCCCAAGTCTGTGCCTTTTCACTGGCTGTCCTGGAATTTCCTCCCTCCTCACCTTTGTCTTCTGAGATTAAGTCCGATTTTTCTTATCTACATCTTGTATGTTCATAGTGTTTGTCTGTTGTCTCCCTCATTAGAATGTGAGCTCTTTGAGGCTAGGGAACATGTTTTTGACTTTCTTTGTGTCCTCAGCATTTACTACAAGGCCTGGCACATTTGTCGCTGTTTAGTTTTTTTCAGTCCTGTCCAACTCTCCCTGACCCCTTTTGGGGTTTTCTTGGCAAAGATTCTGGACTAGTTTGCCATTCCTTCTCCAGCTCATTTTACAGATCAGGAAACTGAGGCAAACAGAATTAAGTGACTTGCTCAGGGTCACATAGTTAGTAAGTGTCTGAAGCTGCATGTGAAATCAAGTCTTCCTCACTGCAGGCCCAGCACTTGACCCACTGTGCCACCTAACTGCCCCCACAAGGCCTTGAATGTAGTAAGGACTTCATAAATGCTTATTGACTCGTCTTACACACCTAGCTTCTCTCCTCAGTCCCAGCCCCAGTTCTGTGTGACCTGAGGAGTCTCTCTCCCCACTCTGTGGACAAGCTTGTGTCTGTAAAATTGGAGCCAGTCATTACTGTCTCTGAGGTTCTTCCCCATCATTATGACTAACAGGCCTGCAGATTTCTGACACATCTCCCAAAGGACTCCCCAGGGCCCCATTTTGTCTCTCATTTTTCTTATTTCCTCTTCTCCCTCTTTTTTCCTGTGAACATACTACTAATATTTGCTAAGCTACGAGTCTATAATCTCCTTCTATTACCCACCAGGGGATTTCAGAAGCAGGGCCTATCTCTCCAGAGAAGAGGGCCACTCTGGCCTACTTGCTCTTCTTCCATCTCTTCTACTCCAGCTTCCACCTCTGGGGTTTGCCCCGATGCCTCCCTTCTCATGGATACTTTTTAGAATCTTTGGCTCTCTTTGTGATTCAGCTCAAATGCCATCTTCTTCAGGAAGTCTTTCCTAGCCTCCCCACTTGCTAGAGCCTTCACTCTAAGGTTACTTCCCACGTATCTCACATGTGCTTTTAAAAAAACAACACATAAAATTTTAAGTGACTACTACATGGCAGGCAATGTGCTAAGCATTGGGGATACAAAGAGACAAAAGACAGCCCCTGTCCTCAAGGAGCTTACAATCCGATGAGGGAGACAGAGAGCAAACAAACATGTACCAACCAAGCTCAAGACAGGATGAAAAGGAGATGATAAACAGAGGGAAGGCACTGGAATGAGGAGGAGGTAGGGGAGGCTTCCTGTGGAAGGTGGGATTCTAGTTGGGGCTTAAAGGAAGACAGGGAGCACGGGAGGGGACAGCCAGAGAGAATGCCCAGATCGGAGAGATGGGGGGGTCTCGCTCATGGAACAGGTAGGAGGCTGGTGTCACTGGATTAAAGAGGGAGTCAGGCATAGGAAGAACTGGAAAGGTGGGGAAAGGGGGTGCTAGGTTAGGAAGGGCTTTGAATGCCAAACACAGCATTTTGTATTTGATCCTGGAGGCAACAGGGAACCAATGTAGTTTATTGAGACAGAGAGAGACAGAGAGACAGAGACAGAGAGAGACAGAGACAGAGAGACAGAGACAGAGAGAGACAGAGAGAGAGAGAGAGAGAGAGAGTGTGTGTGTGTGTGTGTGTGTGTGTGATGTATGATGTGATCAAACCTATGCTTTAGGATAATCCCTTTGGTGGCTGACTGGAGGGATGGAGCAAGTAGGGAGACACTTGAGGCAGGCAGACCTGCTAGCAGCTACTGCAGTAATCTAGGCATGAGAGGATGAAGGTCTGCACTAGAGGGGTGAGCAGGGGGACCTTTTTTATTGTCTTTTTGGAGGGGGGAAGGGACCTAGAAGAGAGAAGGGGGACCTTTTTTTTTTTTGTCTTTTTGGAGGGGGGAAGGCAGGGCAATTGGGGTTAAGTGACTTGCCCAAGGTCACACAGCTAGTAAGTGTTAAGTGTCTGAGGTCACATTTGAACTCAGGTCCTCCTGACTCCACCTAGCGGCCCCAAGAAGGGGGCATCTTTGAGAAATGTTGCATAGGTGAAATGGACAAGTCTTGGCAATAGCTTGGATTGGGGAGCGGGGTGAGAGATAGTGAGGGGTTGAGGCCGACTTCTATGTTGTGAGCCTGAGCGGCTGGGATGGTGCTAGCTTCACAGAAGTAAAGAAGGGAGGGAGGGTCCAGGGGGAAAGACAATGAGATGTTTTAGATGTATCGAGTTTAAGTTGTTTTCTGGACATTTTAGTTTGAGTTGTCTGACAGGTAGTTAAAGACGAGAAATCAGAGGTCAGCAGAGAGGTTGGGGCAGAGTGGGTAAATTTGAAAATCATCCATGTAGAGCTGGTAGTTAAATCTATGGGGGCTGATGAGATCGCCCAATGAAGGTGTATAGAGGGAGAGGAGAAGAGGGCCCAGGACAGAACCCTGAGGGATACCTGTGATTTGAGGGCGTGAGCTGGAGAAGGATCCAGTAAAGAAGACAGAGAAGAAGTGGTCACAGAGGTAGAAGGAGAACCAGGAGAGAGTGATGTCCTAAAGATGCAGAGAGAAGAGAATATCGAGGAGGAAAGGGTGATCCACAGTGTCAAAGGCTGCTGAGAGGTCGAGGAAAGTGAGGATGGAGAAAAAGTCATTGGATTTGGTAACTAAGAGAACGTTGGTAATTTTGGAGAGGGTTTTGGTGGAATTATGAGATGAGAAGCCAGATTCTAAGGAGTTAAGAAGAGAGTAAGAGAAGAGAAAATGGAGGTATCTATTGTAAGAGTCCTTTTTGATGAGCTTACCTGGTTCCATGTTGTCCCTTCCAACTAGAATGTGAGTTTGTGGAGACTCCTCATACACCTGCTTGTTTTTCATATTTAAATATATATATATATATATATATATATATGTTTTGCATTTCTTTTTATTACCAGCATTTCGAATAATGCCTGGAACACATTATACATGCTTGTTGAAAGCTCCCAAGAGGTAGCTGATTTAGACATAAAGACATAATAAACAAATTAAAGGAGCATGGAAGAAATTACCCCTCAGATTTATGGTTAGAGGGAGAATTCATAAGTAAGAGTTAGAGAGCTTCACAGGTGAAATGGGCAATTTTAATTGCATAAAATTAAAATAACAGTTCAGCTAAAGTTAGAAGAAAAGCAGCTAAGTTGGGAAAAAAATCTTTGAAGCAAGTTTCTCTGATTAAGGTCTTATTTCTAAGATATATAAGGAATTGATTTAAATTTATAAGAATAAGAGCAATTCCCCCATTGAAAAACAGTCAAAACATATGAACAGGAAGTTTGCAGAGGAAGAAATCCAATTTATCAATAGCCATATTATAAAGTCCCCCAAATCACTAATAATTAGAGAAGTATAAATTGAAACAACTCTGAAGTATCACCTTGAACCCATCAAATTGACAAAGTTGAGAAAGGAAAACGACAAATGGTAAAAGGGCTGTGGGAAAATAAGTATAATGAACTATATTAGTGCAGCTGTAAACTAGTCCAGCCATTCTGGAAAGCAATTTGGAACTATGCTCCCAAAGCTATTAATCTATGCATACTCTCAGATTTATCAATTCCACTAGTAGATCTATTCCTCAAAGACACACACACCAAAAAAAAGAGGAAAGGGACACATCTGTACAAAATTATTGATAGCAGCTCTTCTTTTGGAAACCGAGGGGATGCCTGTCATTTGGAGAATGTCTGAAAAAGTTGTGGCACATGAAAATAATACTATTGTGATGAAAGAAATGATTAAGGGGACAGTTTCAGAGAAATCTGGGAAGATTTGTATGAACTGATGCAGAGTGAAGTGAGCAGAACCAGGAGAACAATTTATACAGTAACAATGATATTGTAAAGATAAATAACTCTGAAAGACTTAGGACCTCAGATCAGTGTAAGGGCCAATGATACCCTATGATGAAACATGCTTCCCACCTGCTGAGAGGCAACTGACTCAGTGTGTATGCAGATAGAGGCATTTTTTTGCATCCATGGACAGAGAGGAATTTGCTTTGCTCAACTGTACATATTTATATAGGTTCAAATTTTCTTGCTTTCTCATTTGGGGTTGGGTAGAAATGAGAAGATGTAGATATAAAAAAAAAACTGAACAATATTTTTTTTTAAGTTTGTTGACTCACTGACTCAAGAACAAGCAGTGAGGCATAAATAAATCAATTGCTTTCTAGTCTTTTCTAACAGGAGGGCCCTTTTTAAATGTCAAAAATCTTTTGAGGACTCCCCACGTGATAGTAATACTGTTAGTATCTATTCATTGAGATAATTCAGGATGACAGAAATTCATTAATGCTTTCAAATGAATTTGTATTTTATTCATCACAACCTTGAGCATAGTAAATAAAGGGCTGGCCTTGGAGTCAGGAAGATCTGGGTTCAAGTCTTGCTTCTGATTCATGGTAGTTGAATGACCCTATACAAGTCACTTAACTTTTCAGTGGCCCAGGTAACTATGTAGGACAACATGGTACAGGAGTTGCCAATTTGCATCATAGGAGGGAATTTTTTTTTCATGCTGGGAGTTCCCATTTGGGTAAATTTGAGGGTCTGGACCTGCCTCCCTTCCCACTCTCCAACCTCTTCCACCTGTATGGGATGAGTGAAAACTTCTCAATTTGGGGTGGTTAACTTTTCAAATTGCTTCTGTCAATCACTTTTATCTTCCTTTGTCTGTTTTCCTGCCTTGGTGGGACCCTCCCCTTATCTTTCCTTGCTGTCCCAGCTGGGGAAGTATTTGGTGAAGTATGATTCTCCACCAATGAGAGGGGAAACAGTCGGGGAGGGGTCTTGACTAAGTTAGGTTATAAATTCCAGCACTATCTTTAATAACTTGCCTCTTCTCCATAATGAGTCATGGAGAAGACTGCCCTCTTCTCCTGGGGAAGAGAATAAAGTCTTGTTCTTATCCTAAGAGATCTCTGTGTTTATTTCTTTTCATTAAATTAAGGATGAAGGGTATTTTTCACCCCAAACACACCCCACTTCCACTTTGATGCAAGACATCTCATACATCTAAAAACAGTAATGTAATATTTCTTCAGCATGAAGAATGTACATTTGCTCACTGAATAATTTGCCCAAAATTCCATATCTGCCCAGTGCGCAGGTTGGGAAATAGGAAGAATGTTCTTCTCAGAATCAGGGGTGGTAGGTCTGAGCCCGAGGTGAGCCCCTTTCTAGCTGGGCAGCCACAGACAAATGATAACAACACTTGTTCTTCCTTCCTCACAAGGTTGTCATGAGAATAGCACTTTGTCAACTGCAAAAAGAAGCAAAAAAAAATTATTATAGGATCACAGATTTAGGGAATGGAAGGAGTGAAACAAGCATTTATTAAATGCCTACTGTGTCACTGCTTTGCAAATATTATCCAATTCGATCCTTAAAATAACTCTGAGAGGTAGGTGATGTCATTATTTCCATTTTACAGATGAAGAAACTGAGCCAGGAAGAGGCTAGGCTAAGCGGCTTGCCTTGGGTCAGGAAGCTCGGAAGTGTCTAAGGCTGAATTTGAACTCAGGTCTTTCCTGGACTGCAAACCCTGTGCTGTATCCACTTTGCCATCTTGATGACTCATCTGGGTCAAGCCTCTCATTTTGCAGGTCCGCAGAGATTAAGCGATTTGCCGGAGGTCACACATTTGAGTAGCAGGCTGAGTCAAACCCAAGCGCCACGTGGGTGCTGGCTCCCAAGTATCTCTTCCCCAAATCCTGAAATTAACGTTTTAAGCTCCACGTGCTCTTGGGGCTGGGTGACCCAGCCACCTTGGCCAAGGAGACTACATCTCCCGACTGCGTTTGCGCCCATCTGTCAACGCTTCGCTCTTCCCCACGGCCACCGTCGGCCCAGAGGACTACCACTCCCATGAGGCTGAGCGCGCTCTGAGAACGCGTTCTTTCCTCAGTGCCGCCAAGACTACATTTCCCAGGAGGCAGAGCGGCGGCGGGGGTGTACGCGGCGCTGCCTGAAGGACCCCGGGGCTGTCCATGCCGCTGGGCTGCCGGCGGACCAGGAGTCCGAGCCTCAGGAGCCCGAACCCGTGCAGCTTCTGTCGTCCGTGTCCCTGCTGGAGCCCCGCCGACCGCGGGCCGCCCCTGCCCGGCCGCCAGGATGCTGGAGGAGGCGGGAGAGGTGCTGGAGAACATGCTGAAGGCCTCGTGCCTGCCCCTCAGCTTCATCGTTTTCCTACCCGCCGTGCTGCTGCTCGTGGCGCCGCCGCTGCCCACCGCCGACGCGGCGCACGAGTTCACCGTCTACCGCATGCAGCAGTACGACCTGCAGGGCCAGGCTTACGGTGCGTCCTCCCCCGCCGCCGCCCCGGCCCGCCCGGCTGGCGCTCCGGCCCCTACCCCCGGCGCGACCCCATATGTGAGTGTGTGAGTGAGACAATGTGTGTGTGACTATGTGTATGTGACAATGTGTGTGCTTGTGCGCCCCCCCTGCCCCCCCCAGCGCGACCCCGCAGTGCTCGAGCCTGGGTCCGGGGCCACCTCCCCCCAACCCCGGAGCTGGGACCCCTCCTCTCTTTCCTAAGCCAACCCCCTCCCTGCCTCGTACACAGCCCAGCCTGCCCCTTCCCATTCCTTCCGGACAGATCCCCATCAGGACCGACCGTTGGGAGTGGGAACCCCCCGTCCCCACGCCTGGGTCTGGGGGCCAGCCTCGCCCATTGCCCCGGAGCTCGAGTCATCCAGCTTGGCGGGGGCTCTGTGCCCACGAGCCCCGCCGGGACCGGCGTCTGATCCCATCCCAAGCTGGCCGGCTCCGTCCTGCCTCAGCCTTGCCTTTGAGTGGCCCTTAGCCCGCCGTCCTCAAGCCTGTTCTTGTCCGAGCCCCTGCCGGGGAGCCCCCTACCCAAGCCCTGCTCTTAGGGGGGCTGTCCTCTGCAACCACCTTACCCTTGTTTAGGCCTCACCTATCCGGAGTCCCACCCTGCCTTTCCCCTCTGAGCTCAGAACATTCCCAGAGACCCTGGCGGAGCCACCTGCTCCTCCGCCCCATTCCTGCCCTGAGAGCCCCCTTGCAGGCTCTGGGTCAGCCCTGCCCCGGAGCCGCTGCCTCCCCTCCCCCTATTCTCCGAAGATGCTCCGCTTTCCGGGGGTCTCCTTCCCTCGGGCTCACTCTCCCACCTTCTTGTCAGAGTTGGCTTCTTTCCTACAACCCAGTGATTTACCTGCCTCCCCGCCCAAAAAGTCACCTTTCCCTTCCCTTTTCCTGAAGGTCCTCCCCTTACTGGAGGCATTGGGAGGTTGTTCCAGCGTCTCCCTAAGCTGGGGAGCTACCCTCCCCCCCCCCCCCGGGGCTGGGGTCCCACCCCGCCCCCGTACCAGCTTCTTCGGGGGGAGGGGAAGGCTTGGACAGGTGGCAGTGACAGGCTCTGAATCTGCAGAGCATGTGTGCCTGGAAGAATGGATGTGATGCATGTGCGTGTGAGCTGCTTTCCTGCCCCTCCACCGCTCGAGGACTGGAATCTGCAGGGGGGGAGGGAGGGGGAGAGAGTGTGTGTGTCTCCTTAGGCTGTTTGTCTTGGGCCATCCGGGAGTCCCTGGCCCACATTGGACTTGAGATTCAGAGCCTGGGGTTTACGTTTCTGATTGTGCCATTCACTAGTTCTCTAACCTTGGGCAAGTCTTAAGCCTCAATGTTCTGGTGTGTTTAAGAAAGAGAGGCTGTTAGTCCTGTACCCCCAGTAACTGCCCCCCCTTCCCCCCCTCACAGTGGTAGCATGGTCTTGATGCAGGGGTTTCCCCTCCCAGAATGCCTTCATTTTACCAGTGAAGAGACTGAGGCCCAGAAAGAGAAGCCCCTGGTCAGGCTGCACAGCTCTGAATGAAGGGGTGGGGCTTGGCTTGTGAGAGCCCTCGATATAGCGGTACCCTAAGCCAGGTGCCATTTAAAGGGGCCAACTCCCTCATGGTTACTGCGAAGATTTGGTTGGAGCCCTCTCCTCTTGAGCATCAGCTGCTCAGAATCCCAGCATCCTTAAAACTATTGGGAGGCTTTTTTCCTTCCAGCTCGAGGTTGGGTTTTCTGGCCTTAGGCCCATGCCATTACCTTGTTTCCTGGCCTGGGGAATGAAGGCTCTGGGGGCCTGAGGAAGAGGCTGCATGTTTTTCTGGGCTCTGCTTAATTGGGCCCCATGAGAAACTCCATAGCCCCAGCCTGGGAACGTCTTTTCCTCCCAGGGAATGGGATCTTGGGGTTGGATTAGGTTTCTTTCCCCTGGGAGCAGGCCCTTTTGCCTGACAGTCTCTCTCCTCTTTCCTTCTCCCTCTTCCCTCTGTAGGGACTCTCCCTATAAGTCTGCTTTGCATCTTTTCCCTAATCAGCCCCTTAGCTGCACGGGCAGTCCATTCCCTGGGAAGCTCCCAAGTTTGGATTACAGTTAAATTCAGCAAACCTTCATTAAGTAAGGGCTTCCCATGTATGTGTAAGGCCTTCTGCTGGATGCTGGGGCTGCAGAAATTTGTCCTGCTCCTCGAGGGCAGCAGGCAGGGATTGTCCTCCCCCCTTCTGGGCACCCCCCAGATATTTGCTCCTTGCCTGACTGTCCCTGTCCTCCTTGTCTCCTGCTGATCAGATAAGCCCCTTCTTCTGGTGTGTGTAAGTGGAGGAATTTGGGGTGTGCTCAGCAAAGGCCTCTGGGGGAAGGTGTGTGTGTTGGTCTGAAGCCCCAGGGATAGTGAGTGGTTCCTCTTTTGCTCTTCCCTGCTTTTCTGGCTGGGGCCCTCCTATCTTGACTCTGACAGAGGGAAGTAGAGGAAATGTTGAAAGGTGATTATCAGCTTAGGGTGTCTGCCATCCCAGAAGTCTCATGGGAGTGTAAGCCTGGACCTGGTGGGGAGGAAAGAGTGCAGCTAGGGTTGGGCGGGCTGGTTTGGAAGTGGGCCCCGATTCTGTGAGCCTCCCTGGCCTCACTGGTTCTGCGCCAGGATCCTCCTGCTCCCTGCCCACTCTGGAGCTAGGGACCTCGCTGAGCCAGTTTGGGCCTTGCTGCCTTTCCCCCATTCACCTCCTGCCCATTTCCAGGTCAGATTACATTATCTTGGATATATGTTGGATTGTGGGGGCGGAGTTCAAGGTTCTGCCTGAAACTTTTGATCAGACCTGGAGGGAGGCAGGTGAAATGGGCAGGGCCTGGGGCTGGGCTCTGAGGCAGGAGACCTAGATTTAAATCCATGTCCTGTCTCTTGGCTGCCCCATGATTTTAGGCAGATCTTTTTCTCTTGCTGGGCCTCAGTTTGCCCTTTCACACAATGGGATATTTGGACTTGAGCTCTTATGGGCCCTTGCAGCCAGAAGATTCTGAGATAGGAGAAGTAGTCCCGGGATGAGGTTGTTTTTTTTTTTTTTTTTTTTTACCACCCACAGTGTCTGGTCCCTGAGGTAGTCCCAAGGAGCTGGTTGGGAAATTTGTTCAGACGTTGGGCCCTTTAAGAGTAGCTTGTAAGGAAGGTTGTACTTCCAGGAAAATAAGGGGAGTCAGATACTGCGATGCTGAGGATTTGGGGTGACTTGGGTTATGACAGTGGTTGTAACCAAAACGTGGTAAATAGTTATACTTGTCTGTGTGGTTTTTTAAAAAAAATTGTTGCTATTCATCTGTTGAGCAGATAGCGTGTGATTTAAAATCTTGTTTTTGGCCTGTGAACCTGAGAGAGCAGTGCAGCAGTGCAGAGCTGCGGGGGGCTTGGGGACAGTGGATCACCCTGGACTGGGAGAGTTCTCTCACATGCTGGCTGAATGACCTCAGGCAAACTGTGTCCTTTTATGGCTCTCAGTTTCTCCATAGGTAATGGTGATACATTTTAAAAATTCTCTATTATTACAAATAAGCTATTTCTATTTCTGAGCACAAGTGGAAAAAGAAGATTGCATATAAAACTGCCAGTCTTGGTGTGGTGATTACAATGAATGATTATTGCCATTTCTGTAGCCCTAGAGGGGCAGTCTGGTTTGATGGATAGAGAGAGCTGACTTTAAAGCCAGGAAGATCTAGGTTCAGGTCCTGGTTTGGGCACATCCCGACTGAGACTGAGGTGACAGGACTGATCTGCATCCCGGGCAGAATTGGAGCTCAGCAGGTAGAGGGCCAGGCACTGGGTGGTATTTGTTGATGGAGGATTTGGACAGTTGTCAGGGCAAGGTGATGTCAGATTCCCTTTGCTTCCATTTATCTTTGCTGTCATTGTGCCCAGAACACAGCTAGCTTCCCGATGAGATCTTGGCACATCCAGCTGACCAAGTGACCAAGCCTCTTTCCTCATGAACTCCTTTGAAAAACACCGCGTCAATCCTTCCCTCTTACCTTCTCCAAGTTCTTGCCATTAAAATTTCATAGACTTGTTTTTTTGGGACTACTTTTCTCCAAGTGAAATGTTCCTCCTTGTTGTCCCTGGGGCTTGCTATTGTCTGCGTGTTCTGTCTATTGAGAGGCCAGCTGTTTTCTAATGTCAGGGCTTTGGTGGACTGCAGAGGTTGTCCCAAACCCAGAGTGGCTGCCAGGGGCTGCCAGCAGCAACTCATCCAAAGGGGGGGGGCCTGACTGAAAACATCCTTTCTCCATGTTTGTTCCCTGCAAAGAGAGTGAGTAGGTGGCCCGTAGAAAGAGAGAAAATAATAAGGAAGACTCCCTTGTCCATAGCCCAGCACACTTACTGGTACAATGAGTGTTCTTAAACTGACTTGTTTTACCACCCCACACCTATCAGAGATATGACACAACAGAAAAATGTTGGGTGTTGGAGTAAACTGGGACACTAATGCAATGTTGGCAGAGTTGTGAACTGATCCAGCCATCTCGGAGAGCAGTTTGGAACTATGTCCAAAGGGCTATAACTCTGCATACACTTTGATCCAGCAATATACCACACTGCTAGCTCTGTATCCCAAAGTTATAAAAAAAATGGGAGGGAGAAAGGACTTATTTGTACAAAAATATTTATGGCAGCTTTTTGTGGTTGCTAAGAGTTAGAAATTGAAGGGATGCCCATCAATTGGGGAGTGGCTGAATAAGCTGTGGTAGATGATTGTAATGGAATATTACTGTGCTGTGAGAAGTGACAAGCAGGATGATTTCAGAAAAACCTGGAAAGACTTAGGTGAACTGATGCACAATGCAGTGAACAGAACCAGAACATTGTACACAGTAAAAGCAGTGTTGTCCGGTAAAGAATTTAGCTCTTCTCAGCAGTACGGTGATCTAAGTTTTAGCTGAGTTTGTTTTACAGAACAGATCTTTTTATTAAGGGGATTTGTTCTGTGAAGTTTGGATTCAGTGAAAGGGCCGCACTTGAGGACCTAGAGGGCCTGATCCCAGACAATTCCAAAGGACCAATAATGGAGCATACTGTCTGCCTCCAGAGGAAGAACTGATACTGATTGCATACAGTCTGAAGCATATTATTTTTCCTCTTTAATTTTTTCTTTTATTTGAGTTTTCTTATATAAAATTACTAATATGGAAATGTTTTACATAATTGCACATGTATAACCTGTATCTGATTGGTTACTGGCCCAAGGAGGGAAGAGGGGAGGAAAGGAGGGATTGAATTTGGAACTCAAAATTCTAAATAAAAATGTTAAAAAGTTGGGGAAAATTGACTTATTTTATTGTTTTAAAGTGTACAAAATTACCCTCTTTCACAACAGCCCTGGGAGGTGCTGAGTACAAATATTACTTCCCTTTTGGAAGATGAGTGAACTGGGGCTCAGAGACTTGGCTGTGGCCTTAGTGCTGCTAGTAATGCTGATTTAAAAAAAATTACTTTTATAAGGATTATCTCTCCTTCCTACCGCTCCCCGCTCCCCACAATTGAATATTTTTCAAAAAGCCCTCATAACAAGTACCCATAATCTGGTAAAAATAAATCCCCGCATTGATCATGTCCAAAGACGCCTGTCACAGTCTGCGTGTTAGAGTCCGTCGCCCCTTTGGAACGTGCAGGTCTCCCGTTCCGTCCAGTTCTCAAGATGAGTGGCTTATTGTTGGATTGATAAGAATTCCCTAGTATTTGAAAGTTGTCCATCTTCATAGTGTTGTCCTTGTATACATTGTTCTAGTTCTCCTCCCTTCACTTTGCACCAGTTCGTAGAGACTTCTCAGTTTCCTCTGAACCTGTTCTTTTCTTTTGGCCCAGTTTGTTGTTTCCACTTCATCCACATGCCATCATTTGGTTAGCCATCTCCCAATAGGAGAGCACCCTGTTAGGTGCTGGTTTTTGACCACCACCAAAAAAAGCTGCTGCAAATATTTCTCCCTGTGTGAGTCTTTTTCCTTTTTCTCTGACTTCTCTGGGGTGTAGATCTAGTAGTGGTTTTGCTGGGTCAAAGGGAAGGCAGAGTTAAGTAACCTGGGGCACGGTTCCAAACTGCCTTCCAGAGTGGCAGGACCAGTTCATGGCTCCGCCAGCAGTGCACGAGTGTGCCTGTGTTCTTGCAGTTCCTCCAGCATTGATCATCTTCTTTTGTCATCTTTGTTAATTTGATACATGTGAGGTGGCACCTCAGCGTTTAGCCCTACCTGAGATTTATTTTTTAACTTTTATTTTTTTATCCCTAAGATTTAAACCCATGTCTCCTAATTCCCACATTGTATCTCTAAACTTGTCTCTATGAAATTCTGGGGTTTGGAGTGAATAGTCTCCAAATTCCCTTGCAGGTCTAATATCTTATAACTTCAGTTGTGACGTTTCAGAGTTTCAAGAGAAGTAATTTCTTGACAATTAGTCATTTCATTAATCATGCTAGCATTTTAATAAAAGAGGTCAGGGACACTCTGAAATGCCAGAGACAATTCTTAGCAGCTGACTCAGGGTGGCAGTCAGCTCTGATCGGTTAACAATTAATGAGAAAATGAATATTACTGTGAGAAGTGGGCTCACCACTATGAGGGTCTGAGAGGGTGACATCACTCTTGGACAGAGACTGTTCCCTCTCCGCCCCCCCCTTCCCAACCTGAGTAGAACGCCACGGGCTTCCCTACCTTAGATTAAATTCCTTGTAAGGTTGGGTGGGGTCTGACCAAGATTGGGAGTTAATTCAGTCTCATTATCAGTACTGTCCTTCAAGAGACTGAACTTTGAAATGAGAACTGTAGGAAAAGGGGGAGCTCTGGATCTTCCCAAGTTATTCGTAATCATTTCTCTGACATTATAATCAGCATTAGGGAACCTAGGGATTTGGAATTCAGTAGAGGAGACTTAAATGGATAAGGCATTGAAGACTGAGAAACTTTAAAAAGATTGTTTTGGTTTTCCCCATGTGCCTGCACCCTCTCTCTGGGAGGAGGGGGTGAGAGTGGCCAGTGAATACTGTTCAATGGTAGCTACAGCAATGATCCCGCTTGGCGGATGTTCAGCATTAGCTGGAATGGCTGGTTAACGTCTAGAATAAAAGCACTTAAAAGGCAACCCTACCCTCCTTTGAAGTTGTGAAGGGAACAGCTCTTTCCTGATTGGCCTTGGGAATTAATAGCAGCAGCGAAGGTGCCGTGACACCTCACATGATTTTATTTTGGCATTTTTGCCCGTGGCACACTATTACCCCTGTTTGTGTTAGCTAGGCCTTTGTCAACCCAGTGGACATTTGCTCTGATGGGCATAACTCTGGGTCTGGGCTGTGTTGCATCTGTTTGCAATGCCCCTGGCCATTAGACTGTAATATCCTTGAGGAAGAGTTTACCCTCATTCACAGATCAGCCATATATTATCCAAACTGGGAGGGCACTTAGAAATCATTAAGTCTAACCGTCTTAGTTTTGCCAGTAAGGAAACTGAAACCCAGAGAATCAGTGGGGCTTGCCCAAGGTCAGCAGCAAGTAAAGCTGATAATAGCGTCTATTGGTTGTTCCATAGATATCTCAAACTCACCATGACCCAAACAGAACTTACCTTTTTCCTCAAACCTCTGAAAGGCCTCACTAGTCTTCTACACTCCCAGGAATGCACCCTTGGCATTAACTTCAGCTCTTCATATGCCCTCAGTTCATGTATCCAGTTAGCAGCTAAATCTTTTCTACTTTCTCATCTTTTTCACCCAACCCCCTCTCTCCTCTCTAACAGCCACTCCCTCAGTTGAGGCTCTCACAACTTCTCACCCAGATTTTTGCAACAGCCTCTTTGAGGCAGGTCTGACTGCCTCAAGTCTCTCCCCATTACAGCCTAGCCAACACATTGTAACCAAAGTGATTTTCCTTAAGCAGAGATTTGACCCTTTGACTCTCCTATGTCAGCTCCAATAGCTTCTTACTGCTTCTAGGAGAAAATATGATAAGCAGTTTTTCAGTTGTGTCTGATTCTTTGTGACCCCCTTTGGGGTTTTCTTGGCAAAGGTACTTGAGTGGTTTGCCGTTTCCTCCAGCTCATTTTACATTTGAGGAAACTGAGGAAAACAGATTGAATGACTTGCCTAGGGTCACACAGCTCAGATTTCACCTATGAAAGTGTCTGAAGTCAGATTTGAATTCATGAAAAGGAGTCTTCTTGATTCCAAGCTCACTGCTTTATTCACTGGGACACCTAACTGCTTGGGGATGAAATATAAGCTCTATAGCTTTTAAAATTGTATGCAACTTTTCCCAACTTAATTAAGAGAAAATTTTAGTTTTCAGTTCCAAATTCCCTCATTCCCTCTACTCTTTTTTTCTCATTCATTGAGAAAGGCAAGAAATATGAAGCCCATTAGGCATATGAAGTCATGTAAAACATTTCTACATTAGCCATTTTCTGGGAAAGAAAAAAAAGCAAAAAAATAGATAAAGAGAAAAAAATATGCTTCAGTCTGCGCTCTGAGTCCATCGCTTGTCAGTCTGGAGGTGGATAACATTTCATATCATGAGTCCTTTGTGTGTTGGCTCATTGTGTCGATCAGTTACCAAGTCTTTCACAGTTCATCTTTACATTATTGCTGCTACTATATACGATGTTCTCCTGATTCTGCTCACTTCCTTTGCATCAGTTCATGCAGATCTACTCAAGTGTTTATGAAACTTTCTCCTTCTGACAGCATGGTGCATTCATCTAACCTAACTTTCCAGCTTTGTTGAACAGAGCCTGGACTCAGTCTTCCAGCCAGACTGGTCTTCTTTCTGGTCCAGTCCTCTCAGCCCCTGGGCCTTTGTGCTGGCCGAGAGTAGTCCCACTCTTCCTCAGAGATGCAGTTCAGGCACCATCTTCTGCATGAAGCTTTTCCTGATCCCCCAAATGTTCCCAAATTCCCTTGTATTTAACCATTTGGCATGTGTCTATATTCACTTAATATTTGTGTTATATATATTTATAGGTGTCCTTGTTTCCATCTGAGAATGTCAGCGCCTTTTAAGTAGGGGCTTGTTTCATTTTTGGTACTTGGTGTATGGCACATAGTAATCATTCATCAGTCTTGTCACTTGATTCCTTCAAAGCCAGGCCTTCTGACTTCCAGGTGGTCCCGCTCAGCTGGTGGGGCCCCTTTGTGAGATCCCCAGGATGGGGGGAGCTTCCTCAGTGGCTGAGGGCTCCTCTGCTTTCTCCCTTCTCACAGGCACCCGGAACGCAGTGCTTAACACGGAGGCGAGGACGGTAGAGGCGGACGTGCTGAGTCGCCGCTGCGTCATGATGCGGCTGGTGGACTTCTCCTATGAGCAGTACCAGAAGGCGCTCAGGCAGTCAGCTGGGGCCGTGGTCATCATCCTGCCTCGGGCCATGGCAGCCGTGCCACAGGACGTCATCCGAGTATGTATGGTCGCCCCGGCACCCCCCTCTCCCTGCCCCTCCATGGCCTTGGCCACTCAGCCATGATCCCAACTGCCAGGCTCTCAGGTTCGTTCAGCAGTGTTCGGATTCGGCAGGCCGGGCTTCTGAACATGCTTTTGTCACATACTGCTGGGGGACCCTGGGCAGCAGGCCCTTTTTGCCCTATGGGCCTCAGTTTCCCCATCTGTAGAGTTGGACCAAATAGTATCCAGGTCTTTCAGCAGTTCTCTGATTATGGGCCGTGGGTGTTAATCACTCTTCTTGTCATCCTTGATCCCTGCTCTCTCCCCTTCATTCTTGTTCCCCCAGGTTTTATATTTCGATGACCTCATGTGGATCGTTTCTCTGCTAGGATAGGCAGTCAGCAACAAGCATTTATTAAGTCAGTTAACAAACATTTATGAAACACCTACTGTGTGCCAGGCCTTGTGCTGGGGAGATACATACAAAGGCAAAAAACAGTCCCTGTTCTTGTGTGACTCTCCCTTCCCCTCACAGTCTAAAGAGGGATTGGGAAAGGCTTGTATAGAAGGTGGGATTTTAGCTGCAGCTTGAAGGAAGCCAGGCAGCAGAAACAAGGAGGGAGAGAATTGTAAGTGGGGGACAGCCAGTGAAAATGCCCAGAGCTAGGAGATAGAGGGTCCTGTTCCAGGCACAGCCGCGAGGTCAGTGTCACCAGACTGCAGAGTGGGGATAGGGAGGGAGAAAGTGTATGGGGGAAGGGGCCAAGCGGAGGCTTTTGTATTGATTCTGGAGGGGACAGGGAGACGGTGGAGTTTATCATGTAGGAGAATGATGTGGTTGTATTTGTGCTTGAGGAAGATCATGTTAGTGGCTGTTGGGAGGATGGATGGGAGTGGGGGGCTTGGGGCAGGCAGCCCCCCAGCGGCTATGGGGTGATGAAGGCCTGCACCAGGGGGGTGGCAGTGTCAGAGATGCTACTAAGGCCAAATCAACAGGCTCCGACAGCAGATTGGGGGATAGTAGAGGGTGACGCCTAAACTGTTGGCTGGGATGACTGTGCTGGTACTGGAGATAGAAGGACAAAGAGGAGCCCTGCCCTGCATGCAGGGAGCTTATGTTATCCCAGGAGAGATAGCATGGGCATCTCTCAGGCAGTGTGGGGGATCAGGAAAGGCCTCCTGGAAAGCAGTGCTTGAGCTTAGCTTCAAGGGGCACTAGGGAATCTGTGAGGCAGAGGAGAGAAGCTTGGTAGGGGGACAGAAAGGAGAGGTTTTGTGTGGTGTGTCTTCGACAAGGCTGGTCTGTCATGTGGAAGATGAAGGGGGGTCGTTACAATAAGACTGGGAAGGCAAGACAGTAATTTGAGGGGCTGGCATGGTCACAGTCAGGGAGGGTTTCATGCTCAGAGTCCTGGCCCATAGTCTTCCTGTCTTATGACAGGGGATCAGAATACGCACTGAAGCTGCCCCAGGTACCCTGACCTTGACTTCTTTAGTCTCTTCAGGTCCTGGGACCTACTTCTAAGATTATTTTGAGGATCAGATGAGATGACCTCTGTCAGGTGAATTGCAAACTTTGAAGGGCTATAGAAATGCCACTGTGATGTTGCTGGGTGACATAGCGGAGAGATCACTAGACCTGAGTTCAGTTGTGGCCTCAGACACGAGCTAGCCACATGACCTTGGGCAAGTCACTTAACCTCTGTCTGCCTTAGTTTTCTCCTCTGTAAAGTGGGGTCATAACACCTCCCTTCCAAGATGGTCTTGAGGATCCGATGGCCTGTAAAACACTTTGCAGACATGCAGTTGGTGTATGAATGTTGGTTCTTGTCATCACTAATTATTATTGTTAACAGTACTAATGCCCCAGCCCTTGATGGGAAGAGTCACACCCTGATCTCACCGTCAGCCACACATGACCAAGAGCTGCCTAATTTCTTTTTTCCACCCCTCACCTCCCATGAGGCTGTGACTTTCTGAAGAGGCCTGTGGTACTCTAGGTCTTGCAGAGAGGGGCCTGGGTGGGTGTTGCCTCATTTCTGGGGATGTTCCGCTTCCATCTGGGCTCTCTGCTGGGTGGTGGATGAGTCTGGCCCGGATCCTTCTCCCTGGATTTGCTCATTAGGGATTCTTGTTCCGGAAGGGCCTGAGGGCTCCAGCTGATGACAGCATTTGGGTCAGACTGCCCTGGCTCCGGCCCGGCCCAGCCCAGGACAGCTGCGCTGTCTCTTACCTCTCTTTGTATTTCCAGCACTAAGCACAGAGCCTGGCACATAGTTGGTGGTTAATAATTGCTTGTAGACTTGTTAGAAAGCATTTTATTCCTTGTGCCTTCACAACTCCCCTATGAGGTGATGCACATATGCCTGTTTTGCAGATGAACAGATTAAGGCAGAGATCAGATGTTGGCCATGCTCACATGGCAGGTCACATGGTGAGGACCGGGGCCTGGAGGCTTGGTCTTCTGGTCTCTGGCCCTCTTTGGCATGTGTCCTGCCCTCTCAGCACCACTTCCCATTTACCCCTTCATCATGTGCCCCCCGCAGTGTGGAACCAGTTAGGATACCTCTGCAGCTTCTGCTGACTCTTAGCCTACCTTTCTCATTTGTTGGGCTTGGAAGCTGTCAGATGGGGTCCATTCTGAGCCTGGGCTTTGCTTTCTTTCCCTAGCAATTCATGGAGATTGAGCCTGAGATGCTGGCCATGGAGACCATTGTCCCCGTCTACTTTGCAGTGGAGGATGAGGCCTTGCTCTCCATCTATGAGCAGACACAGGCTGCCTCAGCCTCCCAGGGCTCAGCATCTGCAGCGGAAGGTAGGGTCGGGTCTGGCGGCAGCTTCAGTGTCCTGGTGTCTATGTCAAGGGCATTGGTCATGGGGTGGGGGTGGGGGTGGGGGAGACTGTTCTTGGTTCAGTTCCCGTGGAAAGCATCTATTCGGGGGATGATTGGGCATGTTCTCATGCCATTTCTTCCCTCCTTCCATGACTCAGCAACAGATCAGCATTTCATCTCTAGCTGGGAAGAGTTGTCAGGATAACTCTGATTCCTGGAAAACAAAGCAGCATTTTAATTTATTTTTTACTATTTTATTGAACATTTTTTTAAAAGGCTACATCCATTTATTTTACTCATTTAAACAATTTCAGTCTTCTTGATGGCTTCTGCTTTTTTACATTATTAGTCACTTTGGCGTCTTTTCACCCTTCCTCCATATACACTCCTTGAACTTCCCGGTGACACAGGGTTAAGCCAGGCCACCCAGACTGGTGCCTGCAGGGAAGGAGAAGGGGCTTCACCCCCAGGGCCCTCAGGCTCTCCTGACACTCCTCCTCTGCTCCTCACTTCTCTTCTGGCTCCAGATTGCTTATCCCAGTCCCACTGTTTTCAGCAGGTTTGGGTGCTTTTCTCCTTGACGTTGTTGTAGTCATTGTGGATTTGGTTTTCCTGGTTCTACTTGGCCCCCCACCCCCCAAAATCAGTTCTTTTGTTGTCTCTTGTGACACAGCTCTGTCACCGTATTTCATTACATTCCTAGACCACTTTGTTCAGCAGTTCCCAGTCAGTGGGCCCCTTTTGGCTGCCCCGAAATGTGCAGAGGCAGCATTTTTAAATAAGTCTCTTGCTGGCGTCTTCCATCTTTATCTAATTAAATGGCAAAAGTTGTGGGCAGACAGCATAGTCTTTGTACTGAGACTATGTGCCAGGATCCTGGATCATTCGCCAGCTCTCAGCCATAGAGGACACTCACTGTGGCCCCCAAGAGTGTGAGGGAGATGAGGGTGACACTTGTGCCACATTTACAGAGAGAGGGGCTCGTGGGGGGAGAGGGTGAGGATGTCTTCCCCGCTCGCAGCCCATTGGTGGGGCTGGTTCTGCTTTCCTGGAGGGAGCTGGGAGGAGTGGGGCCTAAGCTCTGTGCCTCTGTCTCTGCAGTTCTTCTGCACACAGCCACTGCCAATGGCTTCCAGATGGTCACTAGTGGGGCCCAGAGCAAAGCTGTGAGTGACTGGCTCATCACCAGTGTGGAGGTGAGTGCCTTGAGACCGGAACTCCGAGCCAGCCCCAGTGAGCTGGAGACATTCCCTTAGTCCATGCTGAATTTACTGAGGAGCAGGAGTAGAAGTAAGAAAATTTCCTTTTTAAGAATATGTTTCCCTGATTTAATAATGCCCAAATGTCCTGGTATATCTCTGCCTCCACTGGGAGCCATCCCTTAGAGCAGTGGTTCTCAACCTTCCTAATGCTGTGACCCTTTAATACTCGTATGTTGGCATATCTGCATGTGGGCGGACCCACCTAGAGACGGATAGAGGAGCGGTGTCTCGCTTCCTAAGACCATAGGAAATATGTGTTTTCTGATGGTCTTAGACAATCCCTGTGACCTCTGTAAAAGGGTTGTTTGACCCCCAAAGGGGTCGTGACCCACAGGTTGAGAACTGCTGCCTTAGAAGGAAGAAGAGAAAAAAACTTATCACATTGAAGTTACATAGAATGAATGCAGTCAGTACATCTGGAAGTACCTGGCGTTCTATGCAGGGTCCCCTACCTCACTTCCCACCTTTTCAGAGGAGGAGGCAGCCTGCAGGCAGCTTTCAGTCTTCTGCACTGGGTGTATCCAGAGACAGCTCTTTAATTGCCAAAGGAGCTTCCCCTCGCCAGCATCGACTTTGGGGCCCACCCTGGCCGCAATGTGAGCTTGGTAAATGCATAGTTGATAGTGTGAAGATAAACCTGCCACACACGTATGAGTCTGACAGATTAACGCCTGGGTTCACTGAGGCCGCAGGTTTGCCGAGAACACTTGAGTCTCCTTGGATCTTCCTTGACCCTGATGCTCCTGTCCCCTTCTGGTGTCCCCAGCCATGCCTTAGCCCAGGCTGGAGCCCTTGAAGTGAAGGTGATCTGCTGGCAGGCTCCGCCCCATTGGGAGGGCCTTGAGTGTCAGCCCGATGACAGAGCCCTGAAGTTAGGAGAGGCTCAGGAAGGAGATGCAGAAACAGCTTCTAGCTTCCTGCCTGGAGGAGCTGGGCAGAGTTGTGATTGGAGAGCTGGGGCTGCCTTGTTGATACTTGAGCCTGTCAGGTGGCTGGGCAGCGGGCACCACTCCTGAGGCATGTGGCAGCATGTCTGCTAACCAAGGCTTCCTGGCCCCGTGCTCCTGGATAGAGGCCCATGAGTGTGGGTGCAGTCCCCGCTGTCTCTGACCTTAGATCCAGCCTCTTTGCTCATCTGGGGAATGGGAGGGTTAGAGAGTTCAGAGTTCTTAACCTGGGGTCCAGGAACTGGGCTCTTCCAATATTTTGATGCCTTCCCCTACTTGGCTGTCTTGGTGATCCTGCACATTTCATTAGTGCAGTTAACAGCTTGAGTTAGAGGAGAGCTCCATTCACTAGGCGACTGTGCTGGCGTCCAGGTCACAGTGGACGTGAAGGGTGCAAGCCCGGAAGGTCTCTCCCTCTGCCTCTTGTCGCTCTAGAGCAGCAGTTCTCAACCTGTGGGTTGCAACCCCTTTGGGGGGTTGAGCAGGGTCACCTAAGACCATCAGAAAACACATATTTCTGATAATCTTAGGAACCGAGACACCGCTCCTCTATCCGTCTCCAGGCGGGTCCACCCACATGCAGATACGCCCACTTATGAGTATTAAAGGGTTGTGGAATTAGAAAGGTTGAGAACCACTGCTCTAGAGCTTGGGCCCTGTGACTCTTCTCCAGCAGCAGGGAGTGCTGCCTGGAGCCCTTCCCTGCATGCCCCCTGGGCTGCTCTGCCTGGAGGAGGTGTCTGGGCCCAGGTGCATCCTGCCCCTCCACAGCGGAAATGTTTGGCTCCATCTTCTTTCTGTACCTTGGCTGCAAGAACTGCCTGTTTCTTGTAGCCAGATGGCCTTGGATTAGTGACTTCAGAGAGGCTGACCTGTAGTGGATAGAGTGTAGGTGTGGGGATGGTGTGGGTCTGCGCCCCACCTCGGGTGCATCACTGCTGAGCATTAATTTTCTCATTTGTAAAACAGCTGGCGGTGCCGAGCTCAGGTGTTGTGGGGGGAGTTTCAGTGTGTAGTGCCCGGCTGGAAGGCCCTGTATCGGTGACAGCTGTTACTTATTAGAGATCTATAGCAGAAGTGTCCACAAGTCCCTGAGTGCCTACCTTACAGGAGGGCCTGAGGGGGCCTGCTCTGAGGCTGAGGTGAACCAGCTAGGGCTCCTGCCTGCCCAGAGCTTACCTGCTGCTTGGGAAGGTGTGGCGTGTCCACCTGCTGGGGATGGCAGGCACCGGGCAGTGTGCCCTGTGAATGGTACAGACTCAAAATGCCGAGGGAGTTCCGAGGGGGGCGTGCTGCGTTGTACTTCTGGGATCAGGGAAGGCCTCCTGGGAGAGGTGACACCCATCAGAGGAGATGATTCTGGGCTGGACATGCAGACCGGCTCAGGCCAAGGGCCCCGAGCGCCGGCGTTGCCCTGTCATATTGGCATTGACTCAGCTCACCCTCCATCTCCGGCCTGGTCATTGACTGCCGACTTCCCCACGAGCCTGGGAGCTCCTCACTGGCAGGGGCTGGTCTGTGTCGTTGTCTGTATCCCCTGAGCTCAGCCCAGCTCCTGGGAGCACTTAATGAATGCTGGCTGACTGGTGGATGCACGCGAGTCTCTGTGATCCTCATGATGGCCTCATGGGCACATGGTCAGAGCAGAATCACCATTTCACAGAAGTTCAGCCCAAAGTCACAAAGTAAATGGCAGAGCCAAGACTTGCATCCAGGCCTCTTGGATTGTTTATTCCCTGCTGTCCCAGGCAGCTATTAGGGAATGGAGCTTTAGTATAAGAGAGTGGTGGCATCCATGTAGGCTGGTACAGGAGGGCCACAGCAGGGCTTTTATCAAGGCTTGGCTTGTCTGCTTCCCTCCCAAAGAGGTCAGGAATCATCCATGGCTGTTGGGCGGCACCATAGTACACAGGGCACTGGGCCTGGCATCAGGAAGCCCTAGATTCAAGTCCCGCCTCGGGTGCTTACTGTTTACGTGACCTTGGGCACGCCACTTAACCTCTGTCCCATTGTCTCAGCTGGTAAGTAGGGTAACAGTTACAGCTATGATTGTGTAAAGATAAGTGCTTAGCACAGAGCCTGGTCCACAGTGAGTACTTAGTAAATGCTGGACAGAATTGAGAGGCCGCACAGCGTGGAGCACAAGACTGGTGACCAGGCACGGTGGCTGTCCGCCTGTGAGTGGGAGACCGCACGTTCTTTTCCAGCTGGTGCCTCGCCTCTTGGGGCCTTTCTCCCACTGCTGATGGTGGTTTTCTTCACAGGGCCGGCTGACGGGCCTGGGCGGCGAGGACCTTCCCACCATTGTCATTGTGGCTCACTATGACTCCTTTGGGGTGGCCCCGGTAAGTGTCCTCCCCCTTCAGGAAGGGCCGGGGTGGGAGGGGAGAGCTCCAGGTGACTTCTGTCTGGAAGGGTGCTCAGAGTCAGACCCTGAGGCAGCTGCTTTGTTCTAGTGGCTTTCTCATGGAGCCGACTCCAATGGCAGTGGGATTTCTGTGCTCCTGGAGCTGGCCAGGCTCTTCTCAAGGCTGTACACCTACAAACGCACCCACGCGGGGTAAGTGGGCCTGAGGCCTCCTCTTAGGGGGCACGGGGGCTGAGTGCTGGTGCAGAGCCGCGGTGGGGCCCGGCCAGGGCGACGTAAGAGCCCCCTTTTCCCTCCTCTCCCTCCCTCTTTCTGTGACTTTGCCCTCCTCCTCTCCCCTCTTTTCGCCATCCTGCCTTCCCCACTCCTCTCTCCCTTCTCCTCATCTTCCTACTGTCAAGGGCAGGTGTATGCCTCCCCTGTCCTGATCATAGCCCTTTTTTTGCTGTTGGGTCTCCTCTTTCCATACCCAGACCTAGAATCATGCGTTCTCAGTGCTGGAAGGGACCTTGGAGCTCACCTAGTCCAAGCTTGCACCCCGTGTAGCAGTCTCCATGGCAACCTCCCTGACAGGTGGTCAGTGAATGCTTGAATGCTTTCAGGGGCTGAAACTTCCCTCCTACAGGAGCCTCTGTAGGGCTGCCTGTTGTCTCGTGGCTCTTTGTTACGTGGGGCTTCCTAGGCTTGAGCTGGATTGGACCTCCCTGGATTTTCTCCTCTGGTTTGTGCTTGCTCTGTTCTTGGGGGTCACCTAGAATGGAGACCTGTGATTGATCCTCGAGGTCAGAGCGTCCAGCCTCCTTATCTTACAGATGAGCAAACTGAGGCCCAGAAAAAGGGAAGGACTTGCCCCCAGGGTCACATAGGGAGTCAGTGATAGCTGGGATTGAACCCAGATCCTCTTACTTCAAGTCCAGTGTGTTCTTTCCACTGTGCCAAACTGATCATGTTGTCCCCTAAAAAGGCTTTTGTCAAACTTTATTCATGCATTTCCTTCCTTTCTTCATCAGCATATGTTCATCATGAATTAGAGTGTTGTCCTAATGCCTAGTGTTGACATGTATGTGATAAAGAAGCTATGAGAGTCCTTAGAGCATAGAATATCAAAATTGGAGGGCCCTTAGAACCTAGGATGTCAGAGCTTGGGAGGGCCCTTAGAACCCAGGATGTAAGAGCTGGGAGGGCCCTTAGAACCCAGGATGTCAGAGTTGGGAGGGTCCTTAGAACCCAGGATGTCAGAGCTGGGAGGGCCCTTAGAACCCAGGATGTCAGAGCTGGGAGGGCCCTTAGAACCCAGGATGTCAGAGCTGGGAGGGCCCTTAGAGTCCAGGATGTCAGAGCTTTGGAGGGCCCTTAGAACCCAGGATGTCAGATTTAGGGCCCTCAGAATGTTTTTGGTTTTATGTCCTTGGCCTGGAGCCTTCCTCATAGACTTCCTCAGTGTTTGTTGAATTGAATTGTTCACAGACTAGCTGTGCTGGGCACTCAGAGATCCTGTTTCCCCAGCAACATAAAGGGTCTATCCATGTGTTTTCCACTTTCAGTGCCTTTCCTGATATCTGAATCTTGGAGAAACACGTTAGCACAAAATGCATAGTAGTAGAAGAAAACTTTTTGGGAACCAGTCACAGTGGGTGCCAGAACCAGGTCTTCCATTAACTCACTTCATAACCTTCATCAAGCCATTTCCTCTCTGAGACTCAGTTTCTCCATCTATATCTCCATCTCGCATCTATGCTCTAAGGACTCTCATAGCTTCTGTATCACATACATGTCAACACTAGGCATTATTGGGGCTAGATTAGATTACTTCTAAGGTTCCTCTTAGTTGTGACATTTTGTGTTCTAAGAGCACCTTCGATGCTGACATTCCATGTCCTAAGGGCCCCCCTGGCTCTGACACTGTGTCCTAAGGGTTCTAAGCACCCTTCCAGCCCTGACATCCTGGGTTCTAAGGGCCCTCCCAGCTCTGACCTCCTGTGCTCTAAGGGCCCTCCCAGCTCTGACATCCTGGGTTCTAAGGGCTCTCCCAGCTCTGACATCCTGGGTTCTAAGGGCCCTCCCAGCTCTGACATCCTGGGTTCTAAGGGCCCTCCCAGCCCTGACATCCTGGGTTCTAAGGGCCCTTCCAGCCCTGACATCCTGGGTTCTAAGAGCCCTTCCAGCCCTGACATCCTGGGTTCTAAAGGCCCTCCCAGCTCTGACATTCTGGGTTCTAAGGGCCCTTCCAGCCCTGACATCCTGGGTTCTAAGGATCCTCCCAACTCTGACATCCTGGGTTCTAAGGGTCCTCCCAGCTCTGACACTCTAATCAAACAATTCTGTTTTCCTCCTGGCAGGTACAACTTACTGTTTTTTGCCTCTGGTGGGGGCAAATTTAACTATCAGGGCACTAAGCGGTGGCTGGAAGACAACCTGGACCACACAGGTGAGTCAGGGGCCGCCGCTGGGTGGCCAATGAAGGGGAAAGACTGGAGGAGGGGCTGGGAGGCTGCCGCCTGGTGAGCAGTGACGAGATGCCTTGGGACACCTTGCTGCTCTCTTCCTGTTTGCCCCCTTGATCAGTGGACTGACTTGGCTGCTCCCTGTCACCTGCCCCCACCCTCTTTCAGACTCCAGCTTGCTGCAGGACAACGTGGCCTTTGTCCTCTGCCTCGATACCCTGGGCCGAGGGAATGGCCTGCACCTACATGTGTCGAAGCCTCCCAAGGAGGGGACCCTGCAGTACGCTTTCCTTCGAGAGCTGGAGATGGTAACAGTCTGGGGTGGGAGCGTGGAGGACCACGCCTGAGGGTGGGCAGGGTCCCACAACCCTCTTTGGTTCTGCTCCAGGAATGGATGCCTGGTGCGTCCGAGCAGGGTTGGCCCAAGAGACTAGCAGAAGCTGGACTGGTGCCCTTGCCCTCCCAATCTCCCTTCCCAGAGCCTGGGCCAGGGCGCCTCCGCTGGCCATCAGCTGAAAGACCAGAGCTCGGCAGCCTGTCTGGCCGCTGGCTCCAGGCCCTGCTCCGGCCAAGCAGAGCCTGGTCTCTGTTCAGGTGGCTGCCAGCCAGTTCCCAGAGGTGAGCTTTTCTATGGTGCACAAGAAAATCAACCTGGCAGAGGACATGCTGGCCTGGGAGCATGAGCGCTTTGCCATCCGCCGACTCCCAGCCTTCACAGTCTCCCACCTGGAGAGCCATCGAGACGGGCTTCGGAACAGCATCATGGACGTCCGGTAAGCAGCCTGGGGCCGGCCGTCTCCTCTCCTCCTCCTTCCCTCTCCAAGCGTTTCTCTGGTGCAGCCTCTCTGGTTTGCCCTCAGCCAGGCCTGAGGAGCTGCCTTCTCCCTGCTGGTGGCTTTGTCTGCACCCCTGCTGAGCTTCTTAAAGGAGCAGGACCAGGCAAGAAGGGTTGGGAAGCCAGGGGCCACCTCAGAGGCCTTTGAGGCACAGGAATGTTCACCAAGATTCTGCAGCTTGTAGAAGTCAGAGGCAAGATTGGAGTTGGCGGGACCTCAGTGGCCTTTCTGTCCAACCCACAACAAGCTTGATGAGGTCCCGCAGCCTGTACTGGAGCCTCCTTGTGTGGCCCCATGCACTGCCTCAAGCCTAGGCACGCCAGCCTATTGAGACCTTATTCCCTTTTCTCTCCTCTCCTGTAGTCTTTCCTGAGGACTCTTGGTACACTTGAGGGCTTCAAACCCTTCTCTGCCAGCTGTCCTGGCCTGGAGGGGGGGGGGGGGGGGAGGGGGGGGGGTGGTCTCTGATTCAGTTCAGCTGGTACCTGGTGGGCATGAAGGTGCTGGGCTTGTCCTGCAGGGGGCATGGGATTGAAAGGGGACCTTGCCCCCAACCTTAGGGAGGTTATATTCTGATGAGGATAGGGTGGGGTGGGCTAGGTTTTGAGATAATTAAGTATCAGACAGACAGAAATAGTCTGTGGAGTCTTTCCTTGTGGGCATTGTGGGCATGAGCTAGTGAAGTGAGAAGTCAGGCCTTGGCCCAGGAAGGACAGAGAACTGCATGGGATTGGTGTGGTCCTGGGGAGAGGGTCCACAGGATGGGGGAGAACTCTGAGCACAGAGCACCATGGCATGTAGAAGGAGAGATGACTGAAATCCAGCCCCCTCCATGGAGAGGAAGGAGCTGAGACCCAGAGGGGTCATGCAGGGCATGGCACCTCTCCATCCTAATTAGAATCCTTCCGACAGTGTTTTTGCAGCCGGCTAAGGAGTTATCCAGAGGGCACAGACACCCCCTGGGGCAAAGAGGAACATTGCCAAGAGCGTCCACTGGGCAGGGAAGGCCAAAGCCTCCTTAGTCTCGGATAGCTGGGCACTGCTCATGCAGGGCTGGCAGAGAGGACTCAGAGCCAGGAAGAAAAGCCCAGTGCTGGAGCTTGGGGCCTGTCCCCTCCCAGGCTGCATTTGCCTGATGGGCCTCTCAGAGGGGCCTTTGGGTCTGGAGGGAGAGAGGAAGACAGTTTAGGGAGGGGGGTGGGGCCTCCTGCCTCTCTGCAGCTCATGTGGGCTGAGCAGCCAGAGCAGATGAGTCTCCTTCCTGAGTAGCAGGAGCCGGGAACAGGAGTGGTGCATCAGGCCAGCCCGGGCCTGGGCCTCACGGCCTGCGCTCTCCGCAGGGCAGCTTCCAGGCTGGGAGGCTGTTCCAGAGGCTGCACGGCAGCCGAGCCGAGGGGAAGGAGTGTGGGGAACTGGAGAGAAGGAGCTGTGGCCTCTGGCTCTGCAGGCTGGTCTTCGATGTGCAGGGACTGCACTGCACTCTGAGTGCTCACTTCCCTTCCCAGGGTCCCTGGGTGATCCTGTAGACCCTGGAGTTAGTATCATTGTCACTGGTGCTTCAGCAGAGCCATCCCCGCCTGGGTGTGTGTCTGCAACGGTGCCCTTCTGGGCCTTGCTAGCCTGTATGTCCCCCTCCTGCCATTTGTAAATATGCCAGGGATTTGGAGATCTCCCCTTGGCCTGGGCATCTCCCTCCCTCTCCTTTATCTTGCAGTGTTTGCCCTCACTCCTCCCCAGGGATGGCTTACCACCTTTTCAGTCTGCCTAGCTCCATGATCCTCGGGCATGTCACTACTGGCAGTTTGTTACACCTACCACAGTGGGTGGTTTCATTCTCATCTTGCTTTTTATATCTAATACTGAACCTGTGAAATAGGAGGGCTTTTCTGTCTTGTCCTTCCTCTCTTCTTCCCACAAACGCATGTCCATTCCCTGCAGTGCTGGTGCTGGGGCCTCAGGGACATAGAAAGGTGTGCTCTGTCTCATAGTATTGGTAGTCTAATAAAGGAAGATGAGACACACAGATAAATCCTGTACTTCAGTGGGATCTGTGATCCTTGACCTCCTGCAAATTTTCCACAAGGAGCCCGTCCATCCAGTGAGCTGGGGGCCTTCTCTGGGTGACTTGATGTGTGGCTTCTGATGGAGGATGCAGGAAGCCTGGATGTCTCTCACTTCTGCTAGATGATCAGCCCACCTCCCTTTCTGGGTCATCCATCTCTGACATCCCTGATGCTGTTGCTCCTGGTGACTTGGTGATGAACCAGGAGCATTTAATTCTCCAGAGAGGGTGATTTTTCATGACATAGCAATACAGTGGTATCAGAATAGTGAAGTTTAAAATACGGGCTTTTGTTTCAAAGAAAACCCTGGGGTCCTTAAATGTGGAGGGCATTTTCCTGAAGGCAGTCCAGCCTGCTTTCCTTCTGGGCCATCTCATCCATTCCTCCAGATGCACATGTAGCCTAGGCAGCAGGAATTCTGCCCCTGCTTGGTTTTTCCTGTGTAGATGGTTCAGCCAGGCATTTTTGAGTGAGTCTCACTCTTTTGGGAGGATCTGCCACTATTGAGGGCAAACACAGGAGCATGTGGAAGCCCTCGCTGTTGCTAGGGCATTCCCCTGCCCCCAATTTGGGTTCTGATGGGCACCCTCCAGGACAGTAGCAAATGCTTTTGGGGAGCACACTTAGTCCCTTTGCCTTGTGCCTTGGTTCTTGAGTAGAGGGGTCTGTCTTGTTTGTTAATGCCTTTCAAGGTTTGGTCTTGACATATTCATAGGAGATGCCTGCTTGGGGGAGAGCTTGCCAGGCAGTGTTTTGCCCTTACGAACTAAATTTTTTTTAAGTCACCAAACAGTAACCTGTGTTGGATCTTTTGGTCAGTTGTGTGACTGCAAAGGCTTGTGAAGCCCTAGAATAGGGCCTGGAGGTTGGCATCTTCTCTGCAATGCAGAGCCTTGAAGAGAGTTGCGTGGGGCACTGTGACTCACCCAGGGTCCTGCAGCCAGTGTGACTCAGAGTCTGAACTCCACCCTGGTCCTGTGGCCCCTGCAGTGAAGGGGCTGCTAACTCTGATGCACATGGAGATTTATTTTCATGAAAGTTTTGAAGACGTGGGAAAGTAGGCGTATGGGGAGGTGGGTAGTTGTACTTTCTTAGCCAGCCTCTCGTGGTCAGTCGCTCTGGGCTCCCCCACCTCCCACCCCAGACCTTTGGTCTCTTTCCCTCTTTGGGCCGTGTGTCCCCTTCAGTGTCACTGGTGAAAACAAGTAGCCCTAGAAATAGTTGGAGGCCTTTTCTTTGTCCTTGGGCATCCCTCAGCCCATCTGGTCTCTGGTCAGGCTTCCTTTAGACGCGTTCTTCTCGATGGGCCGTATGAGGAGACGTTGCGATGTTCTTCCACTCTCATCCTCTGCTGCAGACCAGCGTTGGCCTTAGCCACCGTCTTTTTCTGGTCGGCAGAGACAGAGTGTTTTTTTGGCTGTGATGGTGCCTGGGTGCTTGTTGTGTGTGGCTCTGGCTTTTAGGTTGGTTAGAGCACATCGGTCCTTTTATTTATTGCCCATTTCTCTGTCTTAGTAGCTTGTTTAAATGCCTCATTTGCTTGTCTTTTCGTCTTTATTCTTCACATTTGGTGTTTGATCTTTGTTCTCACAAGTTGGTGGCCAAGACCACTGATTTGGAAATAACTCACTTTAGAATCTGAATATTTCCTGTCTTTGTTGTTATTTCAAAGATTTGCTCATTTTTGAGAGCTAGACATTCCATGGAACATTTTCAGTTGTAATACGGCTTTTAAATTTAAAAAATTTAAATACAGTTTTCTTAGTATCTTTTGTTTTTACATCACTTGCATTTTTCACTGTGTCCTCCCCCTCCCCCTTCCAGGGAGGCATCCCTTTTAATAAAGAACAGAAAAAGGGGTCCAGGAGAAATGAGACACATGCACAAGTAGCCACACACGTCAGGCAGCCAGTGCTGGATGCCGTGTCTCATGCCCTTGGCCCTGTGCATCTGTGAAGAAGCAGGAGTGGCGGGTGGGGGGCATCTTGTCACGTCTCGTCTTTGGGGCCAGGCGTAGTCAGTTTATTTTGGGGGCATTAATTGGTGTTTGTCCTGTCTAGGGCCCCCCACCGTCCTGCTCAGAGCAGATACTTGTGACAGGTCGGGTTCTCAGTGTTGTTTACAAGCCTTCAGCATCTTTGGTTTTTTGCTCCTGAAACGGGTTTTCCAACATATCTTTCACTGTTTCTCACCCCCTCCACCTTCGTATTGAAGTCACTGAGTCTCGGGAAAAGAACCTGGTTCTGAAATCAGAGACCTTTGGTTCAGATCCTGTCTCTGATCTCCTCTTCATGATCTTAGCAAGATCGTTTAACCCGCTTGGGCCTCAGTTTCCTCAACTGTAGAAAGAGGGGGTTGGACCTGATGGCCTCTTGCAGATCTGCAATGTGTTCCCGTGCTCATCAAAGCGTGTGTTGCTTTTATTCAGAGTCTTAGCATTTCTGTGCCGCCTCATCCTCTGCAATGTTGTTGGTGTGTCACTGGTGTATCCTCAGAGTAATCTTTTTGCCTCGGCCTGATATCATGAGTACTGATTACCAATATCAGATAACCAGCCTTCCCTTGAAATGGGATTTCTTTTGCCTCTGGCTCCTTTATCTGCCTTTCCTAGGAGAACCTTCCAGCCCCCAGTTAGCTCTGGTGTCCTTCTGTCTTCCAGTTTCGTTCATGGGGAGAATGTCTGGGCTGTGATAGGATTTTGTTCTTCCTGTAACCAGAGGTCAGCTATTCAGCCTGCCAGTAGCCTCGTGTGTATTCGTGGTAGACTGTTAAAAACTGATTCTTAGCACTCTGTCCTCCTTCACTGCTGGAGTGGAAAGGGGGCTTCGTGGGACCAAGAGTTGTTTTCTCTGTTATGTGGGGTACAGCGGCTGCATAATCATCCCTCCAGGACCGACCTGCTGGTAATAAGACTCTCTCTACTTCGGCTGGCTCTTGGAAAACAGATGGGCTGTTGCTGGGAGCTTTCCCTAAGCATTTCCAGCTAGATAGAACCTGCCTTCAGGAATCCAAGGTAATCTCCACTCTGTGTGAGACCCGTTGCAGTCCAATAGATTAGAGCACAGAGCTGGGCTTTGTAGTGCTGGCCTGAAGTCCGTGCTGCTGGGGAGGCTGAGGCTGGTGGGTCACTTGAGCTCAGGAGTTCTGCGTTGTAGGGGGCTAAAAAGCTCTGTACCGGTGGGACGAGCCCTGAAAGATCGCAAGCTGGGCTGCCTAAGGAACTGTCTCAGGTCAGACGTGGGGCAGCTTAGAGCTTCTTTGCCGATCAGTCTTGGGATCTGGCCTGGGAGCGACTGCTGGGCCAGAAAGGGGGACCTAGTTTCAAAAGGAAAAAGCAAGAGAATATGGAGCGCATAAGAACAAAAGGGACAGTGATGGACTTGTGATTTCGTTGGTGTAGATATGTCCTAGGTGAAGAAATTCCTTCTCCCCATGCAAGTCAGTGCCTCTTTTGCAGTTTCTACAGTTAAAAGTGGTCACATTATTTGGATAGGTGTGGCATATTTACATTGGTCTGGAATCAGTGAGCATTTTTGCATAATTATACCTTCAAATGGTGTGAATTTGAATACGTGCAATGTTTCCGAGGTATTCATTATCTTCGTTGTGTTCATGGACAGTCCCATAGGATCCTGAGGGGTGCCTTCGTGAGGTACCTGGGATCCCACAGCCAGTATGCACTTGAGCCTTGCTTCTGAGGTGCTGTGGAATCAGATGGTCAGATGAGAGAGAGATCTGGGCAGGCCTTTTGGAGAAGGTGGCACTTGACGCCCTCTGATCTTAGCAGAAGTTGTGTTTCCTCTCCTGTCTTGGGAGGGGGTTGGATGAGATGACCTCTGAGGCTCCTTCCAGGCCCAGGTCTAGATTCCTGCCTGGGGAGCATTGATGTCCCTGTAGGCTTGCCAGAGGCATTCTCACATTGTGCAGCCAGCTGTCACACCTCTCCCTTAGCCCCAGGCTGTGGCAGCCCACCCAGAAGATCTCTGTAGGATCTGAGTGTTCTGCTGTCCCTGCTGGGAAGCTGTGATAGAAACAAGCCATGTTCCTACATTTATCCAGAGACATGTGGGCACACGGGCAGGGGTCCTGGCATGGATGTCCCCAGTCTGTACAGTGATCTCATTTGGCAGTGTCCCCTTCGCCTCCACTCTTCCCTACCTTGGAATGGCTGCTGGCAAGCCCTCTGATTTCTTGACAGGACCTGTGTAAGATGGAAAGGCTTAGTGAAGCTCATGTCTCTGTGTGCGGGTGGAGGGATCCTCGTTTGAGGGCTAGAGGCGACCCTGGAGGCCAGTCTGGTCCGTGTTGTGCTCCCTCTTCTTCCCTCCCCTCCCCTGGGGTTAGATCCAGACACCGAGGCCCCCAGAGACGAAGTGTTTCACCCAGTCACAGAGGCAGTGAGTGACAAGATGGGCCTCCCCCAGACCGCACAACTAGCACTGAATGGAATTGAATAATATCTTTCCTGGATTGGAGATACTTGTAATTGCTTTGAGTTTTGAACTTGGTGAAAGGTTAAGATGGGGTCCTGGGGCAGATGCCCTTCTTCTATGGGGAGACTTAGTTACCCCCTTGCCAATGATGTGGATCCTTCACCTGGGGAGGAGACTGGTTTAGTTGGGTAACTGGGGCAGGTGTAGTGGGTTTAATTGTGCCTGGCAGTGTGTCAAGCTGGCTCAGCCTTGGGAAGGTTTAGAAGACCAAAGGTTTGCTGACCTGAATCTCTACATGTGCAAGGGATGTCATCCTATCTTGTATTCTCCAGCAGATTGCTGTCCCTACCCCAACCTGACTATCTAACTTAACTTGCAGAAACCCACACTTCTTTCATCTAACCCCTTTAACTATTGTGCTATATCTCTTCTCTAATACAAGCCCCCTACAAAGATCTGGAAAATGTATTAGACCAAGTCCTCATTGGGAAATCCAAGGGGAAGAAATCATATTATGTCATATTTTCAGCCCAAGTCAGTATAGGGAGATAGGTCTCTGTGGGCACTCGGAGCAGGGTCTAGCCAGGGGTGCGCCTGCAATGTGTTTCAGCATATGGGAACGGAAGAAGGACCAGGATTGTGCACCAGGGTGAGCAAAGGTCCTGGGTCTATGCAGGGAGACCCTGATCTTCTGCAGGATGTAGGAACAAGTACCACCACACAGAGCTGATATAGGACACAGACCTGCTGGGAACTAAGGAAGCCTAGGGGATTGTGAGGACTGGTTGCCAACCCTTGGCTGTAGACTGAGCGATGAAGAACTTCTGAAGCAAACAGCTGTGTGACTGGCCCAAGAAGTGGAATGGCATCTCAGTTTCAGCCTTCACCCCAATCTAAGGAATAACTAGGGGAGAATCTCAGACAAACTCTGAAGTAACAGAGCTTCCTAGCAGGGTGATGGTGGCTGATTTGGATACCAGTCTATTGGAATTTCTAGGCACAGGTAAGCCAACAGGAGAGTTGTACAGACCCAAACCCAGATCAGGAACATGCAGAGCTCAGACCAGCGGCAGTGAGTGCCCTTTGTCTTAGATCAAACCACTTTGGGAACATTGACAGCTTGTGGCTACCCAACCTAAGCCATCCCTGAGACCTTGGACCAATGTAATCATCAGTGCACCCCAAGAAAGCGAGAGAACAAGAACACAATTCAGACATTTCCTTCACAGGCGAGCAGAGCCCAGCCCTAAAATAAAGTCCAAAGTCAGGACGGAAACTGGAAGAATGAGCAAATAGGAAAAAAAATGGCACCGTGAGGGGCTATGGGCGGGTGACAGGGCAGCTCAAGACACTTGGTCTAAAGCACCTGTGAGTGAAGCCTCAGGGAAAGACAGCTCGGACGCAAGTTCGGCTATAATTTCTGGAGCAGATAAAGCAAGAGCTTAAAAAAGGGCTAAAGATCATTTTAAAAACCAAATGAGAGGAGGGAAAAACATGGGAAAAATAAGAGCCGAGGAAGAAAGATTTGAGAAGAAAATTAATAGCCTGGAACGAGCTGCCGAACCTCGCCCTAGAAAACGCCCCTGCGAGTGAGGATGGACCAGGGAGCAGCTGGCGACTCCCTGAGGCAGGAAACACTGAAACTAGCTCAGGTGAGTTTGGGAGACTAGAAGTGGGAGGCGTGTTACAGCGAAAACCTGACCTGGAAAATGGGGGAGGGAGTTTTGTGCGTGTGTGTTTTAAGCGGAACTAAGTCTAGTTCCGGCTTATACAACGTACGTGCATGTGTGTGTTCACGTATGTAATAATAACTAGTGTTTATGTAGCCCTCAGAGAGATAAATTAAGAATCATTGTTGTACCTTGAAGCCGTAGCAAAAAAAAAGAGCAGAGACATCATACTTTAAGAA
This sequence comes from Pseudochirops corinnae, assembly GCA_028646515.1. Taxonomy (NCBI): domain Eukaryota; kingdom Metazoa; phylum Chordata; class Mammalia; order Diprotodontia; family Pseudocheiridae; genus Pseudochirops; species Pseudochirops corinnae. Next base: position 313,235,678 of record CM053587.1, on the reverse strand, counting down.
ATTATAAAAGATGATGTTTATAGAAAACACCTGAAACAGGAAAAGTTAAAGGGCTGGAGCAGAATTTGATATGCTTCAGTTGAATTTAAAAAGGCGGTGATAGCTATCATGATCTTGGGCAAAAGCAAAAGCAAAACCAGACTTAATTTAAAGAGATAGTAACCACCTTGCCCTGAATCTCATGCCCCCAAAAGGAGGAGGACACCTGGGTGGCACAGTGGATGAAGCACCAGCCTTGGAGTCAGTTGGACCAGAGTTCAAATTTGGCCTCAGATACATAATAGCTGTGTGACCTTGGGCAAGTCACTTAACCCTGATTGCCTCAAAAAGAAAAAAAGGAGAGAAGGCAACTACTTTTTGCTAAAAGGTGCCATAGACAGTGATATAATATCAAAAAATTTTACAACTTTCTCTGATACAAAGACCTCATTTCTCAAATATATACTGAATATAGAAGGGAGTCAAATCATAAAAATATGATTAATCGATAAGTGGACAAAGGATTTGAACAGGAAATTTTCAGAAGAAAAAAATCAAAGCTATCCATGGCCACATGAAAAGCTCTGGATCATTATTGATTAGAGAAATGCAAATTAAGTCTGAGGTACTACCTCACACCTATCAGAAGAGACAAACTCTGGAGATGACGGAGGAAAATCAGTTCACTAAAGCATGACTGTTACAGCTGTAAACTGGTCCAACCATTCTGGAGAACAACTTAGAATTATGCCCAAGGGGCTATGAAATGGTGCATATCCTTTGAGCAGTGCTACTATTAGACTAGACTACTACCACATCAAAGAGATGAAAGGAGAAGGACCTATATGTATGAAAATATAGCTGTCCTTTTTGTGGTGGCGAAGAATTGGAGCTTGAAGGGGTGGGGGTGCCCCTCAGTTGGGGAATGACTGACCAAGCTGTGGTGTGTGATTGGGGTAGATCCTGAAGTGCTGTAAGGAGTAATGGGGAGTGATTCAGAAAAACAGGGCAGTGCCTACACAAACTGACGCAAAGTGAAAGGGAAGATCATTGTGCCTAGTAACAGCAGTGTCCTAATGATGATCAGCTATGAGAGACTCGGCTGCTCTGATCAATACAGCGTTCCTGGGCAGTTCAGAAGGATTCATGGTGAAAGAATGCTGTGCCGTCCACCTCCAGAGACAGAGCTGATGAACTCCGAGTGCAGACTGAAGGATAATTCTGTTCACTTTATTTTTCTTGCTTTTTTTTTTTTGGCAGTGTGGCTAATGTGGAAATGTTTTGCATAATTTCACACATATAATTGATATCACAATTGCTTGCTTTCTCAGCTATGAGGTAAAGGTAGAAGGGAGGGAAAGAATTTGGAACTCAAAATTAAAAAAGAAAAAAGAATGTTTTAAAAAATCGGGTTTTTTGCTTTTTTTTTTGGAGGGGAGAAGGCAGGGCAATTGGGGTTAAGTGACTTGCCCAAGGTCACATGGCTAGTAAGTGTTAAGTATCTAAGGTCAGATTTGAACTCAGATCCTCCTTACTCCAGGGCCAGTGCTCTATTCACTGTGCCACCTAGCCACCCCTAAAAATTTTTTTCAAGAAAAAAAATGATAAAGAAAGCTGGTCCTCTTTCTTAGAACTAGTGGGCAATGTGGAAATAGAATCTATTGGTCACTTCCTGAAAGAAACTCCAGGAAAAGGATTTCCAGGAATGTTGTAGTCAAAATCCAGAGCTTTCAGGACACAGGAAGAAATACTGCAAGCAGCCAGGAAGAAGAAATTCAAGTACTGAGGAGCCACAGTCAGGATTGACTTAGTAGCCATCTCCATGAAGGAGTGGAGAGCTTGGAACACCATTTTCCAGAAAGTAAAAAATATAGATGGAGAACCAAGAATAATTTATCTGGCAAAACTGAGTATAATCATACAGGGAGAAAAATAGATCTTTGATAAAATAGAGGACTTCTGAGTATTCCTTATTTAAAAGGAAAACAAACCCAGAACTGAGTAGAAATTTTGAAATTCAGACACAGGTCAAGAGGCATAAAAAGGTAAAGGTGACTAAGCAGTCACAGGGACTAAGCAAAGATAAATTGTGTCCATTCTAATATCGGGAAATGGTACTTGTACCCACTCAGAATTCTCTCATCAGAAGTCACAGAGGGAGTCTAATTAAATAGAGGACCTGGAAGTCGTTCTGTTATGTTTTGATAATCTTAAAAGAAGAATGGAAAGGGAAGGGAAGAGGAAACAGAGCAGAAGGTTGGGGAAATGACCTTACAAAATAGGCCACAAAAGGGGAAATCTGTCTACAAACAGGGAAGGAGTCGGGGGGAGCGAAGAACACTTGAACTTCACTTTCATCTGAAGTGGTAAGAAGAGGGGAGAACACACACAGGATTGGATAGAAAAATAGAGGGGAGAAGGGAAGGGGGGGATAAGAGCAAGAGTGGACTAAGGGAAAAATTAGTCATAAGCACAACCAGGTCTTAAAGAAGGGGCAGGAAGAGGGGGAAAAAAAACAGAAGAGAATAGTGTAGAGGGAATGACACAATTAACAATATACTGTGAATGTGGATGGGGCAAACTCACCCATAAAACAGAAGAGGACAGGGGAGTGATGAGAGACCAGAATCCAACAGAACATTTACAAGAGGCACAGGTGAAAGAGGAAGATGTATGTACTTAGGACACGGGGCTGAAGCAGAAGGTAAGGTATCTCGTACAGCAGAATTTGTAAGGCTTCAGCTGAAAAAGACGCGAGTGGAGATCATGATCTCAGACAAAAGACAAACAGGGAAGCTACATTTTGTTGAAAGTTGCCGTAGTCAGTGAATTAATATCAATATCCAGCATATATGTACCAAATAGAGTAGACTAGGGTATGACCATGCAGGACTATGTTGGAGCCAGCTCATATTGGCTCAGGAGAGCTGATAGTTGAATTTCCATTGTGAACATTTACTTCTTGGAAGTTAGCAAGCAGTGCAACCAGGGCTTGGTCCATTCATTCATTCATTCATTTATTTATTTTTGTTTTTTTTTTTTTTTTGGAGGGGCAAGACAGGGCAATTGGGGTTAAGTGACTTGCCCAAGGTCACATGGCTAGTAAGTGCTAAATGTCTGAGGTCGGATTTGAACTCGGGTTCTCCTGACTCCAGGGCCAATGCTCTCTTCACTGTACCACCTAGCCGCCGCTTGGTTTATTTTTTTTTTTTACTTCTCTAGATTTAAGAAAGATGCAGAAGTTGTCAGCTTGTAAGTGTGTTGCGCGCACTTTTTTGGGGGGAGATCCTGTTGTTAAACATTTACCAACACAGCTTCGTGGCCATGCCTACTCAGGGTTCAGGTGGATCGAAGATGTTGGTAAGGGCTGCAAATTTGCCTCTGACACTAACTGCCCCCAGGCTTGTAAGACACTTCACCTCTGTCTGTTTCCTCATCTCTTAAATGGAGCTCATAGCAACATCTCTCCCTCAGGGTAGTTGTGAAGAGCATACAAGGGGATATTTGTAAAGCTTTTAGCATGGGGCCTTGCACATAGTAGGTGCACAATTATTGCTTGTTATTATTGAGTGGCCTCTAAATCTGAGCCCATGAGCCTCTCCCTGTCTCGTTGTGGGGGAACTGAGAGAAGGAGCCGCCAGCCCCAGAGAGGATGGCCAGGGATGCAGTGCGCTCTGGAGGAGATGTTCTCATCTCTGGTCCCCTGAGCTTCTTGTCCCTCTCTTCCTCCAAAGGTCCCGGGTAGATTCCAAAACACTTACCCGCAACACCAGAATCATCGCAGAAGCCCTGACCCGAGTCATCTACAACCTGACTAAGAAGGTAAGAGAGCCCTGGAGCCCTTCATGCCCCTGGCCCTGGTCCTGGTCCTGTCCAGCCTCAGTGCTCTCTGTCTCTCCTCTCTCTGCAGGGCACCCCCGCAGATCTTCAGGTCTTCACAGAACAGATGGTAAGGGCCCCTGGGGGCCTTCGCAGCACCTGGGTTGGGTGGGAACCAAGGAGGGGAGGAGCATGCATGACTGGGCCGAGTCTCTCGTAACCCTACTCTTCACAGCAGATCCAGCAGGAGCAGATCGACTCCGTGATGGACTGGCTCACCAATCAGCCCCGCGCTGCCCAGCTCGTGGACAAAGACAGTACCTTCCTCAACACCTTAGAGTATTATCTGAGCCGCTACCTGAAAGACGTCAGACAGCACCACGTGAAGGCTGACAAACGGTGAGGGAGGGCGGTGGGATCCCGGGTCAGCGGGGCTCTGCCTGGTGGCCGCCCTCTTGTCTGCGAGCCAGGGGCCAGAGGAGAGTGAGTCCCTCTGATGGGGGCGGTTTGGTGTGGGGGGTTGTTTTTAAATCTCTACTGATTTCCTTTTTTTTTTTTTACACATCACATTCATTTCTGAATCTCTCCATCTCCTCTTCCCCTGCCCAGCAAACTGTTTCTGGTAATAGAGATTTTAAAAAGACGGGGGAGAAAGAAAGACCCACCCTCCTCCCTGCCCAGCAGACGGGCCTCTGCCCTCCAGCTGTGATAGTGGTGCGGATGCCGAGGCTTTGGGTGTCTGACTTCAGGACCTAGCTCTTGGGTTTTGTCTGCAAATAGAAGTTTAATTCTTTGTTCATTTCCCACTTTTACATTTTCCCTCGTGTTTTGTCATCCTCACTCATTTAATGCTTTGTCTCTGATTGACTGGACTTTTGAATTTATTTTAAAGAATACTATAATTTCAGCACCTCAGTTCAAAAGCTGTCTTGCTCATCTGCGTCTCCTTCTGAGGTTTTTTCTCTTCTCTTCTGTGCATTTAAAAAAAGTATTCTTCATCGGTGCTTTCTTCTCTCCTTTGCTCTCTTCTCCCTTCTTTCCTTCTCCCCCTCCCCTGTCCCTTGTCACAAGTATAACCAAGACAATCAGATTTGCACATCAGCCGTGTCTTTGCTTCTGGTCCGTCACCTTTCTGCCAAGAGGTGAAACCGTCTCTCAGTGACCTTCTGCTCCTCTGCGGGAAAACCATTCAGTCTTCTCTGTCCCTTTGTTCCTTCTCCTCTCTCCTTCTTTCTCTCTTCCCCTCCCTCCCTCCTCTCTTTTCTCTCCCCTTTTCTCCTTTTCCTTCTCTCCCTCCCTCACCTCCTTCTCCGTTTCCCCTATGTGTGCAGCATTGATTAGAGTTGGGTGATAGCTAGGGACGGGAGAAGCCAAGAAGGGGCCGCCAGTGTCTGTTAGGTGTGGGAGAGACTGAAGGTATTAGGGAGCAAGCCAGGTCCATTTGCTTCACTTTTGCTGAAAGGCCAGTTTCTTCCCCCTCCAGGGACCCTGAGTTTGTCTTCTATGACCAGCTGAAGCAGGTGATGAATGCTTACAGGTAGGTGGGCTCTTGGTGTTGTGGGTCTGGATGTCTCAGTGGGGGTCTCCAAGTCTCCTTTCAGCTGGTACTGGCTTCTTTGTGGACTCCAGCTGGTTTCCTTTCCTTTCCTTCAGGGTCAAGCCGGCCGTCTTTGATCTGCTCCTGGCCCTCTGCATAGGAGCCTACTTGGGAGTGGCTTATTTTGCAGTCCAGGTGAGTTGGGGGAGGGAGAAGAGGGGAGGGTGAGTCCAGGGCTTTCTTGGGCCAATTTGCACAGCCCTTGACCCCTCCCCAACAACCTTGTGAGGTGAGCACTCTGAGTTCTGCTATCCCCATTTGACAGATGAGGAGATTGAGGTCTGCCATTGGAGTAACTTGCTTGTCACCACCCAGACTAGTCATTGTTCAGGTGGGATGAAGACACCAAGTCTGCCTTTTTCTCTTCATTCTGGCCAGGGCCCAGAATGACCTCTTGAGGGTGAAGCAGGAGAAGGAGAGCAGGGTTGCAGGGCCTGCAGGGTAGCCTGGTGTTCAGACAGATGCCATACCCCCAGAGAGCCTGGCATTTAGCCAGTGCGGCCCAGGGCTCACCCTCTCTTGGTACCTTCTGAGGGCAGGGCTCTGTCCTGGGAAGGGGGTGGCTCTGAGATAATCAACAGGCTAGACATGACATAGTCTTGCCTTTGTGGGGCTCAGTCTAGTGGGGGGCTGTGGAAGGGAGAGAAGACTTTGACATGAACCACCATGATATGTGATGTTACGTGATAAATACACTGGAGGTATAGAGAAAGTGCCATGTGTGGTTCAAGGGGTGGGCATCCAGGAGGGCTGCCTGGAATAGGCGGTGTTAGAAAATGAGAAGGATGAGGAAGAAGTGGGAAGTGGCCTGGGCAGAGGAGATTACCCAGTTTGGCTGTGACCTCGAGTATGGAGGGGAGAAATGGGTGCTAAGACTGAGAAGGTAAGGCATGGCATTAGATCGGGAGGGCCTTGAATGCCAGGCAGAGAAACTCAGGAACCACTAGAGATATTGAAGCCATGGAGCGAGTGAGATGCCTTTGCCCTTTGCAGTGGGGGGAAGGAGGCAGCCTGCCTTGGGGGTCCCAGGGCCCTGCACTCGACTAGCTCTCTGGAACGCCCTCCCTCAGTGCCTCTGCCTCAGGGTTCCTTCTGCCTCCCCCTTCTGAGATCCCCTTTTGTGCCTCTCCGCACAGCTCCCCCAGTGGGGAAGCTCCCCAGGACAGTGGGGAAGGCCAGGGCCTTGCTGCTTCCCTGCATCTCCTGTTCAGTGAGGGGCTCAGACTAGACGTCTAAGGGCCCATCTGGGACTCTGGCTGGGGCCCTCTCTGCATCCGTGGGGGATTCTAGCGGCAGGTGGAGGCTGGGCTGGAAGGGGCAGATAGTAGCCTCCTCGCCGTCCTGATTAGAGGGCAGGAGGGTCTGCTCCTGTCTAGGCTCTGCCCTTAGTCCCTCCCCTTCCAGACCTCAGTCTCCCCCCCTGTAAAATGAAGGGATTGGACTCTATCCTCCAACCTGATTCTGAGATGTGCACTCACCAGTTCTCCCTTCTGTCCTAGCACTTTGGTCTCCTCTATAAGACAGTACAGAGAATGTCTTTGAAGATGAAGCAGCAGTGAATTGACCCCTCACTGCCCTCATTGAGCAGCACTGAGCCAGCCGCCCGGAGGGAGCAGCCAGTAGCTCCCGTTCAGTCCAGCCACGTCTCTGCCCTTTTGTCCCCTACCCACCTGCCTGCCCTGGTCCGGCTCGGGCCTGCCTCCTGCTCTTCTCTCCACTCCAGGGCAGGGAAGGTCAGAGACCTAGAGAACCATGCAGGCCGGCCTTCCAGCCTGCTGCCTGCCCGCCCTGTCACTGGTGAGGCAGCTTGGCCCAGGCCTTGCTGAAACACCGAACTGCAGGTGGCCTTAAGCTTTCTTGGAGTGTAGCCCAGGAGCTAAGGTCCTACCAGGGACACGTGGGTGAGGCTTGTCCCGGCTGAGCTCAGCTCTCCCCCTCGGACCTGCCATGTCCCAGACCTCGGAGCTCATGTTAACAGTGCACACCTGAATTAAAAGAGAACTGGAAATTTGAGGACTCCTTCCCAGGCCGGTGGTCCTGACTGGGCTTTCTCTCTGCCTTCCCTCAGAAGGTCTGGGTGCCCAGGGATAGGGCCTTAGGCAGAGGCCTAGGCCTAAGGGCCGCCTGGGAGAAGAATGTAATTATGACTTGGGCAGTGGGGTGAGAGCTCACCAGCCCCATCCTAGTGCCCTAGAGACCCAGCAGCACAGGGGGATGCAATGGGGAGACAGGCCTGGGGTTAGTAGAAGGAAGGACTCCCCAGCCTTGCAGCCTTGTAGAGGTATAATGGCCACCTTGGGTGGGAAGGAGGGAGGGAGGGGAGCTCCGTGCCCCAGGAAGTCCAGTGATCACTCCAGCATTCTGGGAGAAGCTCCCCTGCATCGAGGCTTTAGGCCTTCTCTAGCTGCAAGGCCCCACCTTTCCTACTCCCCAACAGCACCTCTGTGGGAGGGGGCTCTGCCTCCAGGAGAGCACAGCTGAAGGCTCAGTCCTCATGGGTCCACCCTGAGGCCAAGCATCTAACATGGAGGCATGCGATCTGTGCCCGTCAGCTTCCTTGGCCCCTCTGTGGCCCTTGGGGGTGGGGGGGATCTGGGCCTTTGTTCTGAACTCTGGCAGCAGCAGCAGAGGGGGCAGAGATTATTGGGAGGCCAGGTTCTAGTTCTACTCTGGCCACCCTCTCCCTGTCTCCAAACCTCAGTCTCCTCAAAAGTGAGGGCATTGGACTCGACCTCTCAGGTACCTTTCAGCTCTGACCTCCTGGGTTGGTTGCTCCCATCTTTCTGCTCCAAGGAGGTTCCTTCCTCCGTGACACACGAAGAGGAATGTTCAGCCTGTCAGAGAAGACGGCCCTAGAAAGTGACATGTCTGCTTTCAAGTAACTGAAGCCCAGGCTGGAGGCATTGGATTTATTCTGTCTCGGAAGGGGGGCCTCTAGGTGGATGTCACAGAGGCAGATTGTGATTCACTGTCAGGAAGAGCTTCCTAGCTGCTTCCTAGGAAGGGAATGGGTCACTCTAGGAGGTAGTGAGCCGCCTGTTATGGGAAATGTTCTGAGCGGAAGTTGGGTGCCCTCCTCTTAGGGAGCTCTGGGAGGAGTTCATTCTTGGGAGTGGGAGGGCTGGGATGGTTCCCTGACTCCTTTCTCTTCCCCCATTTGGCTCCTCTCTTTTGTGGTGCCAACACCCCATACATCCAGATTGGGCCATTGGGTACAGCTTGACCTATGGATCTTTTTCTTTTGGAAAAGGCTATTCCAAAAGGGTTCTGGATAGTCAGTTGAAGGCTGCAGACCTACCCATCGAACTCATTCTGCTGGTTTTTCCTGAATGTGCACTCACTCCATGCCCACCTCTGCGTGCAAGTGAAATCACAGAGATGGGCGGTCTCTGCCTGGAAGAACTTCGGTTTAGGTGGACGTCTTGGCACACAACACATTATAATAGGAGGTCAGGAGAAGGTCAAGGTTGGCTGCAGTAATTTGGGCGTGGAGCTAGGCCTTGAAAAACAGGAGAAGGATGCATGAAGATGGGCTTGAGACCAACCCTCACTGTTACCACCAGCCCATGCTCAGGACAGGAGTTAATTTAGGTAATCCCAGAGGGTCTGGCACAAAGTTTGGCATCAATGCCAGTTTCATCAGATGCTGCCTCTGGTTTTCTGCTTCCAGGGCTAAGGACAGGAGTGTGGGTAGTGGCTTTTTCCATCTGGCTTTTCTGCCCTCAACCCCAACTCTGGCCACCCAGCCCTTCGGGCTGGGCTCACCGCACAGCTGCCATGGACACTGTTCCTATATTCTTGAACCCATGCCACCCACCACAATCCATCCTGAAGGTGCCTCTTCTCTGTTTTACTGCTCCTGAGTGGGACTGTAATGCTCTCCCCAGGCCCTTGGTCCTTGGCAGACCTTGCCATAGCCCCTGCCTGACCTTATCAGAACAAGCCCTCAGGCTGCCCTTGGGTGACTGGCATTGCAGCCCAGTCTAGTAGGGGGAGCCTGGATGTAGTTGGGAAGGCCTTTCTGCATGCTGGATCTCAGCTTCTCAAGTGAATGCACAGTCTCTAAGGCCCTTCTAGCTCTCGTATGCTGTGTTTTCAGCTCTGAGATATTTCTGGGAGAGGATTTGGGATGGGAGGGACTACCACGTTTCCTATCACACTCCTGGATCCCTGCTTTAGAGCATCCTTTACACGGGTTTCTGTGGGAGCAAAATGGGGCCTCCCTTCCAGAAGTCCTTGGGTGATCAACTTGCCCATTCTGTCTTCCTGGCCCTCGGCACAGAGGCTGGACCCAGCTGCCAAAGCCTGGCTTGGGGGTCTCCCCCACCTTTTACAGAATTATTTTAAATGAGCACTGATGTGTATGGGCTCAGGAGTCTTTTGCCTAGGGTTGATCAGTAAGGTCAATAGGTTGATTAATTCAGGGTCCCTGCAAACTGTGGGAAGAAATAACTTGGAAAAATAAAGCCATATTGAAAGATCTTCCTGTTGAGTCATGTTTTAGAGGCTGATGATTCTAGTCTGTTAAGGGTTTTTCGTGCCCCAGATCTTTTGGGCAGCTAAGGAGTACAGTGTATAGACTGGGAATCAGGGAGATGGGTTGGAATCCTGCCTAAGACACTTGCTTCTTTACCTGAGCTTTATCCTGTTACTCTATTCCCCCTCCCCCCGGGATCCATAAAATCTCTGTACAAATCCCCCCCACCCCCAATAAGTCACTTAGCCTTTCCATTCGACAATTTTTTCTAGATTTAAGAACTCCTAGTCTAGAGGCAGCTTCCTGTGATCTCAAAGTGGGGTTGAAGAAAGGGAGGGAAAACTTCCCCACTTCTGGAGAGCTAGGCTTCTCCTCCATGGAAGGAGCTGGGGCTGGAGGAGAGACCCTGTAACACACAGTTGACTGTTAGGGGGTTTCATCATTGGGAGGAGAAAAGGGCCTGTTGCAGAGTGGCCGATGGGGAAACTGGAGGGTTTTTTTTATACCTTTGCCCCAGTTCTGTGCCCTCTCGAGGTGGACCTTGCACAGCCTGGCATGTGAGCAGTTCTCAGCTCTGCAGTGCAGGTGGAGGAGGTGGAAGGGTTACCTTCCTCCTCTGAGGTTTATTTGAATAGCTGCCACCCTCACTCAGCAACCTTCAGCTGAGCTCTGGGACTCAGCCTTCCATCTCCTGTTGTTGCAGATTTCCACCTCCGGCTGGGTCTAAAAGTTCGGTGGCTATTTGGTAAGAGGAAACACTTGGGTGTCTTGATTCTCAAGTGAGTTCCCTCCTAAGAGCTTTACTAATGATGAAGGGCAAAGGCTCTGGCTGAAATTGGGCCTGATGCTAAGCAAGTTGTTCAGAAAGAATGGCTTTTCTGATTGCACTCTGGTCAAGGGGAAATCACTCGGCCTCCTCTGAGCTAGTTTCCAGGGTTGTCAGATGGATATAACAGGTTGTCTAAGTAACGCTGACATTAGAGTTGGAAGAGTCTCGGCTTGGCACACTGGATAGAGCCCTGGCCTGGAACCAGGAAGACCGAAGTTCAAATCTAGCCTCAGTCACTAGCTGTGTGACCCTGGGCAAGTCACTCTACCCTGTTTGCCTCAGTTTCTTCATCTGTACAATGAGCTGGAGAAGGAAATGGCAAACCACTGTGGTATCTTCACCAAAAAAACCCCAAATGGGGTTGGCCACGACTGAACATCATGATCATGGCTCAGCCAATTAATGTCTAGATGTCCTGCCCCCATCCCCAGCAAGTCACTTAACCTTTCCACTCAACAAACATTTATGAAATACCTACTATGTCCAAGACACGGTCAAGCCGTGCAAAATAGAAACAGCCCGTTCCCTTAAGGGGCTTATACTCAGTTGGTCAAGGGGCGTGGGGGTGGAAATAGACAACACTTGCTGTCCGTTCTCTCCATTGTCCTCAATGCTCCCTACCCCCACCCCCTGCAGTATCCAATCCAGAACTGCCCATACCTTCCACCATGCCCTCTGGAAGTCTTGCTCTATAATGAACAATTTCCATTTGTGCCAGACTTCTTTCTTGCTTCTTCCATCTTCTGGCTCGCTCCTCTGGGGTCACAGTTCCTTGGCTTATCTTTTGACTCCTTGATCCAGGAGGGAAAGGTAAAAGACATCCTGCCTTCCCTCCCCCCGTTGCCACATGTAGACTCTGTCCCTATAAGCATCACTCAGAAACCTCTTCTTGAGTCTCTCTGGATCTAACGGTGTCCTGATGATGTGTCTCCCCACCCTGGGGATAATCTCCCTCCTTACTCAGTGGGGTCAGCACTTGGCATTCAGTCTTCCTTCTCTTTCAACTCCTGCCCTCTTACTAAGGAGGGGACCATCTCCAGTCGTCCTGAGCCATATCTGGCCACTGGACCCAGAAGGCTCCAAAGGAGACAGTGAGGCTGATGACTTTGTACAGCCCTGCCTCACTTAAATCCAATTCCCTTGCATGTCATGGCATTACCTCCCCGATGTCATACTCCTCTTTGAGAAGGAAGGACAAATAGCAAACAACAGTCTTACTAAGGAAGGAAGGGAACAAGCATACCTACTATGTGCCAGGCACTGCGCCAAGCAAAAGCCATACTCTTAAAAACACTCCGCACATTTGATCCTTACAATGCCCCATGTTATGTCCATCTGGCAGCTCTATGTCCCCCCTTTTATAATGGAGGAAGCTAAGGCAGAGGTTGTCACTTGCCCAGCATATTAGGCTGGATTCGAATCCAGGTCCAGTGTGCTACCTCCTCCATGCCATGGAGCTGCCCAACACATGTTGACGGTCCTTCACCTCGCAGTTCCTCAGTCTGCAATCACGCCTTGCCAAGCCTTGTCTACCTCTTCCATTCCTGCTTATGTGCTTAGAGTTGAGAGAAGATAATGAAGCCATGCAGATAGGACCCACTATAAACGTGTTACTCGCTCTCAGCTGCTCCCTGACCGATTCCCGATGCCGAGCTCTACAACTCCTGTGCCCATCGTCTTCTGGAACTGTCAGTAGCACGCCTTCTCCCCACTTACTCAGCTCAGGCCTTTGCTTCAGGCTCTACAGATTTCAAATCTCCCTTTCTCATCTCACAACCCTTACTGTCATCCCCCACCATTTCCTTCTTTACACTAGTCCCAAGAGGTGCCTGGGATTAGTAAACCATAAGAGTTATTATGATACAGTGCAATGGGAAGGGTCAGAGGAGCTGGCTTTGAACCCCAGCTCTGAACCCTCAGACAAGTCACTTAACCTCTGGGCCTCAGTTTCTCCATCTGTAAAATGAAATAAGCTCTAAGGTTCCTTCCAGCCTCAATCTGTGATCCAAACAGCCTGGACTAGGCCCCATTTAGAGGACTGTGTTCCCTTCTGGACATCACATTTTAGGCATGCATAAGCAGGAGAGTGTCCCAAGGATGCTCCAGGCTGGTGAGGGGGTCTGAGATCATTCCTTACGATAATCGATAGGGAAGAGTGCTGACGTTAAGTCTGCATGAGAGAAGATGCAGCAGGCACCTGGCTTAGCCCTCCCTGCGTCTGAAGAGCTGTCATGTCAAAAGGACGGGACCTGTTCTGTTTGGTCCCAGAGCATTGGGTGGGAGGGTTGGGGAACGCATCCTAATAAGAACTATCCGGAAGGGCAATGGGAGGGCCTCCGAAGCTAGTGAATTCCCTGTCTGGAAGTTTTGAATCAAAAGGGGAATGACCACTTCTTGAGCATGTTGTATGCCTCTGAAGTCCTTTTTTTTAATTTTATTTTTACCCCAATGAAGAGATTCCAGTGAATCTGTTTTCTCTCCCTGTCACCTCCCTTGCACCCCTCTCCTTTCCCCCCACACCCAGTCACTTTCAATTCTGTACTTCATCCTCATGGGTTTAAGACCAGTCCTCTTTTCTTCCCACCAGCTCCCTCTCCTGGATGCACAGGGGTCTTGCAGATGCCTAGGCTGGCAGTAAGGAGGAACCCCCAGGCTTAGGCATAGACTCCTTTCTCCACCCCTTTCCTTATCCCACCAGGGTCCCGGGGCTGCTCCTTGCCCTCTGGTGCTCCATACTGGAGGCAGAACTCAGGACTTGATGGTTGGATCTGGAGGGGGCGAGCTCTGGTTAGCCAGCCGCTCGGCAGGGGGCCAGGGAAGTGACTACCCTCCCTTGACTGGCAGTCCTCTTGGAGACTGTGCTCTGCAACCTTCGTGCATCCCTCTGTACAGAGCTCTCATCATCCTATCATCATCTTCCACCCCCAAAACACTGTTCAACTCTTCTCTCCAGCACGAGGAAAATCATCCTCCCCTCCCTCCACCATTGTTCAAGTCTTCTTCTCCTGCTCTCTTCATCCCTTCAGCACAGTCCAAATTCCCCTCCCCATCCCCAACACCATCCCTTATATCTTGCCCCACATTCCCCTCTTTTCCCCACTGTCAATCAACCAGCAATTATTAAGCACCTACTGGGTCACAAGGTAGGTCGAGGGGAGAAAGGTGTAAGAAGACTGAAAAAGTAGGAAGGGGCCCAGCTATGTGGTGCTTTAAAAGCCAGAGTTGATTTTATTGGGATTAATATTGAGTCATTGGAGTTTATTGGATAGAAGGATATGGCCAGACTGACCTCAGTTTTCACCTCTCCTTTCCTTTAACTATTCCCTTAATTCCACATGTCCTCCTTACTCTATCAGTCAACAGACATTTATTAAGCACCTACGGTGTGCCAAGAACTGTGTTAAACTGCTGGGGATACCAGGAAAGGCAAAAGACAGTTCCTGCCCTCGAGGAGTTCCCAGTCTAATGGGGAAGACAGCATGGAGACAGCTACCCAAGTGTAGACTGGATAAACCAGAGATAACCAACGGGAGGGAGACCCCAGCATTACTGGGGATTAGGAAAAACTTTCTGTAGAGGTGAGATTTTAGCCGGGACTAGGAGGAGGCCAGGGAACAGAGGGTATGAAGGGGACGCCGCCATCCACGCAGGAAGAACAGCCAGTGAAAAATCATGAAACTGAGAGATGGAGTGACTTGCTCGAGGAACAGCCAGGAAGCCAGTGCCTCCAGAGTACATGGGAGAAGGAACAGGTAAGAAGACTGGAAAGGCAAAAGAGGGTCAGCTTTGAAAACCAGAGGATCTTTTATTTTTGATCCTGGAGATGTCAGGAAGCTAATGGGATTTAAAGAATGGTCTGATCTGTGCTTTAGGAAGATCACTTTGACTGAATGGAGGGAGGACTTGAGTGGAGAGACTTGTGGCAGGCAGATCAACCCACAGGCTAGTGCAATCATCCAGGCTTTGAGTGCCTGAGGATAGTGGTGGTGAGAGAAGGAGAGAAGGGCTCACAAACAAAAAAGACACTACCAAGGTGATCAACACACCTTTGGCAACACTATCAGATAGAGACAGTGAGAGTTGAGGATGATGGCTAGGTTGTGAGCCTAGGTGATCGGGAAGATAGCAGTATCCTCAATGGAAATAGAACAGTTAGAAAGAGGGGAAGGTCCTAAGTCTGAGTTGGGTGAGATGATAAGTTTGGCTTTGGACATGTCTGATTTCTTTGCAGAGGTCTCTGGGACGTCTAGTTTGTTATGCCCAGTGGGCAGCTTGAAGATGCAGGGTTGGAGATCAGGAAAGAGGTGAGGGCTTGACAAGTAGATCTGAGAATCATCTGGATAGAGATGATAATTGAATCCATGGGTTCTGAAGAGGTCACCAAGGGAAACAGTGCACAGGAAGAAGAGAAGAAGAAGACCCAGGACAGAACCTTGGAGATCTGCACGGGGCAGACAGGACTTGGGTGAAGACTCAGCAAAGGAGACTGAGAAGCAGTCAGACGGCTCGTAGGAGATAGAGAGCTGTGTTGTGCAGACCTAGAGGGAAGGGATTAACAAGGAGAAGACGCTCACAAGGGCTGCAGAGAGGCCAAGGAGAGTGGGGACTGAGAAAAGGCCACTGGATTTGGCAACTAGAGATCGCTGGTAACTTTGGAGGGAGTAGCTTTGATGGAATGATGAGGTGTAAAGCCAGATTTTAGGGAGTCAAGTGGAGTGAGAGAAAAGGCTGAGGAGGCAGAGATTGTGGCAGCCTCCTCCAGGAATTTAGCCATGAAAGGGCGGAAGATGTGGGATGAAAGCCAATGGGACATCTGGATCCAGGGAGGGTTTTTTGAGGGTGAGGGAGACATGGGCATGTTAGTAGGCAGGAGGGAAGCAACCAGTAGCCAGGAAGAGAAGGGAGAGAGTGGGGATGATGGTGGGGGGCATTCGATGGGCTGCAATGGGATCACTGGTGGTTGTAATGAGGTTTGCCTTTGGCAAGAAGGCCCCGCTCTCCATGTGAGATGGGGGGACATGGCGGGGGGGGGAAGGAGGAGAGAGTGGCAGAAGGCATTTGAGTGATGTGGGACGAGGAGGAGGAGGAGAGAAGAGGCAGCTCTTGGCAAATAGCCTCAACTTTTTTTGGTAAAATTTGAGACAAGGCTTTGAGCTGGATGGGGGCAGGGGCAGCTAGGAGATGCCACGGGAGCTTTATGCTGGGATAAAAAGGTTTAGAAAAGCTGCTGTGGTGAATGAAATAGTGAATCCGTGAGGGAGGGTGAAGATGACAATGACAGTAGAACCCACATTTGAACCCAGTTCCTCGGACCCCGATCCAACATTCTTTCCACCTTACCGAGCTGCCTCTCCAACTCACTCATTTTTCAGATGGGAGAGCTAAGATTCAGAGAAATTAAGAGATTTACTCAAGGTCATACAGATAGAAAGCATCAGAGCTGTGATTCAAAGCCAGACTCTGTATTGTGATATGCTGCTCTCCCCTGAAATCAGCATGGTCTCCTTTTTGTTAGGGTTACTTACTGTCTTAGCTCCCCATAAATAACAGCATGACATAACAAAAAGGGGCAGCTAGGTGGCGCCATAGTACACAGAGCACCGGGCCTGGCCTCGTGAAGACTCCTCTCCCTGAGTTCAAATCCAACCTCAGACACCTACAAGCAGTGTGACCCTGGGCAAGTCACTTAACCCTGTTTATCTCAGTTTCCTCATCTGTAAAATGGGCTGGGGAAGGAAATGACAAACCAATTCAGCATCTTTGCCAAGGAAACCCCAAATGGGGTCACGAAGAGTCAGACTTGACTAAGACCCCCTAGAAAGCAGACATTTAGAGATTGCTGGACAGGCAAGCTGCTTCCCATTGGATTTACACTGTCTAAATCATTCGTGGTAACAGCAGGTTGCAAAAACACAGGGCTTCTGCTACTTATTGCTTCTCTGCTTCTGCAGGGGCAATCCTCTTGCTCATCCCAGAGGCGTGCTGCTCGGGAAATCACGACTCCCCACCCCTCCTCCACTGAGAAAGCGAGAGGTCAGGAGCACTGCCGGTGAGGCGGCCCCTCCGGCCCCACGGACAAGCGAATGCCACCTTCTGCCGCCTGCTTCTGCAGGGATTCTCGGTATGCCTTCCCAGCCCTGGCTGCTGCCATTTTGAGGGGCTGGGAAAATTCCCCGTCAGTAACTCTCTCCTCTGGCCGAGTGGGCTGAAAGTTGCGGGTGGGCATATGTCGCTTCCATGTGGTCCTGCTCCCAGGCAGCCACGATTGGTTGCTGGGGCGAGGAGATTGTGTCTATGCACAGGCTCCCACATCCCCCACTGGAATCACAGGATCACTCGAGATCAGAGATTTAGAACTGAAATTAACTTTGAAGGTCGTCCCTTCCACTTCCTTTGTTTTGTGGATGAGGGCAATGAGGTCTGGAGAGGCCATGTGATTTGTTCTGAGTTACACGATAGGATTTGAACTCAGCTACCCTTACTCCAAACCGATGTAAGCTTCCGGATTCTGTTCTGTTTTGTTCTGTCCGCTGAACAGAAACAAGTGAACAAACAAAACCGGTACAAAAGATGGAGTAGGTCTTTTGGCTGAGTTTTATAGACCGATGCAAAGGGATGGATTTTCCCACAAAAATCTATACAGAAATGCCAGCCAACAAATCACTTGCGTTTCTATTGACAGGAAACCAACCAAGAGTTGTTTTCATCCTCTTAACCAGCGGTTCTCAACCTATGGGTCGCGCCTAAGACCATCGGAAAACATATTTCCGATGGCCTTAGGAACCTAGACACTGCTCCTTTCTTTGTCTCCAGGCGGGTCGCCCACATGCACATATGCCCACATACAAGTATTAAAGGGTCCCGGCATTAGGAAGGTTGAGAACCACTGCTCTTAACACATTCTATAGGGGAGGAGGTGTGCTTATCAATTTGATTAGGGAACTCCTCTGATCTATTTCCGTTATACCAGTTGTCCTTATCACTATTATTATTAGACTTTGCCTCTCTGTTAGGGTCTAAACTCTTAGCCCAGATGCCTTTCTTGAGTTTTGCTTGTATCAATGACCTTCTGTTTTCTCTGCTGAGGAGGTTCTTTAGACTGGAAAGGATGGGACAAGTATGATGAGTAGGAAGTTGACACCCAAGATAGGTGGCCATCTACTTACTTGCCGCTGATAGGCTCATTCACCTGGCCCAGCTGAACAACTACCTCCTCAAATACTGAAAACTGGCAAATGTGATTGCTAAGCCATTGTCGGTGGTTTTTTTTTTCTTTTAAATAATATTTTATTTTCCCCCAGTTACATGTAAGGACAATTTTTAACATTTGTTCTAAAAAAATCTGAGTTTCATGTTTTCTGTCACTCTCTCCCTCCTTCCTCCTTGAGACAGTAATCAATTTGACATAGGTTATACATGTTCAATCATGCAAAATGTATTACCATATTAGTCATGTTGTGAAAGAAGACACAGACCCAAAAGAAAAATAAATCATGAAAAAAATAAAGTTAAAAATAGTATGCTTTGATCTGCATTTAAACTCCATCATTTCTTTCCCTGGAGGTGGACAGCATTTTTCATCTTGAATCTGTTGGGATTGTCTTGGATCCTTGTATTGCTGAGAATAGTTGAGTCACTCACAGTTGATCATGATACACTACTGCTGTTACTGTGTACAATGTTCTGGTTCTGTTCAATTCGCTTTGCATCAGTTCATAAAGTCATTTCAGGTTTTTCTGAAATCAGCTTGCTTATCATTTCACATATAAATATATATGGATGTATAGTATACATATTGTAATATTCCATTACAATCATATACCACAATTTGTTCAGCCCAATTGATGGGCATCCCCTCAATTTCCAATTCTTTGCCACTGCAAAAAGAACTGTCAGTAATTTTTCTAAGATGTTGGAAAAAAGGAGAGATACTGTAATTAGAGAAAGGGAAATGTTGGCCTGATTTTTCAAGAAATGAAAAAGAATAGAGTTTGCAAATTCTGGGTCAATATCAGAACTTTGATTCCTGACAAAATTGTGTAATATATTATTCAAAGGATGGTTAGTAAATAATTAGAAACTGAAGCAGTGATCAAAAAGAGCCAGCAAGAGACTGTTGTATACACTATCAGATTTAGGGGCAGGCTAGATATTTTTGCTTAATGTTTTTCTTTGTCCCAAAAGAAAATTCAGTCTAAGGATTGAGTGTGTGTGAAATGACCATAGTATGAAGACAAAAGGCATCAGTTAAACATTTAAAAGAAAAAACTCAGCCCAATACAAAGAGCCAGCTGGCTCCATATGATGTTGCCCATCACACCTTGCCAAACCTCAGTCTCTCCCATCATCTCATATTTTAGAGAAAAAATTGAGGCCATTTACCATGAGCTCACTTTTCTTCCCTCTTCCTTATCTCCTATCACTCAGGTAACTTAGGTTCCTTTCTTCTCTTTTACCCCTGTCTCATAAGAAGAAGTGGTTTTGTTCCTTACCAAGGCTAACCCCTCCATCTGATACTTTCGGTGACTCTGTTCAGCCCCAAAAGTGATTTTCCTAAAGTGAAAGCCCAACCCTGTCACCCCCCTACTCAATAAACTCCAGTGGCTTCCTATTGCTTCCAGGATCAAATACAAAATGCTGTTTGGCATTCAGTGCCCTTCAAAACCATTATAATCCCCTATACACACACACACACACACACACACACACACACACATCTATCCTTCTTGCACCTTATTCCCCAAACCTCTTCAATCCAGTGACCCTGGCTTCCTGGCTGTTTCATGAATGAGATCCTCCATCCCTAGGCTCTGGGCATTTTCTCTGGATATTACCCAGGTCTAGAATGGTTTCCTTCCTCAGTTCTGCCTAACGATTGCCCTGGCTTCCCTGAAGTCCCAACTAAAATCCCACTTTCTGCTGAAAGCCTTCCCCAACCCTTCTTAATGCCTTTTTTCTATTAATTCTCTCCTATTTGTCCTGCATATAGCTTGTTTGTACACAAAGGGGGCAGGTGATAGTGCTGTGGTACAGCTCTGGGCCTAGATTCAGAAAGGTCTGAGTTCAAATCTGACCTCAGATCCTTACTATCATTTGAAGGAATTGGGGATGTTGGAATTGGAGCAGAGAAGACTTGAGGGGACATGATAGCAGGCTTGAATTATCTGAAGGGCCATGGTATAGAGAAGGGATCAGACATGTCCTGTTTGACCTGGGGCTAGAACAAGGAACAGTGAGTAAAGCTGCAAAGAAGCAATTTAGGCTGTATGACAAGAGAAACCTCCAAGCCCTAAAGGCTGTCCTGACATGTAGCAAACTACCTTGGGAGACAGTGGAGTCCCTTATTGGAGTCCTTTAGGCAAATGTTGAATGGCTCTGAGAGACAGAGACAGAAACAGAGAGACAGAGACAGAGGGGGACAGAGAAAGAGAGAAGAAGAGACACAGAGAGACAAAGGCAGAGAGAGACAGAGACAGAGAGAAAAGAGAGACAGAGAGAGACACACACAGGGAGAGAGAGACAGAGACAGAGAGAGAAAAGAGAGAGAAGAGAGGAGAGGGTTTTAAGCAGGATTCCTTCACATTTGGTCTGACTCTGCACTTCAGCAATTTTGTGATTCTGTGACCAAGTGCAGAGAGACATCATACCCTGATCTTTATGTTTATGGGAGCCCTCATTCTCTTCTTTCATCAACACCACCCAACCTCACAACCTAGGAGCCCTCCTTGACTCCTCACTCTCTCATCTCCCGGATCTAATCAGGCGTCAAGTCCTGTTGTTTCTGCCTTCATAACATCTTATCATGGATGCCTCCTCTCCTCTGATACTACAAAAAACCCGGTGTAGACCCTCAGCACCTTCTCAAACTAGCCTGCAGCTTGGTCTTCCTTCCTCAAGTCTCTCCCCACTCCAATCCATCTTCCTCTCAGCTGTCAAATTTATCTTCCTAAAGTGCAGGTCTGACCATATCAACCCTTGATTCAGTAAACCACACGTTCCCCCTATTACCTCTAGGATCAAATATAAAATTCCCATTTTGGCTTTTAAAGCCCTCACTGCCCTCCAAGAACTCTCAAATCTAGTGACCCCAGCTTCCTCGGTGGTCTTTGGTTATGATGCTCTGATCTCCATCTCTGAGCGTTTTCTCTGGCTGCCCCTCATGCCTGGAATTCTCTCCCTCCTCATCTCCTCTGGGTTTCCCTCAATTAAAATTTCACTTCTAGAAGAAACCTTTCCCAGTCCTCCTTAAGGGAAGTGCCTTCCTTCAGGTGGTTATCTCCAATTTATCCTGCCTCTGTCTTCTTTGTACATGGTTGTTTGATTTAGATTGTGAACTCCTAGAAAGGAGGGACTGTTTTGTTTTGTTTTGTTTTTATCACTAGTGCTTAGCTAAGTTTAAGCTTAGCTCTTAGTGTCTGGCATATAGGAGGTGCTTGATAAATGCTAGCTGGTTGACTGACCATTTCTTGCAAACAACAGGTGCTTAACAAATATGTAGTGTTCAACAATTATCTGTTGAATTGATTTGCTGAGTCTCATAAGTCTAATGGACTCTTTGAGTGTCTTATGTGTTTCTCTATTTGTTCTTGGGCTACAAAGAATCCTTTTTGTCTTATTCATTTTCTGTGGTCAGTGAAATAAAAGTTGTTCCATACCTGATTTTTAAAATTGCGTTGCTGACCTGAAGGATGCTTGAGACTTTTCACTAGAGACTTCCTTCCAAACCCACACTGACCCAAGAGAACTTGACCATGTCTGATGGGTCATGTGTACACAAATGACTCTACCGGAAAGCATCTAGAGAATATGATCAAAGATAACAGTCTTTAGGGAGAACTTAAAGATGGGGATGGGAAGAGGGAGAGGGCACAAGTACTATTTACATCACTGCTGCCAAATGAAGTCAAGGGCTTGAGAAGGGAAAGGCAGAATTGGGAAGTGAACAGTTGGTTAAGATGGTATCTGAGAATGGAATTTGGGATGTTGGACCACACTTGCCTCAAAATACAGGAACGACAGGATCCTGGCTCGGAATGGAGTGCAATAAACAAGGAATGGTATGGATGAAGGTGCTTACAGCTTTGCGATCTAATTAAAAGGGCTTTAAAGCTGAAAAGGAAGAGGGGAGGGAGAAAACCACATGGGTCTGTCTACCAAGCACATGACTATAGAGAGTAATGACAATGCAGGAAGGATAGCAGTGGACACATCCAGAAATTTATGAGGAAAAAAGAATCTAAGGAAGGAAGCAACAGGGATCCCTATGGCCTTAGATGTCTATGCAAATTAGAGGTAAAGTAGATGAACCAGTGCAAGGAAGAGATCCTTGATTATGGTATGCCTTTTGATGGGTGGGTACAGGTCATGGAGGGTGGGGCATGGCATTAGGGGGACATTATGCAATTAATAATATTAGATAATTATATATTAGATAATGTGGGTATATACATTACATAATTGCATAACATTAAATAATACTGTTATGTACATTACATGATTATATAAATTAGAGAATAATGTTGTATCTGTTATCTAATACGCACAATAGAGAATATTACGTATATTATATAATTATGCACATTAGACAATGATGTTATATAATTATACAACTAGATAATGAAGTTATATATATTACATAATTATATTAGATAATCTTTATATACTACATAATTATGTACATTAAATAATGCTGTAGTATACATTATTGAATATACACATTAGATAATAATGTTATACACATTAATTATACACATTAGACAATGATCATTAGATCACTATATTATTATTATATCTATCATTATAGACATTATATAATGATGTATTCATTGTATCATTATATACATGGGGTATAATTATATATTAATGTAATATCTTATAATAAGAAATTATACTCATGTGAGGAAATCTGGAAATCAGAGGAGGGAACACAGAACCCGAGTTTCAGAGTTAGGAGATGTTTTGACTGTCATTTAGTCCAATCTAGACAGGACAAGGACTCTTCCTCCCTCACCCCTCTCCCAACAACGTACCTGATAAGGGCTTCTCTGGCCTCCAAAGGCCTAAGGAGGGAAAACCTATGCTTCCCTAGACAAGAGACAGACTTATTGGCTGTCTATTATGCCCACGGCACTGTGCTGGGTAATGAGTCTGCCCTTGTTTTCATGGATCTTCCCTTCTTTTGGGGAAGGCAACATGGAAGTATATAAACAAGATTCTGGACTCCAGGAAGATCCAATGAACTTTTTAGGAGAGATGCTCTCTGTTCTCATTCTCTTTTCTCTCTTTCCAGAATTTACGGAATTCTTTCTCTGGGACTTCCCATGAGTGTGGGGAGATGATCTCTCATCCCTCCCAGCTTCCCTCCCTTGGGTCCACTTCTGACTCCTGGGGTTTTCTCTGCAACATTTTCACCCTAGAAAATCACTCTGACCCTGGACTTCTGGTGTGCCCTTGTGGCCTCTCCCTCTGATTGGCTGGTTCCTCCAAGAATCTCCCTTTTGGAGGAGGACACCCAGGCCAGCCATGTCTTCATTCTTCTCCAAGCTTTTCTCCAAACTCTCTGGACTTTCTGTACAACATCCACTTGCTGGGTAGCTTCATTTCTTCCCTTTAGCTTTGAGTTTCCTTGTCTGTGTTATTTTACCCCATGAGAATGTGAGAGGCCCCTGAATCCAGGGAATATATTTCTAATAATAATAGTGACAAATAATAATAATCGTTTCATTATTATTCATTTATTTCAGTCCTGTCTGACTCTTTGTGACCCTACTTGGGGTTTTCTTGGCAAAGATACTGGTGTAGTTTGCTATTTCCTTCTCCAGTTCATTTTACAGATGAGGAAACTGAGGCAAATAAGGTTAAGTTTGCCATTAGAGGCAAACCTCTAATGTTTGAGGTCAGATTTGAACTCAGATTAGGGAGTCTTCCTGACTCCGGGCCAAGCCCTCTGTACACTATGGCCACCTAGCTATCCAGGCGCAGGGGGTTGGTAGGCTCCTTTTACCTAAAGTAGGAATTGCTTTACATTAGTAAATGTAAACTCCTATCTTCCATAGGAAATGGTAGGAATCCTTGTTGATTTCTATTCTTTTATCTGTTTCCTCTTTTAATTTGTGTTTTAAATAGGTTAAGTTGAAGCTGTTTTGTATGAATTTCATATTTCCTTTATTCCTCTTTAAAAATTTTTTTATTGAATGCTTTTAACAATATTGTCATTTTCACTGAACACAAAAAACTAGCTGTATGACCTTGGGCAAGTCACTTAACCCCAATTGCCCTCCTGAAAAAAAGGGCAAAAAACCCAATATTGTCATTTTCCAGGGCTACTCTCCTAATAGAACTCTCTCTTGTAAAATAAGTGCAGTTAAGCAAAATACATGAACACGTTGATCATAGCTGACAACTTATGCCTCTTTCCATACCTTGGGTCCAGGGGATGGCAAACTTTGTGACCAAATCTGGCCGGCCATCTGTTTTTGTAGGGCACTTGAGCTAAGAGTGGCTTTGAAAATTTCATTTAAATAAAGTACAAAATTACTGTAAATAAATGCAAATAATTAATCACAACTTTATTTAAAGATGTAAAAGCCGTTCTTAGTTTATGGCCAAGCAAAAAGACTCCCAGGTATGGTTTGCTGTCTCTTGCTGTTAATCCTCTACCTGGAGGAGAGAGGGCAGTTACCAGTTCTCTGGGATTGAGATCAATCGGTTATTTCATATGTTCTCATGTTTTTCTTCTAATTTGATATTTTTTTTCCATTGTTGCTTTAACAAGCCATTGGTCTAATCATACATAGGTAGGTGATTCAGACATGACTCTTACATTAGTAACCCCTTGTCTACTGTCTCTTACTTTATAGGCA
Source organism: Pseudochirops corinnae (assembly GCA_028646515.1). NCBI lineage: Eukaryota > Metazoa > Chordata > Mammalia > Diprotodontia > Pseudocheiridae > Pseudochirops > Pseudochirops corinnae. The sequence continues at coordinate 313,211,115 of CM053587.1, read as the reverse complement.
TTTTCACTGTGTGTGTGTGTATGTGTGTGTGTGTGTGTGTGTGTGTACATACTTGCTGGTAAATTTGATGGTTACTGGACAAAGATCTTTTATTTAGAGCACCAATCAGTCAATAAACATTTATTAAGACCCTACTTTTAAATTAATCCAAGCACTATGCTAAGGCATGTGTCTCCTCCCCCCCTCCGACAAAAAAGGCAAAATACAATCCCTGCTTTAAGGAATTTCACAGTCTAATTGGGTAGAGGATATGCAAGCAGCTACATACATATAAGATATATACAGAATAATTGGAGATAATCAAGAGAAGAAAAAACACTAGCATTAAGAGGGATCAGGAAAGGCATCTTGTAGAAAATGGGATTTGAGCTGGAATTTGAAAGAAGCCGGGTGATGGAGACAGGTAGGGAGAGAATCCCAGGTTTGAAGATGGCCAGTGAAAATGCAGGGTCAGGAGGTGGATTGTCCTGTGTGAGGAGCAGCAAGGAGGCCAGAGTCATTGGTTCTCATAGCACAGAGGGTAAAGTAAAGTGTAGGAAGACTAGAAAGGTAGGAGGGGGACAGGTTATGAAGGGCTTTGCATGTCAAATTTGTTGTTCAGTGGTTTTTTGTAGTGTCCAAATCTTCATGACCCTATTCAGAATTTTCTTGGCAAATTCAATTTTCTTTGCCATATCCTTCTCAAGCTCGTTTTACAGATGAGGAAACTGAGGCAAACAAGGTTAAGTGACTTGCCCAGGATCACACAGCTAGTAAGTGTCTGAGGCTGGATTTGAACTCACAAGATAAAGCCTTCATGACTCCAGACCTGGCATTCTATCCACTGCATTGCACCCAATTCTAAATGCCAAATAGAAGATTTTAAATTTCATTTAAGAACTGAGTTAACATCCATAAATTAGTTAAGATCTGTATGATTCTTAGCATCCTCTCTCCCCTTTCCCACCATTCTGTCATTGCTGCAGAAGTGAAAGGGTTGAGGACCACTTAATGCTTCCTCTTTGTTTCATGGGTTGCCATGGACAACCAAAGGATTTTTCACTTAGTGGTAAGCCTATTGGTGATGCTGAATCTCTCGGTACTTAACTGGGCTGCTTCTCAGAAAGCAGACAAGGGCTATCACCACAACCATCCTTAAGTCCATTCTAGCTTGGAATCTTGGAATACAAGAGCTTCAATCTCACTGGCATAATCATTGTGAACCCAGGCTCATCTCCACTTTTCTGGAGGCATCCAGTTCACTGATATTTAATAAGAATATGTGCTTGAATTTGCATAATTTTACATGTCTTATAAGCTGCAGATGCTTCTCCAATGTTGGTGGATTATAATTGTTTCAGGACAATGCTGCGAGGGGGTTATCTCCCCCACCCAACCAATCACAAGATGGTGCTGCTGGCAAGCAAGGCAGGCCAAGCTGTCAAATTCCCCTTGGTGGAGGTTCCAGATTGAACATAACTAGGAAACTCAGTACCTTTGGGTGGGTGGGGCTTCTCCAGCAACTCACTCACTTCCCCTTCAAGAATATGGCTGTCCTTTATTCTGGCCCATTCCCAGTTCTGCCTATTGCCAGTCCATGTGGATGCTTAGGGAGCCTCCTTCTGGAAATGCACGAGTACTGGAGATGGAATAGCCTTGTGAATTTCAAAAAGCTGAATGAGCCACCAAAAGTCCAGTGGGTTGGGGAAATGGTTTTAGTCAGAAGCAAAACACTTTTGAGGAGAGATGGGGTGAAAAGAGAGAGACAGAAGATAAATGGGGGGCAGGGAATAGGATGGAGAGAATTACACAATAGTCATAACTGAGAAAAAAATTTTACAGCAAGTTTCATTGATAAATGCCTCATTTCTCAAATATATGGAAAACCGAGTCAAATTTATAAGAATACAAGTCATTCCCCAGTTGATAAATGGTCAAAGGACATGAAATAGCAGTTTTCAGATAAAGAAATCCAAGCTATATCTAATCATATGAAAAATACTCTAAAATACTGTTGATTAGAGAAAAACAAATTAATACAACTCTAAGATACTACCTTATACTTATCAGATTAACTGATATGACAGAAAAGGAAAAATGATAAATGTTGGAGGGAATGTGGGAAAATTGCAATGCTAAAGCATTGTTGGTGGAGTTGTGAACTGATCCAACCATTCTGGAGAGCAATTTGGGACTATTCCTAATGGGTTATAAAATTGTGCATACCCTTTGACCCAGCAATACCATTGCTAGGTCTATATCCCAAAAGAGATTTTTAAAAAGATAAGGAAAAGGACCCATATGTACAAAAATATTTATAGCAGCTCTTTTTTTTTGTGGTGGCAAAGAATCTGAAATTGAGGGGATGCCCATTAATTTGGGAATGGCTAAACAAGTTGTGGTATATGTGATAGAATACGATCATGATATAAGAAATGATGAACAGGAAGCTTTCAGAAAAACCTGGAAATACTTATGTGAACTAATGCAAAGTGAAGTGAGCAGAACCAGGAAAACATTGTACACAGTACAACATGTGATGATCAACTATGAATGACTTAGCTATTCTCAGTAATACAATGTTGCAAGACAGTTCTGAAAGACTTTTTTTTTTTTTTGCTTTTTGGAGGGCAGTTGGGGTTAAGTGACTTGCCCAAGGTCACACAGCTAGTAAGTGTTAAGTGTCTGAGGCTGGATTTGAACTCAGGTCCTCTTGACTCCAGGGCCAGCACTCTATTCAGTGCACCAGCTAGCCGCCCCTCTGAAAGACTTAAGATGAAAAATGCTACCTGCTTCCAGAGAAAGAACTGATGGAATCGGAATGCAGATTAAAGCAAACTTTTTAAAAACTTTGTTCTTATTGTGTTTTTTATCTGTGTTTTGTTTCACAATATGACCAGTGTGAAAATCAGTTTTGTGTGATTGCACATGTATAACATATCAAATTGCTTGCCTTCTTAAGGAGAGGGATGGGGAGGAAGGGAGAGAGAGAAAATTTGGAACTCAAAATTTAAAAAAAAAACTACTCTTTTCCTTTTCACCCCCTTTATTTCAGGTGTAATATGCCCTTTTGGATGCAGATAGCCTCTTATGAGAGAAGGGTCAGCAAGAATTAGGAGGGTGATGAGACTAGAGGGGTGTAGAGACTCCCAGCTTCAACATCTTCTACTTTCCAGGGATCAGTCTGTTAGGAGACACCACTCAGGTCCAGAAGCATGCCACATGACTTGCCACTGAGAAAGAATTCACTATGCAGGGGTCAATATAATGACAATGAGCCTCTCCTTTCTTAACCTAGAGCAGAGATTCTTTTTTTTTCATTGACTTGTTTATTTACTTTTAGTTCACAAGATTCAGTTCCACAATCCCCTGAGTTTCAAATTTTCTCCTCTCTCTTGCCCCCTCCCCCCACCATGGCAGCATGCAATCATGTATAGGATCTGCAAATACTTTCACGTTGTACATTAGTCTGGTTGTATAGAAGGGTTGTAACCAGTGGAGTGAACAATGGGAAAGAAGAAAGAAAACCAAACATGAAAAAGAACGAGAGTATGTAATTTGCTTCAGTCTCCATTTAAACTCTGGTCTTTCTAGATCTTTCTCTAAATGTAGACATTTCCTTCCATCCTGAGACTTGTAGAGTTGTCTTAACTGTGCGTTGCTGAGAAGAGTCCAGTTTATCAAAGCTGGTCGTCACACATATGATATGTCTATGATTGTGTGCAAATTTTTCCTGGTTCTGTAGAGCAGAGATTCTTAACCTGAGGGTAGGGTGGGTGTCTATGAACCTAATTTTTTTCATAACTTCATTTCAATATAATAGATTTCCCTTGCAATTCTATATATTTTATTGTGTACATTTAAAAACGTTTTTCTGAGAAGGAGTCCATAGGCCTCACCAAGCCAAAGGGGTCTAGGCCACAAAAGAGGTTAAGAAACCCTGACCCAGAGGAAGACCTCTAGCACACGGGGCAGATCCTGAGAACCCATGGGGAAACGTGGATGCCGATGAAGTGGCATTCATGGGTTCTGGTCTTCAGCAATGGAGGCAATGACCATATTGTCGAGATTGGAAGCCTTCTTGAAGCCTTGAAATAAATCAGAGCTAGGAGGGACTCTAGAACATAGAACATGACCCATCAACTTTCCTCTTTAGAAAATTAGGAACCTGGACAAATCAGTCCCAACGCTGAAACTGATTGTCAACTCATCTTCTTTCCCTCTCTTCCCAACACGCCTCTCCCTAGCTCCTACACTGCAAAGTGACGTAGTATATATGGGCTTTAGAACATTCCTTCAAAGAATACCGAGAATCCGGCAGACCGGATACACCTGCCCAAACAACCAAGAGCCATGTCTCAGGCCCTCAGGTTGTAAGGACGAGCTATATGTGCACCTCCTGTTTTGAAAGGAAGATAATTGGGAACCATGCAAGGTACTGGAGAGCCAAGGGGGAAGGTGCTCTCTCAGTCACTAGGTGGCAGTAAGGCATCATGACCCATTTGCTCTCCATACCATTAAAGGTGTGAATGAAATCATAATAGCTTATATACTCGTACTTATATAGCACATTCTCTCATCCCCGACATCTGGCTGGCCATTCAAGTCTAGCTCTTCATTTCTACATCTGATGTATCTCTTCCATCTTCCCCTTCCCACACCCACTACTACCAAATGACACAATATATGGGAAACCCTTAGCAAAGTGCCATTCACGTACATAAAACCCCACACATGCAGATATATGTTCACGCATACATGCCATTACTTACTGTTGCTGTTGTTCAAGCCCCCGTTACCTCACCTCTACTATTGCCGTGGCTCCCTAAGTCCATTGCTTTAGTCATTCCCCTTCCAACCCAATCCAAGCAAGTCCAATCCAATCCAATTTTTTAAAAAAGGTGGCTACTCTGTCCCAGATACTATATTGAGAATACTTTGTGTTGCTGCAATGGTAATCTTCCTAATGGTACAGATTTAATCATGTCACTCCCTTGCTTAAATGTGTCCCCATTGCTTAATTCAACTTCCTTAGTCTGGCATTCAAAGCCCTCTTCAGCCTTCCTACAACCTATCTTTCCAGATTTATTTCACAAAATCTCCCTCCATAACTGCAGGCAAACTGGAGCGCTGACTGTGTCCTTGGTTTTGTTGTCTCTCTTCTAACTCGGACCAGTTGCCCATGCCATCCCCCAATCCTGAAGTAGCATTCAATTTGATAAACACTTAATATGTACAAAGTACAAAGTTCTAGGTCCTAGGGACACAAAGACAAAAACTTGGTAGTCCCTGCCCTCAAGGGCCTTCCATTCTACTGGGGGTGATATAACCCGAAGACCCAGGACTAAGATGGATGGATACAAAATAATTTGGAGAGAGAGAGAGAGAGAGAGAGAGAGAGAGAGAGAGAACATTAACATCTGGGAGAAGAAGAAAGCTTGGAGTAGGAGGTGTTACTGCAAGCTGAACTATGAAGGAACTTATGGATTCTAGGAAACTAGAGTGAGAAGGGGGTGCATTCCAGGCATGGGGGATATTCACTGTTAAGACATGAAGACAGAAGATGTAGTGTTGCGTTTGAGGAGTATCAAGTAGGGCAATTGGGTTGAGATACAAGGTTCCCAAAAGAGAGTAATAAGGACAAATTCTGTGAAAATAGGTGGGAACCATACTGGAGAGGGCATTCAATGCTGGACTGAGGAATTTTTATTTTTCACTAGAGGCAATAGGGAGCCACTAATGATTTTGAGCAGGGGAGCAACATACTCAGAATTTTTTTGGGAATATTAATTTGGCAGCTGTGAGGAGGATGAACTGGAGAAGACAGAGACTGGAAATAGGGGAAACAATTAAGATGCCATCATACTAGTCCAACAAGAGGTGATTTAGGCATGAAAGAGGGTGGTGGCCATGTGAATGGAGAGGAAGTGAACATAAGAGACAGTGCAGAGAGACTTGTTGCTCACCCTTCATTCTTACAGAGAATCAATGACATTGATGTCTCAACCTGCAAGTGAATTTGATTTAAGTGAGGCAGAACTGTGCAAAGTCATCAGCCTCACTGTCTCCTCCAGAGTCATTGGAGTCCAGGGGTGAGATATAAGTCAAGATAACTGGCGATGGTCAGGCAGACAAAACCTGGCAATTGATTGAATATAGGAGCTGAGGAAAGAGTCAAGGATTACTCTAAGGTACAGACCTGGGTGCTTGAAAGAGAGATGGTTTTTCTCAATTGATACAGGACAGTTTGGAAGATTTAGACAACAAGAAGATGAGTCCTGTTTTGGTCACATTGGGATGAGATGCCTACAGGATGTCTCAATGAAAATATCTATCAAAGAACTGGCCATGTGGAAAGAGATTTCAGGAGATAGACTATAAGCAGATATTTAGATCTGGGAGTCATCTGCATAGAGATGATTATTGAACCCATGGGAGCAGATTGAGATTATAAGGGGATAGAGTATAGAGAGGGAAGAGACAAGGATCTTGGACAAAACTTTGGGGGACACTTATGCTTAGTGGGAGGGGTATAGATGAATTAGATGAATTATAGTGAAGAAGGATGAGAAGGAGCAGCCAGAGGTAAAGAGGAAACCAAAAGAAATAATTTTTACTGATGTCAAGGGTGGACAGAGTTTATGAGAGAGGGGAGAGCCAAGGGGCATGTAGAATAAAGAAAAAGTTATAGCAGTTAACAGATAATCATTTAACTGTCGAGAGGGTTGATTTGTTAGAATAATAGCACTTAGCACAGTGCTGGGAACATAGGAGGTGCTTAACAAAGTTTGATTGATTAGAGCCAGATGAAAGGGATTGAGACTTGAGTGGGAGGTAAGGAAATGGAGGGAGTGCAGCTTGTGGATCAGCCTTTCTAGCATTTCAACTAAAAAAAGGAAGAAAAGATACGAGACCATGACTTAATAAAGTGGCGGAGTCAAGTCAAGGCTTTTAAGAATGAGGAACACCTAGGGAAGTATTTTTAGAAGAAGAGCAAGAGCCGATGAGTGGGGAGAAATTGGAAATAAAAGCAAGAGAGGGAATGATCAAGGGCACAAGTGTCTAAACGAGACTAGGAAGGGCCACCCCTTCATGGGAGAAAGGAAGAAAGAATAGGGATGGGGGATCAAAGGATGGAGTAGGGAAAAAAGAGGGCACTCAGAGCAAATGACCACTCTATTGTCTCTCTCCTTTCCCAGCTCTGCCCCTGACTGGACAGACGTTTCCACCTCCTCTCTCTCAGTTGGAAGAGGTGATCCTCAGCTCTGATTGGCCAGTTCCTGCTTGGACCCACCCCTCTGTCTGGCCAAGCAGACAAAACCTGGCCATTGAGGAGTGGCCGCACTCCTGACTCTGGACTTCCCTCTCCCTTTTAGGGTTGTTGTTCTTTAATGTATTGTCTTTTCCGAGAGTGTAAGCTCCTTGAGGGTAAGGACCAGGGATACGCTGCAACCAGTTTTAATGGCTTCTCCAAACCATTCCTAAATTTTCCATTGTGAGCATGTATAAGTAAAAATCTGAAAATCAGGGCTTGATCTATTGTTTTGTTGATTATCTAAAGAAAGTGATGATAATGCAGATGAGGTTTAAAAGCCGTTGGGAGAGCCCATTGTTAAACATTTCCAACCCCCCTTTTTAGGGACCATCTTTTTTGTCTATGTTTGTATCCCCAGTGCTTAGCATAGTAAGTGCCTGTCATACAGAAAGTGCCTAATAAATGCTCTATTTATCTATCTTTTCTCTATCTATTTATCTATTTATTATCTATATCTACCTGTCCATCCATCCATCTATCTATCTGTCTATCTATCTATCTATCTGTCTGTCTGTCTGTCTGTCTGTCTGTCTGTCTATCCGTCTATCTGTCTATCTGTCCTTCCACCTGTCCGTCCGTCCGTCCGTCCGTCTGTCTATCTATCTAATCTCTATCTCTACATGTCTATCTGTAACAGTGCCTTCCCTGACCCTCACTGCCCAGAAGGCCAGGTGTGTTATATATGACCCCTCCTCCAGATTTTTCCAGTACCTTTAAGGGGGTTAGGAGGTATCTAGTCTCTCTGCCATTGGTTCAATCTCCCACTGATTGTGCTCCCCAAAATTTAGGTGTTCAACTTCACTCTGGTTCCATTTAACTATTTAACAGACAGAAGAGCTTTTACAAAGGAATATTTACTTCAAAGGTATAGCAAGAACAAACATACAACGCCCCCCCCCCCCCCCCCCCCCGCCAATATCTGTGGGACGTAATCTCCCCTTACATCACCTCAGGCACTGGGAAGAGGTAGGGGATTCGGTTCACAGTTTAACTCAGTTCCTATATA
>CM053587.1:313064047-313202315 GCA_028646515.1 Pseudochirops corinnae | reverse complement strand
CTGAAGAAATTAGCTCTGAAAGATTTATGATATTTTTAAAAGTTACATGATAAATTTATTTTATACTTAAAAAGAAAAGTAAACAATAAATAAGAGACTCACAGTTTCACAGCCTCTTTTTAAGTTCTATCTTGTTTACTGGAAATATTAATTTTACTTGATGCTGGTTGGGTTCAGAATTAAAAAATATTAAAATTAAAATTAACCAAAACCAATTCTGGATTAGCAGGCTATAACTAGGTTCCCTCCTCTTCCTCTGCCATATTTCTTGGCTTCTGCTTCATCTCCTGGTGTCCTAATACAGGTGTTGGACTCAGTCTTTCTCTGTCTTCTTCTTTTTTAAAAAAAAACAATCCCCAAACAGGACTTGGTTCTACTCCTTGATGTAGTCCTCACAGGCTCTGAAGATGCTGAAGATAGAACTCACCTTTAGTCTCCTTTCCCTGGACTTCAAAGGTGGGAAAGATAGTTGAGCTGGTCTTGTCTTCTGCTGTGTCTCTAAAGGAGTGCTGTCCACCATGTCCACCTGGTGCTGTCTCACTACTGCCCCAACAGACCAGGGTTAAAACTTATTGACTTCAGGCCTTAATAGGTTTCTATAGGTAATTATTGCCACAATTGAACGGCATGAACAAATTAGAAAACCATATGTTGTTACATTTTAAAAGATATATATTTTAAAAGTCTTATTGCCCTTGATGAACTCTTCCCACTTAATCTGAGGCAGACTTCCTGTTGTGCAAAAAACTCCCAAAGCCATGACAACCAGTGAATAAAGAATTTTTAAATACCCCTCCCCCAGAAAGGGGGAGCCATATTATATATTTTGAATGGGGAACTTAAAGAATGTACATATTTCTCAGCACTTCATTGTACCTTTATAAAAACATATCATATTCTATGGTATGGAGAAATTAATAATTGTAAACATGTAGAAATACTAAACATTGTTTACATACTATAAAGCGATAAAAATAGTATCTAATACAGGGAATGCAAACAAAAGATATAGACTTAAATTTCTCCATCCTTAATGATATCCTGAATAATGAATTGGTCAAAGAACAAATCACCTCTATTTCTTAGAATTTCTGGTTTTCTTCAAGACTTGGCTCAAGCATCACTTTTGACATAAAACCCTGCCTGATCCCTGAAACTGCTACTGTCTTCCCTTCCAAAACCGTGTTTCCGTTCTTTATATATGTCTGTGTGTGTGTGTGTGTGCGCGCGTGCGTGTATATATATATTTATATATATTCTGTCTCCCCTGTTAAAATGTAAACTCTTTTAGGGAGGGACTGTGTCATTTGTCTTTCTGTCTCCAATGCTTAGAATAGTGCCTGGATTATTGCTTTATTGGTTGATAGAAACAAACAATACTTAGGTACAATGGATGATAATGACACAACAGATTAACATTTTAGGGGTACAGTCAAACAATTCTTCAGAGCTAATATTATATCCCTGAAAAAAAATAAAATGAAAAAGAAAATATTAATAAACAGAGTACACATTTTTAAATTAAAAAATTTTTTTTACAAGGGGGCAAGGCAGGGCAGTTGGAGTTAAGTGACTTGACCGAGGTCACACTGCTAGTAAGTGTTAAGTGTCTGAGGCCAGATTTGAACTCTGGTCCTCTTGACTCCAGGGCTGGTGCTCTATTCACTGTACCACCTAGCCACCCTGAGTATGAATTTTTTAAAATTAGATTTTTTTTTTCTGAGGGCCATCTCTAGTCATCCTGATCTGTATCTTCCCATTGGATGCAGATGGATCCAGAGGAAAAAGTGAGTCTGGTGACCTTGCACAGCCTTATCTAAATCCAATTCACTTACACATTGTGGCCTCATCTTCCTGATGTCATGGTCTTCTTTGAGAATGAAGGACAAACCACCACAACAATATTTTATTCTATTTTCAGATCTACATTTTCTACTTCTTCCCCCCCCCCATTGAAAAAGCAAAAAAAAGAAAACTCTTATTACAAATATGTATAGTCAAACAAAATAAACTCTTTGGACAATGCATTTTATAAACTAGAAAATCAACAAGTAAAAAAATACAAAATAAGCACAAAAGAAAAAATATGGAAAATTAGAGGAGAAATAGGTAAATTCAAAAATAAAAAGACTATGTCAGTATCAAAACTAAAAGCTGGTTCTTTGAAAAGACTAATAAAGACCTTATTAAAATTGATAAGACGATTAAAAAGAAGAGAAAGGAAAATCAAATGATCAAGACTAAAAAAAAAAAACCAGGTGAAATAATAACAAACTGAAGAAAAAACAAGAATTATCAGATTCTACCATAGACAGTTATGTGTAGGCAAAAACCCAAAATTTAAAAGTAAGGAAAGCTTACTTGCAAAAAAATAAAACAAAACATAAAGCACCCCAAATAACAGTAACAATGCAATAGAGATCTTCAACAACCCAATCACAATAAATAAAATTGAACAAAAGAAAAACACACACACACATTCCTGGTCCAGATGGATTTATGGGTGAGTTCTATCAGAATTTAAAGAATAATGAATACCTCTGCGACATGAATCACCCTACTGCTTTTGTGCTCAGTCATTAAAGGACCACAGAGAGTGAGTGGAGCCTATCCATTAGACATTCTCCATGTTACAGCAAGTAAATTCCTAATTCCCTTTCTCCCTGTAATTCATTCAGCGTGCAGCTGAAGCCAACATTCTCTCCCTTCCTTTCCCTCTGTACTCTCATCCCTGTCCTCCTCAGTCCTGTCTCTCCCAAATCTCCATTTCCTTTGGTCCTATTCCACTGTTTCATCAGGAAATACTCTCATCACTGTCAATTATGAATAAACTGCCTTTTATCTTGGATTTGTTAATTTTACATTCTTTCCATCCTTTTCTGCTAATAGAAATATGGTTCTCACAGACAACACTGCATCCCTGACCATCCCTCCTAGGTCATAGCTCTCTGTAACCTCTTAATATCATCATAATCTTTTTTATGCTTTCCTTATCCAGCCCAGATGAATTTGGTTCATGAGACCCATCCTCTCCCAATCCCCACATCTTTTTCTGAATGACCTTCATCCATAGTGCTCCAATTTCAAGAAATATTGCTGGATTTCTTTTCTCTCTCCTCACGACTTCTCTGGGGCAGAGGTCAGCAAACTATGACCCATAGCTGCATAGGGGCCTGTTTTTATATTTCTTTTTGACCCTTCAGGCACATTGCCTGTCTCTCCCTGTTGCCTCAGTGACTCATAGTTAAAATGGGATTTCTAAGGGATAACAGTTTTGTCTTCTGGTTTTTTCAAGTTATTAGATGCCGCACAACACTATTCCCACTTCCGTCACTATTTTACATGATGAGGTAGCCTTTCCTCTTGCCAAGGCAAACCCCTCTCCTCAAGCAGGTTACAACCCACTTTCTCACTTATCTTCACTTTCCCCTAGTTTATTGTCTTCTTTCCTACTGCCTACAAACATGCCCATATCTCTCTAATCTTGAAAAAAAAATCCTCACTTTATCCATCTCTGCTAACTATCATCCCATTATTCTTCTGCCCTTTGTGGCTAAACTCCTCAAAAAGACTGCCTACAATAGATGCCCTCACTTTATCTCCTCTCATTTTCTTCTTAACTTTTTACAATTCTACTCTCTTCTCTCAAGTCTTCTGGCTTTTCTCCTACCTCTCTGACCTCTCCTTCTCTGTCTCCTTTGTTGGATCTGCCTCCAGACTATGCCCTCTAATCATAGGTGTCCTTCAGGGCTCTATCCTGGGCTCTCTTCCCATCTCCTTCTATAATACATTACTTGGTGATCTCATCAGCTCCTGTGGATTTAATTACTATGTCTAGGCTCATGATTCTCAAATCTACCTTCCCTGCTTTAACTTCTTTGTTGACCTCCAGTCTCCCACCTCCAATGCCTTTCATACATCTCATACCAGATGTCCAGTAGACATCTGAAACTCAGCATGTCCAAGACTGTCATTTTTTCTCTAAACCTTCTCCTTTACTATTGAGGGCAATACCATTCTCCCAGTCTCTTAGACTCACAACCTAGGAATTATTCTTGACTCCTCACTATCTGTTCCCTGCCAAACCCAATTTACTGCCAAGGCCTGACAATTTCACCTTTGCACCATTTCCCCAATATAGCCCCTTTTCTCTTCTAACACTTCTGCCACTTTGGTGCAGGCCCTCATCACCTTACACCTGGCCTCTTTGCAATAGCCTGCTGGTGGGTCTGCCTGCCTCAGGTCTCTCCTCCAGTTTGTGCTTCATTCGGCCACCAAAGTGATTTTCCTAAAGCGTGGGTTCAGCCAAGTCTGTCCCCTCCCAGCTCAATTAGGTGCTCCCTATTGCCTCCAAAATCTTCTGCTTTGCCTTCAAAGTTCTTTACAATTTAGCTCCCTCCTTCCTTTCCTATCTTCTTGCTCCTTGCTCCCTGCCACTCTCAGCCTCCTGGCAGTTCCATGAGCAAGACACTCCATCTCTTGACTCTGGGCAATTTCTCTGGATATCTCCTTACTCATCTCCACCTGCTTCCTTCTCCAGCTTCCTTTAAGTTCAATCAAAATCCCCCCTTCTACAGGAGCCTTTCCCAACTCCTCTTAATTTTAATGCCTTCATTCTTTTCATTATTTCCTATTTATCCTGTATATAGTTTGTTGGTTCACATTTGTTTGTTGTTCCCGTTAGATTATAAGCTCCCTGAAGTCAGGGACTGTCTTTCTTTTTATTAACTGTATTTGTAGCACGTAGCACAGTGCTTGAAAATAGTGAGCACTTAATAAATGTTTAAGACTATTAACGTCACCACATCCAAAATGGAATTTGTTGTCTTTCTCTCTAAACCTTCACTTCTTCTTAATATCCTTACTACTACCATCCTCAGGCACCTGTGTTTGTGACCTAAGCATCATCCTCAAATCTTCCTTCTCTTTCAACCTCTACATCCAATCTTTTGCCGAATATGTCAATTTTTAGCTTTGTAGCATCTCTTGCATATACACCTTTCTCCCAGATGACATTGCCACCACTCTGTTGCAAGGTCTTATCACCTTATGCCTGAGTCTAATAGGATGAAATCCAATAGGGAGAAATGTGAAGTCTTACATTTATATTCAAAAAATCAACTTCAGAAGTACAGGATGGGGAAGGGTATGGTCAGACAGTGGTTTGTCTGGGAATGATTTGAGGGGTTAAGTGGATGGTAAGCCTGAGGTGAATCAGCAGCCAAAATCATGCGGCAAGCATCCATTAAACACCTACTGGCACAGGACCACTCAACACGGCGTGCCCATGTCAGAGAAGGTGCTGTGCCCTATGAGCAAAGCAGAATTGAGACAGCTCAAAGGAAATGCAGGCTGCACAAATTTAGAGAATCCACCCCAGATATTCACATGGACTATTTGTGCCTGACCTGCAGTAGAGCATTCTAGCTCATATTGATCTGATCAGCCCCAGTCGGACACTGTAACTTGACTCTAGCATGGTGATTTTCCTAAAGCATAGGTTCAACCATATCTCCCCTCTCCCAGCTCAACTAGATGCTCCCTATTGCCTCCAAAATCTTCTGCTTTGCATTCAAAGTCCTTTATAACTTGGCTCCCTCCTTCCTTTCCTATCTTCTTGCTCCTAACTCCCTGCCACTCCCAGTCTCCTGGCAGTTCCATGAGCAAGACGCCATCTCTTGGCTCTGGGCAATTTGGTCCTCTAGAGAATGAAGAACAACAAGTAACCACTGTGCGCAGAGCCCTATGGTAATCACTGAAGAAAGAACAAAGCTTAGTCAAGACATAGCCTCAAGTAGATGCCAATGAATGATGGAGAGGCATTTGTTAAGTGCTTACTGCATGCTGTGCCCTGGGATTATACATACTAAGCAAGATACTGTCACCCTTGTGGATAGTATGGGTTTGGTTTAGCTCCAGACCATCATGATAAACTGAATATCACGTTAAATCAAGTCACATCCATCATGATAAACTGAATATCACGTTAAATCAAGTCACATGAACTTTTTGGTTTCCCAGTATATGCACAAATTATGTTTACACTATATTGTAGTCTATGAAGTATACAGTAGTATTATGTCTGAGAAAATAATGTATGCACCTTAATTTTAAAATATCTTATTGCTTAAAAATAATTGCTAGCCATCATGTGAGCCTTCATGGAGTCACAGTCTTTTTGCTGGTGGAAGGTCTTCAATGTTGGTGGCTCTGACTGATCGGGGTGACAGTTGCTGGGGGGGTTGGGGTGGCTGCGTCAACTTCTTAAAATAAGACAGCAATGAAGTTTGCCCCATTGATTGACTCTTCCTTTCACTCGAACCCTTGGAGGCCATTGTAGGGTTATTAATTGACCTAATTTGAATATTGTTGTGTCTCAGGGAATGGGGGAGGGGGAGAAAGATGGAGGAGGGGTGGGGCAGTCGAGCATTCAGAACACACACACTTTTCAAAGTCTTTTATGGGTGAGATTCATGGCTCCCCAAAACAATTACAATAGGGACATTGAAGATCACTGATCCCAAATCACCATGACAGATGTAATAATAGTAAGTCTGAAATATTGTGATAATCACCAAAATGATGGGAGTACATGCTATTAAAAAATGGCACCTGTAAACTTGCTGGACACAGGATTGCCACAGATTCAATTCCTATGTATGAGAAGTGCAATAAAGCAAAACACAAGAAAATAAATTATGCCTATAGTCATTGTCACCTAAGAATTTACATTTTAATAAGAGTGAAAACACATACCAGGGTGTGATGACCAGGAAGGGGTGTTTGGGGCTGGGAAGTCACAGAGACACTGAGTAAAGCCATAGGGGAGTGATGCTCCCTTTAATCCTACCAAAGGAGATAATGTTTATAAGGCCCTTAGCACACAGGAGGTACTTTATAAATGTTTCTTTCCTTCCCCCCTTTCCTTTCCAGAAGCAACGGTAATATTGAGCTGTAACAATGGCTCCCCTTCAGGCCCCCACTGTCTCAAGACCAGCTATGTTATATTTCACCCCTCCCTAAGGCATTCCTACTCCTCCTAAAGGGGCTTGGGGTAGCGAGGCTCTTTGCCAGTGGCTTCAGCCCCCATGATTGATGTTCCCCTCATTGTATGGTGTCCCTTGCACCTTCATTACACTTAACCACTTTGCTTTTATAAAGGACTACTTACTTCAAAGGTAGAGTAAAAATAAACATATGAACATTCCCCCTAATACTTGGAGCTAGAATCTTCCTCGGATCCACTCATTCTCTGGGCAGGGGAGGGGGATTAGTTTCACAATTTAGTTCAGTTTCTCTCCAGCCCATCTTAAGTTCCAAGTCCAAAACTTCCCTTGGGCTTCAGTCTCCAACACTCTGGATTCTCAGGGTTTTCTCATGGGCAGACTGAAACATCTGGCCTGGAATCTTGGCTCCAAGGTCACCATGGCTCCGAGTTGAGTCCAGTGAGGATTCTATTACCTGGGCCGAGAACTGAAAAGGACAAATAGAGCAGACAAAAATAAAACAAAACCACAAACACCACCGCAACAAACCCATCTCTTGGGGCCATAGGGCAACAGAGGGGAACAGGGGAAGGTGGCTTTTGTTCTCTCACCAGCTCCATGCATGGCTTTGCCCATGCTGTGGGTGAATCTGGGTCTTCATCCTCTCTGGACACAGAGAGAAAGAGAGAGGATGTTCTAGCCTGGTAGTTTTTAAACGCAGCCTGTTCTGGCTACACAACCAACGGAAAGAGGTTATTTCCACCCATGTGGTAGGGGACCACAATTCTATATCTTCTTTCTGAAAGTGATCCGGGCATGCTCAAAGCTCCCATTACAGACTTGATTACAGTTCTCGAGGTATGAGGTCCAGGATACAAAGGTAGCAGGGCTGATGGCTAGGAGCATGGAAATTGTTCCGGAGCCAGTTGGATATAGGGGCCTAGGTGAGTTTGCACTCATTTATTCACCAACCAACACAGCTAGTTCTCATGGTAGGATTCACAAGTGAATTAATCTCCTAGGTATTGGTCTATTGTTCTCCTAGGTATTGGAGGATGCATCACAGGGTAGATGGTAAGATGGCAGAAGGTGACCAGATCCATGTCATATGAGGATTGGGTAAAGGAAATGAACATATATCCTTGGAAAGAAAAGACTAGGGGTGGGTGTGTAATATCTATGTTCAAGTATTTGAAGGGTGGTCACGTGGAGAAAGGATTAGCTTTGTTTCATTTGGCCCGTAGGCATCAAATCTAGATTTAACAAACATTTATTAAGTGCCTACTGTGTGCCAGGAACTGTATTGAACACTTTGCAAATACTATCTTATTTGATCCTCACAACAGCCCTGGGGAGCTATTATTGGCACCAATTTACAGATGAGGAATCTGAGCTAGGGTCATACAACCAGTAAGTGTCTGAAGCCAGATTTGAATTCAGGTCTTCTTTTTTAAAAAAATATTTATTTTTAGTTTTCAACATTTATTTTCACAAGAGTTGGAGTTACAGATTTTCTCCCCGTCTCTCCCGCACTCCCACCCCAAGATAGAAAGCCTACTGAATACCCCTTCCCCCAATCTGCTTTCTCTTATATCCTCCCTCATTCCCGCTCTGACTTTCTAGTAGTGCAAGACAGATTTTTTTTTTTTTTGCTTTTTGGAGAGGGGAAGGTAGTACAATTGGGGTTAAGTGACTTGCCCAAGGTCACACAGCTAGTTTTTTGTTTGTGCGTTAAGTGTCTGAGGTCAGATTTGAACTCAGGTCCTCCTGACTCCAGGGATGGTGCTCTATTCACTGTGCCACCTAGCCATCCCACAAGATGGATTTCTATACTCCAGTGCCTATATATCTTATTTCCCAGTAGCATGTAAAAAACAAATTTCTTTTTTAACATTTGTTTTTAAAACTTTGATTTCCAGATTTCTTCCCTTCTTCCCTCCTTACCTACCCCTACTGGGAAGAAGAGCAATTCAATATAGGTTGTACATGTGTAGTTACCCAAATCATTTCCATAGTAGTTATATTGTGAAAGACTAACTATATTTCCCTCCATCCTATCCCACCCCCATTTATTCTATTTTCTCCTTTGACTCTGTCCCTTTTCAAAAGTGTTTGATTCTAATTACCCTCTCCCCCAATCTGCCCTCCTTTCTATCATTCCCCCTCTCATCCCCTTCCCCCCTACTTTCCTGTAGGGTAACATACCCAACTGAGTGCGTATCTTATTCCCTCCTTAAGCCAAACCCAATGAGAGTAAGGTTGACCCATTCCCTTTCACCTCCCTGCTCTGCTCCTCCATTGTAAGTTATCTCTTGCCTCTTTTATATGAGATAATTTACCCTATTCTATCTCTTCCTTTCTCCTCCCAATATATTCCTCTCTCACCTCTTAATTTTATTTTTTAGGTATTATCCCTTCATATTCAACTCATCTTGTGCCCTTTGTCTATGTATAGATGTACACACATATGCACACACTCACATATATATTTATACACACATACACCCTCCTATACATACCTATATATGTATGTATATGTATATACACATTTATATTCCCTTCAACTATCCTCATACTGAGAAAAGTCTCATGAGTTACAATGATCATTTTTCCATGTAGGAATGTAAATAGTTCAACTTTAGTAAGTTCCTTATGATTTCTTTTCCCTGTTTACCTTCTCATGCTTCTCTTGCTTCTTGTATTTGAAAGTCAAGAATTCAGGTATTCAGGGGTGGCTAGATGACACAGTGAATAGAGCACCGGCCCTGGAGTCAGGAGGACCTGAGTTCAAATGCAGCCTCAGACACTTAAGCCTCACACACACTAGCTGTGTGACCTTGGGCAAGTCACTTAACCCCAATTGCCCTGCCCTCCCCCCTCCAAAAAAAAGAAGAAAAGAAAATTAATTCGGGTCTTCTTGACTCTAATTCCAGGGTTCTTTCCGCTGCACCACCTCGGTGTCATAAGCCAGGCCTATGAGCAATGGGTGAAAGTTACAAAGATGCAAATTTATCCTGGATGTCAGGAAAAAGCTCCTAACTATGTCCAAAACGGGAATGAGCTGTCTTTGGCATGGTGGGCTCCCCCTCGCTGGCTGTCTCTAAGCAGATGTTAGGTGGCCACTTCTCAGGTGTATTATACTGTGATTCTTTGGGGGCCTAGGTTATACTATGGCTGTGAGGACCTCTCCAGCTCTAAAACATTTCTGAAGTGAATTGGACGGAGGAGATTGGTAATGTAGTGGGAAGCCAAGTCATGAAATGGTACAGAAGGCGGCATGTTGCTCAGGATTCAACCAGGAGCCCCTGAAATTTGGTGGCAATGGAACAATGTGATCAGATCTAAGCTTAAGGAAGCTCATCCTGGTAGTGGTGTGAAGGTTAGACTGGAAGGGGGAAGAGAGTGGAGTTGGAGAGACCTACAAGAACAGGAGAGTGTGGCTCTGCTGGGTAGTAATGAGGACCTGTATGCACTGAGCTGATGTCAGATCAGACTGACATTGCAGAGACACAATAGACAGCTCCTGGTCATTGATTGACTATGACAGCTAAGGTAGAGGGAAGAATCAAGTCGGTCAATTAGCAAGCGCTTAAGGGTCTACTACCTGCTAGGCACTGTACTAAGCACTGGGGATACAAAGAAAGACAAAGACAGTGTCCCTGTCCCCAAGGAGGTGACATTCTAACAGGAGACACAGTATGTACATAAACTGGTACAATACAGATGCATGCAGCCAAGGGGGAAAGATTGCCCCAGTATTATGAGTATGTGAGGCTGGGTGAATGGCTGGTACCACAGAAAGGAACCGTGACCTCAGCCAATCCATCAGCAGTTACTACGCACCTACTCCATGTCAGGTACCATAGTAGGCACTGAGGATTCCAGGACAAAAATTAAAAGTCAGAAGGTGGATCAGGAAAAGAAATGAACTCACTTGTAAACACCGGTGGAATGCCCGGGTGCAGATTTTCGGCACGGGGTTGGAGGAGGGGAACTCAGGAAAGATAGCAGAACTAGAGATGTACATACAGGACTGGTCTACACAGAGAAGGGACGTATTAAAATTGGCAAGAGAGGAAGTATAGGGAGAGAAGAGAAGGATGCCAGGGACAGATGTTTGGGGTCATTAAGAGGAAGAGGCAGGGGAAGAGCCAGCAGGACATGGTGTCTCTGAAGTCAAGGGAGGATGAGAGCTGAAAGGGACCTTAGAGGCTACTGAAGTCAATCCCATCATTTTACAGATGGAGAAACTGAGGCACAGAGAAGTCAGATGATTTACCCTGGGTCACACAGCTAATGAGTATCTGAGGGATAATTGGAAACCAAGTCTTCCTGATTCATAGGATCATAAGTTTGTAGATTTATTACCGGAAAAGAGCTTAGAGGTCATTAAGCCAAACCCCTCTTTTTGCATATTAAGAAGCAGAGGCAGAGAGAAGCTAATGACTTGCCCACGGTCCTCCAGTAACTAAATGACTGAGGGAGGATTTGAACCCAGGTCTTCCTGACTGAGTCAAGTCAAGTGCCCTATATTCCAAGGGGATGGTCACCAGTATCAAAAGTTACAGAGACCATATCCCGAGATAAGGTCAAAATGAATACATGATTTAGATATAAAGGATGATATATTAGCAAATTAGGAGAGCAAGGAATGGTTTACCTGTCAGACTATGGAGAAGAGAAGAAGTTACAATGAACAAGATATAAAGAACACTATGAAATGTAAACTGGATAGCTTTTATTAAATTAAACTTAAAAAGTTTTGCACAAACAAAGCCAATGCAACCAAAATTAGAAGGGAAG
The DNA here is from genome assembly GCA_028646515.1 of Pseudochirops corinnae. NCBI lineage: Eukaryota > Metazoa > Chordata > Mammalia > Diprotodontia > Pseudocheiridae > Pseudochirops > Pseudochirops corinnae. The sequence continues at coordinate 313,190,526 of CM053587.1, read as the reverse complement.
CAGAAAACTAGGAAACAACTTTTACAACCAGTATCTCTGATAAAACCCTCATTTCTAAAATATACAAAGAATTGTGCCAAATTTATAAGAATACAAGTCATTCCCCAATTGATAAATGGTCAAAGGATATGAACAGGCAGTTTTCAGATGAAGAAATTAAAGATATCTCTAATCATATGAAAAAAATGTTCTATATCACTCTTGATTAGGGAAATGCAAATTAAAACAACTCTGAGGTACCACATCACACCTATCAGACTGGTTAACATGACAAAAGAGGAAAGTCATAAATGTTGGAGAAGATGTGGGAAAATTGGAACACTAATGCATTGTTGGTAGAGTTGTGAACTGACCTAACCATTCTGGAGAGCAATTTGGAATCATGCCCAAAGGGCTATAAAACTGTTCATACCATTTGACCCAGCATGCCATTTTTAGGTCTATATCCCAAAGAGATCATAAAAATGGGAAACAGACTCACATGTATAAAAATATTTATAGCAGTTCTTTTTGTGGTGGCCAAGGATTGCAAATTGAGGGGATACCCATCAATTGAGGAATGACTGAACAAGTTGTGGTATGTGAATGTAGTGGAACACTATTGTTCCATAAGAAATGATGAGCAGACGGATTTCAGAAAAACCTGGAAAGACTTGAATAAACTGATGCTGAATGAAATGAGCAGAACCAGGAGAACATTGTACACAGTAAGAGTAGCATTGTGTGATGACCAGCTTTGATAGACGTGGCTCTTCTCAGCTATGCAGGGATCTAAGACAATTCCAAAAGACTCATGATGGAAAATGCTGTCCACATCCAGAGAAAGAGTTACGGAGTCTGAATGCAGAACAAAGCACACTATTTTCTCTTTCTCTTTTTTTGTTTCTTCTTTCTCATGGTTCCCTCCTTTCGTTCTGATTCTTCTTTCACAACATGACTAATGTGGAAATGTGTTTAATATGATTGTACATGTATAGTCTATATCAGATCGCACACTATCTTGGGGAGGGAGAAGTAGAAAGAGGGAGAGAAAATTGAGAACTCAAAAATCTTGGGGCAGCTAAGTGGTGCAGTAAATAGAGTACCAAGCCTGGAGTGAGGAGAACCAAGTTCAAATCTGGCTTCAGACTCTTGACATACTGACTAGCTGTGTGACCTTGGGCAAGTCACTTAACCCCAATTGTCTTGTCTTCTCCCCTCCAAAAAAAACTTACAGAAGTGAACGTCGAAAACTAAAAATAAATACATTTTAAAAAAGTTACAGAGGGCTCAAAGAGAAGGAGGATTGGGGAAAAAGCAGGTTGTTCTTGGTGATTTGGTAATTATCAATGAGGAGACACTAGTTTTAGTAGAATGGGGGGTGGGAAATGAAGGCTGATTGTGAGGGGTTCAGGAAAGAGTGGGTGGTGAAGGAAAAGAGGCATCAGGTATAAATAATTTTTTCTACAAGTTTAGCCATGAAAGGGAAAAAAGGAGAGAGAGAGAGAGAGAGAGAGAGAGAGAGAGAGAGAGAGAGAGAGAGAGAGAGAATAGTGACTGATTGAAATAGAAATGTCAAGAAAAGGTTTTCTGAGCATGGGGGAGATTTGAATATTTTTTTGCCAGATAGAGGTGGGGGGAGCCAATGGTCAGAGGGAGAATTGTTCAGTGTGGGGGTATAGAGGGAATGCCTGCTAGGACAAAGTTCTATAGGGGGCAGGAGGGAATGGGATTCAGGGGTTTGGTCTTTTCTGTGACTGGAGGGGAAGGGAAGAAGAGTGATTATGCTGAGAAGGTCTGTGGAATAGAGATTGAAGAGGACCTGGAAGGTGACCCCAATATTATCAGGGATGAAAGAGAATGAGTCACCTGCAGTAAGTGTTGGGGAGGGGGGGAGGGCAGAGGATGGAGGCAGAGGTCTGACTGCTGATGGGAGGGAAGAAGGAAATGTTTGAAAATGATGCCTTCAAGGCAACTAGGTATTGCAGTGAATAGAGCACTGGTCTTGGAGTCAGGAGGACCTGAGTTCAAATCTAACCTCAGATACTTACTATGTGACCTTGGGCAAGTCACTTAACCTTGAGAAAGGAAGGAAAGAGGGCAGGAAGGAAGGGAGGAAGGAAGGAAGAAAGGAAAGGAAGGAAGGAAGGAAAGGTAGGCAGGAAGGAAGGAAGAAAGGAAAGGAAGGAATGAATGAAAGGAAAGGAAGGAAGGAAAGAAGGAATAAAAGGAAGGAAGGAAGAAAGGAAAGGAAGGAAGGAATGAAAGGAAAGGATGGAAGGAATGAAAGGAAAGGAAGGAAGGAAGGAAGGAAGGAAGGAAGGAAGGAAGGAAGGAAGTGATGCCTATCAGGAGAGAGGAAGAACCTTGAATGACCCCAGAGTTCAAGGACCCTGGTTCAATCCTATGTGACACTTAATACCTGTGTGACCTGGGGCAGATCATTTAACCCCCTTGGGCCCCCATTCTCTCCTCTATAAAATAAAGGATTTGCATTGCCTCCTTATGAAGAGATGCGGTCTTGGGGCTCTGGGCTCTGAACTTCCTGGTTCTAGGTTGGGAACTATTGAAACTCCCCAGGGGATATCAGACTGTCAGAGTGTCTGAGTCACTTCTGGAACCCAGGACCTTGGGTCCCCATGTTCTTTCCATTGCATTAAAAGCTTCTCCTGTAAGAAGAAAAAGGACAAACAAAAATTCAGGGGGAACAAAGAAAGCAAAATATCCCTCCAGCTCCATCCTGTAAATGATGTTTCAAGGCAGAAGAGTAGGAGACCAGCGGTCTTCTCCCAGCCCTATTGTGTCTTCTCCCAACTTGGAGGCAGATAGGAGAAGACACTCCCACTTCAAAAAAAGGAAACAGCTTTTTTGGCAACTGAGTCAGTCAACTAACATCCATTAATCACCTACTGTGTGCCCTGAACTGTGCTAAACACTGGAGATACAAAGAAAGGTGAAAACAGAGGAGCTCACAGTCCAAGGGAGGAGATAGCTATGTCTAGACAAACAATATACAACGGGATCAATTGGAGATAATCAATAAGAGATGACTTTGTATAGTACCTTCTGTGTGCTAGAGGGCCCTGTGCTAAGCACCAGGAAGAAGAGATTCTAAGTGAGGCCTGGAGAGCCTGAGTCCCAGAGAAGGCCCGAAGATGCTGCCTTGGCAGGGCCAGGTGGCCAGAGCCTGCATTCCCTTGGCTGATGCTTGTGAGCAGAAGGGAAAGGGCCCTGAGGAGACAGAGACGAAAAGTGAGAAAATGCCTCGGCAGTGTGATTTTCACGCCCAGACATATACCACCCAGCTTAGCATTTTTTCCATGAAAAAAGGGCTGGCCTAGGAGTCAGGAGAGCTGGGTTCTAGTCAATCTTTAATTATTATCATTCTCATTAATAATATTAATAGCTAACATTTTTGCAGCATTCTAAGGTCTGTAAAGTCCTTTTCATTTGATCCTCACAACAACTAGGTGCAATCATTATTTTCATTTTACAGATGTGGAAACTGAGGAGGGCAGAAGCTAAGTGCCTTGCCCACACAGCTAGGAAGTGTCTGAGGTCAGATCTGAACTCAGGACTTCCTGACTCCAGATCCAACACTCTATCTCCTGTACTACCTAGCTGGCAACCTTAGACAGGTCATCTGCCTCCCCTGAGCCTCGGTTTCATCACTTCTAAAATGAGGAAGTTGGCTACCTAGTTACCACATTCCTTTCTAGCTCGAGATGGATGATCGTTTTCTTTTCTGGCTTTATGCTCTGACCTCTTTGTAGCATCTGACTATATCCACCACTCTCTTTCCAGTGTTTCTATGACATTGTACCCCTTGTCCTTCTTACCTCTGATGATGACACATTGGAACAGAGGACAGAGAAGAAAGAACTGGGGCTTCACTCTCTTCATTTCTCGGAGGAGGGGGCTGGACCAGACAACCCCTACGACTCTTTCTGGCTCTGATCTGACATCTTGCTTCTTGGCATTTTCACTGGCTGCCCTCCCCACTCCCCATCCCTAGAATTTAACTCTCCCCATTTCACCTCCTGGCCTCCTTCAAATCCCAGGTAAAATGCCACCTTCTACTAGAAGACTTTCGCCATTGGAGGAGTCTGAAGCCTGATTACCTTACGTGAAGGTGTGAGTGGGAGGTAAGGAGTCAAGCAAGCCACTGTAGATGCTTCTTTCCAGAAGACTGGCAGTGTTGGGGGGGTGAGACACGGAGAGAGATAGAGAGATAGAGACAAAGACAGAGAGAAAGAAAGAGAGGTAGAGAGATAGAGAGAGAATGAAAGAGAGAGAAGAGAGGAAAAAAGTGAGAAAAGAGAGAGACAGAGAGAGGAGAGAGAGAAGAGAGGAGAGAATAGACAGAGAGAGAGAGAGACAAAGAGGGAGAGAGAGAGAGAGAGAGAGAGAGAGAGAGAGAGAGAGAGAGAGGAAGAGAGAGAGGGAGAGAGAGGGAGAGGGAGAGAGAGAGAGAGAGAGAGAGAGAGAGAGAGAGAGAGAGAGAATCTCAAGGGGTTTCAAGAGTATCAGGGTCAAGAGAAAATCTTTTTTTTTTAGGGTTGATTTAAACCTGTTTAGAGACCAAGGGGAAAGAGCCAAATACAGGTTCTGGGTGAGAACTGTAACAGTGGGTAGCCAGTCTGAATGCATTTGTGTTACGCTGGTCATGCTTAGGCAGGACAATGTGCATTTTCAGAGGATGAAAGGCAGTTTAAACAGGGAATTCAGCAAGCAATGCTATTACTCTGTCAAAATGTGTAACATCATGAGTGGGGGCCCATTTAGCATTTGTAAAAAGTGCAGGCTTGACAGCCATGGGTAGTTTGAGGTCCACTGTGAATTCTGGAGAGCACTTGGTTTGGGGAATAGGCAATTAGAGAGGGGACTTTCTCTCTCTCTCTCTCTCTCTCTCTCTCTCTCTCTCTCTCTCTCCCCTTCTCTCTCTGTCTTCCCTCCCTCCTCTTCCCCCTCTCTTTCTCTCCTCTTTCCTCCCTCCTTTCTCTCTCTGTATCCCTGTATCATTGTTTCTTCCTCTCTTTGTCTATCTCCATCTCTGTTTTTCTCCCCCTCTGTGTCTCTACTTGTCTATTCTGTTCAATATTACTTGGATGGCCCATAGATAAACTCAGTACATCCAAAATGGAATGTATTGCCTTCCCCTAAACTCTTCCCATTTCCAAATGTCCCTGCTTTTGTTGAGGGCACCACCACTTGTCCAGTTACCCAGGATCCCAACCTCAGAATTGGAGATTTTTGTGCATCTCTGGTGTACTCTAAGGTCCCCTTTAACTCTGAGATTCTGCAGTCCTCAACCTTTCCCTCTCTCTCATTCAGACATACCAGGTTGCCAGTCTGGGGTGTTCTACCTTCATAACGTCTCATGTGTCTTTTCATTCACCCGGTCCCTAACCCAATTATGCCTTGCATCACTTTCTGTCTGAACTATTATGATAGCCTCCTAATTGGTCTTCTTGCCTCTAGCCTCTCCCATAATTCATCATCTGCCTGACTTTTTAAAGATATTGATCTGCTTGTGTCACTCCTGCTCAAAAGCCTCCAGTGACTCAGTCAGTTAACAAGCATTTATTAAACATTTACTATGTGTCCATCACTGCTAAGCATTGTGAATACAAAGAAAGGCAAAGAGCTCACATTCTAATGAGGAAAACATCATGTAAGTAACAAGATACATAAATGATACATCCAAAGTAGGTGGCCCCCTGAGTCTAATCCAATCCAGTAAAGAATTTTTCTTTCTTTTTTAAAAAAATTATCATTTTTAGTTTTCAATATTCACTTTTCTAAGATTTTGAGTTCCAAATTTTTCCCCCTTCCTCTTTTTTTCCCTCTCCAAGACAGCATGCAATCTGATACAAGCTCTACATGTACAATCATATTGAGTGTATTTCCACATTTGTGAAAGAGGAATTAGAACAAAAGAAAAACCATGGGGAAGAAAAAAAAGAGGGAGAAAATAGTCTGCTTAGATCTGCATTCAGACGCCATAGTTCTTTCCCTGAATGTGGATAGCACTTTCCATCATGAGTCTTTTGGAATTGTCTAAATCACTGTATTGCTGAGAAGAGCTAAGTCATAGTTGATCACGGCACGATGTTGCTGTTACTGTGTACAATGTTCTCTTGGTTCTGCTCACTTCACTCAGCATCAGTTCATGTAAGTCTTTCCAGGTTTTTCTGAAGTCTTCCTGCTCATCCTTTCTTATAGCACAATAGTATTCAATTATATTCATATACCACAACTTGTTCAGCCATCCCCCAATTGATGGGCATCCCCTCAGTTTCTAGCTCTTGGCCACCACAAAAAGAGCTGCTATAAATATTTCTGTACGTGTGCATTTTTACCATTTTTATGTCCTTTCTGTCTGTATCTTTGGGATACAGACGTCAAAGTGATATTGCTGGGTCAAAGGATATGCACATAAATTCTAATGCCTAGCACCTAGCACAGTGTCTTGCAAATAATAGATGCTTAATAAATGTTTATTGAATTGAATCTGATTTGAAATTAATTTAAGAAATACAGATCTAGTTCCATTTTATTATTCTCATTTTATATATAGGGAAATTGTTTCCTGGAGCAAAAAAGTAAGTTATCCAAGATCATGCAACGTGCCATCTCTTTCCTGCTCCACCTGCCTCCTTTATACTACATCAGAGACACTGAAGGTTCTGTTTTACAGCTCTAGATATGGAACATGGATTGGAATAATCCATTTGGATCTGAAAGGGCCTTCCAAGGTTGATCAGGCCAGTTGTATCTTTTCACAGAAGAAGAAATTGAAACCCAAAGAGGTCACATGGGTAGTTACTGATAAAGACAAGATGTGAACACTGGTCTTCTGATTTCAAATCCAATGCCTTTCCTACTGTACCATATTAGCTTGCTATGGGTGACATGGCAAATGAAAAAGAAGGCTAGGAGATAGAAGGGTGTGATGCTTTTAGACATTAGCAAAGTTGAAAGTCTAAAGGGAGCAGACAGGCCCTTTTAGGACTAAATGAAACATTTTATACTTGAGATCCCTGAATTTCATTTCATCACGTCACAGAAATGACTGTGTATATTTGTGGGATGGTGTGTCCCAGTGTTTTGGGGGGACTATTTGTAACTTCTGTTCTTATCTTGGTATTTGATTAAATGTCTTTTCTAAGAGGCAGATTGTTTATGGGAGGCACATTAGTTGGGGCTCACGATCTGTAGTCACCTACAGGATTGCTCCTAGAACTAGAGGTAGGAGCAGTGATAATGTACCAGTGTAATTGTAAGTTAGAATACTCCAAAAGAGTTGCTAAAGAAACAATAAGAGAAATTAATTCTACTTGTTACGGTAGGAATGTAATTGCAGGAGAGGCCCAGGCCGCAAACCAAGAGGAACAAGGTTTAGACTAGGCTTCCTAGTCTTCCTTGTTCCTGGAAGGCAAAGGAAGAAACCTCTTGGGGCAACCCATATAATAAATTGTTTTATTTGACAAGGGGGTGGTGGTGGTGATAGGTTGTGCTTCAGAACAATTTCAAGGCTTGGCACATGCTGCACCTTCCTGGGTTCAAAGGTCCCTCCTTCCCTGGGGCACCAGGTACACCACATCAGGAAGAGGAAGGAGGTTCCTTCCCAGAGGGTATCTGCCCCACCCGAGGGACTGCTGGCCAGCATAATCCCTCTTCCCTTATAGCTGGAGAGTTCTTTGTAATCACTGGATGCTTTGTGGTTTACAAACCATTTTCCCACTCATTATATCACTTAATAACAATATCCCACCTCACCCATGAGGGTGTCTGAGTAGTGATTATTCTCCCCATTTTACCAATAAAGAAATTAAAATTGAGAAACACCTTTGGCTAACTTCATATAACTAGAAAGTCAAGTTAATAAGCATTTCTTAAGTGTTACTGTATGCCAGGCTTTGTGCCAGTCCTAGGGGATTCAAAGAAAGGTGAAAACCGTCCCTTACACCCGAGGAGAATTTATTTTGATGGGAGAGACAACAGCTACATAACCAGGTATGTATTAGATGATTAGACGAGATGGAGGGCAATCTCAGAAGGGAAGGACCTGCAGGGGAGCCATGAAGGCCACCTGGAGAAGATGGGGTCCTTATAGAAAGTCCATGGAAAACTGAAGTCCAGGGGCAGGGCTAAGGAGGGAGAGAGCCTTCTGGCACAGGAAAGGATTGGGGGCAGGAAATGCAAAGGTGTGGAGGGAAGATGGAGGGTTGTGCCTGAGGAACAGCAAACAGGGGGGCATTGGTGAGTCATAGAATGTATAGAGTCAACAACAACAAGCATTTTAATAAAATGCCTACTGTGTGCCAGGCTCTATGCTAAGCACTAGAGATATGAAGAAAAGCATCAAACGAGCCCTACTCTCAAGGAGCTTGGAGTCTAATGGGGGAGATAACTGTGTTCAAATAAACAATATATTCAGGGTAAATTAGAGATAATCTCAAAGAGAAAGCACCAATGATAATAGCCAGCACGTAAATAACACCTACTATGTGCTGGGCACCGTGTGAAGTAAGCACTTTACAAATATTATTTCATTCCATCTTCATGACAACCCTGGGAAATAGATGCTATTATAATGCCCATTTTACAGATGAGGAAGCTGAGGTCACCAGAGGTTAAGTGACTTGCCCAGGATCACATAACTAATAAGTATCTGATTTGAACTTGGGTCTTCCTGACTGAAAAGACCCTGATGAAGACCCTGATCAGGGCCTGATGCTCTGTCCAGCATTAAAGGAGACTGAAGAAGATGGGATTTTAGCTGAGACCTGAAGGAAGCCAGGAGAAAGAGATCAGGAGGGAGAGATTAGAAGGCATGAAATATGAAAGGTAGAAAAGTATACAAAGATTAGATGAGGAGGGAGGGAAGGGATAAATATTTCTAAAGCACCTACTATGTACCTGAAAGAAGGAGGTCAGTAATAAAGAGATTTAAATAGCAAAGATTATGGGGTAGTTAGGTGGCACAGTGAATAGAGCACTGGCCCTGGAGTCAGGAGGACCTGAGTTCAAATTCGACCTCAGATACTTCTTAACACAAAACTAGCTGTGTGACCTTGGGCAAGTCACTTAACCCCAATTGCCCTCCAAAAAGCTAAATAAATAAATAGCAAAGATTGTGTATTTGATCCTGGAGGTAATAGGGAGACATTGATGGTTAGTGAGTGACATGGTCAGATTTGTGCTTTAGGAAAAATCACCTTAGTATGTGTAGGCTGAATGGATTGTAGTGTGGAGTGGCTTCAGGGAAGAGACCAATTAGAAGGCTACTGCAACAGTCCAAGCAAGAGGGCATAAGGGTCTGAACTAAGATGATGGCTGTGTGAGGGAAGAGAAGGGGTTGAAGATACACCATGAAAGTAAAAACAACAAGACTTGGCAACACATTCTATGAGTGAGAGTTGAGGATACAAGGGTGGCCCTAAGGTTGCAAGCCTGGGTGATTAGGAGGTTGATGGTACCCTCAACATTAATAGAACTTCTACCTGGCCTTTTCCTACCATGTCCAATCCAATCCAATAAGCATTTATTAAGCGCCTACTGTGTGCTATGCATAGTACTAAATGCTGGGAATACAACTGATAAAAATAAAGATAGTCCCTGCTTTTAATGAGCAAACAATCTGTCAGAGACAACACATAAAAGGAAGCAGGAAGGGGCATGGGTAGAATGGGTCACCAGGAGTTCTTGTTTGTGGAGTTGAAACCAGACCAAGCAGCAGAGGCAGAGTGATCTGAGCCTCCAGCTTCTGCCCTTTATAAAAGAAAACCAGCTACTAGGTGGCACAGTGGATAGAGCACTGCGCCCAGAGTCAGGAAGACTCATCTTCATGAGTTCAAATCTGGCCTCAGATATTAACTCTGGAGCCCTGGGAAAGTCTCTTAACCCTGTGTGCCTCAATTTCCTCATCTGTAAAATGAGCTGGAGAAGGAACTGGCAAACCACTCCAGTATCTTTGCTGAGAAAATCCCAAATGGGGTCACAAAGAGTCAGACACAAGGATTGGAAAAAAAAAAACACAAAAAACAAGTGAACAACAAAATAAACAAAAACACTGGGAGGAGTTTGGCTTTTTGTCCTCCAGCTCTCCAATCAGAGAGGAGGGTGAGAGAGGTCAAGGCTGGAGTGGGCTTCTAGATGATGATGCACTTGTCCTGGAAGGATCATCTTGTTCTATGGAGCTAAAACCAGGCAAGGCCCCAGGTCAGCAGGTCTAGGATTCTCTGAATTTCTGGGCCTTGACATACAAATAGTGCCCAAGGAGCTTGTGCCTAGTTCCCAGCAGGAAGGCTTCCAATGCAGGTTAGGGGATCACTTGTCAGTATCAGGAATATTGTAGTGGGGTTTGGACTAAGAACCTTTTGACATTTTTCTGGTCCTAAGAACCTAGGATTCTAATCCTGACCCAGAAGTCACAGGAAACACGTCTACCACCTCTTTCCTATTGAAGGCAATGATTATGCTGCCTTCCAAGTCTTCTCCAGAATAAGTACCACTCCCCCTCTCAGTTTCCCCATATCCTAATCAGCCCTCCCTAGCTGCCCCCAGCAGCCCCAGTTCATCAGTATCCCTCTTATAATGGGATGCCCTCTACTACACATGGGCTTCCCAAGTTTTCTCCAAGAGCGTCTGTATTAGGGATTGAGGTATTTCTCTAGTAGCCCCAAGGACCCCCCCCTCCCCCCACCCCTCCACCCCCAGCAGAGACCCTGCTCCTTCTTGCTCCATGACGCCTCAGTACGGGGGTGGTGAGGTGGCAGGCAGGACCATCTGCCTCTGTCGCCTTCCCTCCCTGGGCTTCTGCCATGGCGATGAAAAGCTGTCTTTCCCTGTGTTTCCACCTACTCCCTGGCCCGGGTAATGCTTTGATAAATGTTCTCAAATCAGCAGCTCCTCCACCTCCAGATGATGGTGCTATAAAAGCAATCACTATTGGAGGAAGGGCTGCTCTGAGAGAGAGGGGCCAGGCTTGGAGCAATGCTTAGCATTAATCCCACAACCAAGGAGCAGAGAGATTTCAGGCAGGAGATAGAGAAAAACAATTGTTTCTTCCTCATCTTCTTTTTCCTTTCTGTTTCTCCGGAATCCAATTCCTGCTTGTCCACCGTGAGATGGGAGGAAATGGGGAGGGAAGGATTGGGAAGGGATGCTGTGTTCTCCCTAGCAGGGGGCTCTCCCCTTCTCTCCCTGGTTAATTCCAAGGCAGAGAGGAATCTTTTCCTTCTATGGCAGATTTCAAGCCTACCTAGTTCTTTGCATTCCGGGTCTGGTGGTCTGTCACCTGCAACAGAGAGAGGTCCTGTGACCAGAGAAGCAGGGAGCCCTCTAGACACTCCCCCACCACCAGCCTGCTTCCAGTTCACCTGCTAGCCCCTTCCTAGCTGTGTGTTGCAAGCATCTTTTCTCTTGATCCAGATCATAGGTTGTACATGATACTGACTTGAGTTCCTTATCTTCTTTTACATCTTCCTGCTTTTTATGTTCTCCCTTCCCTTCCTCGCCTCTTTTCTGCCTGGATCAGGCTGGAATGTTCCATTGCATTCCATAAAGGTGATGCCTTGTTCCCAGGTCAGAGATATTCTAGAATACATAAGATGGTTCTAGGTTTGGAGCCTCTTATGCCTAACCACCACTACCCCTCATTCCCAGCTGGTTCTAGACCACAAGACCTCAGAAATGTGGGCATAGTATGTCCCTCTTTATAGTTTCCCTTACAAATTCCTATATTTGTGCCTTGGCTTGGAGGAGTACCTTTCCCAGCTCCCTGAACCAGTGGAGATGTTTCTTTGGTAAAGAGGTATTTCCACTTCCTCTAGACCTCAAGGAGTGAACCGTCCCCATTAATCCTTGCCTGTTGGATTAAGTATAGTTGCCTTAGAAAAGTTGAACGCTGGGACTGGAAGGAACATAGAAATAAAAGTATCAGAGCTGAAGGATCGAGCTGGAGGGATCTCAGAACCCATCTAGTCCAATCCCTTCACTTTAGAAATGCGGAAACCAAGGCCTAAGGAGAGGAAATGACTTGTCTAAGGTCATATAGGGAGTCTAAGATGAGAATTTGGGTCTCTTGAATTCCAGACCAGCACCCTTCCCATCCCTCATTGGGATAGGGAGCAAGAGCAAAGAGACCTGGAAATGAACCAGATTATGCTATTCCTCCTTCATCCTAGATTCTCCCAAGTACGATGTTCATAGGCCTACCCCTTGCCCTGGCCCTCTAACCCCTAGCTCTGAGTGGTGAGGGGGTCGGAAGGTTAGGTGTGTGTGGCCGGGGCGGGGCATTGGAGGTGGCCTGATGCACCTGGGCAGGACGGGGAGGGAAGCATGTCTCTGTCCTTGACGGGGGAGGGGGCTTCGTAGTGCCATCCCTGTAGCCTCCCAGACCTCCGCTGCGTTGGGTCCCTCCATCCTCCCTCCTGCTCTTCCCCTCCCTCCCTCCCTCTCCTCTCCCCAGGCGGGGACACTGGGCGCCCAAGGCTGCAGCGCCGGACTCGGACCAGCAGGTGTCGCTACGGAGAGCTTCTTTTGTGGTCCTGATGCTGCCGCTGGCCTGAGAGCGAGAGCTTCCTCTCCAGCTGAGAGCTTTTCTCCTCCGTTCATTTGCTCTTATCCAACCTGTGTCGGTCTCGGGCATGGCCAGATTGACGGAGAGCGAGGCGAGGCGGCAGCAGCAGCAGCAACTCCTGCAGTCCAGAGCCTCCCCCATGAGCAGCGGCCCCGAGCCCCCAGTCCAGCCGGACAGCATGAAGGACCTGGACGCGATCAAGCTCTTCGTTGGACAGATCCCCCGCAACCTGGAGGAGAAGGACCTCAAGCCGCTCTTCGAGCAATTCGGCAAGATCTACGAGCTGACGGTGCTCAAAGACCGCTACACCGGCATGCACAAAGGTGCGCCCCCGCCCCGCCCTCCCCTCTGCTTTGCACCCCACCCCGGGGCCAGCCCGCCCGCCGTCGCCTGCCCCCTCCTCTCCTCCTCCTGGCTACCCCTCTTCCAGCATCCTAGCGCCCTCCTGCTCTGGCTCAGCCCTCCCCCTCCCCACTCCACCTTCTGGCATCATCACCATCATCACCATCACCATCATCTCTCTCCTTCCTTCCCTTTTCCTTATCCCTTTCTCCTTCCTCTTTCCCCTATTCTCCATCAGTCTCCCTTCTTTTCTTTTCACTCCTATCCTCCTACTGCCTTCCATTCCCCCCCTCCATCCTTTGCTTCCTCCTCAGCATCCTCTCTCTCTCTCTCTCTCTCTCTCTCTCTCTCTCTCTCTCTCCTGTCTCCCCCTCCTTCCTTCTCCATCCCATCCCCCCATCTCTCCCATACCTTTCCTCCCCCCAGACCCCTCTGTCTCATCTTCTTCACTTCCCGCATCAACCCTCCCTCTTTTCCTCCTCCCACTCCCCCTGGGTTTCTAGGGGTGGTGTGGGCAGATTAGAGCTGTCCCCCTCCCTACTTTTCCATTCATCCAAGCTTTTGACAGGAGCAACCCAGGAAGTTTTAACCTCCGGACAGAATCCCATTGGTAATTTTCACAAAGGGGACGCGCCTGTGAGAGAGACTGGGGAGATCAGAAACATTAAAGGTCCAACTGTCCAGTGTGCAAACAGATGCCAAGGAGGCCAGCTAGTTGGTAACTACAAAGAAAAAGGGGATGGGTATATGTGGGGAGAGAGGATATATGGGAAGAGCATTCCTATTTGTGAAAATGCAATCTTCCCCCAAGGTTTGGGGGAAAGAGTCTGTCTCTCCCTTCCTCTTGCATTCACCCATCTCTTACCCATTTTGGAAAGCATCTATCCCTCTCCTTCCTCCATCCAACCCTACATCCTTCCCCTCCATCTCTCTGCCATTTCCTCGTGCCTAAATTAATCCTGGATGAGGCAGGTTGGGGGAACAGGGTGAAGGGCTCCCTGTATCTGGAGACAATGACTCCTTCGAAGGCAGAGATGGGCAGAATCCTGGTGTGGAAATGAGAATCATTTGGCTAGTTTTGGTAGACAGAGAAATAGGAAATTGCCCAGACCAGAAGGAGGTGGGCTTCCTGCAACCAGATGACCTGCCTCTGTAGAATAGAATCTCATTAAAATAAAGAAAAATCCAGTGATAGCAGGAGAGGAAAATTGTTTATGGTTCAACTTGTATCTTGGGTTCAGATTGCTCTTGTTAAATCAATTGTTCTGTGAGGGTATGCCTGTGCATAGGAATTACGGACAGAGTTGACATGGTAAATATGGGAGACTTGTGTTGTTGGCATCCATGTTTCCAATTCCCTTGTAAGTAATCAAGAATGTTTGGGGAGGTGGAAATATGCATGGAAGATATCTTTGTGCCAGTTGCTGGGCAGGTACTGAAGCTCCAGAGAACCCTTGGTGCCCCAGACCTTCTACCCCTGGCTAGAGGCTCTAACCCATGCTACCTTCAGTGTGCCTCTTCAGATGCCATCTTCTAGGGGTCTCAAACATGAACCAGGGGACCATTTCTCCCAAGAATGCCTTCCCCATGGGATAGGAATGTGGAGCAAATGCTGGACAGATATCCAGACCAAATCTACAAGGGCTGGTTCATTCTGAAGTCTTTGCCAGGTACCTACCCCAAAGGGAAGGCTGATGCCCTCACACTCCTCTAGTGGAAGAACCCTCTTAACACTGCCCAGTAAAAACCCTAAATTGGCCTAGTAAAATCTTCTGCTCATTCCCCTCAGCTTAGTCCTGTGATGGAGATGGCTAGATTTGATAAAAGATCAAGGACTGGGCGCTGAATGGGTAGATGGGACTTCTCTGAAGCCCTGATGAGGCCCTAATTCCTCAGCCTTCCCTTTTCTCCTTTCTCTCCTCTTCCAACATGTGTGAAACATGAATCATCACTATCTAGAAGGATTCCCACCCTGGGTGGGGCTGGAGGTTGTCCCACAGGGCTGCTAGCACACTTTGCAGGAGACCAGGGCTTTCTTCACCAGGTACTGTTGGTGTCCTGGGCTCCTGAGGTGTGATTCAAGAAACTGGGTGGGGGAGTTGTTGTCTTGGTGATAGGAGACTTGAAGCAATTTTCCCCTTGTTAATTAACCTTCCCTTTCTCCTCTCCTCTCCTCTCCATCACACACACACACACACACACACACACACACACACACACACACACTCCTCCCTCCCTAATTCTATGTTACTTTCCTATTGAGATCAGTCTTCATCATCATGGCAGAGAAAGGAGAGTCCAAACAAGGGGAGGTAGAATCATGGACTCGTCTACCATTGATAATGACTTCTTGGACCCAGGGAGATGGCATTAAGGAAGGAGTATTTGGTATGCCCCAAATGCAATGACTATTACTTGCCTTCCTCTCTCTCTGTTAGGCTGTTCTGACTCATAGCATCTTTGAGGTGGCAAATCTAAGTACCCCTTTTTGGACAAGTGCCATGCTCCAATGGTGACATGAAGGGAGAGGGTAGAACACAAAGATGTTGCTCCTCATTCCTTCTTTGAGGCTTATCTGGATATGCTTAGCTGCTGGAGCCTGGAGGAGTCCACTTTTTGGCCCCCTCTCTGTACTGTGGCCTTACACCTTTGTTTCAGAATTTCCCTGACGCATGGGCTTGAGTTACCATGGCTTGCTCCAGTGCTGGAGGGGGTGGTAAGAGGGACCCAATAGGCAAGGTGCCATCTACACACCAGTTTAGGTCCTGGGGTAATGTGTCCTATGCTTAAGTATAAGTCTGATTGAAGGTATCCAGAAAAGTATTGGAAGGGAGGGGAGTAGAAGGTGTGGGGCTCCTGATAGAGACAATCCTGGGCCAAGAGTCTTCTGGCTTCAGTTCAGACACTGATGAATTTGTAACCTTGGGTGAGTCACTTTGCATTTGGGACCTCAACTTCCCCATCTGAAACATGAGAATTTGGACTGCATGACCCCAATGGCCCTTCCATTTCTGAAATCCTGGGTTCTAAGGGCCCTCCCCAGCTCTGACATCCTGGGTTCTAAGGGCTCTCTCAGCTCTGACATCCTGGGTTCTAAGGGTTTTCCAGCTCTAACATTCTATAGGTCCCTCCCCAATCTGACATTCTACGTTATATGATTCTAGAAAGGGAGGCAGCAAGTTAATGGAGAGCTATGTGTATTTCAAGTAAGCCTGAGTTGAAGGAAAGGGAAGGCTCTCTAGTTGCTGGGTTACAAGGGCCAAAGAGGGGAGCGATGGACATTTGATTGGACAGTCAGAAGAAGACTGCCTTGCAAGCCCAGTATCATATTTGGGTCTCAAAATCACCCTGTGAAGCCATTAAGAGCAGGGATCATTTTCTTCATTTTATATCTAGGGAAACTGAGTCCTATAGAAGAAAAGGGTCTTGATGGAGGTCACTCAGTGCCTCAGTGGCACACATGGACCTGGAACTCAATACTGACTTTTTGTCATACCTGCAGCTGTTTAGGCTTGAGTAGAAATGTCTGGACAGGACTGGGTGCTGAAAGCTGGGGAGATTAGGGTGTGTGTGTGTGTGTGTGTGTGTGTGTGTGTGTGTGTGTGTGTGTGTATGTGGTTGGAGGGTAGGACCAGAACTCTCCAGAGTCCGCTTGGAGAGGGTGAAGAAATAAGTATCATTTCCATGTAAACTGGTGTTGTTGACGGATCTGATCGCTCCCTGAGTTGGGCACTCGGAATAAAACTGCTGTGTGAGTGTGTGTGTGTGTGTGTGCCGCCACTCTCAGAACAAACCTGTTACCATCTGACAATGCTGGGCCTTGAAAATAGATCGGTGTGGCACAGTGGGGGCTGGGAGCCAGGAGGGCATGGGAGGGGGAGGGGAGCCCGTGAATAAAACACTCATTTCATTACAACAGCCCGTTAAATATAGTCTGCGTTTGTAGGTTGAGGTCAGGCTACAGACAGAGGCAGAAATCTGTCACTAGCCTGTATGGAGATGAGAAGGCCAGTGTTGGCATTACCTGGGTGGGCTCCTTGTAACAAAACTCATTCGGAAACACAGGATTCTATAGCAATGTATGTATGTGTGTGTATACACATACATATATACATAGGCACACACATATGTGTGTATGTATATATGTATAAGTACACACACGTATACGTGTATGTATGTCCCTCCCTTAACCTCTGCTCTAAGTTGTTTTTGGTTTGGTGTGGTTTTTTTTTTGGGAGGGGGTGTTTGTGTGTGTGTGTGTAGATATGTGTTTGTAGGGAGAGAGAGAGACAGAGACAGAGACAGAAAGAGACAAAGAGAGACTGAGAGAGAAAGACAGAGAGAGACAGAGAGGAGGCATGTGGGGTTGCTGTTTGTGGTTATCAATTTTCTTTCCAAGGAAGGATGCTTGTCAGTACAAGGATAGAATTTGGGGAGGGAGGATTACACTCTCTGCCTCCCCCACCCCATTTCTGGCCGATCATTCCTATGATTCTTCTGCCCCTCTGGCCGCTAGCCCCTGAGGCCATCCAATGATGTTTGGGAAATTTTCGTCCCCCTCCCCCATGCTGCTTCCCAGGACCCAGCACCCTATTCTTATCTCCCTCTTAGGCCCAGGGCCTGGCAAATTTGGCGCATCTGGTGGGCGTCGTTAATTTTTCTATGAATGTTAATGCCTTAATGTCAATATTATTATGAAGTGGTTTATATATTCATATTAGCAGATGAATATTAATGCTCCAACACCCTCTGTAGTGGCTTGTGTTACTCCAATTCCCCTGGTATTATTCACAATGCTGGGTTTTTTTTCTATTTATGTTAATTGTATATACATTTGCATATTAATGGTAATATTTGTCTTAAAGGGGCTATTTTGAGGGAGGGAGGGAGGGAAGGATGTGGTTGCTCAGAGAAGGGGGAAACACCTTCCTACCAGAGTCTGGGCTGGGTGTCCTCCCCAGTGGGTTTTAGGAGGGAAGGGAGGGAAGGAGAGGGAGCTCTGAAGCATGAGATTCAGAGAGAGAGCCTGATGTGGAATCCGGAGGGAGATGACAGAGGAAGGAGGGAATCTGGAGACAGGGGAGGGGGAAGGGAGGTGGGAGAGGCGACGCCAGGGGATGGAGAGGGGAATGAGACTTATAGGTCATTATACCAGGTGAAAGCTGATCAGCTTAAACTGGGGGACACAGTCAGACCAAGACCAATTCCCATCACTTCAGGGCAGGATTGCTGGATCAAACACGGGCAGCACAAGGGCAGGGGTCCCTAAGGAACCTGGTCTGTCCGTTCTTTCCCCGGGGAGAAGGAAGCAGCAGTGGTCTGAGCCCCGGGAAACTCTGGGCTTGATATTAATCAATCATCTAATGTTATTGAGCACCTGCTACGGTAATCTGTCACATGCGTTCCACAAAGCCCTTTTTCGTTCAGATCCTCATTTGATTTTTACAATGCCTCCTGTAAGGTAGACAGGTCAGAAATTATCACTTCCATTTTACAGGTGGGAAAATGGAGGCTCGGCAGAATTCACTTGCCCTGTAAAAGGAAGGAGATCTCTTAAAGATCCTTCCTAATTTTTTACGTTCTGTGTCCTAAGAGGTTTCTTCCAGCTCTGACATTGTCTTTTAAGGACCTTCCCAATTCTGACATGAACCCTTTTTCAATTCCCCTGAGTTGTTAGTGTCCCATCTCCAGGTATTTATCCTGCATTTATCTTGCATCTTGTATTTCTTATCTGTGTACACACTGTACTTCTCCAGTAGATTGTAAGCTGTTTGAAGGCAGGCACTGTCTCATTTTGTCTTTCTATCCTCAGCATCTAGGACCCTGCCCAGCACATAGTAGGTGCCTAAATGGGCTTGCTGAATTTAATTGAGTGCTACATTCTAAGGTCCCTCCCTACTCTGACACTTTATATTCTTAGGTCTCTTCCAACTCCGAAATTCTGTGTTCTTAGGTCACTTCTAGCTGATTGTGTCCCTAGACCTGGTCCTCATGAAGGTTGTGGCAACCAGGTGGTTCAATGGATTGAGCAGCGGGCCTGGAGTCAAGAAGACCTGATTTCAGATTCAGCCTCAGAGGCTAACTAGCTGTGTCATCCTGGCCAAGTCACTTAACCTCTGCCTCAGTTTCTGCATCTATAAAATGGGGAAATAATGGCGCCTACTTCCAAGGATTGTTATGAGGAACAAATGAGATAATATTTGTAAAAAGTTCCTGGTGCATAGTAGGTACTTAAATGCTACTTCTCCCCTCTCCGATTTCTAGCCCAGCGGGAGAGAAAAAGACAGATGTACCAATTAACAGTGATCAAGAAAAGAACTCGATAAGACAGTTTCAGACAAAATGCTGAGACAGGATGGAAATCTTACTTCCAGCTCAGATGACCAGAAAGTCTTAGAGGAGGTGGCGTTTGAAAGGGGCATGGGAGGAATAAGTCTGCAGACAGCCAAGGATCACCAGGAAGACAAAACGTACAGCCTCAGGACCTCTGTGTGTGTGTGTGTGTGTGTATCTGTGTCTATACACATGTATGCACATGTGTGAGTGGGGGAGTGGGTTAGCATGTGCAAGTGGTAGGTGTGTATATCTGTAGATGCATGTGTCTGTACACATGTGTGTGTGTGCACATGTGTGGGTGGGGGAGTGACTGGGTTAGCATGTGCAAGTGGGTGGGATGTGTGTGTATTTGTAGATGTATGTATGTGTGTAGGTGTGGGTGGGAGTATGGAATAAGTAGTTCCTTTGGTAACAAGGAGGGTCTGCATTAAACCATCTATACTTTCCCACCTGCTTGTGAACATACACACATTTGTGAGATGGGAGAGCCAAGTGAGGAGGCAGGCCAGAGACCCTGCTGCAGGAATCCACTCTAAAGTGAACAGGGAGGGACAGGAAATTATGAGAAGTCAGACATAAAAATGACTTGTCACAACAGCCAGAGTCTGGGGGGGACAGGGTTCCCT
This sequence comes from Pseudochirops corinnae, assembly GCA_028646515.1. NCBI lineage: Eukaryota > Metazoa > Chordata > Mammalia > Diprotodontia > Pseudocheiridae > Pseudochirops > Pseudochirops corinnae. The sequence continues at coordinate 313,170,654 of CM053587.1, read as the reverse complement.
GTCCCTAGATGTTTTTCGTCAAAAAGCTGGGTGACGCTTTGTCAGGGAAGATGTCAAAAGGATCATGGCATTTGGCAGATGATTGAACCAGGGGCCCTCCGGGGGCCAGTTCAGCCTTGATTGAGGAGCTGGGGGGGGGGGGGAGAGGAGGGATGAAAACCAGGCTTTCTCTGACTGGTTCAGAGTACCTTCTAACACCCAGGAGGTCCTGGATGAAGATCTCATTGCATCCCAGCTGACTTAAGTCCCTGGGATTAGCTGGAGCGCCTGGGCATGATTAATAATGATGATGGTAAAAGTTAGAGGCTCTCTGTTACCTGCAGGATCAAATATAAGCTCCATTGTTTGGCACTTAAAGCCATTCACAACCTGGCCCCATCTTACCTTGACAGGCTTACTACACATTTTGTTTAGTTGTTTCAATTGTCTTACTCTCCGAGACTCCATTTGGGGCTTTCTTGGTGGGAGATACTGCAGTGGTTTGCCATTTCCTTCTCTAGTTCATTTTACAGATGAGGAAACTGAGGCAAACTGGGTTAAGTGACTTGCCCAGAGTCACCCAGCTAGTAAGGGTCTGTGGCCGGATTTGAACTCAGGTTTTCCTGACTTCAGGGTCACCTAGCTGCCTCCTTTTTACTCTCCTTCATACACACAATGGTTCAGCCAAACTGGCCTTTTTACTGACCCTGTCACATAGTACTTCATCACTTCTCTCCCTGGTTTAGCATGAGCTGTCTCTCGTACCTGGGATGCTCTCCCTTCTCCCTTCCCTTTGGAAAATTTCTTCCACTGTCAGTAAATGTCTCCAAGAGAAGGATCCTTCCAAGGCTCAGTTCAAAGGTCACCTTTTATAATAAGACCTTTTCTCTTCAATCACTCCACATGGTGCCTGGTTCATAGGAGTCATTCAATCAATGTTTGATCCTCCCTCCCCCTCCCCTTCCCAATTTGACCCAAATTATCTTGTATCCATTTTGTGTCTGTCTCCTCACCTTCACATTGTAGACTGTAAGTGCACTGAGGGCAGGGACCATTTGTTTCATTTTTGTCAAATCCCCAGTACCTGACTTAATAAATACTTGTGGATTGTTGGCATGGTTGAATAACAATAGCATTTATTCAGTATCTGAAATTTATATAATAATTCAGTTTATGGATGGTACCTTACAGCTACAAACTACTTTGATCTTCATAGCAATCTTTTGAGGAGGCCGAGAAAGTGTTAATATCCCCATTTTACAGCTTACAGGATAATTATAGGATTGGGAGCTAGGAAGGACGTTCAAGCCCATCTGGTCCAACTCCCTTCCCTTAGAGAAGAAACCCAGGCTCAGAGGCCTGGAAACCAAGTCTCTTCCTTCTAAGAGCTTTGAATGGAGGGGGCATTCATGCGCTGAACTGAATTCTGTTGAATACTTGATCCCAGGCACCTGTGCCCAGTGGTGTCTGGGAGTGCCCTCTGTCTCCCATAGCCCCTCTCTACAGTGATTACACACACACACACACACACACACACACAGAGCAGTTTTATTCCAAGTGCCCAACTCAGGGAGCGATCGGATCCGTCAACAACACCAGTTTACATGGAAATGATACTTATTTCTTCACCCTCTCCAAGCGGACTCTGGAGAGGTCTGGTCCCACCCTCCAACCACATACACACACACACACACACACACACACACACACACACACACCCTAATCTCCCCAGCTTTCAGCACCCAGGTTTCCACTGGGGCTCCCTGACTGGCCTCTTGCCTGGGAATTGTATGTCTGGGTGGCCTCACTTTGTGAGCCTTAAGCCCTTCTGCTTGCTGGGTTGGGAGCAAGAGATTCAGTCTCCCTGAGTTTTGGTTTTCCCATTTGTACCTTTGATCCTGTTTCCTTTACCAGGAAATAGGACTAGGTGATCTCTCAGGTACCTCCCAGCTCCAAAATTCCATATTCTATGCCTTTAGGATTCTCAGGTCCCTCCCAGCTCTGACTTCCTAGATTCTAAGGTTCCCTCCATCTTTGACATTTTGCGTTCTAGGCCCTTCCAGCTCTGATACTTTGTGTTCTAAAGGCCCTCCCAGCTCTGGACAAGTGGTTGTCTCTTTTTTTTGATTTATTCATTCTTTTCATTCATTAATTCAACAATTCAAGTGTCTACTATGGTGCTATAGAAGCACTTAATAGACATTAATTGTGTCGAATAAGCATTTATTAGCACTTACTGCCATACTGCAGGCCCCTTTGATGGGCTTGCTGTAGGGGGAGAGAGATGAGTAAAAGATGCCCTCATGGAGCTCATTGTCTACCAGACAGGTTGAGACATCCACAAAATTACCAAAGCAGAATGTGCTGAGGTCCACAATGACATACAAAGCTCAAAAAACTTCCTGCTGGCAAGATTGGGAAAGTTTTCCCAGAGGAAGAGACACCTAAGCTGAGACCTGTAAAACAGGGAGAATTTCAAAGGAAAAGATGGCGGACCTACATTCCAGGAGGGAGGAAGATACAGGACACATTTAAGGATAGCAATTTATTTGCAACATATCATATGGGAAGGGGAGAGAAATCTGCATAGGCAGAGTAAAATCAAACTGTTGGGGACCTTGAATACTAGGCTAAAGATCTACATCTTCCCCTGTGGATACTGGAGATTTACATAAGGTATCAGAGTAGGTGAGGGCCATAATTGGAACTGGGTTTTAAGGAGATGATTCTGATGGCCTGTTAAGGAGGGCTCTTGGGACCACAGATTTAGAGGTTAATGGGTCTTTTCTTCTCATTATACAGATAGGGAAACTGAGGCATAGACAGGTGGTCCACACAGGTAGGAAGTGAAAGGGCTGGGATTGAACCTAGGTCTGACTCCAAACTCAATCATTCTTTCCATTGTATTATTCTGCCTACAAGAATAAAGAGAAAGCTACCAGAAACAGAGAGCTTATCTGGGGAGGTGTTGTAATAGTCCAGACAAGAGGTGATAAAGCCTAAATGGGAGTGGTGGCCATGAGACTGGAAAGTAGTAGACTGACCTCAAGCATTGGTCAGATCTAGGATGGAAAGTACTTGGCTCCTGGTTGGCTTTGGTGAGGTCATCAAGGAGGTGCCTGAAACATCCTGTTAGTTCCAAGTTGTAGAGATTTGTTGAGATCTCCAGGGATAGAGGGAGGACAGGAGGCCCTGAGGCATCCCAAAGAGATTGCCTTTCTTGGGATCTCCAGAAGAATATTGGATCTGCTCAGAGATTCAGTTTGAAAACAGTTCTTCAGAGCACCTGGTTTGGTAGCCTCAAGAAAAGGCCTTTTAAGATGGAGGACAACAAGCCCATGCCTCTCCACCTTTGGCCCATCCTCCCCCTCTGCTAAAGACTGGAACATCCATGAGGGTTTCCCCAAGGAATTCATGTAAGGTATAGGAAATGAGCACTGAGGACAGGACCATGCATAGATTTGCATATGATTGAGGTACATTTGCATGTGGCACCTGAGACAGCACTGCCTTTTCCCTATCATTTTCAGGTTGAAGTGTTATCATGATTTCTTCTCCTGGTCTTAGCTCTTTTCACCATCTACTACTCTGATCCTCACCTCTAGCTGAGGAGGAGGGGGAGGGTTGGAAGACAAGGAAGAGAAGAGACCTGGTTTCCTATCTAAAGTCAAGACTAGTCTGACCCTGCTTAGCTGGTGGGAGTCAGCCAAGTGGGACAGGCATGGGAGCAGTGAAAGATTGTTACCATCTGTTAAGTGGGCGGTCTGTCCAAATGGTATTCTTCAGATACATAGAGGAAGCATCCTGATTACAGTCAGGGACCGTCATGCTTTCATATGTGTCTTCATCCACACTTTCTTGCCTGGCTTCCTCTTGTGAACAAGAAGACACATATATGACATGTCTGGTGGGCATTAGAACCAAGGCTGGGATTGGGATCAGGGCTGAGATTAAGTATGGGTTCAATGTTCAATCTGAAGCAAGACCAAGTTCAAGGATTGGGTTGAGGCTGGGTTTAGATTTTAGAACCATGCAATTCCACTAGACTCTTGGAGTTGAAGGAAACCTTAGAACAAAGAACATAGAAAATCAGAGCTGGGAGGGTCCTTAGAACAGAGAATGTCAGAGCTGGGAAGGCCCTTAGAACCCAGGATGTCAGAGTTGGGAGGGCCCTTAGAACCCAGGATGTCAGAACTGAAAGGAAGCATGAACCTTGGTTTTGTGTGTAGTCCAGCCCCCATCATTCCAAGGATGAGGAAGCTGAGACCCAGTGAGGGGCCATATTTTGCCCAAGTTCACATGAACTTGAAGTGAAAGGGTAGAGCCAGGGACTCCTCTGAGGCCAGGTCAGATCCCTTTCCATTATGCCATACTTTCTCCCGTGGAGACAGCCTGTCTCTTAGTATATTTTAGTTTCATTTCGGCGCCTCAGGACCAAATGACTGAGCAGAGTATGACTTTATACTCAAAGGAAAAATAATAAAGAGAAAGACCAAATTTAGTCAATTTCTTTTAGACAATTCAAATAACGAGTCTCATTGAGTTAGAGTTACTTCCAAAAAGCTCAGAGATTTGTTTAGATTCCCTTTATCCCCTGACCAACCTCTAACAAAGAAGATTCTGATTTGTGACCCATCCAGAAGGGACCTGAGAACACATGGAACACAGAATATCAGAGCTAGAAAGGATTTTGGAACCTAGAACATATAATCATAGGACTTAGAAGTGGAAGAGAGCTTAGAGATTTTCTTATCCAACTCTCTCGTTTTACAGATGGGGAAACCAAGGTTCAAATTAGCCCTTGGGCCCCTTCCAACTCTGATTCTAAGAGTAATCTGGACCCAAAACGAATATCCAAATCCAGTTGTAATTTCTGCCCAGCTAGCTTTGCTTGCTCTTGAGCCCAGCCCACTGGCCAGAGTCGGGGCTGACTTCACTAGTCTCTTACCTTCTCTCTTCCTTCTTTCCCTGATCTTCAGCATAGCTAGAACTGGAGGCTGATATTGGCATGGGGGGCTGGGCCGGGATGGCATGCAGAGGAGACAAGCAACATTTATTGAAGAAAATTGGCCCCTGGATGGAATTGGCCACTGCTAGCCCTTGGCAGGCAGCCTCCATCCTCTGCCAGCGGGGGATTTCCATATTTTTGGAGCCTGTTAAATTATCAAAGGGCTGCTGTGCATAGATTCCACTCCTCTCCCTTTCCTTTCTACAAATCAAATTATCAGAGCCAAGACTGGATTGCAAATGGCTTAAGACGATCTATTCATTGTTGGTATCTAAAGTCTCCTTGGTCTCAAAGCACTGAGAGTCCGAGGCCCTCCAGCCAACCACATGGAGCCCCGGGATGACCAACAACAAAGGCCGATCTGTTCTCCCACACACCCAGCTCAGCTCTGGAAGCACCTCTGGCTGGAACCACATCCCCTGGGAATACAAAGTTTGGAGATCCTGCCAAAAGGTGAAAAGGCTTGGATGTGGAAATGCAAGGCAGGCAGTGATGAGCCTCAGGGGCTCCCTTTGCTTATTAATGGTGTGACCTTGGAAAAGTCACTCAACTTCTCAGAGCCTCAGTCTCCTAATCTGTAAGATGATGAAAATAAGCCCTGCCCTGCTTCCCTTGTGGAAGTGTTGGAAAGATCAGTCCAACCCACCAAACAAGTGCTTATAAGTACATCCTATGTACCAGGTACTGGGCTGAGACACAATGACATCATTCTGCTCTCAAAGAACTTACATTCCAAAGAGGAAGACAACACCTACATATCTAGACATAGATAAAATACATATATATGAATATACAAAATGCATAGATGGGGTGACCTTGTGGGGAAGGGACCAACAGCTGGGGAGACCAAAAGGGGCTCATATAGAAGGTGGCACTTGAGCTTAAATATGGAAGGTAAATGGGAATTCTAAGGGATGGAAGTGAGAAGAGAGAGCAGGAGTTGCGCACTAAAAAGACCAGTTTGCCTGGACCACAGAGTGTGTGGAGGAGAGTAAGGTGTAATTAAGTCTGAGAAGGGAGGATGGGGCCAGGTGGAGGGGAAGTTTTCAAGCTGAACAACAGTATTTTAATTCATCCTATTTCATATATGTGTGTATAAACATACACATATATGTGTGCATATATACATACATACACACATATATGTTATATTATATATACACACATCATATAAATATATATCCTATATATAGGGAGTGACTGGAGATTATTGAGTAGTGGGGTGGTACGGTCAGATGGACCCGTTAGGAAAATCGCTTTGGCAACCACACGGAGGATGAATCCGATGAAATAATGGATGGGAGAGTCCATTGTGACAGCACAGTATAATAGAAATGTCAGCTATTGTCATTATTATCACAAATGCACGTGTTATCTTTTGTGTACAAAGATGATCCCCCTGCCTCACCCCTTCTGGAAAGGGAGTTCTCTCCGCTATCTCTAGCAGTGGGCATAGGCTGCTCTGAATTATCTATATTTTTCTCACCTTCTTCTTTGTGACCAGCAGCATATTTCACGTAGGGGGTGTCAAGGTTCAGGCTGTGGTGGTAGAGTAATACCTCCGTATGGGAGCAGGGAGGGGATAAGTCTGGGGCAAAGACATCTAGATTGCAGAGGACAAAGTGGGGAGGTTAGGGAGCTGTCCAGTTTAGTTGGAACATAGATTACATGAAGAGCAGGAGATACAATTATACAGACAGGCTGGATCAAGATTTTAGAAGACCTTGAATGGCAGAGTGCAGTAGGGGTGGGGATGGGGAGACTATTTTTTTTTTTTTAAACTGGAAAAGCACTGGGGAATCATTGAAGGTTTTTGTTTTTGTTGGTTTGTTTTGTAGAGAACTGGTCTGATGAGAGTAGAACACTGGAAAGTAACATGGAGGGTAAAGATGTGAAGTGGTGAACTTCCCCCCCACACCTACTCCCTCCCTTCTTCCCCACCCTAAATTTTAAAGTCTAAAATTTTAAAGGGAGGAAGTTGGATTAGATGGTCGATAAGGTCTGTCACAGCTCCAATAGGCAAGGGAAGGTCCTGCCATCCTACAGTCTGAAGTCTCCTCCAGCTCCAGCATTCTGAGTTTATGTTCTATGGACTTTCACACCTCTGACACTCTGTGTCCTCAGGGTCCTCCCAGCTCTGACATCCTGGGTTCCAAGGGCCCTCCCAGCTCTGACATCCTGTGTCCTAAGGGCCCTCCCAGCTCTGACATCCTGTGTCCTAAGGGCCCTCCCAGCTCTGACATCCTGTGTCCTAAGGGCCCTCCCAGCTCTGACATCCTGTGTCCTAAGGGCCCTCCTAGCTCTGACATTTTCTGTCCTAAAACTCCCAGTTCTGACATTCATAGAAAAAAGAATCTCAGAGACAGAAGATTACTCAGAAGCCACCAAGTCCTACCCATACCTGATCAAGAATCCCTGCCCCACCCATCCAACATACCCAACAAGAGGTCCTCCAGCCTTTGCTTGGAGATCTCCAGGGAGGGAGACTCTACGGCCTCCCAGGGCTTCCTCTTCTGCTTCAGCACACCTGTGATTGTTTGAAAGGATTTGTATAATGAAAGCTAACATTTATATAGCACATACTGTGTGTTAAGCACCAATTATTATCTCATTTTATCCTCACAACAACTCTGAAAGGTTAGGGCTATTACAGTTGAGGAAACTGAGGCAGACAAAGGCTAAGTGACTTGCCCAGGGTCCCATATCTAGTAAGTATCTGAGGCTAGATTTGAACTTAGGTCTTCCTGACTCCAGGCCTGCCACTCATCCTATCCACTGGGCCACCTATATGCTTAAATTCTTCCTGTTAGCAATTTGGAGTCTATGCCTCTGTAATAATGCTTGTAAGGACTGAATTCACGACTGTCACAGATTACTCCAACTCTCAGGGTCAACCAAAATGAGCCTAATTGCTCTTCCATATACCAGCCCTTCAAATACTTGAGCATAGCCCTTGTGTCCACCATCTTCTTTTCTTCTCTAGGCTAAATGTCCTCATTAGTTCTTTCCATCAATTCTAATAATCCTGAGACCCTTCACGATTCTGATCACCTTCTTCTGGATGCTCTCCAGCTTATCAGTGTGGTACCAGAACTATGAACAGTATTGTGTCCTGATGAGAACCTAGCACAACAGGGCTATCCTTTGCCTAGTCCTGGATATTCTGTCTCTCTTAATGCGGCCTAAAATCAAATTAGCTTTTTTGGTTGCCATACATGTCACAGGGTTGACTCATAGTGAACTTGCAATCCATGAAGATACACAGATTTGTTTTCACCCAGGTGAACCTCTATGTAACCATACTTCTGCCATCTTGTACTTGTAAGTTGACTTTTTGACCCCAAATATATGACTTTATATTTAACTCTAGATTTCACCCAATATGTTCCATGTTTTAATGGCTCTTCCAGCCCAGAGGTTCCATTTTGGGTTCTTACTCTGACTTTAATTTAATTTGATAATTGTTTATTAAGCATTTACTATGTATAGAGTATTGTGCTTGGTGTTGAGGATACGAGGATGAAAAACAATATGGTCCCTACCCTCAAAATGCTTACAAACTGTAGAAGTTTGAGAAACACAAATCCCAATAAGTTAAAATATAATAAAGTCATGGGAAAGGTTAAAAAATGACAGGACTATATTGGGGAATTTTGAGTGGCCCAGTTTGCATTGTAAGTTCAAAGTACATGAAGGTAGAGAGGGAGAAATAAAGCTGGAAAGAGAAGTCAAAGCCAGATAAATGCAGACTTTAGAGACCAGCCCGAGGCACTTGTATTTTATCTGGGAGGCACTGGGGTCCCAATGAAGGTTATTAACTAGGATAGTGGCCTGATTGGTGCATTGGGCAGTTTACTTTGGCAGCAGAATGAAGGGTGGAGGGGGAGCAGGGAGAGACTGAAGACAGCTAAGTTGGTCAGGAGGCTATTTCAATTGTCCAGTCAAGATGTCATATCTTCATTTATGAAGATATTGGCAGTGGGCATGGAAAGGAGAGTACCAATTTGAGAAATAACTTTGGAATTAGGATTAATAGGATTTGGCAAGTGATTTGTGTTTGGGTGGAGGGGGTGGGGTGGGAAAAGTCTTACCAGGAGACCTTCGAAAGCATAAGGGAGACAGAGGGATAGAGGATGATCCAGTCTGAAGCATTGGGCTTAGGGCATCTATGGCCCATTGAGGTGGCGTATCTCAAGGGCATTTGGAGATATGGGACGAGAGCTCAAGAGGGACGGACGTTAGGTACAGATTTGAGAGTGATGTCCAGAAACATAATATTTAGAGAGTCAATGAGGTTGTTAAGAGGGGGAAGACTCTGGAGATACCCACCCTTAGGGTCATCTAAACTTGGGGGTGGGATTAGTTAGTCTTTAGGGCTCCTTCCAGCCCTGACATTGTCTGTGCTTGAACGAGGCAGTGAGAGAAAGACTAGTTAGAGAAGCTGGGTTCGAATTATGGCTTTTTCCTCTCCTGGTTTGTGGTCTCAGTTTCCTCATCTGTCAAGTGAGAGGCAGATGAATGCTAAGAGCGCTACGCTCTAAATCTATGCTCCCCAGGATCCCTTTAAGGTCCCTCCACAGTCCAATGTTTGGAGATTTTCAAATAGTTTCCTTGAAGTTGGGCGCTTCAGGGCTCATCCTCCTCCCCAAATTGTACTATAGCAATTACTCCCTCAGTGCTCCTTCCATTCCCCCCTCCCATTCACAATTCCCCACCCACCTCCATTTGGACAGGTCCCTCCCCTGTGGGCTTTTATCCTTGACTGTTCTCCTAGTGATTCCACCTGCCCCCTGCCTCCTCCTCTCCTTCCTCCCCAGCCAGAGTGAATCTCAGCCCAAGCCCTCTTTCTTGCTTCTCCCTACCCTTCCCCCCATTTCAGATCATTGACAAACAGCTAAAGGACGGGATGGGATGGAGAATGGACATCTTCCCCTAGAGCTGAGCCTGATGAAGAGAAACAAGAGAATACATGTCCTGGGGTGGCTGGGTGGTGCAGTGAATACAGCACCAGCCCTGGAGTCAGGAGGACCTGAGTTCAAATCCAGCCTCAGACACTTAACACAAAACTAGCCATGTGACCTTGGGCACGTCACTTAACCCCAATTGCCCTGCCCTCTCCCCTCCATAAAAAGAAAAAAACAAAAAATAAAAAACAAAAGAGAGAACACATGTCAGGAATGGGCAATAATGTGGAAGAAAGCAGCAGGAAGGGGCTGCGAAATGTTTAACAACTGGCTCTCCAGGGAAAAATATGCACTGGACACACTTTTAAATTTAATCCTCACTATTAACACATCCACCATTGTTTTCTTAAATTTAGGCAATCAACAAGACATCAGATCAAGCCCTGATCTGTTTTAAAGTTTACCCATTTCCAAGGAATAGATGCTCACGTTGACAATTTACTCATCTTTGTGAACCATTGAAGGTAGCTCCAGCACATCTGAAAGAAAAAGAAAAAAAAATCACCTTTCTCTAACACCTGATTTCCGTTTCTTTCTCTCCCCTGCCCAGGGTGTGCTTTCCTCACCTACTGCGCCCGGGATTCCGCCATCAAGGCCCAGACCGCTCTACACGAACAGAAGACTCTGCCTGGGGTGAGTCTTCCTTGGGGATGGGGGATAGGGGAGTGGAAATGTGGGGTTGGGGTGGTTGAGGCTCTCCCAGAAGGGGATCCAGGGTTTGGGGAAAGAGCTTGCAGACAAGTTTGGTTTAGATGAAGACCCCTCTCCCATAAAACTCCTCCCTTCCTAACCCACAATTACACACAGCAATTGCTGAGCTGTAAAAATTGGGGAAGGGGGGAAGGAAATCTAGAAGGCTGAACAAAAATGATATTGCAGGTCAGTGTAGGAGCCTTGGAATGTCGTCCTTATGTTCTCCAGTAAGGACTGACTCTTCTCCCTTTGTCAGTTATAAACGAAACAGACCTGAATGGGCAGGGGCTGCTTGGGTAGTAGCTCTGCCAGTCTATGTCAGCTGCATTCCTGGTGAGTTTTCCTTGCTTTCTTGTCACCTGTCTCCACTTCCCCAGGCTGACCAGAGACCTGAAAAGACTCAACCAAACCCAAAACAAAACAAAAAAAATTAGCCACCTTCTGATTGAATATTAGCTCTGTGAGGGTAGAGACTTGTTTCATTTTTATCTTTGTGTGTTCTCGATGCTTAGCATATAGTAGGTACTTAATAAATCATTGTGGATTTATTATGTTATTACAATGTAGTTATGCTATTTATTTATTATATTCCAGGATATGGGGACTGTCTGTAAGCTCAGAGAATTTAGCTGAAGTGGGTATCCTGGGTCAGTGTTGGAACCTGAGAAAGCTTTTCCGAAGTTTCTGGAAATAGTGCTTGGGGAATCTGACAATACTGAGATTAGGTACAGAGGCATCTAGCCGCAATTCTGGGACTGGCACAGTTGATCTCTTGGGGTCCTTTTACTTTCAGAGACTAGTATCTTTCTGTGACCTCTTGGCACAGAGGCTTACCAGTGGTCATTTGTGATGGAGTAGGAGGCCAGAGAACAAGAGAGGAATAAGATAGTGGCTGGCCTGAACATCTAGGAAAAATAAGGCCGATGTTGGACAGCTCCCATACAGCTATGACCTCAGACAGAGCCAATATAGAAAGAGACACCTGGATTCCAGACTAGGTTGTGACATGCATTTATTGCATGCCCTTAACAAGTCCTTTTCTCTTTCTGGGTCTGTTTCCCCTTTTGTAAAATGAAGGAGATGGATTAGAGATGAGCACTAAGGTCCTGTCCAGCTATAAAATCCTAAAACCCCAAGAAAGTATCTGGCCTCTGACAGTGGGGCTGGCCTCCAAATCTCCTCTCTAATCCGTCTCCCAGAAGGCCAAGATGGGAGCAGGAGTGGGATATTCCTTGCAGAGCCACCAGAGGAGTTTACCTGCTGGCCCTGCTCTCCCCGGGCACTGATGGGGGTCTCTTGCCTGCATCAGGTTCTCAGCAGAATAGTCTCCAGGTATTTAAATCTGTGGATTAATTTGTAGGGAGGTAACACTCTGCTAATTACAGAACTTCCCTGCTCATCTCATTGTGGGAGAATAGAGGAAGCTGCCAGGGTTGGTGACTGGATTTAATTTGTTAGGGGTGGGAAAAGTGTAGAGACAGGGAGGACTGGGGGGAGCTGAGGGGCAATGGAGAAAGCCCTAGCCTGGGAACTGGGATGTCTTGGTTCTGATTCTTATTCTGTCTCCAGCTTGTCTTGTGGCCTTCGGCCAAAACCTTCCACTGGCTACACCTGACTGGCACCTTGGACGTGTTTCTTAACCTCTCCCAACATCTTGGTTTCTGCATCAGTTAAATGAGTGACTAAGTAATCCCTAATCCTTTCTAACCAAGTCATATGAGCTCCTTTCTCTTTAGAGCTAACCAATACTGGGGAGAAGGGAGGATGTGGCCACAAATTTCAGTACTATGACTAGATGGTATCTGAGGGCCTTCTCAGCTCTGACCTTCTGTGTTCTAAGGGCTCTCCCAATTCTGACATCCTGGGTCCTAAATGCCCTCCTAATTCTGATCTTCTGTGTGCTAAGGGCCCTCCCAGCTCTGATATTCCATGTTCTAAGGGTCCTCCCAGCTCTGACATTTCATGTTCTAAGGACCCTCCCAGCTCTGACATTCCATGTTGTAAGGGCCCATCCAGCTCTGACATTCCATGTTCTAAGGGCCCTCCCAGCTCTGATATTCCATGTTCTAAGGGCCCTCCCAGCTCTGATATTTTGTGTTCTAAGGGCCCTCCCAGCTCTGATATTCCATGTTCTAAGGGCCCTCCCAGCTCTGATATTTTGTGTTCTAATGTTTCTCTTACATTCTAAGTGTCTCCCTGCCTACTTTCCCACCCTCCTACCCAATTCTGACATTCTCTATTCTCTTCCATCTAAGTGCCAGATTTAGAATTAAATGACATGCGTTCGAATTTCATCTTTACCAATGCTAACTGTGTGGCATTGGGCAAGTTATTTAACCACTCTGTGATTCAGTTTACCCATCAGTAAAATGAGGGGTTGTACTCAATGACTCCCAGGTTCCTTCCAGCTCAAAATCTACAATCTATGTCCTAAGGGTCCTTTTGGTTGACACTCCATGCCCTATATTCTAAGCTCTAACTCCCCCCAGCTCTGATATTCTTTATTCTACATTCTAAGGGCTCCTCCCCCTGTAACACACCATAGAATCTTCATGGTTCCTAGGGTGAGTGGGGGTCCTGGGAGCAGGGAGGAGGTGGAGACAGAGGCCCTGCTCCTTCGTAGAATGGTTCTTGGTGTCATCGGCTTTGACCTAGGTAGGCTCCTATGCTGCTGGCACCTGGGGTTGAATGAGAGCTGGGGTTAGGAATATGTACAGTTAGAGCACATAGGATCTCGGACAGTGAGGTCCCATGGGCTCAGCAGCAAGCAGGAGTCAGGCTGGATTGGGGAAGGAGGGTTGGAGGATATGAAGCACTTTGGAATTAAAATCTGGAGACTAAGGTTGCATTCTTGTTTCAGCTTGATAGCCTTGGGCAAATCACATTTCCCTCTATTGGGGCCTCTAGTTTCCTCATTGCTAAAATCAGGATGATCATGTCTTATTGGAGGGATCAAATTATACAGTTTCTTTATACATTCTTTGTAGTGAGGCTTGATATGAATGTAGGTTGGCATTATTCTTTTAATTCACCCAATGCCCTTATCACCATCTGGGTGTGGAACCCAAAGAGACATTTTTCCCAAGGCTCTCTAGCCACCTCGAGGAGAAGACTCAGGAGGTGGGGAAATAACCTTTGCTTTCAAATCTCTGAAGAGACATTGTAGGACACAGGGAGTAGATCCATCTGGGTGAACTCAGAGGGCAGCCCTAAGATGAAAGGGAAGAAATGAGAGGGAGGTAGATATCATTCCAATGCAAGGAAAGATTTCCTAACAATCAGAGATGCCCCACAGTGTAACGGCCCAGCTCAAAAGGCAGGGGGCTCCAAGGAGCAGAGATTGAACCATCACTTGTTGGGGATACTATGGGACACTCATGTTTCATGGGGGCTGGGTTAAGGGATGTTTTTGGTCCTTTCTTTTTTCCTTTGTCTTTTAAAGAAGTTGATTTTTTTTCCTATAGGAGAAAATATAGGTAAAAACAACAGCTATCCATCAAATTTTAAAAGTAAATTTTCATTAATATATTTTTTATTTAAAATTTTATTTCCATTTATCTTTTGTTTTCATAGTGCCTTCATTTCCCCATACGTGCCTTCCCCTCACCCTCCCAGAGAGCTTTCCCTTACTGACAAAAGTTAAAAAATAAGAGAGGAAGAGAAAGAGAAAAATTAGCAAAAATCAATCAACACATGGGAAAAATCTGATGTTATATTCAATATTCCACACCCACGGACCTCAGCCTCGACAAAGGGGCAAGGGGAAGTTCCTCTCATGTTTCTTCTTTGGGGTCAAGCGTGACCATTCTCATTTCATAACATCCAAGTTTCTGGTCCTTTCTAATGCTGATTAGAATTTTTAAATTCTGTGATTCTAAGAATCTAAGATTCTATGATTCCATTCATTCCCATCTTGTTGTCTAAGGTTAACCGTGACCTGGAGGAAAAGGAGGGGATATTTTTTCCAGATGATGTCAAAAATCGGGGGGCCCCATGAGGTCACTCCTTCTAAGGGTCAGGCCTTCTGAATCTGTGACAAGCTGGCCCATCACAAGGAGCTGTCCTGCTTTCTGTCTCTCCTGGGGGAAGGAGCCCATGTGTTTAGGGCAGAAGGCTCCCAGAGGGACAGAGGGAGCTCAGAGCTTCAGCATAATTAACACACTGTAGAAAACTGAATGTTTTCCCTTCTTCCATCTACTCTCCAGCTCACTACCCTCCCTCCTCTTTTGCTAGATCCACAGCCCCCCTTCCCAGACTGTCTTGCAAGGTGCCAAGGTTAATAATAATAGGTATGTAAGATCTTAGAAGTATTTTGCTCCAAATGATCCTGTGAAGTAAAGAGTTCCTCCCTCCTTCCCTCCCTCCCTCTCTCCTTCCCTTCCTTTTTTCCTCCCTTTTTCCTCTCTCCTTTCCTTCCTTCCTTCCTTCCAATTTTCCTTCCTCCCTCCTTCCCTCCCTCTATCCTTTCCTTCCTTTCTTCTTTTCTTCCTTCCTTCATCCCTTCCTAACTTCCTTCTTCTTTCTCTCCCTTCCATTCTTCTTCCTCCATTCCCACCCTCCCTCCCTTCCTTTCTTCCTCCCTCTGTCACTTTCTTCTTTCCTTCATTTCTTTTCACCCTCCCTTCTTTCTTTCCTTCCTTCCTTCTTTCATTTCTTTGTTCCTCCCTTCCTTTCTCCCTTCCTCCCATCCTCCCTCCCTCCCTCTCTCCTTTCCTTCATTTCTTCCCTGCCTCCTTCCCTTCCTTCCTTCCTTCCTTCCTTCCTTCCTTCCTTCCTTCCTTCTTTCCTGACAAATCACCTTTGATCTATTTCAGTGGTTCTCAACCTATGGGTCTCGCCCCCTTTGGGGGCCGAACAACCTTTCACGGGGGTCTCCTAAGACACATATTTCCAATGGTCTTGGGAACCGAGACACCACTCCTCTATCTGTCTCCAAGCGGGTCCACCCACATGCAGATACGCCCACATAAGAGTATTAAAGGGTCGCAGCATTAGGCAGGTTGAGAACTACTGAGATTCTATTTAATATATACCTATAACTGTACTTGTGTCCCCTAGCTGGACTGTAAACTCTTTGAGGGCGGGAAGTGTTTCACTTTTGCCACCTGGCACAGGGCCTGTACACATTAGGTGTTTAATAAATCTAGTTGGATTAACATAAGTATTATTATTCCCATTTTATAACTCAAACCATCAAGAAGCACTTATTAGGTGGCTGCTATGTGCTAGGCACTGTACTGGGCACTGAGTATATAAAGATGACAGTAAAACAGTGCCTGCCCTCAAGAAGGTTACATTCTATGAGGGAAGAAAATGTCTACACACACAAGTACGTACAAAATCAATAGAAGGTGATTTGGTATGAAGGAGGCACTAGGTTCTAGGGGAATCTGGAATGGCTCCATGAAAGAGGTGGGATTTGAACTGGGCTTTGGAAGAAATTGGGAATTTTGAGAGGTGGAAGAGAGGAGGAAGTGCCCGGCAGGCATGAGGGAGAGATTGTGCAAAGGCCCAGAGAGGAGAGGTGGAGTGTGTGGACGATAACAACAAGGCCGGGTTGGCTGGCAGGGCCCATTATGTGTAAGACAGGCTAGAAAGGTCACCTGGAGGGGCTTTATGGTGAGTGACAGGCACGTATTAAATAGATCAAAGGTGATTTGTCAGGAAGGAAAGAAGGGAAGGAAGGAGGGAAGAAATGAAGAAAAGAAGAAAAAAGGGAGAGAGAAAGGGAGGGAGGGTGGGAGGAAGGGAAAAAGGAAAGGGGGAACAAAGGAGGGAAAGAAGAAAGGAAGGAGGGGGAGAGGGTGAGAAGAAATGAAGGACAGAAGGAAGAGGCAGAGGGAGAAAGAAAGGGAGGGAGAGTGGGAAGGGAGGAGGAAGAATGGGAGGAGAGGGAAGGAGAAAGGAGGGGATAGAGGGAGGGATGAAGGAAGGAAAGAGAGGGGAGACATGACTGTGAAGGACTTTAATCGCCAAATGGAGGGGGTGCATATTTATTTGGTTCTAAAGGCAATAGAGTTTTTTGAGTAGGGGGATGAAATGGTGAGATGTGCAGGTAACTGACAGCCTCCCACTTGTTGGGAAGGGGGAGGTCTGAAGGGAGCTGGAGGAAGTGATGACTTCTGATGACTGAGCTTCCTTTTGGCTCAGAGGTTCTGGTTCTGTGAACAGTTGGTACTGGTACTGCCAGGGCCAGGACACAGAGACTATATATAACCTGTGTTTTGCACCTGTACGACTCCAGAATGAGTGACACGTCTGAGAGACATGTCTCTTATGCAGCAATCTGGGTGAGAGGCCTAGAAATCTGAGTCTGGGGCAGAGTGGGGAGTGGGAAGGGAGTTGAAGTGCTCCCAATAGAGACAAAGGAAAATGGTTTGGGAAGATGAGTCCTGGAGAGGCATTCTAAGGAAAGAGAATTTTATGGAGAGATGGAAAAACGTAGAATGTCAGGAGACTGAGTTGTCCATTTGGATTGGAGCATAAAATGAGTTTTAAAGGAAAAGAAAGAGGCTGGAAAAACAGCATCCTGGATTCAGAGTTGGGAAGGAACGTCTAGGCCAATACCCCCCACTTTTCTTTATTTTATATATAGGAAACTGAGGCACAGAGAGACTAAGGAAGTTGTCTAGGGGCCTACGGCTAGCCAGTGGCTAAGGTGATATTGGAACCAAATCTTAGTAAGGCTCCGTGGTTAGGATCTCTTATCTACTCTAACATGGGCAGCTGTGGCCAAATTGTAGAAGGCCTCGAATGCCAGGCTAAGGGGTTGGGACTTTCTTCTGCAGGTCACGGAGAGCTACTTAAAGTGGAGGAGAGGGTCAGGAGGTTGTTACAACTATCTAAGTGAGAGGTGATTAGGCCTGGACTAGGGTGAGCTCTGGGGTGGATAAGCTAACGATAGAAGATGCTTTGAGATGGAGAGTCATTGACTTGAGGCAGTCAGTCAGGAGATGGTGTAATAGAGTACTTGTTGGCTCTGACCATATGCCCCCCAGAACACCCCCAGTCCCAGAGCCCTGAAGCCCATTATTTCAACAACTGAGGATCAGGGCATTTTACTGACCCAGTGAAACAGACCTTTCCCAGATGATGTCCCTTGAAAATGATTAACAGCTGTTGCACAAGGAGGAGTCTTTGTGGGCTCAACCAAGCAGCACCCCCCACAGCCGAGTGTGGCAAGGCTCTGCCCCAAGCTACCTTCTCTTTTCTCTACCCCAGAGTTCTTAACATTTTTTTGTGCTACAGTCTAGCTGTATGACCCTGGGTAAATCATTTAACCCTGTTTGCCTCAGTTTCCTCATCTGTAAAATGAGCTGGAGAAGGAAATGGCAAACCACTCCAGTGTCTTTGCCAAGAAAACCCCAAATGGAAGAGTCAGACGTGACTGCAAATGACTGAACAAGAACTGGTCAAGCCCATGGACTCCTTCTCAGAAGAATATTTTCAAGTAATTGAAGGAAATGCTAAATGTGAGTTAGAGGTAGTGAAAATAAGCATGTCATTTTTTCCTCATTCAAGTTTGTAGATGCCCTGCCTCTGTGTGGGGACCCCAGATTAAGAACCCCTTCTCTATACTGCCTCCCTCAGAGAGATATCCCAGTGCTCCAAGCCTTCTGCCCCCAACATACTCTCCCCTTGATTCAGGTGATTCTCATAGCTGTGTCTCTTGCCCTGGTTTCTCTCACCCAAGTTTCAGGCCCCATTTTCTACCTGTCTGTTGGACATCCTTACCTGGATGAGTATCAGCCCCCTCACACTCAAAGACTGGGGGCTCTGAAGTAAAACACTGGGTTTAAACTCTGCCTGTGCCACTGACTCTCTTTGGGACCTTGTGTGAATCACCTAATCTGCCCTAAGCTCAGTTTCCTCATCTATAAAATAAGGGGGTTGGACTAGATGACCTCCGAGGTATCCCTAGCACTAGATCTAAGAATCTCTGAGCTTCCCCTCCAGCCTGTTCCTCTTCCCAGTTCCCCCATTTTCTGCCAAAGTACCATCATAATCCACCATCCCTCAGCTTCAAAATCTCTGCAACCTCTGATTCCTTCAAGGCCTCATCCCCCCACAATCAGCTACTTTTCAAGCCTTGTGGGCTCCTCTTTCTCAATTTCTCTCCTCTCCCATCCTCTTCATCCCCACAAAGCCCACCTTAGTCCAGGCCTGATCGCTTCTCACTTAGATTGTTGTAACGGCCTCCTGACCATTCCCCTACTTCAGTAGTGACCTGCAGGAGAAAGTCTCAACCCTTAAGCCTAGCATTCAAGGTCTCCCACAATTCAAATTCCACTTTCCAGCTTTAACCTCTTCCTTCAAAACTTTTTGCTCCAATTTAATTGTACAAATTTCAGTTTCCCTTATGTAGCCTACACTTTCCATCCAGTCTATGATATGCCCTTCACCTAGATGGCCTTGCCTTCCTTATTTCCACCCACCAATACCTTACCTAATCTGGCTTAACAGTGGCCACCCTCCATGGACTGAACTTTCATCTGGATTCTTGTACTTTCTCCCCCCAGCTCTCAAAAAGTTGTTGTCCCTGCCTCCAGCGTCAACCCTCTGCAATCCATCCTCCACACAGCCACCCAAGTCACAGTCTTAACCATGTCAGCTTTTTGCTCAAGAAGGCTTCTGTGCTTCCCTGTCTCCTAGGATCCGACACAGGCTCCTTTCTTTGGCAATGGAATCTTTTCACAGCTTAGTTCCAACCTTCCTTTGAAGACTTTTACAAATGATTTCTTTTCATGCATCCTATGACCCAGCCAAACTGACTTACTTGCTGTTCCTCATAGGTGACACTCATCTTCTACCTCCATGCCTTTGCCCTGGCTGTTTCCCATGCCTGGAATGCCCTCTCTCTTCCCTTCCACATTTTTGAATCCTCGATTTCCTTGGAGCTTCAGCTCAGAGGCTCCTTCCTCCATTAGGTCTTTCCTGATCCCCCCCACTTGCCTGCCCACCTTCAAAAAAGGTCTTGTATTTACTGTGTGTGTGTGTGTGTGTGTGTGCGTGCATGTGTACATATAAATGTGTACATGTTGTTTTTCCCAATAATGCACAAGCTTCCTGAGGGCAGGGACTTTGGGGTCAGACTTTACTTTTGTCTTTCTATCCCCTGGGCTGAGCGCAGTAGTAGATTCTCAATAAATGCTCTGTTGATTCATTGATTGACTGATTGATAACTAGATGGAGGAAGTCTTCCCCAATCTCCCCAAAGCAGATATGTATTCACTATCACTGGATATCTTCTAGCGGAGGCTAGCTAACACGTTTGACTTCGATTTCTGGCAAGATTCTAGCGTATATTATTAAAGGGATGGCTTGTGGTTATCTGGAAAAGGAAGCAGTGATCATGATGAGACAGTGTGGCTTCATCAAGAGCAGATCGTGCTAGACTGACCTTGTTTCCTTTTTCAGACAGGGTAAATAAGGTATATTTTATAGAGAACATATATACCATAGATGGAGAGCAGTAGTTCTCAACCTGTGGGTTGCGACCCCTTTGGGGGTGGAACAGCGTTGCCTAAGACCATTGTAAAACACATATTTCCGATGGTTTTAGGAACTGAGACACTGCTCCTTTATCTGTCTCCAGGCGGGTCTGCCCACATGCAGATATGCCCACATACAAGTATTAAAGGGTCGCGTCATTAGGAAGGTTGAGAACCACTGATGTAGAGTATATATCTAGGGCAGCTAGGTGGCACAGTGGATAGAATGTAGGGCCTAGAGTCATAAAGACTCATCTTTGTGAGTTCAAATCTGGCCTCAGACACTTACTAGCTGCATGACCCTGGGCAAATCACTTAACCCTGCTTGCCTCAGTTTCCTCATCTGTAAAGTGAGCTGGAGAAGGAAATGGCAAACCACTCCAGTGTCTCTGCCTAGAAAACCCCAAATGGGGTCACAAAGAGTTGAACAACAACAGAAGTGTGTCTGCCTAAACTCCAGCAGCACTTGACAAAGTCTATCATGTTATTCTTGTAGAAGAGATGGTGAGGTGTGGGCTGGCTGCTTGTTCAGTAGGTGGCTTTTGAACTGGTCAAATGCCCAGACTGAAAGAGTGTTTATTAACGGATCCGTGTCAGCTCAGCTCGGTGACCACGGGAGGTCTCTATGGAATGCCCCGAGGCTTTGTACTTGGCCCTGTGCTGTTTAACATTTTTGTCAATGACTGGGATGAAGAGTCTGATGATCCCTCCCATCTCTGATGGTCTGTGATTGTCCCTCGGGGGAGGCAGACCAGCTAAGAATATCTGCTTCCAATCCTAGGGAAGGGGGAGCCATCCTCAGAGAGCCTCCAGCCCCAAAGCTGCAGGCTTCAAGAGAAAACCACTTTCCCAGCCTGGCTTCATCTGCCTGGCACTGTGCCTAGAGCTTGGGCCATGCAGACCTCACTGACTGCCCCCTCCACTCCACCAGTGTGAAAGAGTGCCCCCTGGAGGCCTAGCCAGTGGTCTCTGTTAATGGGCTGCTCTTAGACTAGGAGCTCCCCCAGGGCAGGGGCTCTCTTTTGTCCTTCTCAGTCTCCCCAGGCCGTGTCTGGCATTTAGTAGGCACCTAATAAATGCTTGTTGACTGACTGCTCTGGTCCAGAGGCTCCCTCCCTCCACCTACCCCCCCAGCAACGGGAGACTCACATCCAGTCTTCTAAACTAAAATGTGCTTTTCCATTTATCTCTAACCCTCAGAGGGTGGGGGCAGGGTGGGAGGGGAGGAGTGTTCCCAGCTTCGTTAGGAATTGTCAGGGCCAAGTCCTGAAGAACCACGTGTGACCCCAGAGGCAACCTTCTGGTCAAAGGTCTGGACACCATAGCCACGGGGCAGTTCCTTAATATTTATCATCCACTCCTCTCTTTCTCCTTCCCCTTTCTTCCTCCCCACAAGAATTTTCAGCCAGAAGCTGATTCCACATTATGGCATAAGGCCTGA
This sequence comes from Pseudochirops corinnae, assembly GCA_028646515.1. Classification (NCBI taxonomy): domain Eukaryota; kingdom Metazoa; phylum Chordata; class Mammalia; order Diprotodontia; family Pseudocheiridae; genus Pseudochirops; species Pseudochirops corinnae. Next base: position 313,149,078 of record CM053587.1, on the reverse strand, counting down.
TTTGTGCCTGAAAAAAACATTCCTCCTCCCCCCACCCATGCACACACACACACACACACACACACACACACACACACACACACACACACACAAACTCCATGACTCAGACCAGCAGTCAAGCTACACTCAGAAACCAAATCAAGCCTGGTCTCCACCAGCCCCAGATAGGAGTGCCAAGCCCTGTAGAAATATGACTTGAGTGGAAAATTCAAGGCTGGAGAATCCTTAACACAGGAGTCTCTTCATAATCCTCATATCTGGGGACAAGGGTCATACCCCCATAAACTTGCCCCGCTAGTGTGAGAGAGAAATGCTATCAATGGGGTACATGATTTAAAAGAACCATTAAATTTTCAAACAGAATCTGAAATGAAATTCTAGGAGAAAATCCTAAAAAGAAGACAAAAACTCTGGAAATTTAATCCTAAGAAAAATTCTAGACTATGGAATCCTAAATCAGATTCTGGGATCCACAGAATTCTGGAATCCAATCTCAAAAAGAATCATAGAATTTTGGGAATTGAATCCTAAATAGAATCATGGAATTCTGGAAGGCAATCTTCAGTGGAAGCAGAGCGTTGTGGGGAGGAGTTAGAGCTGAACCGGGACTGGTCCAGCTCCCTGCCTTGGGGCAGGTGAAGATCTAACTCACCCAGAACAGATGGCTGTCGGTTCTATTCTTGAAGGTCTCCAGGGATGGCCTACACAGCCTCCCTGAGCCACGGCGTTCCCGCATGACTGCCCTTGACAAAAGCTCTTTCTCCTGCTTTCAGTGAAGTCTACTACCTCTCCCCTCTCCCCCTTGGTGGGCAGCAGTCTAGTTGCCCCCTCTTGGAAAGCCAGACAATCATCAAGGAGCCCCAGTGGCATTGAACCAATGGCATCCAGAGGGACTTTCTAGTGCCCTGTGATTTTTGTTAGTCTTCAAGCTCTGTCTATCTGGATCATCACAGAGGCCTGAATTTACTAATCGAGAAACTGAGTCTCCTTTGTTGATTTCCCTAGCTCCTTCCTTCAAAGGAGCTGAAGCAATCAGGGTTAAGTGACTTGCCTACGATCACACAGCTACTAAGCATCAGAGGCTAGATTTGAATTCAGGTCCTCCTGACTCCAGGGCCAGTACTCTATCCACTGTGCTACCTAGCTGCCTCAACTGAGTTTTTATGTACAGAACATTAGTACATCAGAACTGGAGGGGACCTTAAAAACACAGATGTTCAGAGCCAAGAAGGACCTTTGAACATAAAGATATTGTGGTATGATGGAGACAAAAGAGAAGACAAGACCTGGGGTGGGCATGATCGATGTTTTCAAATATTTGAAGGTCTGACACGAAAAGAGGGATTAGAGTGTTCTGTTTGGCCGCAGGGTAAAGAACCAAGAGTGAAAGAGGCAAGTTGAGGCTTGATGCCCAAAAAACCTTTCTAACAATCAGAGTGATCTGGTGTAGAATGGGCTGCTCAGAGAGGTGGTAGGACCCCACAGAGGTCTTTGGGCAGAGGTGGGAAGACATTGCAGGGTAGGTTGGAGTGGGAGTTCCTTTCATGTATGGATTGGACCATATCCCTTTCAACTATCAAATTCTATTATTCTGTGAAATAACTTTTGACTTGGAGTCAAGGGAGGTCTGAGTTCAGATCCTACCTCAACTACTTCCTAATTGTGAAACCATGCACAAACTGCTTAGCCCCTTCTGACCCTGTGTTTCCTCATTTGGAAAAAGCAATATCTGTGGCACTTACTTCACCAGGTTCTGGTGAGGGTCAAATGAAATGATGTATGTGAAATGCTTAACTAACCTCAACTCACTTTATAAAGCTAAACCACTGTTATTATGCACAGAGCATTTCAAAGCAAGAGGGGGATTAGCGAGACCATCCAGCCCAATCCCCTGATTTCGCAGGTGGGGAATCTGAGGAAGAATAGGATTGGTTCAAGGTCCTCCAGCAAGTCACTGAGATAACTAGGGTTAGAACCTAAGACCTCCTGACTCCCCCAAATCCAGACTCTTTCCACCAGCCCTACTGCTTCTGCCTTCGTGGTTTGTTTTAAAGCATGGAATGTCAGATCACTAGGGTAATGCCTTCATTGAGGTATGGAGAGGGCATGGATACCCCAAAATCCCCTAGGAAGGGGGGAAGGAGACTAGAATCTGGGGGCCCTGATTCCTAATCCAAGTACTCTTGCCCAAGGACGGTCTAGAAACCTCATCACCCCATTCATTGCCCAGTTCAAAGAGGTTGCTCTCTTATAGCTGGCATTTAGTGGAAGGGGACCAGGAGTGGTGTCTTGGCAGACCAGCAGAAGGAAATATTTAGCATCAGGGCACCTGTGAAGGTATTATATGAACACAGCAGACCCTCAAACCAGGTCCTGTTAGAGGTTCCATCCAGCCTAATCAGGGAGCAGCTATGAAAGGCAGCACCTTTTCCTTCCACTCTTCAAGCATCATCTTGTGTTCTGGTATCATATGGAACAAGACAGTTGCAAAAGCACAAAATCACTCGGAAAGGAAAATGAGGCTAAAGAGAGAAAGAGGGAAAGAGACTGAGAGTAAGAGGAGGAGAAAGAGGGGGAGGGAAAAGAAGAAAGAGGCAGAAGGAGAGGGGGTGGAAAAGGAGTAAGAGATGGAGACGTGAGCTAGAGAAAGAAAGAGAGAGAGAGAGAGGAGGAGGAATGGAGGGAGCCTTGGAGATGAAGACGCAGGAAGGGGGAAACGGAAAGGGAGACAGTTGTTGCAAAGGGAGACAGAGAAGAGAGATTGTCCTAGCAATGCACAACCCCCCAGTTCATTCCATCTTAGAGACAAGCTGGGATGGAGCTTGGGGAAATAATATGAAAACACATTATCTTTCCCTTCCCCTGCCCCTCCCCATTACTTTCCTGTTTCTGTGGATGGCCCCAGCATCTTTCCAGACGTCCAGTCTCAAAACCTCAGCTGTCTCCAACTCCTCCCTCCCCCTCAGCTCCCACATCCAATCAATCGCTGAGTCCTGCTCACTGGACCTCCCCATGTCTCTCCTGCCTGCCTCCTCTATATTTCCACAACCAGTACACATCAGGCCTCACCCCCTCTTGCCTGGACTATGAAAACAGCCTCCCTCCCAGCCTCCAGCCTAGGCTGACCAGTATTCTTTCCAAAGCCCAGCTCTGTGTCCTGTCTATCTCAGATTCCTTTCATGGAGCCAAACTGTTAGGGGCTGTTCGCCTCAGTCTGGCCTTTAAGACTTTCCAAAGTCTGTCTGCAATGTCCCTCTCCAGCCCTTCCTGCCCTGCATCCATATTGTGTTCCACACGCTATGTCCCAGGCCTGGATGATTCACTCAGTCAGTCAGTCAGCAAGCATCTTATTAAGTGTTTACAAGGTGCCAGGCAAGGACTGGGGATACAGAGAAAGGGAGGGAGGAAGAGAAGAAAGGTGAGACAGAGGAAGAGAGAAGAGGGAAAAAGTAGAAGGGGAAGGGGGCAGCTGCTTTCAGGCAGGGACTGTTGGCTGCTTGTCCGTTCTATATACCTAGCACCTAACTTGGAGCCTAGCACATAAAGGGATGCTAACCAAATGCATGTCACACACTAGAGAACTGACTAATTCCCCTTACTCTCTGGGTGATCTGGCAGGTAACTTTAACTCTGGGCATCCTTGGCGATTTCTAAGAGATGATGTTAGCCTGCATTGGTACGGGTTTTTCTAACTGGTAAATTCTCTATATCAATGAAATCACAAATCCAGTCCCTCTTCCTCACTCCCCTTGGCAGAATCTGGTCTCAGACCTATACACTGATCTCTGGACTTCTGGAGGCCCCCCAAGACCCTGAATGCTCAGGCAGGGCCTTCTGAATCCTCAGAGATCTATCCTGGCCCTTATGTGTTTCCTGGCATTTTGATGTTTGGGGGGAGAGGCCACAGAGGATGGCCTTGGGGCTGTCCACACAGACTGTCCTAGCTAAGGGTGAGCATGCTGCAGATGCCCCCCTGGGGGCCTACCAGGCTTTATGCCTCCTATTACATGGCATGCATAAGATACCCACTCGATGATCACAAAAGAGGAGCCATCCACACCAGCCCGGCTGTCAGGAAATGCCGCACAGCCAGAGGTTGCCATGGGAACTGAGAGTTAATTAAGGCCTATACACAGAGGCCTGGGTGGAGAGGTCTCTACCACTTCCTACTTGGGAAGCTCAGATGCACCGGCCTCCTGTTTCTCAACAACAAGAGAACATTAAATTAGCCGAGACCCATCTCCACTAAATCATTATAATTAAGTCTCCGTGGGGGGAGGGGGCAGGGCCTGGTAACAGGTGCTACTGAATCCCAGCCTGGAAGGAGAGAAGAGGGGAGGGCAGGGAGGGGTCTTCTTGGTGATGGCTTACTTGGCAGGTTGCTCATTCTGGGGGAGACCTAAGGAAGCCTGAGAAAGGGCCCCCCAACTCCCCATCATGTTGACGGAGTCCCTTCTGCTCCCTTCTGGCTTTGGGTAGTACCCAGAAGTCTTAGTTAGACATCTTTCGTCACCCCCTCCTCCTGGACCAGCTTAGTATGACCAGTGAGAAGGGGAAAACTGATGACATTCTTTCTGAAAGTCTTGGAATGTTGAGCTATCCAGAGGATGGACATGATGATCCCTTCAGGGGCCCATTCCGGCTGAGAGATCAGTGAAGGGTCTGAAACCAAAGCAACCAGCCAGACAAGGGTTGGGGGTGGAGAGGGGCTGGACAGGTAAAAAGCAGGAATAAACAATTACTTTCTCTGTCTTGGCCTCAGTTTCCTCATGTGTCAAAATAAATGCTTGTTGAATTGAATCAAAAGGGGTTAACTATATGGGCACTAAGACCCCTTCTGGCTCTGACTTGTAGCATTGCTCTTACCTTCCTGTCTATATCGTCTCACAGCCAAGTCAGTAATCTTTTCTCCCACTGGTAGCCCCTGCCAACCCATCTACCCTGACCTGTTATCCATTGGTACTGCCCACAAAGAACAAACAGACTGGGTCCTCAGTAGGAGCCCTGGTCCTGAAGCCAGAGCCCTTCCCGTTCATCTCCAAGGCCGGGTCTTTTCCTCTTCTAGTACCTCATCTCCAAGCAATGGAAGCCCTACCCTCACTCCCGGACCATACCCCACCCCCAGGACACTCATCAAGGGCCCTTGGAGGCCACTCGCCAGCGTTCTATCACTCATACTTTATTAATAGCAAGTCAGAGATCTAAGCTTTGGGTCAAAAGGCTCTGTCCCATGGGCATCCTCAGCCATTCTTTCTCCTTGCCCCATGATCTGGATGGACAAGTGGGGACTCAGTCTTGTTGCATTATGGTCTAGGGCAGGACGTGACTGAATCCAAAGGACCGAACTTGAGGACCTGGAGGGCTGCATGTGACTTTGAGGCCACAAGTTCCCCACCCCAGGATGGGGAAAGAGGCTCTGTGGGCAGCAGCTGCCAGTGATTCTCTCCATTTAGAGTTTCCAAAGGACTTTTCTCACCATACTCTGAAGGAGGCAGTAGGAATCTCATTAACCTCATTTTATAGATGAAGTGACTGAGGCTATAGGTGGTGAAGTGAGCATCCCAAAGCTAGTGTCAGAGCTGAGAGCCAAAATCAGGTTTCTCCTGAATTCAAATCTCTTTCTGTCTGTCTTTCTTCCCCTCTCCCTCTCTCTCTCTCTCTCTCTCTCTCTCTCTGTCTCTCCCTCTCTGTGTCTCTCTCTTTGTCTCTGTCACTCTCTGTCTCTCTGTCTCTGTCTCTGTCTCTGTCTCTCTGTCTTTCTCTCCTCCCTCCCTCCCTCTCTCCCCACAAAGCAATATTGGCTCTCTGTGCCTATGACAGCACTCACATTTCTAGCCTCCAGTTACAAAGCCCTTTCATCCATTCTCTCAATTGATCCTCATCACAGATCTGGAAGGGAGGCAGGGCAGGAGTTATAGTTCTCATTTCTCAGGTGGGAAGACTGAGATCCAAAGAGGAATACAGGACTTACCTAGGCCCCCACAGCTAGTCAGTGGCTGAGCCAGGACTCACCCCCAGGTCTCCTGGCTCTTAGGCAGGGCAATTTCCATTAGAAAGGAGCCGTTATTACTGGAGTTGGAGTGACTCTGAAGCCTCACATCATCACCCAGGGGCCCTTATGAGCACTGTCAGGAGCTGGAGGGCTGAGCAATCCCTTCAGACCAGATCTGTTCTCACCACATCCTCCCCCATATTCCAGACGCTGGCCTTACTCTGCCCTACCTGAATGTGCATAACTAGCAGGGACTGAGAAGCCCATGGACCAAGCCTAGGCTCCACCCTCCCCACTTGACTGACTGACCCTGGGCACAGGTTGGTCAGGGGCCCTGGCAAGGGTCCAAGTGACATTTTCAGGGACTAGGGGTAAGATGGAGAGAGCAGGAGGAGAAGGGAGTGGAGATGATGTGGGAGGGAGAGAGGCAGAGACCTTCCAGGAGATGCAGACACATGCAGGAAGTGATAGGAAGGGACAGATAGAGACAGATGGGGAGAACAGGAGAAGAAAGGAAGAGATATGTGCCTAAACAAGGGAGGACAGAGACAGACAGACAGATGGTTGGGAGACAGAGACGTAGAGACAGAGAAAGAGAGAGGAGAGAGAGAAGAGGAGAAGAGAGACAGAAAGAGAGAGAGAGAAAGAGAGAGAGAGAGAGAGAGAGAGAGAGAGAGAGAGAGACAAAGAGACAGAGAGAGAGACATAGAGAGAGAGGGAGAGAGAGAGAGAGAGAGAGAGAGAGAGAGAGAGAGAGAGAGAGAGATTTATGAAAGGAGGTGCTACTTGCCTGGGCTCACTGCTGTCCTGGCCCCTGCCCTGGGGATTAAGTCTTAAACATTAGGCAAAGAAGGGGTGCCCATAAAGGGGAGAAGGGTAGTACAGGGCCAACACCAGGGTCAGCAGCCTGCTTACTGGCTAGGGAAAGACTGTTATCAGGAAGGAGCAAATAGGTGAATTTTTAATGCTTATCTAAATAACTGAATGAGGGGAGAAAGGCGAAATCCCGCTTGCTCTCCAAGGCCAGTTTCCTCTTGTCCCTCAGTCAGCAGCCCAAGTTCAAAGGGCTGCATCCATGGTATCTACATGTACCTGTGTGTGGATGTGTGCCTGTTCTGGGGATGGAGCATGTGAGTGTGTGTGTGCGTGTGTGCTGGAGCGGAGGGTGCGTGTCTGCCTATGCCTGTGTGCTGGAGAGGGAGCGTGAGCGTGTCCCCCTCCCCTGCCGAATGTGGGGCTGGCTGGGCGGGTGCACGTCTCTCCAGCTGCCCAGAGACAGCGTGCGCGCATGAGTGGGTAAGTGTGCAGGGATGCATGTACCCTGGGGCACCTGCCTGCTGTGGCCGCTCGTGGCTGAAGGTCCCCAGAGGTTTGGCACATGCTCGGTGCTGTGTGTGTGTGTGTGTGTGTGTGTGTGTGTGTGTGTGTGTGTGTGTATGGCCCGTGGCCTCAGACATAGATCCAGCTTCCTGGGGTGGGAGAAAAAACTGCTTGAGCCCTGTGACTGGGGTGACAGATAGAGTGGCCTCACCCCAGGACCTAGTCCATGCAAAGTCTGAGTGGCTGACAGCTCTGCCTCCCTACAAGCAACCCAGTGCTCTGTAGGGGACAAGGACCTGGGGGATGCTGCTACTCGTGTGGTCCCTTAGGGCATTGCCCTAAAGCACCTGCATGGGGTTTGGAGGGCAGGGTGAGGAGAAAACAGGCATGCTATGTCCGCCCCCCCCCTCCCCGCACTGGGCAGAGGCCCTGCCCTCAACAGGTCCCTTCCTGGTCTTGCTGTAGGTATGGGCCAGGGTCTACTCATTAACCCTTCCAGCTAAGGGTTGGGCTTGGAAGGCATCAAAATTTTCAGAAGAGCAGATAGGTGTGTATGTGGGAGGCGGGGGGGTGAGGCAGGGGCCTAATTCATTCCCCTCCCTTCTTCCCCAGCACCACAGACCCTAAGCACAGAGCATCTTGCTCTTCGGGCCCCCCTACCCACCTCAGCCCAGACTGCTCAGGACTTGTAGGTTGAGTCAAGAGGGCAGGGACCCAGGCCCCCAGGGATAGGGGTGGGACTTCTCCCCCTCTCCCACCCCCTCCCCTCCTCCTGGTTATCCATCTCCCGAAGATTATATTTAAATATCTCTTTTGTGCAAAGCAGGATCTGGGAATGCCCCTAAGAGCCAGTTACCACGGCAACAACAAATGTCAGCTTCCATGTGCTGAATAACGGTTGCCATGACGACTCCTCCTCTACCCAAGGTGCTGGGAGAGAGGGTAGGGAAGGGGAGGGGAGTGACAGGCCAGCCTTGCCCCTGAGGGAGGGGGAGGGGGAAGGCTAGGGGGTGGGCCAGGTGCTGCATTTTAGGTATCCAGATCCCCACAAAAGCCCTCCAGGCTTTCCCGGGGGCCCTCGGCCCCTCACCCTCCTAGCCACTCATTCCTCTGCCTTCCATAGTCCCTGAGGTCCATCACCCTCCCCTCCACCCCCCATCTAGTGCCATCTGTTTGTTTTAATCCCTGTTCTCTCCCTCATTCAGGGGGTACCAGAGCAGTCCACTGGCTGGGCTCTATGGTCTCAGCGTTCCCAAGGACCCTGAAGGGTTGGGGAGTGTGAAACTCTAGGGACCCGGAGACTGGTGGAGCCCAGGTCTAGGAGAGCCCTCACTCCATGAGAGTCTCTGCCTGTTTGAGTCTCCCAGGATCTGGCATCCAGATCAGGGCCAGACACAGAATTTGCCCCAGTTTGTCATAGGGGAAAAACTCAGGAAAAAGGGGAATTCCCTGGGCTGAGGGATTTGGGGGGAAGAGGTCAGGGCGAGATGTGGCATTGAAAGAGATCTGAAACCATTTAAAAATTGTCCCAGTCCCAAAATGCTCGGCAGGAGTGGGGACTCAGTGAATAGAGCGTGGTTCTTTCAAGATATGGGAACTCGTTGAAGAGGAATGGGAGCTGAGAGGAGGGGTGAGCACGTGGCAAGAGGAATAGGGGGTCACTGAAGAAGAGGGCAACTCAGTGAAGGAAGAGAGGTACTCAAGTAGGATCAGCTCAGTGAGTGGGATGGAGGCTGAGTCAGGGGAGTGTGCTCAGTGAGGAAGACAGTGGTTTTGGGATGCAAGGAGTGAGATGGGGACAGTGAGGGAAATGGGGGCTTGGTGAGAGATTTGGGGATCAGAGAAGTGGTGACGACTCAGTGAATACATGATGGGACCCATGAATCGGGATTAAGGATTTAAGGAGTCTCAGGAAACGGGACAGAGGCATCAGTGAGGGATAGGGCTCGTCATGGAGATAAGACACACTGAAGGGCCCTGAAATGTAATGAGAGGGTTAAATATCTTGTGTATTCTCAAAATATCCTATATATGCTTATACTTTCACGTTGTATCCCCACATTCAATGGTGCCCTTGAGGGCAGGAATTATTTTTCACTTTCGTCTTGCACTTAGTGCCTCCAGCGTAGTAAGCATTTAATAAATAAATAATCGTTACATCGCTTGGATTTGGAGTAAGGCGAGACAGAGTCCAGTGAATGACTGTGGAGGGGGGTGTTTTGGAACCAAACTGGGCTCTTGGGAGCTGATTGTTAAATTTTTGAACATTTACACCTCGAAAATTGGCAGATGCTATCAATCGGGGCTCGATTTATTATTTTGTTGATTGTCTAGACTTAAAGTGATGGAGAAATGCTAATGATTAAGCTTAAAAAGTGTTACCATGGGAACTTCCTCCCTTTCCCAGCTGATTGTTAAACATTTACTGCCACACCTCCGAATGTAGGCATCAGGGAGTGGATATTGGGCTCAGTGAAGGGATAAAGGCTAAGGGGATTGAAGAATCATAGAATTTCAGCCTTGGAAGAGACGTCAGTGACCATCTAGTCTAACCCAGAAGAATCTCTTGATTTTATTCACGGAGTTGCTTTTCCTATCTCGTCCCACTCTTTGTGACACCCATTTGGGGTTTTCTTGGTGAAGATGCTGGAGTGGTTGCTATTTCCTTTTCCAGCTCATTTTACAGATCAGGAAAGTGAGGCAAACAGGGTTGAGCGACTTACCCAGAGTCACACAGCTAGTAAGTGTCTGAGGCTGGATTTGAGTCTTGCTGACTTCAGGCCAGGGGCTCTATGTACACCACAGCTCCACCTAACGGTCCTAGTTTATACTCTTATATGCTCAATTAATTATTACCCAATAATCACATACCAACAAGTGGTTACTGAAGCTTCTTTGTGAAGATTCCAAAGAGGCAAACCAAGGCAGCCCACTCCACTTTGGAATAACTCTGGTGGTTAGGAAGCCTTTCCGGACAACCAGCCTTAATGAGCCTCTGCAGTTTTTACCCACTGATCCTGGTTCTGCTCTCTGGAAACAGGCGGAACAAGTCTAATAGCTCTTGTAGGCGTCAGCCCTTTAAATAAATCCTTGCTATGACGTCACCCCCACCCCACCCTAGAGTCTTTTCCAGACTAAATATGAGGAAATCGGTAAGAAGAATTGGATCTCAGTGAGTGTTCCTCACTGACGTACAGAATATTGGCGTTGCATATGGGCATGGGCGCTCTGTGAGGGGGATTAAAGCTCGCTGGATGGGAAGGAGCTTTAACAAGTGGGATGCAGGGCCTGGGGATCAGTGAGGGGATGACAGCAGTCAGAATCATAGAATTTGAGCATTGGAAGAGACTTCAGTGACCATCTAGTCTAACCCAAAAGAATCTCTTTATATTATTTATATAAATATATATTTATATATAATATATATTTATATAAATATTCTGACAGCAGTCAGAATCACACAACATTGGAAGCGGAAGGGACTTCCAAGGTCATCTACTCCAAGTCACATCCGAATAAGAATCCAGAACAAGATAATGTTTGTAGAACGCAATGGTTGCTACATAGTAGGTGCCTTGCCCTAACGCCTCAGCAATATACCCAAGTGGTCCTCTGGTTTTTGCTTGGGGTCCTCTAAGGCAGAGGGAACTGCTCTTTCCTGAGGCAGCCCATTGCACTGTGGGATATCTCTAATCCTCAGGAAATTGTTTGTTTCCTAATATCACACTGAAACTTTCCTCTTTGCAACTTCTAAGTTCTGCCTTCAGAGACCAAAGAGAACAAGTCTAATCCTTCTTTTCTATAAGAGCCTTTCAAATGCATCTAGAAAACCATGTTTCCTCCTCCCCAGTCTTCTCTTTTCCAGGTCTAACACACCTGTTTCCTTCCATCAGTCTTAGGATGTGAACTCAGCACCCTACAACATATTGGTCCTCCTGCTTTGGATGCTAGCCATGTTATCTATGTCCTTCATAAACGTGACTCCCGTAATTGAACAGAGTAGTGCCGTTGCCCAGGTGTGACCAGGGCATGGTATACTGGGATTATCACTAACATCATTGTCACTAACCCTGGTCCTAGAAGTTTTGCCTCCCCTAATATTGTCTGAGATTGCATTAGCATTTTTGGTTGATATATCAATCAAATATTTATTAAACATTAGGCACTGTGCTAAACACTGAGGATACAAAAAGATTTCCCCGACTTCAAGGAGTTTACAATTTAATGGGGGAGAAAACAAAAAATATATACAAACAATCTATATGTAGGATAAATAGGAAATAATTAATGGAAGGAAAGCACTAGAATTAAGAGGGATTGGGCAGATTTCCTACAGAAGGCAGGATTTTAGTTGGGACTTGAAGGAAACAAGAAAAACCAGGAGGCAGAGGTTGAGGAGGGAGAGCATCCCAGGCCTGAAGGAGAGCCAGAGAAGATGCCCAAAGCCAAGAGATGGAGGGTCTTGTTTGTGGAACACTAAGGAAGCCAATGCCACTGGTTCAAAGAGTAGTGGCAGGCGGGGACTACGAATGAAGGGCTTTGAATGACAAGCAGAGCATCTTGTATTTGATCCTGGAAGTACTAGGGAGCAACAGGAATTTATTGAATAGAGTGGAAGAGTGGCATATATGGATATAGATGTCCCCTGTATATATATATTTTTTTCAGATTAAAAGCATGGCCTACCTAGTCATGTCTCCACCATTTTGAATTTGTGAAACTGATGTTTTAAATTCGAATGCGCGAATTAACATTTGTCCCCATTAATTTTAACATTAGATTTGGCCCAATTCTAGTCTGTTAAAATATCATCTAGGTGTGTGACTTCTACTAGCTACTTGGTGACGTCTGCAGATTTGATAATCATATCACCTTCATCAGATGCCTTCATCTGATTTGCTGATAAAAGTTTTGTTGTTGTTCAGTCGACTCTCTGTGATCCCATGTGGGGTTTTCTGGGCAAAAATACTGGACCTGTTGGCCATTTCCTTCTCCAACTCATTTTACAGATGAGAAAGCTGAGGCAAGTGGGGTTACGATATCTAGGGTCACACAGTAGGCTGGATTTGAACTTAGATTGGAATCTTCCTGACTCCAGGCCTGGTGCTCTGTGCACTATGGCGCCCCTTAGCTGCCCATTGATCAAGGTACTAAATACTATAGGACCAAACCCAGAGTCCTGTGGCATTCTAGCAAGGCGTAAGTGAAAGAAAATGACTTTGCAGTCAGAGGACCTGGGTTTGTATCTTACTGTCTGTGTGGCCTTGATTAGTCACTTAATCTCATTAGGCCTCAGTTTTCTCCGCTGTGAAATGAATATGTTGGACTAAATGGTCTCTGAGGTGGCACAGTGAACAGAATGCTTGACCTGGAGTCAGGACGACCTGAGTTCAAATCTAGCTTGAGACACTAGCTGTGTGATCCTGGGCAAGTCACTTAACCTCTGCCTGCCTAGGTTTCCTCAAGATTGTTCCTCAACTTCCTAAGGTTTTTGTGAGGACCAAACAAGGTAATATTTGTAAAACACTTAGTGCAGTACCTGGCCCAGAGTAGACATTTCATAAATACTTATTCCCCTTCTGTCTTCCAACTACATCTATTATCCTATCAAAAAAATTTTTTTTTAAAATCATAGGTTTAGAGACAGAAGGAATCTTGGAGGTCATCTAGTTCAACCCCCTAATTTTACAGATGAAGGAACTGAGGCTCATGGAGGTTAAGTGACTTGTCCAAGGTCATTCAAGTAGTGAGAGAGGTAGAATTTGAACCCAGGTCTTCAGACTCCGGATTTGGCACTCTTTTAAATGATCTAATCTGCTTCACTAATGACTACTCTTGGGGCCTAGTCATTCAACTGGTTCTGAAGCCATCTTATTGTATTCTCAGCTAGCCCATATCTTTCCCTCTTTTCCTAATAATAGCATGAGAAAATTTAAACTTATTTGCTAAAATCTAGGTGAACCATACCTACAACATATCTACCAGAAATGAGCTTAACCCAGCATGACCCGTCCTTAATGAACCCTTGCTGGCTCATTGGGATCACTGTTTCCTCTTTGAAATATTCACCAATCACCCTTTTAATAGTACTCTCTAAAACTTTGCCAGTCATTGAAACCAAACTCCCTGGCATATAGTTTACAGAATCCATTCTTTCCCCTTTTTGGAAAGTCAGAACAATACTCGCCCTTCTCTAGCCCCATGGCACCTCTCAATTCTCCATGATCTTTCAAAAATCGCTAACCACAAATCAGCTGTCAGTCACCTCTGCCAATCCTTTCAGTTCCCTAAGATGTCTGCCATGGCTTGGTGACTAGAACTCATGCAGGGCAGCTGGTGATCTCTTAGTACAATCCTCATTTATCTTGGATATCTACTTCCTCGTAACCATTTTTTATTGTCCTTTTCCATCCAAAGGTTGTATTCCCCTTTACACAAAAAGGGACAGGGACTGGACATATGGTTCAATTAATATAGGGAATTCCCAGGTGAGGAAATTCCATTTGTCAAGGCAGGTTGGCACCTCTCCATAACTTACAATCCTAGAAAGCTCAGAACCTAGGGGACTAAGAGGCTAAGAGATTTGCCCATAGACTAGCAATACTATAAAGGGAAGAATAGCAGTTAAAACATGCCAAAATAAACAAGAGAAAAAAATTCAGTACTTGTCAAGAGGTGGGAACTTCCTTAATTTAAGGCCACCTCTCTACCTGCCTCGCCCTGCAGAACAGGAGTTGAGTAGTGACGCTTCTTCCCCATCATCCTTTACCATTATTCCCCATCACTCAACCCATTGATCCCCCTTGTCTCTCAATATGCCTTAAAAACAACACCCTGTTGTCATTCTTAGCTTTTGCCTCAATTCACTCCGATTATTAGTAAACATGTTATTTTTATAAGACCATGCCATGTATCTGTTTTCATTCTCCATCTCTCACTCTTGATTCTATCTGCTTTATTTCCTTTAAAAACCAGAACAAAATCCAACCCTAAATTGATAGACAAGTTGCCTGTGCATCAACGTGGGCTCCACCTTATCAGATTTGTTTCTCTTTGTGTCTTCGGAATTTCGTTTTTGAGAGCTTTCTATCCCAGCTGGGTTGGCTTCTCCTGTAGAATTTGAGACCATGAAACCCTCCCTATGCCTTTTCTGAACCCTTAGAAATATCTTCTCCCTAAAAGTACATGTCATCAGGCTTTCCTCTTCTCTATCATAAATTCTCAGAATCATTGGTCCCCTCCTCTCCAGACTCCCATCATTTCCACCCCCGAGCAACCTGTTTCTCCTTGTCAGTGAAAATCAGCGCAAAGGTTCTTCCATCTCTTGAAGGTTGAAATTATCATTAAGGCAATTAATTTATTAGCTGTTCTGCTTTTGGCAGAGAAAGAATGCTCTAGCAGATGTCTGGGTAATGAAATTCCCTCATCCCCCATCAAGCCTGTGTGCCAAACTTGGGATGTGCCCCCAAACTCTTCATCTCTTTCCTCTTCCTGTCCTGGTGGTCTATAGCATGCCTCAGTGGTGCTGTCCTGTCTTCTTGCCTAAATTGATCTTCACTCAAATGCTTTCCTCTATGCTTCCTTCCCCTCCCAGATTCCTGGATTTCCTCGTATAACTGTATTTTTATTGTACCCACTGCCACACCTATGCCCCCTTTTTACCTATCCTATCTGTTTTCAAGAAGGTACATCTTGCCAGAACTACATCCCACTCATTGGTCTCATCCCACCAACTTTCAGCTAGACTTGAAATTGAGGGCACTAGATAGTCCAGGGGTGGGGACCCTATGGCCTCAAGGCCATGTGTGGCCTTCTAGGTCCTCAAGTGTGACTCTTTAACTGAATCCAAACTTCACAGAACAAATCCCCTTATGTGGTCCTGGGGACCACAAATCCTATGAGGCCTTAATCATTTATGCGTGTGTGTGTGTATATGTATATATGCGCTTGTGTGTGTACACATATATTTGTGTGTGCGTGTATATATGTATATATGTGTGTATATATATTATCACACACAAATATATATACATCTATATACACACACATACATGCATTTTTTCTCCAGTTTTGGCATATCTTCACTGCTGTTATTTCCTTACATTGTGACTGCTCTGATGTATCTGGTTCAGTGGATAAATGTAGGTAACTTTTACCCTCCCTCTTCCTTTTCAATTTAAAGCCCTTTTGAGTAGATTTTGTTGTGTCATCAACTTAGAATTGGAAGTGACCAGTGCCATCCAGCCCCCTCATTTTACAAAGGAGGGGGAAGGGGAGAGAATAAGCATTTATAGAGCACCTCAGGTACTGTGCTAAGGACTTTTTACACATGTTGATCCTCAAGCAAAGTAACTATTATTATTTTACAGTTGAGAAAAGTAAGGCAAACAGGGTTAAGTGACTTGTCCAGGGTCACCCAGCTAGGAAGTGTATGAGGCTGGATTTTAACTCAGGTATTCCTGACTCTAGGCCCAGTGCTCTATCATCTGAGGATGAGGAAATGAAGAAACAGATGAGGAAATGAAGAAATGAATGAGGAAACTGAGTCCCAGAGAAGAGAAGAGATTTGCCCAAGGCAGAGCTAAAATTAGAACCTAAGTCCTTTGAGTTTAAATCTTGGTGTTTTGGGTTTTTTAAAATTTCCCTCACTGTATCACACAATTCCCATAAAGGAATATTTAAAGAGGGCAGACATAGGGGTTGACTGTTGACAGAGGATCATTCATTTTTAAAAAAAGATTTTATTGATGCTTTAAAAAATATATTGTGGTCATTTACAGATATATCACCTACCCCTAAATTCTCAGTGAACCCTCTAGTAAAGCAAAACCTATTGGAGCCCATCTGACAAAAAACACCACATTCCGTGTCTGTGGTTCTCCACCTCTCTCTGATGAAGGGAGTCCCATTGCATCGTACAGAATATTCTCTGGAACCAAGTTTAGTCACCACAATTACTCCGAGGTCAAAGTTCTTCAGCACCCTTTTCATTTGCATTATGGCAAGAGCGGAATTCATTGTGCTGGCAGATTATGAACTGTCCTCATTTAAGAACAACCCGTTTTTGCAAGGACTCTCTCTGTCTCTGTCTCTGTCTCTGTCTCTGTCTCTCTCGCTGTCTCTGTCTCTGTCTCTGTCTCTCTCTCTGTCTCTGTCTCTGTCTCTCTCTGTCTCTCTGTCTCTCTGTCTCTGTCTCTCTCACTGTCTCTGTCTCTCTCTCTGTCTCTGTCTCTGTCTCTGTCTCTCTCGCTGTCTCTGTCTCTCTCTCTGTCTCTGTCTCTGTCTCTCTCGCTGTCTCTGTCTCTGTCTCTCTCTCTGTCTCTGTCTCTGTCTCTCTCACTGTGTCTGTCTCTGTCTCTGTCTCTCTGTCTCTGTCTCTGTCTCTCTCGCTGTCTCTGTCTCTGTCTCTGTCTCTCTCTCTGTCTCTGTCTCTCTCTGTCTCTGTCTCTCTCTCTCTCTCTCTCTCTCCTCTCTGTCTCTCTCTCAAATGTTCTCTCTCTCTCTCTCCTTCTGTTCTCTCTCTCTCTTTCTCTTTCTCTCTCTTTCTCTCCGTGGCTTAGCTTCGAAGATTCCCCTTCCCCCTCCACCGTTGCTTCAGGGCAACTGCCCAGAGCAGAATTGGTGGAGTGGTGAGAAGGGATTGGCCCAAAGGGGAGCAACTCATCATTTCTTGACTTGCCTTAATGACAATTTCGTTTTCCAAAGGCGGGGGAACCAAGGGGAAAATTCTATTTTGGATCTTATTCTCACTAACAGGGAGGAACTTCTTCTTTTTGTAAATGATAATAACTAGCATTGGGGACTCGAGGAGGGTAAACGTCCAGATTTTCCAAAAGGGAAAGAGGATGAAATCTGAAAATCATGGGCCAGTGACCTTGATTCTGATTCCTAAAAATACTCTGAAATAGATTATTAAAGAGGAGGTTAAAGATCATCTGGATTTAAGAAAAAAAAAAACCAACAGGGATTATAAAGAACCACCATGGTTTCATGCAGGGATGTGCTGGTAAATGTTCTGACAACTGATCCAAAAAAAAGTGCAGGGGTGGCTAGGTGGCACAGTGAATAGAGCACTGGCCCTGGAGTCAGGAGGACCTGAGTTCAAATGTGACCTCAGATACTTCTCTCTCTCTCTCTCTCTCTCTCTCTCTCTTTCTCTCTCTCTCTCTCTCTCTCACACACACACACACACACACACACACACACACACACACACACACACACACACACTAGCCGCGTGACCTTGGGCAAGTCACTTAACTCCAATTGCCCTACCTTCCCCCCTCCAAAAAGCAAAAAAAAAAAAAAAAGTGCAGGAAATACTTTTAAGTTTAAACCTGCAGGAGGATTGGAGTTCAAATCCAGCCTCAGACACTTATTAGCTGTGTGATTCTGGGCAAATCACTTAACCTTGATTGCCTCCAATAAAAAAAAAAGTTTTATTCTCCATTATTAACATTTTTCTCCATCATTTTCTTAAGTCTAGATGATCCACGAAACAACAAATTAAGCCTTGGTTGTTAGTCTGCCAATTCCAAAGGTGTAAATGCTCACCCTGAAAATTTAACAAGTGGCTTCCCAGGACAGTCTGAACAGCTTCCAGCAGACCACTGCAAGAACCAAACATGACACACAACCCTGTCTGGCCCCCATGCCTAGAATTTCCCTTCTCCTCTTCTCCACCTCTGGCTGTCTCTGGCTTCCTTCAAGTCTCTGGTAAAATCTCACCTTCTCTAGGAAGCCTTTCCAGATCTCCCTTAATTCCAGCGCATTCCCTCTGAGATGATCCCTTCTTTACCCTACATATACCTCATTTGTACAAAGTTGCTTACATGTTGTCTCCCCCATTAGGTGGAGAGCTCCTTGAGATCAAGGGCTGTCTTTTGCCTTTTTTCCATCCCTCAATACTTAGCACAGTGCCTGGTATACAGTAAACACTTAATTGATGCTTGCTGATGTCACTTATGACCTTGGGCACCACACTCAGGCCAGCATCTTTTAAACGGGAAATCACAGTGTCCCAATGACTCTCTGTGAAACATATTCCCCGTAGGAGAATTATAAATTCCTACTTACACTGGCATCCAGGTAGCTTGGTGTAGGACAGAATTCCTGGCCTGGAGACAGCAAGACCCCAGTACAAATCCTCCCTCAGACACTAGCTGTGAGATCCTGGTCAAGCCATTCAACCTCTGTTGCCTTGGTTTCCTCATCTGTAAAAAGCACCCGCCTCACAGGGTAAAATGGTGTATGTACAGTGCTATGCAACCCTTTAAGTGTTATATATCATTGTATAAATGTTATGATTATTTTCTCTTCTGATAAGATTGCTAAACTAATGGGTTGGAAAATGCGGCAGATATCACTTGTTTAGATTTTAGTAGAGCAACTGATTAAATCTTTCATGATAGTCTGATGGAAAAGATTGAGAGAGAGTGGCCTAGATTATAATACAGTTAAATGCTTTAGGCCCTGGGGAAGGGCTGGGTTCCAAGGGGAGCTCACAGCCACTGTCTCCTGTCAGCTCAGAAGGCCTCCAGTGGAGGTTCCCAGGATTCTTGTATTTGACTCGCTACTGGGGGACATTTTTATTAGTGACTTAGATGAGGGCAGAGATGGTGTGCTCAGCACATTTGTAGATGGCACACAGCTAGCTGGGAGGGAAAACTAACACAACACAACACAACACAACACAACGCAACGCAATAACTAAGACATGGCCAGGATCCATAGGATCCTTCACAGCCCAGATTAGAGGGGTCACATACAATGACTAGAGACAATCCGTGGGAACCAGATTAAAATGTAATTGGTAAATGTTGAACAAAATAAATAAGAATGCAAGAAAATATAGATGATATTACATTTTAGGGCAGGTAGGTGGTGGCTCAGTGAATAGGGTGCCAGGTCTGTAGTCAGGAAGACCTGAGTTCAAGTGTGATCTCAGATGCTGGCTGTGTGACTCTGGGCAAATCACTTGACCCTGTTTGCCTCAGTTTCCTCACCTGTAAGATGAGCTGGAGAAGGGGATGACAAACCACTCCAGGATCTTTGTCAAGAAAACCCCAAATGGGGTCACTGAAACAACTCAACAAAAATATTACATTTTAAGACTATGTCAATTAATTAATTAATTAATGCTTACTGATTTGGCTTATGACCTCAGGCCTACAGGGATCCTTATGTATGACTTAGGATCCCCCATTTCTTTTCGAGTTTGACTTCTCTAGAACATTGGGTTGAACCTAGTGAAATGGAATTCTATAGGGATACACGTAAAGTCTTATGCTTATATTAAAAGCATCAATTTCACGATTTCAATATGGGGGCTGCATGGGTAGACAGCAATTTGTCTTAAAAAAGAAAAAGATCTTGGGTTTTTGGTCTGCAGTGGAGATGCTATGCTATGTGATAGTCCAAAAGCTCATGGGGTCTTGAGCTGCATTAAGAAAAGCACAACTTCCAGGAATAAGGATCTTATAAGCCCTTTAATCCTCTGCCTTGGTCTGACTATATCTGAAGAATTGTGTTCAGTTCTCAGTGTCATGATGTAGGGAGGGCATTGAGAAGTCAATCAATCAATAAGCATTTATTAAACTCCTACTGTGTGCAAGGCACTTTGCTAAGCACTGGGGATATCTGGATATGAAGAAAGGTAAGCTGGAGAATGTCCAAAGTAGGTCAGGCTGGAATGGTGAAGGGTCTTGAGTCCATATCATATGAGTAACGGTTAAAGGAACTAGCAAAATTTAGCCTGGAGAGGGGAAGACTTGGGGGCTATGATGGCTGTTTTCAAGTATTTGAGGGATTAAATTTGTTCTGTATGGCCCCCAGAAGGCACAACCAGGAATTATGGGTAGAAATTGCAAAGAGGCATTTTAGGCATGATGGAAGAAGAAATATCTTATCATTAGAGCTTCTCAAGAGTGGAATGGGCTGACCCAGGGTCCCCCTCCCCCCCTTGGAGGTCTTTAGTCAGAGGCTAGATAACCATTTGTTGGGTACGTTATGGTGGGGATTCCTTTTGTGTGTCAACTGAGTGGGATGGTCTCTGAGGACCCCCAATTCAGAGTAAGTTTTCTTATAATGGATGTTAGAAATCATTGTTAGATTCAAGTATATTCTCCCTGAAGGCATTAGTTGGTTCTGAGAAAACAAGACATTATTAGGTAAACCATTGTTACAAGGGGTAGTTATTTAGAAAGATATAAAGTTGTAATGGTCCATAAACAGTACATAGGCTGGGAGGTACTGGCACACCCTGAGATAGGCATTATCACTGACTCTCCCCCTAAGTGGAAGGGCACATCTGGTCCTTGTCTTAAGCACAATCATGAAACAATGTCACCTTGTGTTGATTTATCAGGGTTTGGTAATAATGCATTGGCACTACTGCTGTGAAACACTGTTAGTTGGGGCAACATCATGAACTGTGCAATATTATAATTAATTAATCATTATCATCATATCATATGATTATTATAATCATAAATAATGATTAATTAAGCTTTTGTGAGCTTACCTGGGGACTTGATAATCAGTTGTAACAAATTCTATGGGAAAACATGGTCCAATTCAAATGATCTGTTGACAAATGAATCTGCTTCTAAACTAGCCTATATAATACAAGTCTGTTTCCTCTGCTGACCAAGAGAATCCTATTTCTTGGAATTCCAGTAAGAGGCTTTTTCTTTTCACCTGTAAGGCTGTCTAAGGGCATGAGTCCTAAAGGCCTTATAGAAAGATTCCAAGTTTTATCATTTTCCAAAGCCTCACAGTCTAAAGGCTAATCATTCGAAAATGACTGACTCTGGTCATGAGCTACCTTGTTGTACTGAATGAATCTGTATTTGATGCATCTGATCCACATATAGAAAAACCTGATGGATAAACACTAAAATTTACATCTGTTTCCACTATAATGGATAACAACCTAGTCTTTCCAAGCCTCCAACCAAATAAATTCTTACCAGTCCTTGTTAGGGGCGCTCTATCTCAGGCTAGGATCCCACTATTCCATTAAGTCATGGTCCAAAAATCTAACTCCCATTCTTAGACATCACCTTCTTAAGGAATCATTCCAAAATTTGCTTCCTTTTCTGCATTGTTTGGCTTTCTCCAACAAGAGTGATGAAAATATAACCTGTGCCACTAAGCCACAGACATCATAGTCTTGGGCAGTGTTCCCTAGATACTTCTTGGCAATATCATTTGTGCCTACATAAATCACTAGGACTGAGTAATACTTACCCAGTTTGAAAAGTTTTGGAAAGTTCTCTGTCATCTTCTGGATACATGTCCTGGGAAGATAATAGATTTTTCTACTGAAGTTAGTAGAACAATAGTACAATTAGTACAAACAATTAGTTGTCCCTAATATTGGTGGAGCTATGAATTGGTCCAGCCATTCTGAGAAGCAATTTGAAACTGTGCCCAAAAAGTTACTAAACTGTGCATACTCTTTGACCCAGAAATACCATTACTAGCTCTATACCCCAAAGAGATCAAAGAAAGAGGAAAAGAACCCATATGTACAAAAATATTTATAACAGATCTTTTTATGGTGGCAAAGAACTGGAAATTTAGGGGATGCTCATCAGTTGGCTGAATCAGAATGGCTCAACAAATTTGGTATATTAACATAATGGAGTACTATTGTGTTTCAAGAAATGATGGTTTTAGCGAAACCTGAGAAGACTTGCATGAACTGATGCAAAGTGAAGTTAGCAGAACCAGGAGCACAATTTACACAATAGCAACCACACTGCAAAGGCAAACAACTTTGAAGACTTAAGAACTCTCATCAATGCAGTGACCAACCACATTTCCAAAGGATTCATGATGAAGCTTGTTACCCACCCCCTGACACATAGATGATGGACTCTATTCTAGGAAGTGAACAATTCTTTGGATCCTGACTGTGTCATCTGTTGTATTAGTTAACGCTCCCAGCTTTGTGCTACCTGCAAATGTGATGGAGCGCATATTGGAGATGCACGATGTGATGAATGAAATGTAGAGGTGGGCCAGACCATAATAGGTAGGTGTATTTGGAACAGGTTGAGAGAGTCTATCCCAAAAGTTATCGCTGGTGTCTCAGTGTTAACTTGAGAGGAACTCCCTATTGGATTGCCACAGGGATCTGTGCTTGACCTGGTAATAAATGAATGGATAAGTCGATAAATTTAGCCTAAATCAGTAACTAGAACACAGTCAGCTAAGTGGAACAGTGGATAGAGTGCCAGACCTGGAGTTAGGAAAACCTGAGTTCAAATTTGACCTCAGACACTTACTAATTGTGTGACCCTAGACAAATCACTTCTCCCTGTTTACCTCAGTTTCCTCATCTGTAAAATGAGCTGGAGAAGGAAATGGCAAACCACTCTGGGATCTTTGCCAAGAAAACTCCAAATGGGGTCACAGAGAGTTGAACATGACTGAAACAACTCAACAACAGCACAGGTATAATAGACATACTTATCAAATCTACAGTTGACAGAAATCCAAGAGGGATGACCAATATACTGTATGACAGAATCAAGATCCAAAAAAGATGTCAACAGACATGAAGATAGCATCTAATAGGGATCTGTATAAAGTCCCACGCTTGGATTAAAAAAATTCAACTTTACAAGTACAACATGGGGGAACCCTGATTAGATGTACCGAAAAAAAAACATCTGAACTACAAGCTCAAGATGAGTTGACAATGTAATATGGCTGCCCTAAAAAGATAACTCCATCTTAAGTTGCATTAAGATACATGTAATCTCCAGGATGAAGGAGTAGGGGCTAGTCACTCTTTCCTCTTCCCCAGCTAGACGACATCTACAGTATTTAAGAAAGACTTTGATAAACTGGAGAGTGTCCAAAGGATGGCAAAGCAACTGGTCTGGGGAATGTTCTCAAGATCAGATCACATGAGAATCAGGCAAAGGATGAAGGGATTGCTTGGACAGTAAAAAAGAAGGCTTAAGGAGACATAAATATTGTCTCCAATATTTTAAGGGCTTTCACATGGAAAAACTTCAGCATACAAAACTAGAAACAGTTGTAACATATCTTCATTTTTTTCACTTATCTCCATTCTCTCACTGTCTACTGGTTCATCTGCTACTGCTTTACACACGTGCCCATGGCGCCTCCATCCTTCAGAAACATGATTCCCCCAGCTCCTGCTAACTATCAGCATGCAATCTTTTCTTCCCTTTGTGGTTGGTTTCTCAAAATGGCCATCTATAATAGGTGCTTCCACTTTCTCTCCGCTCACTGTCTCCTTAAATCTGGTTTCTGACTTTGTCATTCCACCAAAACTCTACAAAATTACCAATAATCTCTTAGTTACCAAATCCAATGGCTTTTTCTCTGTGCTCATTCTCCTCGACCTCTCTGCAGCCTTTGATACTGTGGCTCACCCTCTCCTCCTTGATACTCTCTTGTCTCTAGGTTTCCAGCGCACTACTCTCTCCTGGTTCTCCTCCTGCCTCTCTGACCATTCCTTCTCTGTCTCTTTTGATAGCTCCTCCTCCAAATCATGCCCTCTAATCATAAGTATCCCTCAGGGTTCTGTCCTGGCCCATTTTCTCTTCTCCCTCTTTACTACTTCACTTGGTGATCTCATCAGCTCCCATGGATTTAATTACCATCTCTATGCTGATGATTCTCAAATCTATCTTTCCTGCTCTAACCTCTCTGCTGACCTACAGTCTTGCAACTCCAACTGCCTTTCAGACATCTCAAATTAGATCTCTAGTAGACATCTGAAACTCAACATGTGCAAAACTGAATTCATTATCTTCCTCCCTAAACCTCCACTCCCACCCCTCCTAGCTTCCCTATTACTGTCAAGGACAACATCATCCTCCCGCTCTCCCAGGCTCACAACCTAGTTATCACTTCTGGACTCCTCACTCTCACTCCCCATATCCAAACTGAAACCAAAGCCTGTTGATTTCACCTTTGCAGCATGTCTCAAATATGCCCCCTTCTCTCCTTTGACACTGCCACCCCTTTGGTGCTCTCTCTCTCTCTCTCTCTCTCTCCTCTCTCTTCTCTCTCTCCTCTCTCTCTCCTCCTCCTCCTCCTCTCTCTCTCTCTCTCTCTCTCTCTCTCTCTCTCTCTCTCTCTTCTCTCTCTCTCTCTCCCTCCCTCTCTCCCTCTCTCTCCCTCTCTCTCTCTCTCCTTCCCTCCCTCTCTCTCTCCTTCTCTCTCTCCCTTTCTCTCTCTCTCTCCTCTTCATTTATTTATTTTTAGTTTTCAACATTCACTTTTATAAGATGTTGAGTTTCAGATTTTTTTCTCCCTTCCTTCCCTCCCCCATGCACAAGACAGCAAGCAATCTGATAGGGGTTATGCATGTACAACCATATTAAACACATTTCCACGTTAGTCATGTTGTGAAAGAAAAATCAGAACAAAAGGGAAAAAAACCACAAGTTATAAAAAACAAACAAAAAAAGAGAAAAAGTAGTCTGCTTCAATCTGCGTTCAGACTCCATGGTTCTTTCTCTGGATGTGACAGCATTTTCCATCAGGAGTCTTTTGGAATTGTTTTGGATCATTGTATTGCTGAGAAGAGCAAAGTCTATCAAAGTTGGTCATCACACAATATGGTGCAGGCTCTCTTGATTTCATTCTTTGGACTATTGCAGTAGGGAGGGCAGCTAGGTGGCGCCATAGTGCACCTACTCCTTCATCCTGAGTTCAAATCCAGCCTCAGACACTTAATAGCTGTGTGGCCCTGGGCAAGTCACTTAACCCTGTTTGCCCCAGTTTCCTCATCTATAAAATGAGCTGGAGAAGGAAATGGCAAACCACTCCAGTAACTCTGCCAAGAAAACCCCAAGTGGGGTCATGAGGAATCAGACACAACTGAAACAACTGAACAGCAACAACTTTTCTGTAGGCTGACCTGCCTCAAGTCTCTCCCCACTCCAAACCACCCTCCATTTGGATGCCAGAGTGATTCTCCTCAAGTATGGTTCAGCTATGTCACTCATCTACTCAATAAATTCCAGTGGCTCCCTATTACCATTAGTATCAAATATGAAATGCTCTGTGTGGCATTCGAAGCCCTTCATTACATGGCCCTTTCCTACCTTCCCAGTCTTCTTACATCTTACTCCCCACCACATATGCTGTGATTCAGTAACACTGACCTTCTGACCACTCTACAAATAGCACCCTTCTCTCCCAGGTCCAGGCCTGGAATGCTCTCCCATCTCCACTTACTGGCTTCCCTGGCTTTGAGTCCCAACTACAATCTCATCTTCCATAGGACAACTTTTCCAGTCCCTTCTAATTCTAGCGCCTTCCCCCTTTTTATCATTCCCTATTTACCCGTATGTATCTTGTTTGTACACATTTGTTTGCCTGTCATCTCCCCCATTAGACCATGAGTTCCTTGAGGGCAGGAATTGTCTTTTGCCTTTTTGCACCCTCCGAAATTAAGACAGCACCTAGCACACAGTAGGCATCTAATAAATGTTTATTGACTGGACATTGTAAAGAGGCAAATTTAGGCTTGGTACACCGAAAACCTTCCTAATAATTAGAGCTGTTCCAAGATGGAATGAGCTAGCTGGAAAGGCAGTGAGTTCCCCCTCACTAGAAGTCTTTAGGAGAAGGCTGGATGGCCACCAATACTTAGGAAAAGAGATTCTTGCTGGGAGAGAATCGAGGTTGGAGTAGAAGGCTCCTGTGGTTCCTTCTAGCTATGAGATTCTCGGAGTTTGTGAAGATATAGATACACTCACCACTTCCCCAACAAAATTCACCACCATTCGCACCCATTCCCAAACCATTTGACCCCTGATCTGCTATTGCTGCCCAATCTGCTCCTGAGTGCCACTCAGAGGGACAGAGTAAATTTCAAAGGAGTAAACAGATATGTGCTCCAAAGACTCTAGTCCTTTCCATAATATAATGAGTCATGCAATCGCCCATGGGGATCCCATAGCTAAGGAGTACACCTTCTTGAGCAGAGAAGCAGAGAGGTCTTCAGAGAAAGCTCCAAGGGCAAGAGGCTGGTACCAAGGGGAAGTCTAGGGATTATAGGCATGTCAGTAGGCAGAGATGCCTGTTGATTGGCACTGGGAAGGAGGAAGCATGGGGTCTTTGGTGCGGTAGGTGGTCAGGCAGAGGGAAAACCAGTTTGAGGACAGGACTCAAATCCCATTGCCCACTCTGCCTCAGAAAGGGATTCCAAACCATTGGCTAGATCCCTAGTTCTCTTCCAGTGGTCAATGGTCCCTTCCAACTCTGAAAGATGGTTTTATGGGTACTCTTATTCCAATATTCTTTGACTCTGGATTGGGCATGGGGCCCAAACATGTCTGATTTGTCTCAGTAACTTGTCAAAGATCTGAGCCAAGGATTTATCTTGAAAAGGAATTTCAAGGTTTCTGAGACATGAAGGAATTCAGGTCTTATACTCAGCTTATACCCAGCATACCCTTTCTGTCCCCACATGTGTGGATTTGGGTCGGGGGAGTCTCTAATTCTGCGTCTTCCTTCCATTGAAGACCACTAGCTAAAGGCCAGGCAACCTGGATGGTCTTGCCTCCACTTCGAAGCCTGTAGCATCCCCTGCCTACCTCTGTGGTAGAAGTGTGGCACCACTGCAGCCAAATCCAACCCTACTCTATACCTCTCATCCTTCATGGAACTAGGTGAGAGGAGCCTGTGTTATTGGACCCAAGGAAAAATGGAAGACTTTTTGCCAAAGGAAAGGCAAACCCCTCACCAGAAAACTGGATCAGCTGATCCCAAGAGTTTTCCCACTCCAAGGACCAGAACTCTTCCTAACTTATCCCCATCTCTTTCTCTCCCCATCTCACAGATGGCGCGACCAATCCAGGTGAAGCCTGCGGACAGCGAGAGCCGTGGAGGTAATTGTCATCTTTTTTGTTCTCCTACCCACTTGCTTCCCTTGCCAGGGGGGTGGGGTTTATGGAAATTTCACTTAAGGATAAACTTAGGGCTCCCACCCCCAGGGCAAGGCTTAGTCCTGATACCCTGTGGCCATCTGTGATATACAATAACCGGCTCTCTGGCTCTTCTCCGGACTTCGATTTGGATAATGGGGTTCTCAGTTCCTGTTTCTTCCATCCCTAGGTGGGGGGGGGGTCCACTCAGGTCTGGCTGTTGTGAATTATATTTGTCTCTTCAGCCCCTGAACCCCAAGTCTCTTGGCCTCTACAGTTCTCTTAGTCCCTCAAGCCCCTTGATCCCCCCAGTTCCCACAGATGCCTTGCCTCAGCCCTCCAGACCCCAGCAGTTTTCTTAGTTCTTCAGGCCCCTGCCTCCATGGTCCTTCCAGCCCCTCAGTCCTTTGGTCCCCTTTCCTTCTCTCCAAGTGCTGCCCTACATCTTCATGGACCATACCTCCAAGACTTACCAAGACTACCTGGATTCTGTGAAAAAGAGACAATGTTCCCTAGAAGGACCTTGCATTTGGATTCAGGAGATGTGGGTTCAAATCCCAGCCCTGCCACTGACAGCCCGAGGCCCCAGTTCCTGTCTCTATAAAATGAGACAGTTTGACAATATGGTCATGAAGGACCCTTCCAATTTGGAAGTCTGAGATCCTGTGAAAGAAATGTTACTTTGAACCAGGCTTCGCAGAAGAAGCAGCCTTTGTCAGATAGGGTCTGGATAGTTTGATTTGGAAAATATGGACCCCATGTAACTGGGGGAAGAATAAAATGTCAAATTAAAAGTCAAAGAGAAAGGAAGAAAAATACGGGTCCCTTCCACATACCGCGTACAGAAATGCGTGGCAGGAGCAGCCCCCACACCCTCCAACTCCCATCACGCCTTGTTGGCCAGCAAGTCCTTCCTAGGCAGGGAGGGCCCTTCTGAGGGCCGAGCGTGGCTAACGGGAAGAGGGACCATTCATAAAGCAGGTGAGATTAGGGGGAGGGAACAGAGAGGAGGACGGGAAGGAGGAGCAGCCCAGGGCCTGGTCGGCCAGGGTCATGCTGCCTAGCTAGGCTCCGTGGCCAGTGTGCCTTGGCCTGAATTCTTTAGCCTTTACTTCACACACAGGCTAGAAGTCAGGTCTGCCTTCCTCATTCATCCCATCCCAGGTGCCTCTCCCTTCCCAGCTTTCAAGCAGCACCTGCGAAGAGCTCTCACCTGGCGGGGGGTGGGGGGGAGGGCGGCGCTTAGCGGGTGGCAAGGTTCTTGTCTAGGCCATTCCCAAGTTAGGCGAGTGGGCAGTTGACATAACCTGTCAGTGTCGTAGCACAGAAAATAGAGGCAATGTCCCTTTCCCACTCCACCCCAGAGGATTTCTTGGAGGACAGCATTTTGTAAACTGTTTGTTATTGTAGAAATGAAAGCTTTCCTCCTCCTCCTCCTCCTCCTCCTCCTCATCATCATCATCATCACTACCCCCTCCTGCTTCCCCCCCCCCCCAAGCCTTCTCCATCCCTGGGGAAGCAGCTGTTTCAGGAATGATGGGGAAGCAGCGAGGAATGTCCTGCCTTTAGGGCACCTCATCCTCGGGCAACAGGTCCCATCAGACCTCCTTAGAAGGGGTCAGCCATCCCAGCCTAAAGGGCAAAGGAAGGTGGAACCTAGCTGGGCATGGCGGTGGGTATCTAAACCTACCCCTTGCCTTGAAGAAATGCAAGAGAATCCCAGCCCAGGCTGTTTCCCCAACTCCCCCGGCCCCTGTCACCCTCCAAGTTGCTGCTGGAGAGGCACAGAACCCCAAATAGATGCTCAGCCTTCACAGACCCTGCCGTTATCCATGGGGAGAGATGAAGGCCAGTGAGAGCGTCCCTTAAGGAGTCAGAGGTTCCTCATCTCCAAGGAGAGGGAGGGGCTTTGCCTCAGATGTCTCCCTGGATGTAGAGGACAAAGGTATATACCAGGAGAGATGGATACGGGGGGGAAAGGTTGCCCCGGGGATTTCTGGGCAGTGAAGCCCCTTCCCCACTCTGGCTGCCTCCTTAACACACTGGTCTGCACCGAGAGAGGGGGGACGGCAGCTGAGCTCCCCGAGCGGCTCAGGG
Organism: Pseudochirops corinnae; assembly: GCA_028646515.1. NCBI lineage: Eukaryota > Metazoa > Chordata > Mammalia > Diprotodontia > Pseudocheiridae > Pseudochirops > Pseudochirops corinnae. The sequence continues at coordinate 313,119,744 of CM053587.1, read as the reverse complement.
CTCGCCCCCCTTTTCCAGATCCTCTTTTCTGTCTCTGCCTCCCACGGTTCAGACCTTCACCCTCTAATATTCCCTGTCAGGGCTCCATCAGATGAGATGCTCTTCTCGCCTCGAAGCCCTCCACTTCCTCCCCCCACCCCAGCCAATCCCACCAATGACTGACAAGGATAGGTTTCCATGGCAATGCAACTCAACATTGAGGGAGGAGAAGAGAAAATGTTCCTGATTGCTGGACAGCGCAGGAAATTGCCAGACCAAGGAGGGAAAAAAGTGGGGGTTGGGGGGGGGGGGAGATGGTCAGGTGACTCTGAGAACCAATAGGAGAGGGCACCCATGCCCACTCCCTCCCCTGGGTTTATACCCGATGCCTTCCCCCTGCCTTGGCAGCAAACAGGCCAACCTGTTGACTCCATAGTGAAAAGCTAGTTTAGGTGGTGGAGCAGGCATAGGAGGATGCCTGGACAGGGGACAGGCATGTGGGGATGTGCCCTCTCCAGGCATCCTAGAGCTGAGGCTCCTGGTAGAGTCTCTGTCCTTGGACTACATGGAGGAATCCAGGCCTGATAATCTGGAAGCCCAGATTCTATTCCTGGTTCTCTCTGACCTGGGGCAAGTCCCTTCCTCTCTTGGAATCTGCGCAGCCCCCCCCCCCCCGCCCCCCGTAAAATAAAATTGGACTAAATGTTCTCTAAACTATCTCTTAGCTTTGACATTCTCTGTTCTAAGAACCCTCCCAGCCCTGACATCCCTTGTTCTAAGGGTCCTCCCAGTTCTGACATCCTGGGTTCTAAGGGCCCTCCCAGCTCTGACATCCTGGGTTCTAAGGGCCCTCCCAGCTCTGACATCCCTTGTTCTAAGGGTCCTCCCAGCTCTGACATTCTCTGTTACATTTTCTAAAATCCTGTCTAAGCCCAGTAACCTGAATTCTACATTCTAAGGTCACTTCCTACTTTGATGTTCTATCCTTAGGCGACTCTGTGGTAGACAGAACCCCAAAGACAAGAAAGGAGGGGAGGTGTGGCTAGACAAGAAATTTAACCGAAAAAGGTGAGGGTTCTGATGGACCCTCATGATGAATTAGCAGTGGGATGTTGAGGTCTAAAAAAGCAAATCTCTATTGTGTCCGGGAATCAGGGAAGGGGGTCTCGTTCTGCCCTGGCCTGACTGTGCCTTATTTGGAATACTCTGTGCAGTTCTGGGCCCTGCATTTTAAGAAGGAGGCTGGTAAGCTGGAGAGCCAATAGAGGAAGCCAACCAGGATGTTGAAGGACCTTGCAATTAGTCCATGTGAGAATCAGGGAAGAGGAATATTTAGCCTGGAGAAGGGAGAGAGGAAAAGGATTTATGTGGTGCCTATTATATGCCCGGCACTGTGCTAAACCCTTTACAAATATTAACTCATTTGATCTTCACCAACAACCTTTTAAGTAGGTGCTATTATTATACTCATTTTGGGGCTGAAGAAGCTGAGGGACTTGCCCAAGGTCACACAGGAAGGGCAGATGTGAAGCACGTCCTTCCTGAGTCTAGGCCCAGCAATCTACCCATTGCACCACTGGCTTCCACCTAGAAGACAAGACTTGTTATTCTTCAAGTCTTTGGAGGGTTTTCATTGGCGAGACCCTAGAAGGCAGAACCAGAAGCTAAGGGTGGAAGTTAGAAGGAAGCCAGTTGAGACTTGATGTCAGGAAAAACATTTCCTGAGGATGGGGGGAGGTCCCACGAGAAGGGGCTGCCTCAGGGGCTGGTGGAACCCCTCTGTGTTGGAGGTCTTCAAGGGCTGGTGGGCCACTTGCCAAGGATTTTGTGGATGGGGGATTCTTGTCCCCGTGCAGACAGAATCAGGTGGCCATGAGTCTTCTTCTGACTCTGAGATGCTGTGATCTAGAGATGAGGACCTGAGAGGAGAGAAATTCAGATGAGCAGAGCCACTTGGGGGAATGTCCTGCAAGGACGGGTGTCAGAGGCCACCTTGCTGGGCCCATTCTTGCCAGCCCAAACCCTAAGCAAAGTTCTCCAGGGAGGTAGTATTAGTTTCCTTAGTAGTGAGGGGGCAGAATTGTTTGGCTTGGTCCCAGAAGACAGAAGCAGGAGCAATGAAGGGGATTTCTAGGAAGGCAGATTTCAGTTCAATATGAAAAAGAATGTTCTATGAGATGAAGTGGAGAAATACTGGATTTGGAATCCTAGTTGAGTTGAAATCTCAGCTGTGCCCCATATTCCTGGTGTGGCCTTGGGCAAGTCATTTCACTTTTGGGGGCTTCACTTGTAAAAGGAGGAAGCAGGGCTAAAAATCTTAAGATTCCTTCTGTGTGGAGTGAGGAGGACCTGAGTTCAAATTCAGTCTCAGACACTAACTGTAACAGCAATTAACCCCAATTGCTTCCAAAACCTCCCAAAAACCAAGATTCCTTCTCTGACCAATTAGAGCTCTCCCACAATGAAATGGGCTGAGCAGGAGGAAGTGAACTCCCCACTACTGGAAGTACCTAATGAGAGCCTGGAGGAACCCCAGTCAGGAATGAGATGCTGCTGCCTGGGACTGGTGACCTCTGAGAATGCCAGCTCTGGGATGCTAAGATTCTATGGCATTTTCTCCTTTCTGAGACGGAAAGAAAGAAGCCTGTCTCTTACTCCCCCCATGTCCCTGAGTCTGTGCCTCCATTGTCCTCCCCTGCCGCAGCCCCAACTGCCATCCCCTCCTCTTCTCTCTTGGGGCAGGTCTGAGGATAGTGGTCTAGCAAAGAGCATGATTAAAGGCCAGGCAGGAACTCCACTGGGGCATTACCTGCTCTGGGCTCCCTTGCCCAGTGCTGGGGTACCTGGCTCTGCTGAGGCTGATGTCTCCATCTCCCCCCACAGGGGACCGCAAGCTCTTCGTGGGCATGTTGAACAAGCAGCAGTCCGAAGAGGATGTTCTCCGGCTTTTCCAGCCCTTTGGGGTGATCGATGAGTGCACAGTGCTCCGGGGCCCTGATGGGAATAGTAAAGGTGCTACCTGTGCCCTAGAGGGGAGGGAGGGAGCCCATCACAGTCCTTTAGGGCATGCTGCTTGTCTGCCTGTCTGTCGATCTGTTTGTCCGTCCATCCACCTGTCCGCCCGTCTGCCTGTTCGTCTGCCTATCCATCCATCTGCCTGTCTGCCTGTTCGCCTGTCTGCCTGTCTGTCCAACTGTGCCTGGCTCTCCTCTGTCTGATCGTATCTGCTGGTCTCTGTTGTCATGTGGCTGCCTCAGTCTGCCTGGTTGATTTTATGTGATTGTCTGATGGCCTCTGTCTCTGCAGGGCTGCCCAGCCCTGGCCTCGTACTGACTGTCCCATCATACAGTTAAGTCTGTCCATCCATGCCTATGTGATGTCTGAAGCTTTTCCTCCCCCTCCCATTAGTCCACTAAGGCTTGAGAAGGGAAGGGGAAGAAAAAGGTAAGTCTGTCTCACCCTCCTATCTGTCCTTCCCTCTCTACCCCACACAGGCTGTGCCTTTGTGAAGTTCTCGTCACACACCGAAGCCCAGGCTGCCATCCATGCCCTCCATGGCAGCCAGACAATGCCAGTGAGTATGAGATGCCAGAGGTTTCCTCCCTTCCCTGGGGGATGGAAGGCGGGGAAGGGGGACACCAGGGCTACAGGTTGCCGGGTCCCTTCTGGTGCATCCAGGCTGGGCACATCCCAGATCCAGAAGATACGGCCTTTAATCCTGGCTTTGCTGCTGACCCAGTAGAGCTACACAAAGCTCCTTCTCTCTAAACCTCTATGTGCCCATCCTTTAGAGGTCACTGTCTCAATGGTTTCTGAGGCTTCTTCCAGATTCAGTGGTCTATGTATGAGACAAGTGAGGACCCCTGCCCTCAGAGAACTCACAGTCCCACAAAGGAATAAGACAGGATAACCAGGATACCTGATAGCATGGGAGAAAGGCCACAGGAGAGAGTCAGACTTAGGACTCAGAAGAGGAAGAGATTTCTTCTAGTCTAGGGTAGCAGGGAATGCTTCCCAGAGGAAACTGAATTGGGCCTTGAAAGATGGGGAGGATCTTGACAAGCGACGAGTAGGGAAGAGCGAAGGGAAGAATGAGGGCAAAAAGAGTATGATGCCTTCACATTTGCTAGAACTGATGGTACCTAGTAGGGAGCTGGAACAAGGTTGGAGAGGGATACTGGAGGAAGAGCAAAGAGGGCTTCGAATGGCAGACCAAAGAGTCTGGGCTTCCTGCCCATGGGCCTCAGCAGACCCAGGAAGGGTATGTGAACCGGGTAGAGACGTGACCAGAGCTGGGTTTTAGAAAGATGACTCTAGTTGTTTCTGCAAAAAAGATCATAAAAAGGAAGGAAAAACTGGGGGCAGGCAAGGCTCCTTCAGAAGTCCTGGTGAGAGCCCAAAGGAAGTGGGAATATTCATTATGAAGAGCAGAAGTCTTCAGGACCACAAAGATCGTGGCCTTCCAAGAACTGAAGGGCCGTGATGGAGTAGACTTGTTGTGTTCAGCCCCAACATAGGGCAGAACGAGGGGCCACAGGAAACAAGAGTCATAGGAGGGCCCATGTCCCAATAAAGCATAACTTCCTGATTATGCACGCTGCCCCACAATGGATAGGAATGGGTAGCATCAGGCAAGGTCTGTCACGGGAGCCAAGCAGGCAGGGGCTGGATGCTCTGGTCTGACCACACCTTGAGCCCCATTCTGTCAGCTGCTGATAAAGATGGTGAGCAGGAGCAGCTGTGGGGAAGGGCCTGGGATCCAGGCTATAGGAGAAGCTTAGCCTAGAGAGGGAAAGACCCTGTGGGGGATAATCCAGCTGTCTTCAAGTATTTCAGGGGCTGCCATTCAGAAGAAAAGGTAGACCTTTTTGTTGATCCCAGAGGGAAGAAGCAATGAGTGGAAGCTGCAAAGATGCAAATTTGAGTTTTGATGTAGAGAAAAACTTCTAAACAATTAATTTAGTGCGCTGGACTGCCTAGCAGATAGAGGCTTCCTCCTCCTCCTTCAAATAAAAACTTCCTGTTGGGCATGTTGCACTAGAGGATTATTTTTCAGATATGGATTGGAGTAGATGGAAACTGAGGAGGGCTTATTCAACTCTGAGATTCTATGGATTCCAATTAGGGATGTAGCGTGCTCATAAATGTTTGGCAACCAGCTCTCCAAAAAAGAAAGAAGCAACAAGATAGGCAAAATATATTTTTAAGTTCAATCCATATTTTTTAACATTTTCTTAAGCCCAGACAATCAGCAAAAACAATAAATCAAGCCCTGATTTGTAGCCTTTGCTGATTTCTGAGGTATAAATGCTCCTACTGAAAATTTAACAATCAGCTTTCCCAGGCGGTTGGAGCTGGCTCCCGCACACCCATAGAGGGTACTCTGAATAGAGGGTATTCCTACCCAGAGAGGGAGTGTGAACTAGATAGACTCTGAGACCCAACCCAACTCTGAGAGGCCACTTAAGATAGGAAAACCAGGGGGAGGACCTGTTGTAGGGGGATAACGAATATGAATATGAAGTGAAAGCAGACATCCATTCGGAAGTTGTAAGTGGGCATGAACAGTGTTTGTATAGGGCAATGTTTGACAGGGAATAATGGTCACTCTCTCCCACGGACACTTCTGGGATCTGTTGCTTCAGGCCCCTAGGGATGTGGTTGAGTGTGTGTAACCAGGGAGTATGACTGTCATAAGAGAGGAGGCAGCCTAGCAAAGGAGCCAGAAGATGTAGATTCTGTTCCCAGTTTTTCCTTACCTCACTATGTGACCTTGGACAAGACCTTTCCCTTTATCTGAGCCTCAGTTTCCCCCTCTATAAAAGAGACTACATAGTCTCTAAAGCTGTTTACAGCTCTGACATTCTATGAAAGATGTATGCATGTGTGTACAAGAGGGAGTAAGGGATCTTGGGGTTGTGTCCCCTTCTCCTTCCTCCTCTCTACTGGTTTCCTGCTGGGGAAGATGTGTGGTCAATCTGCCTGCATGACTCTTCATTGGATTTTGTAGTCCATCTGTCTCATGATCATGTCAGTGTCTGCCTATGTGAATGTTCAGTCACCTACCATTTCTATAGTTGTGTTTCAGTTGGTCTGTGTGGGAGTTGTTGTGTTGGCCTGGGACTACCCCTGAGCCTTGTACATTGGTAGACCAGATTTCTGCCTTGGCCCTAGGTGGAAGCAGGATGCTGTGTGTGTGTGTATGTGTGCATGTATGTGTGTCATTTTCATGGGCTCACCATGTTGGGGAGTGAGGGTGAGGGGCAGGCCCCTCCTGGGCCCTGGCTTCTTGCTGCCCCTCTCTCTCCCCGGCCCTTGCCCCTTGCCCAGGGCGCCTCCTCCAGCCTGGTGGTGAAGTTTGCCGACACAGACAAGGAGCGGACCCTTCGGAGAATGCAGCAGATGGTAGGCCAGCTGGGCATCTTCACGCCATCCCTTACACTGCCCTTCAGCCCCTACAGTGCCTATGCACAGGCTGTGAGTACCTCTATCCCCGTCTCTCAACAGTGATGTCTCTGCCTTCCTGAATTTTTGTCTCTTCCTCTCCCTTCCCTTCCTCCTCCTCAGCTTGACCCTGACTCTTCTGGCTTCAGCTGTGTCTGTCTATCTATCTGTCTGTCTCTTTCCATCTCCCATTCTTTCCATCACTGCCAGCATCTGTCCATTCCTTTGGGCCCATATTGTTTTCTCTCAGCCTCTGTTTCTCTCCCCCTACCTCGATGATTCTTTCTACCTGATCTTCCCTCTGACTCAGCTTCCCTCCACTTCTGTCTTTCCTCTTTCCTCTGTCTCTGTTTCCCTACTTAGTTCTCTCTGTTGGCATATCTATCTGCCTATCTCTGACCAGGTCCCTCTCTTTCTGTCTCTTTCTTTTTTCTGTCATGTGTTTCCATCCCTCTGTCTCTTTGTGTTCTTGAGAGGATGGGAAGAAAAGGGGAAAGTAGAAATAGTGGGGGGCTGCTCCCTGGGGACTGGGGAACTGGGATCCCTCCCCACTCCCCTGAGCCTTGGCCCTGGGACATATGCCCATTGTGGGGTCAGCCCTCCCCATGGGATACTCCCTCCCGCCATCCTGACAGCTCATCACGAGATTTGCCCCTGGAAGCAGGTCAGAAGACACAGGTGGTTTGGGCTTAGTGCCCAGGGCTAAGGAGGTCGAGGTCAGCCACAGCCTGACCCCTAAGCCACGCCCTGACCAACAAGAATGTGCATGGTTCAGTGGGGATCCTCTAGGGGAGATGCTGCTAGAGGAGGGCGCTGAGAGAGGACCTGGGACCAGCTGCTGGGTAGATGGCAGAGGGAACGCCAAGCCATTGGGTTGTGCAGCCCGCACCCTGCCAGACCCGCTCTCAGTGGAGTCTGACGCCCTCTTGTGGTCAGACAGAGGAGCAGCTGGATTGAGGACCAGGGTTGGACCCACCCAAGCCCTTCAAAGCAACAGTTGTCATCCCCCTGAGAGCCCTTGGTCCCAAGGGAAGGGGAGGGGAGGAGGAAGAGGAGAAGGAGGAACAGGAGGAAGAGATGGAGGGGGAAAGGGTGGAGGAGAAAGGAGAGATTAAGGAAGAAGAGAAAATGAAGGAGGGGGAGGAAGGTCTTTTGGCCACTACCTCACCCACTTGTCCTGTCTGGCCCCAGCTTATGCAGCAGCAAACCACAGTGCTGTCCACCTCCCATGGCAGCTACCTGAGCCCAGGTGTGGCCTTCTCCCCCTGCCACATCCAGCAGATTGGCGCTGTAAGCCTCAATGGAATTCCTGCTACACCCATCGCCCCAGCATCTGGTGAGTGGCTGGCACAGGCCCCGGACAGCCAGGCTCTAGGAAGTTTGCAGTGATTAGAGGTCCTGAAGCCAAGAAATCTCATTTCTCCTACTCACTAGCTGTTTGACTTGAGGCCTTTCCCATCTCTGGACCTCAGTATTCCCTTCTATAAAATGGGGAAGTCTAGACCAAATGGAATTTCAAGGCCCTTGTGATTCTGAAAGATCATGACCGAGTATAAACCTCTTTCAGGACCCTGCGTGTGCACAATATACCAAAACTAATGCCCAGCCTAGGGATTTCCAAGTGGGAAGGCCCATGGGGCTGAGGGATGAGTAAGTGGCTCCTCCGTGCTCCTGATGACCGAAGACCTTGGCTTCCTTCCTCTCCTAGGGCTACACTCTCCACCACTCCTAGGCACAGCAGCCGTACCAGGCCTTGTCACCCCCATCACCAATGGCTTCGCGGGTGTGGTGCCTTTCCCTGGTGGGCATCCAGCCTTAGAAACTGTATACGCCAATGGCCTTGTGCCCTACCCAGGTAACAGAGGGGTGGGATGAAGGGTCTCTGCTGAGGATAGCTGCCTCAGACTGGGAGACCCTGAAAGGAAGCCTGGGGATAGGGACAGCAAAGAAGCAGTGACGGAGAACAGTGAAGGGTGGGGATCGGTGGACAAGAAAGGGGAATGGGAAGGAAGAAGGGGGATGGGAGACAAATCAGCAGAGTCTTCCAAGGCAGCATCAGGCAAATCCCCTGCACTCTCTGGGCTTTTGCTTCCTCCCCTTTACAATGAGTTTAGATTCATGGGTCTCTATGGCCCCTTTTGGCCTTTGTTTCTATGACCCTATGACTTCTGCTGTGCTTTGGGTCGAGCCTCCTTCCAGAATCATCCAACCTGGCCCTTCATTTCTCATCCAGCTCCCATTCCCCAGAGGGGCAGGCGGTGGTAAGAGGAGGGGTTGTGGGGGAAGGGGACACAGAATGTTGAGAGTGCTTTCTCTTCTTCAAGGTCATCTTCAGCCCTTGGTCTCTTCTCCAGCTCAGAGCCCCTCAATGGCTGAGACCCTTCACCCAGCTTTCTCAGGAGTCCAGCAGTACACAGGTAGGCACACCTCCCTGTTGCCCTGCAGATTCTGGCCTGGTTTCATTCCATGCCTCACTCTCTGTCTCCCTCTCCGCAGCGATGTATCCAACTGCGGCCATCACGCCCATTGCCCACACTGTCCCACAGCCTCCGCCCATCATCCAGCAGCAGCAGCAGCGAGAAGGTGAGACTATTCTGGTCCCTCTCTGATTCTGCCCACATGAAGGCACTAGCTCACATTCTCATCCCATCCTGGGGACCCAAGACAAGTTCCTTCCCTCTAACGAGGCTCAGTTTCCTCCCTGGGAAAATAAAGTTAATAATCCCCAAGGATAAAATGAGATCAAGGATTCAATTCACTGGCCCTGGGCTGGGCCACCAGACAGACAGAGGTGGATAAGACAGATCCCCTGCCCCTGGAGAGCTCGCAGCCTGGAAGGGGACTGAGAGGGATACAGAAAATAAGGTAATAGACAGGACATGATAAGGCCTACGGGACACAGAGTAAGGCGAGGTCAGTTCAAGTCAAATGCAGAGGGAATGGGGTAGGAGCAGGCCATAACAGATGTCAACAGGGGAAGGGACAAGTGTCCTCTGCCACCTCCCCCCATCCAAGACCCTGAAAAATCTCACCCCCAAGAAGGGTTTGCACAATGGCCCTTAGATATACCACAAGCCAGAACCATCTGGCCTGCAGAGTAACTTCCAGCCCTTGGCTACCTATAATGATGGGCCAGCTGTCCCAGGGTTTCTGGGGAAATGTGTGCCTTTTTAGTTTCTCTGTACACATATTTCTGGGTCCACATCCTGATTTCTTGTCTTTCGTTCTTTTTTTTTGGAGGGGGGAAGGCAGGGCAATTGGGGTTGTGACTTGCCCAAGGTCACATGGCTAGTTTTTGTGTTAAGTGTCTGAGGCCAGATTTGAACTTAGGTCCTCCTGACTCCAGGGCCAGTGCTCTATTCACTGCACCACCTAGCCACCCCTACACATCCTGATTTCTTTAAGGCTATGCTTAATTCCATGGTGCCCTTCAGTTTATGTAGCTGGGGCCATTTTATATGGTTATGGCTAATAGAGGTTCCATGTTGAGAGTTCTTTGAACACAAGCCTTCTAATTTAAGGATGCCCCAGGATATTAGTTATCATCTTCTAAGAGGCCTATGAGGGGGTAGGGTATCATCTCCATTTTATGGGTGATGGAACAGAAACTCAGAGAGGCTGAGAAGCTTGTCTAGGGTTATCCAACCTGTAACCCAGGCATTAGATTTGGGCAGCCTGACTCCTTTGTATCAATGGAATGCCTCTTGAACTAATAGCAAACCTATAGCAATGCCTCTGAATCACCTATCTGTCTAGTGGAGGACAGCAGTGACCTGAATGGTCCCAAACTGCATCACAGAATCCTTGAGATTTAGAACCACCAAGAATCTTGGCAATCATTGTCAGAGTCCAATCCCTTCATTTTATGGATAAGGAAATCAAGGCTCAGATAGGGGAAGTCTTTACCCAAGGTCACACAGATAGTACAGAGATTTGAACCCAGGCCTTCTGACTTTGGTGTTCTTTCCCTGACCCCAAAATTGATATTATCTTGAGTGGTGCAGTTTAGGGCACCTGCTTGGAGCCCACACAAAAAGCCACAGCCCTTTCTCTATACTCAAGTCTCAAGCTCCCTTGTGCTCGGTCACTGGCAGTCCATATAGGTTTTGGATGTTAGGAGAGTATAAGGAAGACACCAGCCTGGGTTTCACCACTGGCTTTTATTCTTGGTGAGTCTCAGCATCTTCTCTAAAATGGAGGTGATAACCCCTGCCTCATCTCTCTTCTTGGGTTCTGGTGAGAAGGGGGAATGGCTGAGAAACCCTAACGTATTCCCAGATTAAAGATGGGAAGGGTTGGGATTTGTTGTTGTCATGCAAGAAGCTCTGCACATTAGTGAGTGATTGGGTTACCTTATGGCATTTTTGTCTTAGTCTGTAGCAAAACCTAAAATCCAGACCATGAAGTTCCCCCAACACCTTCCAGGAGCAGGATGTGAATAGTTCAGGATTTTCTAGAGGCTTGGCTCACCCAGACAACAGCTCTTCTCCTTCCTGAAGATTGCTTGGTCTTGTGCCTTGAGTAGATACACTGCCCTCTGCAGGACCCGGTGCTCAGGATCCTAGTGGGGTCCCGTCTCCTCTCCTTGGGGGCTTTATGTCTTTCTCTCCCCCTACCTGCAGGTCCCGAAGGCTGTAACCTGTTTATCTACCACCTCCCCCAGGAGTTTGGAGACAGCGAGCTGATGCAAATGTTCCTGCCCTTTGGCAACATCATCTCCTCCAAGGTGTTCATGGACAGAGCCACTAACCAGAGCAAGTGCTTCGGTAAGTGACCATCCCATCTCATCAACAGCCCAACACACAGACCATGGGTCCCTGGGCCAGGGGAAGGCGTTAGCAACTGGCCACGGTGCTAGAGGGAAACCAAGTCCAATTCCACCATGGTTCCAATCTCTGTTCCTTCAGCCATTGGCCAACAAGAGTGGTGCCTCTTGTGGGCAAAGCCCTGGATTCATCACTGAGGGAGACTGAGGGTATAGTTCTTAAAGAGTTCATTGGCTGAATGCTGAAAGTGATTGGGCACTTGATGTAAACAGGGTGTTATGAGAGCTTAGGAGAGACCATATGCAGCTAGGAAATCAGGGAAAGTGCTGGAGAAGATGGTTCCTGGGAGGCCTTGAGGGAGCAAAAAAGAGTAAAAATGAGATGAGAATAAGGAAAGTGATAAGCTAAAATGGGAGGTGGGAAGTGAGGGGTGGTGGTGGAATGGATGACCTCTGAGATCTTGTCAGCTTTTCATTCTATGACTTCATTCTAGCTCCAAATCTATGATCCTATGTTATTATGAGTCATAGAGCCTGGGAATATTGGCCCAAGATTTCAACCAAGATGGAGAGAGATGGGCTAAAAGAATTAGAGGGGATAATTAAATGAACTAGCCCACAGAGGGCTCCGGGGACCAAATGTGGCTATCTACTGTGGAACAAGGCAGAGAGGGCATCTTTATCAAGCAGACTGCCAGAAACCAGAAGGGATGACTTCACATTTTTAATGAGGGAACACACAAATAAGTAAATACAAAATAATTCGAGGAGGGAAAGAACACAATTATGGGGTCAAAGGGGCAGATTGAGGAAGACTTCTTATAGGAGGCAGTGCCTGTGTGGAGCCTTGAAGGAGGCTAGGGATTCCAAGAACAAGTGAGGAGGGACCCCACTCCAGGCACAGAGGGACAGAGGCACAGACTGGAACTGGACTTAGAGAGGCAGCTAACAGGCCAGTGTGGCTGGAATATGGAAGAGGAGGTGCCGGTGAGTAAGAAGAAATTGGTCTGGAGAGATGAGTGGGAGCAAATGGTGAAGGTTTCCCTTAGGCAATGGGGAATCCCTGAAGTTAAGCAGGGAAGAAATATAATATGATCAGACCTGTGGCATTGTCACCATTTTGAAGAATCTTGCCTATATTCTCCTGCAAATCCTCCACATGCTGGGTGGTCTTCCCAGAGCTATCCTGGCACAACGCTTTTCTCTTCTAACTTCATAATCAGCCCGACTTTTCTGCCAATGCATGGCTGGAGAAGTCTTTTCATTGCTTTTCCTGGATGATGTGGTCACCTGCTCACACCTGCCAGTCTGCGTCTAGTTGGCAGACACATGAATTGTGATTCTCCAAATATCTTATATTCCATAGTTCTCGGTCATACAAATGCTTGCTGAATTGACCTGTATACATACATATATACATATATGTATATTTATACACTTATATGCATATATACATATATGTGTATGTTTATCATATATACAGATATTTTATATTATATATAACACATATTATATGTATGTGTATATGGATATATAGTGTATATATATGTGTGTGGATATATATATATACACATATATATATATTTATATATAAAACCAGTCTTCTGTAATAGAATGGGTGGGTGAGTAGGTATATATGTATGTGTGTATGGAATTGTGCAGACTAATGAACCCAAACTTCTCCTTGAAATAAGTGACATACACAATACATATACATGTGTGTATAAACACGCATCTTTTTTAACAGTGGTCTTTTTCCAGTTATGGAATATACATATATGTATACACACAGGTGTGTATAGTCACGCATATACACCCATACTCTATATAAGGTATACAAGCTAAATGCATATATGGTATATACATACAACACACAGTCTTCTAGTGATGGTATATGCGCAAACATACACAGAGCCTGTATGTTTGTATACATATGTATACCTTCTCATGCAGCACATTGATAGGAGAGTTCAAATCCCATTGTCATTGATGGGAGAAGTTACACTAATCTTCTTTCCATCTTTTTGTTACTGTTATCCCAATTTTATCTTTAAGTGCTCTCAGGATGACCTGGTTTAATTGGGTCTTTCACTAAGCTCTCTAATTTTTTCCTTTCTCCATACCTCCCTTTTGGGGACCACAGTGCCTTTCCTAGAGAATCACAGGATCATAGGCTTAAAGCTGGATAGGTTCTCAGAGGTCATCACGGCTAACCTCCTCATTTGACAGAGATCTGAAAGGAAGTGACTTGCCCAGGGTCATACACAATACATACATACATATATGTACATACACATGCATATATACATACATACACACATTATAGCTATAGCTATAGAGATATAGATATAGATACAGATGCAGATATAGATATAGATATAGATATATAGACATAGATATAGATACAGATACAGATACAGATATATAGATATAGACATAGACATACAGACATAGACATAGATACAGATATAGACATAGACATAGATATAGACATAGATATAGATATAGATATAGATATAGATATTGTGTGTGTGTGTGTATGTGTGTGTGTGTGTACTTGGTTAGGAGATCAAGTGTTCTAGACCTTGGGGGTCATCTTGTTGTGGCAATTGATTTACATCTGCTAAGTATCCTTGGGAAATGGTGAGAATTATCATCAACATCCACCCTTTTATATATTTCCATTTTTCTCTATGTTCGGGAGCCATCTGAGTAACAGAGATAATCGAGCAAATGATCAAGAGAATACAGAGAGAAAAGAGAGACCAGGGCAGGGCCTCATTTCGCACACGTGCTCCGTGGGTGGTAAATGGATGACGAAAGCTTTGGCCTTGGCTTACTTCTCTCCTTCCCCACTCCTCCTTTTGGTGATCTCACCAACTTCCGTTAATTCAGGTATCACTTCCACATAGATGACTCCCAGATCTATATATTCAGTCCTGATCTCTCTCCCGAACTCCTGAACCAACCACCCCCTGGACGTGTTGTTGACATCTCAAACTTGAGTCCAGAACAGGACTCATTACCTTGCCCCCAAATCTGCTATTGCCCATCTCCCCTGTTGCCTTTGCTCTCTGAGGACTGAGATTTGCAGCAATGGAATCATGAGATTACATTACTGGAAAGGACGTTCGAAGCCTTCACCTTGCCGATGAGGAAACTTAAGACCCAGGGAAGTTAATTCACTTGCCTAAGGTCACATGGGTAGGAAGCATCAGAGGTAGTATTCGAACTCAGGTTCAGACCCACGCTTTCCTCTCCCTCAACACTCACGTCAGACCAGTTGCCAAGTCCCTTGAAGCCTATCTCTCCAATATTTCCTGCATCCACATCCTTCTCTTTACTCATATATCCCTTAACCTAGTTTGAGCTCTTATCATCTCTGGCCTGGATTATTATAAAAGTCTCCTAACTGGTCTCCCTGCTTACCATCTCTCTCCTCTTCAATTCAGCCTCCACAACAGCTGCCAAATTGCCGTTCCTAAAATACCAGTCTGACCAAGGAACTCCCTTCCCCCTCCTTCAAAAAGTTTCAGTAGCTTCCTATTTCTTTTAAGATAAAATACCAACTCCTCTGCCTGCTACTGAAAACTCTCCACAATATGGTGCCATTTATTTGTCCAATATTATTTCCCATCACTCCCTTTGCACACGCCACTCCAGCTCCACTCCATTGGCCTGCTAGCTATGTCCTATATAGGACACTGATCCATCTTCTACCTCCATCCCGATGCACAGGTGGTCCCCCATATCTGGAATCTACTTATTCCTCAACCCCAACCTCATATAATCCCTACCTTTCTTCAAAGCACAACTTTGGAGTCTTCACTGCCCTCTACAAGAGGCCTCTTCTGATTCCCCTAGTCATTCATACCCTGCCCTCTTCGAAATTATTATTGCTTTATGTGTATATATGAGTCTGTGTGTAAACAGAGAGAGAGAGAGAGAGAGAGAGAGATTTGCATTTACTTAAATATACATCATATCCCCCAGTAGCATGTAAGCTCCCTGAGGGCAACAACTGTTTCCTTTTTGTCTGTATTCCTACTTCCTGGGGACACATGGAAGGACTTGGGAGATGTTTGTTCAATTGAATTAAGTAAAGGGGCCTGAAGAGTAAGCAGAGAGCTATGAAGGGAGCCAGGAGGAGCGGGTTATTAGCCGAATCAAAAGCTTAAGAAGGGTCGAGGAGGATGAGTGGGAAAGGGCTCCTGGTGCCCTGGAGGTAACAGTTTCAGTTGAATAGTAGAGGATGGAAGGTAGAATGTAAGGAGTAAGAAGGAGAGGGGAGGAAGAAGCAGCAAGTGCAGCTCTTCTGGGAGTTTAGCAGTGAAATAATAACTAACGTGTTTATATGGCGCTTCAAGATCTGTAAAACACTTTATGAACATCTCATTAAATCCTCAAAATGACCCTGAGAGGTAAGTGCTGATATTATTCCCATTTTTCAGATGAAAAAATTGAGGTAGAAAAAGGTTGAGTGACTTGCCCAGGGTCATACAGCTACTTAAGTGTCTGAGCACACAGGCCTCCTGCTGCCAGGTCCGCTGCTCCATCAGCTGCACCACCAAGCTGCCTAAAGGGAAGGGAGATATGAAAGAGGAGCCTGAGAAAGTGCCGGAGTGAAAATAAGTGTTTGTTAAAGGCTGGGGAGCCTCGCACTTTTGTTTAGGTAGCAGGGAAGGAGTCTGTGGAGGAGAGCTTTAAGATAAGACACAGGAAATACATGAGTTAGCAGACTCAGAGAGAATGATCCTGCTCATAAGAGAGGTTGGCCTTAGTGAGAAGTGCCATCTCTGTGAGCGCCTGGAGCCAAGGTGAGAAGGGGGAATGATGGAGTTGGGGAGCAGAGCTCAGGGGAGCCAACCTTTGTTTTCTCAGTAAAAGAAGGCAGAAAGGGTGGCAGAGGGAGAGGGCCTGAGAACTGAAAAGGTTGGAATAGCCATGGTGGAGGACGTAATCACTCCGGGAAGAATAAAGGGATTTCAGAACAGCGGTAAGGACCCAGGAGAGATGACATGATTCAGGCAGCAGGGTTTGGGGAAATGAAAGCATCCTTTTTCCAGCAATCAAAAGTGATAAGACTGAGGCAGGAAAAGGGAGCATAATCCGGGATTGGGCTTTGGTGAGCAGGGTACAGCCTTTGGACAAGGGAGGCAAAGGATCGTGGGTAGGGGGACAAGGGACAGTGTATAGGCGAACCGGTCACCTGGAGGGTCAGGAATGAGAAGGGAGGTAATGGAAGGCAGAGCACAGGCTGGGAGAACCTGTGGATGGACAGGAGGCTAAGGTAAAGACCACAGATGGGTTTAGAGCTGAGAAAGAAGGGGCGTCAGATGAAAGAGGTCTTCTCCCGGCCATGTCAGAACTGAGATTTCAGAGGTCAGCTAGCCTATCCTCTCACTCAGTGCAAGAGCCTTCTCTACCACTGACCCCTTCTTGGGCACCCCCAAAGACAGGAAACTCTCTCCAAGGCAGACTTTTTGAGGGTTAATTAATAGGCCCTGCTAATGGCACAGGATAATCACAAAGAGCCCTAAAGTCATTTCTATGCATTAGATTTTATTAATTTTTTCTAGATGCTAGGTGGCAGAGGTAGAAAACCTGTGTGTCACATAGAACTATCCAGTCGACTGAATAGATAATCAGAATTAAATTGCCTGTCTTCTGAAAGAGTGGGGAGGGGCAGGAGAGAGGGAGAGAATTTGGAACTCGAAATTTTAAAAAAATGATTGTTAAAAATTTTTTACATATAATTGGGAAATATTGAATGAAATAAAAATGATTTTTTCAAGAGTTAACTGGAGATAACAGAGGAGCTGGTGCAGGAAATCAGTGATCACTAGGGTAGGAAAGGAATTGATTGGCACATGTCAAACATAATAACTTTTTTTTATCTTTGGGGTAAGGCCCTGTAATGGTAATCGTAATTTGAAAATCTTCCCTGTCCCTTAATAAACTTAAGGGAATTTGAAGATCTTCCCTGCCCCTAATAGGTGGAATGTAATCACAATTACATTACATTACATTCCACTCACCACATAGGGACCTGTAGTAGGAGTTGTTTGCTGAAGGGTGGAGCAGAACCCACAGGAAGCTGGGAGTCAGAACAGCTAGACAGTGGGAGAGAGAGAGGTCGCTCACCCAGGGAGACAGCTAGGTTTGTGAGTGTTGTTTTGTGGGAAGGCTAACTCATGGTGTGGCTTCATGCTGTGCTATGGTGTAGTAACTTCTTTGCTACTATGATGGATTTGACTTTCTAGTGTTGGGATTTGGTTTTCTGGTGTCTAAATAAATGTTTTGCTTCCGTCTTCTATATGGAAAGTCTGTTATATTTTGCAATTGAGAACTATGCCAGCATATTTACAGTCACCATTGGTACTGTGAATACTGCATTGGCATTACAGGCCTGATAGGGAAATGAGAAACTAGTCTTAACAATTTTTTCAGGCATGCTGGGACATCACATGCAGGGCTCAAAGTCAGAGGACCAGGGTTCAAGTTAAATCTCTGTTAGGTCTACAGTTAAATCTAACCTTAGCTTACCAATCACTGACCTTAGGGAAGATACTGAATAGTAAAAGTTCATGTAAAAAAAGTTCATTTAAAGACTAGTTTCTCGTTTCCCTATTGGACCTGTAGTGCCAATGCAGTATTCACAGTGCCAATGGTGACTGTAAATATGCTGGCATAGTTCTCAATTGCAAAATATAACAGACTTTCCATATAGAAGCCAGAAGCAAAACATTTAGACACCAAAAAACCAAATCCCGACACCAGAAAGTCAAATCCATCATAGTAGCAAAGAAGTTAATATACCATAGCACAGCATGAAGCCACACATCCTTTAGTAATTTACAAATCACTTTAATCCTTTGGCTGCCCCATAAGGTAGATAATACAAAGTGTTCTCACCATAAGGAAACTGAGGCCCAGAGACGGTAATTATCTTGCCCAACCTTGCAGTAAGAGCAGAGCTGGATGGAAGCGTGGGTATTCTGTTTCCAAGTCTAGGTGTCTCTATACCAGTGGTATTAAACTCAAATAGAAATGGAGACCGTTAAGTGCTACATAAAGATGACTGCAGGTCTCGTATTGATTTTGTTTTAGAATGAGATTATTATCTATGTTTTATTGTATTTTAAATTTTATTTTATTATTTCCCAATTTCATTTCAGTCTGGTTCAGAGCACACTTGGGAGGTTGTAGGCCGCTTGTCATCACCATCCACCTTAGGCTTGACACTTTTTCTATGCTTTTACCTTTCTAGGCCTTGTTTTCCTCATATGTACAAAGAAAGAGTTGTCTGCCATTTCTTTTTTCCAGGAAAGACCAAAATTTCTGGGATCGATTTGTTTAAAGGCTAGATAATAAAGGCAGGCACAGGTTATTGGCCTCACTAGACTCTACTGCTAAGAGCTAAAGGAAGAGCTCTCCCCTTTTGGATGTCCCCTCCCACTTAGCATCCCCTCCCCCTCTACTCTGGCCTCCAGGTTTCGTGAGCTTTGACAACCCATCCAGTGCCCAGACGGCCATCCAGGCCATGAATGGCTTCCAGATTGGCATGAAGAGATTGAAGGTCCAGTTGAAGAGGCCCAAGGATGCCAGCCACCCTTACTGACAGGACTTATGGCACAGGTAAGAAGGCTACCTCCCTGTTCGGGTCACATGGGAGCAACTGCGGTTTCCTTGTTTCAGGCCCAGAAGGCAATGGTTAGTCCTGGCCCTGGCCACCATAAAGACAAGATGGCGGTGGGGAGAGAGAGGTGGGGG
Organism: Pseudochirops corinnae; assembly: GCA_028646515.1. NCBI lineage: Eukaryota > Metazoa > Chordata > Mammalia > Diprotodontia > Pseudocheiridae > Pseudochirops > Pseudochirops corinnae. Next base: position 313,100,783 of record CM053587.1, on the reverse strand, counting down.
TGGGGACTCCTCTAGGTTTTGATTAATTTCAAATGCCCATCTCTAGCAAGGAGAACTAGGAGGAGGGGAAAGGGCTTCAGGCCCAGCCCAGTGATTATACCCAACTCCATCCAGTACTCTCAGCACGTTCCTTAAAGGTCTCAGAAGTCACTAACAACACTTGGGGTAGGACCAGCCTTGTCCTACCTAAAAGTATTACGGTCCCCCCTTGGAAAGAGAAGTCCCAGTTCTTCAGAAGTGAGAGTAACTAGGGGTACAGGCTCACCTCATGGAGGGCGAGTCTCTCTTCCTGGTCAGTTGCCTTTTGGGAGACCTGGCTTGTTCTGAGTTGTTATAGTTGGCATAACAGCCTGGACAGAGATCACTCATGGTGACACCCGTTAGGAATTGGACCCTTGGTCCAAGACACTTATGGGAGGCTTTGCTCTGGGCTTCTGACTAACTCTGTTGTTCTGAGATACTTTAAGAGCCATGACCAAGGGAAGCCCAGGGTAGGAAGGAGGCAAGAACAGGCAGGTAAAAGGACATCCTGATTCTGTTCGAGATCCGGGAGCTCTTATAGGTCTCCTCGGGTACGCACAGTCAACAGAGGCTGACTCGCCTCATAATTTACCTTCCTTCTTCATCAGGTGAGGGGCAAATCCAGAGGACGGTTTGCAGCTTCAAATAGATCCAGGAGATTCCAGTAAATTACAAACTGTTTTTGACACCAGCCCTCCCCTTCCTATCCCCCTGCAACACCCCACCCCCCAAAAAATGTGAAACATTGGAGAGGAACGCAGCTTTGGAAGGCGACGGCAAGGAGATCCTTCCCATGGGGGGCTCCAACAATGTCCTGGGGACCAGAACATGGCCCCTTGGGGACCAAGGATTCTCCACCCTGAGAGGACACAGGGAAAGAGTGAAGCATTGTGGACCAGAAAGTTCATTGTTGTGTCTCTAGGTCACCATGACAACTCTCAGAACTTTGAGACTCACCCTTTCATATATATACATATATATATATACAGTATATATTTTTTTTTAAGTAAATCACAGGACCAAACTTTGCAGAGACTTCTGCCTGTGGGAGAAGGATTATGTCATCTCAACAGGAACTTAACGAGCCCTGAACATTATCAGAGGGAAAAACGGAGGGGTAGCACGCATCAGGCACCCTCTCGCTCTCTCTCTGCTCAGTATTAGGTTTGGGCTTTTGGAGAAGCAAGTATGGAAAGTGCTCCAACACTATATACCTCCAGGATCTTGTTACCATGGCGGCAACTGGATGAACCACTGAAGAATCTTTGGATGGCCTTCGGGCCAGCTTGGTTAGGCAAGCTTGAGTCCTTGGAGGGCCAGCAGGCCCATGGATTGGAGACTCTGGCTCAATCCCATCCCCATAGGAATTCCCTTGCACCTGAGTTTAGGCACAAAAATTACCTTTGACTTTCCCCCACCCCCATCCCTGCTCACACCCTTGTCTTCCCCTTCATCTTCATATTCATAGCCTTATCTTGTCCAACCCTTGGGTTCCATCTTCTGTGGGGTGCTGGGAGGAGGGAATTAGGGGACCACATCTCACCCACCTCCCAGCCCCCTGGCAGCTGCCTCCTGCCCCTGAATATACCAGCCTGGAAACCAACCCCCTGCCTTACTTAGGGGGACTAGAATGAAGAGAACCAGGCTCACTGGTGTTCAGTTGGTTCCTTATTGACCAAGCACACCCTTGGGATGATGTTTTCTCCAAGGACGATTAGCAGGAAGGGAAACTGTCTTTTGTTACCCATTTGGTTCTTCTCTGAGCTGTTGCCAGGAAGAACTGAGCAAAACAGATTTTCCCAAGGATACAGAAGGCAGCCCACGTGTATCTATCCAGATATATCTCTATCTCCATATAGATTCCCATACTTTAAGCACAGAACCAAGTTCAAAGCTTGGTTAGTCTCATTCCCAAATGAGGGAATGATCCGGCTAAGATACATAACAATTGGACCACTTGAAAGAAGCCCCTTTCATTTCTACCAAAATACCCTAAAAGACAAAAAAAAGAAAAAGAAAAAAAACCCAACCATCTTCTGAACAACTCGTTTCAAGATTCCAGAGTTTGATAATGTACCAAGAACATTCCTATTGGTGTGTGTGTGTCTGTGTATGTCTGTGCGTGTGCGTGTCTGAGTAAGTGTGTACGCCTTCGCAGGTAGCACATCGGCAGGAGAAAAAGAGCAACATGAGGGCAGGAGAAGTGGCTTCTTTGAGGGGGAAGACAGGGGCTGTTGCCGGGCTTCTCTTGGACCTCAAGGTGCCACATCATGCTCTGCCCTCCTCAGGCCGCCTCCTCCATGCTCCTCAGACCCCCCCTTCAGAAGAGTGTGGCGGTGTGGCGGTGTGGCTCCCTGGCCACTGGCCGCGTGGCTTGCGCGAGTGAGCGTGCGCGTGAGGCTGCAGGAGTGGAAGTCGCGTGTTTCTATAAGTCCATGTTTACTGGTTGTAAATACCATTTTTATACCTGACATCTATTACGTACGTGATTTGTACCTTATTTCTGCTACAAGTAATTTCATGAAGTTTGAACTTATCTAATTTTAAACAAACAAACAAACAAACAAAAAAAGACTTTGGGAAATTTTCAGTTAATCTGATTTGAATTCTGTGTCAAAGATCAAGTTTCTTCTACCAGAGTGAACTATGTGACTGTCAAATGTTACAGATAAGAACAACCATCATCTTAATGTCCAAAACTCCTCTCTCTGGTCTAAAGAACCTAAATTTATTTAATAAAAGTTTTACTTGCTAAAGGAGCTATTCTTACTTTCCTCTCCAGTTTCTTCGGCCTCTTTTCTTCTCTTCCCTACCTTGATTAAGGGCAGTGTGATGAAAGTTCAAATCAATGACAGGATCTCCCATTCATGATCTCATTACTCTGGCTCTTGCACCCATTTTATAGATCAAAGACAGAGGTTACAGGATCAAAGTCCTAGACAGGACAGAATCACAGCATAAGAGAATGTAAGAGGTGGAAGGAACCTCTGTGCCACCTAGTCTAACCCAGGCACAAAGGGAATCCCCATTCAAACCTACCCAGGTCTCTGCTTGAAGACCTCCAAGGAGATGGAGCCTTTAATTAGCAGGTAATGGGGGAATCCAGGCCTCCTCACAAAGCCTAGGTTTCCTTCCCATTGTAGCATTCCACTGCCTCTCACAAACAAGGAATCCCACACTTCATGGTCAAAGATGACAAGACTCCATCCTTGAGGTCCGAGAAGAGTAGACTTTCTTTAGTGACCTTATGTAAGAAGCGGGGATAAACAGCAATGTGCTGGAGCCAGCTCTAGCCCTCTCACCACAGTCAACTATTCCACTGTCAGTGGGGGCACTGATAACTTTGAAACAGGCAGACATCACAAATCAGGGTTTGCTTGTTCTATGGACTATCTACCAGGGGTGGGGCAGCTTCGGTTTCAAGGCCACATGTGGCCCTCTAGGTCCTCGGGCGCGGCCTTTTGACTGTGTCCAAGTTTTACAGAACAAGTCCTTTGATTAAAGGGATTTGTTCTATGAAGTCTGGATTCAGTGAGAGGGCCACACTTGAGGACCCAGAAGGCCATAGGTGGCCTTGAGGCCTCAGCTGCCCCACCCCTGGACTAGCCTTAACTTAAAAGGGTGTCCTTCACGCATTCTGTTTTGTTGTTCAGTTCACAAACCCATTTGGGACTTTCTTGGCAAAGATACTGGTAATCTTTTCCTTTTCCAGTTCATTTTACAGGGTAAGCAAGGTTAAGTGACTTGCCCAGGGTCACACAGCTAATAAGTGTCTGAGGCTGGATTTGAACTCAGGTCTTCCTGACTCCAAGCCCAGTGCTCTATCCCTTGTGCCACCTGACTACAGTTGTTAAATGACTGGTTGTTAGATACTTCTCAGCACATCCTTAATAGAGTAGCTTAGTCAGATGCTAAGACTCCAGACCAAAATGGGCCTTAAACTGTAGAATGTCAGAACTAAATAGGGTTTTAGGCACCACCTCATTTTACAAAGGAGGACACTGGGGACCTATAATTGCCCAAGGCCAGGAGAGTTAATGGCAGAGCAGGGATATCTCCTATATGTAAAAGAAGGGGGTGGGAGAGGGGAGGGAAGAGAATGTCCGGGCTCTCCTGGGAACCAATCCTGTGTCACTATGGCAAGTTAAAGGACTCGAGCAATTCCTTTAACTTGTCTGGGCTTCCGAGGGAATGGTTTCTTTCTCAGGAGGCTCCCCCTTTTGAGTAGAACAAACATGCCCTAGCAGAGGATCTAGAGTTGAAGATGGAACAACCACTCATTCACAAAAAAGACAAAAGCAAGAACAGAGCCAAAAGCACCATCTCCACCCCTGAGCTCTGGGCTCTCCGGTGTCCCTGGTACAACCAAGAGTCTTGGTTGGCCTTCGGCTGGGGAGCCCTTGGATGCAGCCTAACTGGCTCTGTAAGTCCAGAAGAGACCGGCCAAAACCAAAACAGGGAGGCTACATTTATACGTACATGTAAAGCACTTCCCACTGGTTCTCTCACTTGTGCTTTACAATAACTCTGAGAAGGAAGCAAGGAAGAGGCTATGAACTCCATTTTACAGAGGGAGAAACTGAGTCATGTTCCTACAGCTAGAAACTTTCAGAACTAGGACCCAAACCCAGGCCTTCTAATGTCAAGTCCAGAGCTTTGTGATGATACAAGTCTGTCCCTTGGTCTCTGGAGAAATGGGAGAGAGTCCGGCCAACCCTTTCTAATAGCAAGTCAGCCAGCCTAACTCCTCTGTGCAACAGAATTCTCTCTCTCTCTCTCTCTCTCTCTCTCTCTCTCTCTCTGTCTCTGTCTCTCTGTCTCTCTCCTTTTCATTACTAAGTGTTAACCTGCCAGCCAGGCCCAAAATCCAGCTGGGGTTTCCCTTCAGAGTTAAGGTTAACATAGCCAAAGTCTCTGGCACAGTCAACCACATGAAAATCAGAATGTACCCCACCCACCCTGGGCGCTAAGCACTTATGACTATTATCTCATTTGATCCCTGGATCCCTGGGGTTCTCAATGCTCCTGTCAGCTCTCTTTGCCCCTTGTCCTGGTGCGCTGATCAGGTTGATGGGGGCTATAGGGTAGAGAAAGGGGGTGGATAATCTGCTCCCTCCATGAGGCTTGGCTTGCCCATGATCAATGGGCAGATGACTTACTGACAAGTGAAGAACACAGGAGTTTTCCAGTCCTTCAAGAACGGAGGGAGAAAAGGCCTGAGTACTCAGGGCTTCCTAAAGTATGCAAGTTATAAAGGACAAGAACAGGAGAGGGTTCATGAAACACAGCTTGTTGTAACCAGAAGGTTCCCCCTCTAGTTTCCTTTATAGTTCCAAATTGTTTACAAAGCGTTTTACTTTTCCTTGTGAACTACAGAATGTACAGAACTCTGGGCCCGGAGTCAGAAAAACCTGAGTTCAAATCTAGCTTCAGTCACTTATTAGCTACATGACCTTGGGCAAGTCACTTTGCCTCTGCCTGCCTCAGTTTCCTCAACTGTAAATTGTGGGTAATAATAGCAGCTCCTCCCAGAATGGTTATGAGGCTACAGGGACTTTCCAGCTCCTAACTCCAGCCATTTTCTCTGGCTGTTTCCCATGGCCACAATCCTCTCCCAGCCCATCTCTGCCTCCCGGCTCAGATTCTTAGATCTGCTTATCCAGGAGACACGAAACAATGACAGATAAGTAGGTGGTTGCCTAGGGTCACAGGGGTTATCATCACATTCAGAAATGCTCTGAGGTTTCTGCTTCCCCAAAATGACACTGAATAGCCGATCTCTGAAGAGGTGTGAGGGGCACCGCTCTGCTTCCTTCCCAAGTCGGAGCAGGAAAGCAGTGAGTGTCTTGACCTAACTCAGGTGAGATCTCTCTCCCCCATCCTACCCATTCTCCTGGGATTTAACCAAGGACTCAGAGGCTCTCTTCTCTCCTCCCTGGAGCCTCCTTCACGAGTGGATCACAGCAGCTCCCACGGATTTAATGACCATCTGAGGATTAATAGAGTAGTAGGATTTTCAGATCTACTTATCCTGACCCAATCTCTCTGCTGACCTCCAGGCTCATAAACACCTTCCAGACACCTCAAGCTACATGTCCCGTAGGCATCATAAACTCAACACTGAATTCATCATCTTTCTCCTCAAACCCCTCTTCCCAACTTCCCTATTACTGTTGAGGTCACCATCATACGCCCAGTGACCCAGGCTCACCACCTAATCAGGGGTGGGGAACCTGCAGCCTCAAGGCCACATGTGGCTTCTAGGTCCTTGGGTGTGGCCTTTTGACTGAGTCTGAGTTTTACAGAACAAATCCTTTTATTAAGGGGATTTGTTCTGGGAAGTTTGGATTCAGTCAAAGGGCCGCACTTGAGGACCTAGAGGGTCCCATGTGGCCTCCAGGCTGAAGGTTCCCCATCCCTGACCTAGGTGAAAGCCTTGACTTTTTACTCTCTCTCATCCCTCCCCCATATCTAATGTGTTGCCAAGTCCTATAGATTTTACTTTTGTAACATTTCTTGTGTATGCCCCCTTCTTTCCGTCTCTTTTTTTGCAATTTATTATTTATTTGTTTTTAGCATTCTTTTCTTTTTAAATTTTGAGTTCCAAATTCTCTCCCTTCCTCCCACCCTTCCCCCACCCACAAAGAAGGCAAACAGTATATCAATTATACATGTGAAATCATGTAAAACATTTTTTCCATATTAGCCATATTTCAAAAAAGATAAAGAAAGTGAGAAAATTATACTTCGATTTGCACTCAAAGTTCATCAGTTTTCTCTCTCTCTGGAGGTAGATACCATTTTTTTTAGTATGAGTTCTTTGGAATTGTCTTGGGTCACCAAAGATGTCACCAAGTCTTTCACAGCTGATCATCATACAATGTTGCTGCTGCTGTATACAACAGTCTCCAGGTTCTGCTCACTTCACTCAGTATCAGTTCATGTATATCTTTCCAGGTTTTTCTGAAACCTTCCTGCTCATCATTTCTTACAGCACAATAGTATTCTATCGCAATCACAGTCCACAGTTTGTTCAGCCATTCCCCAACTGATGAGCATTCCCTTGATTTCCATTTCTCTGCCACCACTAAAAGAGTTGCTATAAATATTTTTGTACCTTTGGGTTCTTTTCCTTCGTCTTTGATCTCTCTGGGATACAGACCTAGTAGTGCTATTGTTGGGTCAAAGGGTATGCACCGTCTGATGCCCCCTGCTTTCCTCTGATCCTGCTACCACCCCTCATGGCCTTATGCCTGGACTATTGTCCTACCTGCTGGGTGGTCTCTCCCTTCTCTCTCACTCTAAGCCATCCTCGACTCCGCTATTAAATTAATCTTCCCTAAAGTGCAGGTCTGAGCATGTCACAAGTGCGCGTGTGCACACACACACACACATACACACACATACACTCAATAAACTCCAGCGGCTCCCTGTCACCTTCAAAACCACATATAAAATCCTGTTTAACATTTGAAACCCTTCATAACCCGGCCTCCTCCTCCATTTCAGTCTTTGCATCCCTTATCTCTCTTTACCCCCTTCCATTGCCATCCCTGTACCCCCACTGACATGGACTTTGCTGTTTCTCAGACACTCGCAGCACTTTCACAGACTGTCTCCCATCCCTCCCCATCTCAGCTTCCTCCAAGTCCCCCCACCTTCTACAAAAGGCCTTTTCTGATTCTCCCTGGACACTCACACTTTCCCTTTGTTGATGATAAGATCTGACTATAAGCACTTTATATTTATAGAATATTTTAGGGTTTGCAAAATGTTTTACAAATATTATCTCCTTTTATCTTCACAACAACTTTGGGAGGCGAGTGCTATTATTATATTCTTTTCACAGATGAGGAAATAGAGGCAGACAGAGGTGAAGTGACTTGCCCAGGGTCACACAGACAGGAAGTGTAGGAGGTCAGATTTGAACTTAGGTCTTCCTGACTCCAGGCCCAGTGCTCAGCACACCATGGGGTCACCTAACTGCCTTTAAATTACCCTGCATATGTCCTATTGGTATATGTCCGTTTGCATGTTTCTTCTTCCCCTTCCCCCACCCATTAGACTATCAGCCCCTTGAAGGCAGGAACTTCACCTTTCTTTGTATGTGCAGTGTTTAGCACAGTGCCTTGTATACAGGAGGCAATTAATAAACATTTACTGAGCGAATGGGCCCGTTACTTAACCACTATGTACTCTAGACAAGTTTCAGAGAAGGTGCTAACCACCTGCATTAGTAGAGGGAGTTTCCTCATCCAGAAGTCCCCTATGACCAATAAAATCACAGATCCAGCCCCTCCCAATGGTCAGGGCACAGGAACCGAGAATCATAAGGTACCATGTTTAGAAATATCCAGCCCAGGCACTTATAAATAATGATACAGATCAATAAAATTGCCTGTTAACAGTTATTCTTTGCAGGGGGAGCTTTGGTGGGGATGGTGGAGCAAACAGAAAAATCAGCAGCAGGTGCCTTTACAGAAACAGCTAGCTATCAGGGTAGGGAAAAATACCGAATCAGGAACAAACAAACCTATCAGGAGAAAGGGACCTGCATTGTACCTTCTCGAAATGATTTCTTAAAATCCTCGGATAATAGAGCTGAGCAAATGAGACAGAAATACAAACTGGAAGGTGCAGGGTCCCAAAAATCCCTAGAAGAGACAATGGCCATGCTGGAAGGTACCATCCAGAGACCATGCAGGCTGACTCTCTCATTAGACAGACAAAACAACCAAGGCCTGAAGAAGGTTAGGCTGGGCCAGAAAAAGAACACAGGTTTCTGGGTGCCCAGGCTAGTGCTATGTCGTGATGCCAAGGTGCCTCACCAGCATTAAAAAGTGTCCTGAGCCACAATGTGAAAATTAAGACAGAGATGGGGTTTCTCCAAAGAGGAGGAATGGGATCAGAAAAGAGCATAGGCTTCCTCCCCGGAGCAGGATTAGCTCTGATCAGCTTTGGAAGCCAGAGGGAAGGAAGCAATTCTGGGTCAAGCTAGCTTGAGCTAAGGTTGCTTTACATGATGACTAAGGAAGATAATACGGACAGAGGAAAGGCAGGGAGTCTGGCTAGAGACACACTAGTGGGGGCTCATTTTGGAGTGGAGGATATGCCATAAAATTTCTGAAGTGTCAGCAGGGCCCTGAGAGGGGAGAGGATACTCCTAGACATAAGACTCGAGTCACTCAGATGTAGTCAAAAACCAAAGGAGCTGGTCATTGCCTTTCAAGTTTAGTAGAAAATCTGAGAGTTTCTAGAAAAACAGCCGTAACTCTGTGCTTTTAAATTAGGCTTCTTTCAAAATGTTTTACTTTAGAAACTTAACTTTGGTTCCTCTGCCACTAACGAGAGAAATAGTGATGGGAATTTCCTGGTTGAAAAAGGGTCAAATAGCAACACATTTGAAACTGTGGGTGAACCGTTTCCTGTTATTCTATTGGACAACAATAAATTCAAGAGAAAAATAAAAAAAGCCCGAGGAAATCTTCCGTAATGTCTCGGATCCCCTAACACAGGAGCTGTGGGGTTACCGTGCTCAGCCTCACATCTGCAGGCAACAAGGAAAGGGTACCAAAGTCCACCATCCCATCGAACACTTGTTACGCGGTTAAGGCTGGACAATCCAGTCCAGGAAAGGCAAGTGGAGCCAAAGAAGTGATAAATCTGGCCCAAGAGGAGAGGACCAGTCAAGAGCCGTGTAGGGAACAAAGCAAAATTCTCCTCGAAAGTAGAAACAGACAATAGTGTAACAATGAAAAAGAAAAGTAATCCCCTAAATCTGCATGGCTCTTTTAACTTGGAAAAGAATATTCACACCAATCAATCTGAATTTCAGCCCAGCTTGACAAAGTCAGAGCTGGGGGGTGGGGATGGGAATAGGGCAGAAGAAAGGAAGCATGGTTCACTAGAGTCTGGCTTTCACTCCATCTTGGAGGCAACAGACCCTTGTCCTAAGAAAGATCTTCTAGTGGTGGCTAGTTGGCACAGTGAATAGAGCACCAGCCCTGGAGCCAGGAAGACCTGAGTTCAAATTTGACCTCATATTCGTAACACTTACTAGCCATATGATCTTGGGCAAGTCACTTAATCCCAATTTCCCTGCCCTTCTCCCTCCAAAAAGCAAAAAAAAAAGGCCTTGTAGTAACTAAGCCCCACTGAATGGAATCCAAGAGAAGCTAAGGTTATACCAAAATTCATCTCATGACAAGTCCTTTGGGGGACCAAATGGCATTTGAGGTCCTCCAATACAAAAGCCAAGGACAACCACAGACACCCTTGTACGTGTTGCCCCACGCTGGACTGTGCCCTGCCGTGGCTAGTTGCTTCCTCTGGCTGAACCTCGGCTCCCTTGGTGGTGTCACGTATGACTCTTGGGTTTTCTTCCTAGGGCTCCTAGAAGAAAGTGCTCTATAAACTTCCACATCAAAGGGGACAATGCCCATTATTCTTAGTTCTCAGCTCTCTGACAGAGCTAATTAAGGGTGTTAAGATTGGAAGAATCAGGCCGATAAATGTGGCTAGAACTAGAGAAGTTCCTAGTGTGATGCAGCAGGAAGGCTACTGATCTGAAATTAAGAGAACCTCCATTCAAACCTGGACTACGCGTGAGTTTTCTCCTTAGTAAAATGTGGACAATAATGCTTTCCTACCTAACTCAGAGAGGAAAAGCACTTTGCAAACCTGACATGTGAGTTCTTCTTTTTGGAGGCAATTCAGGTTAAGTGACTTGCCCAGGGTCACACAGCTAGCAAGTGTCTAAAGTCAAATTTGAACTGGAGTCCTCCTGACTAAAGGGCTGGTGCTCTGTCAATTGTGCCACCTAACTGCCCTAAGGTATTCTTGGAATCTCTGTTTTGGGCCCTTTCAGCTTAGATATTCTATGTCTCAAGGTCCTGGCTCTGACCATCTGTGTTCTATATTCTAAAGTCCTTTCCAGGTAAGGCCCATTCATTCTGACATTCTGCGTTCTGTGCTTCTGTGAACATTGTCCAGTTCTTTCCTGTATCTGTTAACAAGCATTTATTAAGGAATTTCTATGTGCTAAGCACTGGGGGTCCAAAGAAGGGCCAAAACAGGGGCCCTGTCCTCAGGGAACTCACATGCTAATGGGGAGACACCATGGAAATACTGGATCTGGGGCACACAGGTTCAGTGTAAATCCCCCCTCATCCTGAAGTGTCATCCCCAGGAGGGAAGGGCACAGTAGGCCCTCTGGCCGTCTCTCCCAGGCCCTGCCAGGCCCCCAACTCTGCCCCTGGCACTCCTGTACTTTCAGGAACTCCCTGACCCAGAGGCCCAGCCAGAGCAGCCCCTCTTGCTCAGTTCTCCTGAGCTAGTTCCCATCCAAGACAATGCTGTCTCTGGATCCAGCTGCCTCTGGTCCCCTCCACCCCAGGCTAGGGAAGGAGAGAATGTGGAACACGGACCTTCCCTTGCTGGCGACCCTGGGGAAGCTATGTCCCTGGAGAGAAGACCCAGGCTTCATCTGAAGCATGAGGGACTCAGGTCAGACACAGGGCTGGACTGGATTCTCTCTCACATGTTCCCTGAAGCCTGTGATCTTACAAGGAAGGGAAGCTGGCTTTGAAGCCTGACTCCTCCAGAGTCCTGGATGCATAAGAAAGGCTTAATGATAATCACAGCCCACTTATGTTGTATCCTAGGATTACAAGGCACTTTCCAAAGTTGCCCTGGGAGAGAGGCCAAGCAGGGGTTCTTGTCCTCATCTTACAGATGGGGATCATCCGAGGTCACACAGTCAGGGACAGAGCCAGGGTAGAGACTCCTGGGGGCATGGAGACAGGCCTGAACTTGAGTCCTAGGCTCTGTGTGACTGTGGGTAAGTCACTTTACTTCTAGGAAGTAAGGGCTAGAAGATCTCTGAGGCAGGGAGGGGGCCCAGTGGATAGCACACTGGGCTTGGAGTCAGGACGACCCGAGTGCCAATCCGACCTTGGGCACTTACTAACTTTGTGACCCTGGGCAGGTCACTTTACCACTGTCTGCCTCAGTTTCCCCATCTGTAAAATGGAGATAACAACAGCACATACCTTGAAGGTTGTTATGAGGATCAAATGTGAAAATAGTTCTCAAGTGCTTCACACAATGCCTGACACATGTACATATATATGTATACACACACATATATATACATATACAAACATACATATACATATATATGTTAGCTATTAGCTATTACTAGTATACATATTGGTTTGCATGTTGTCTCCCCCAACAGACTGGAAGCTCCTCAGGGCAAAGTCTTCTGACCTTCTGACAATAACATTCTTTCTATTGCCAATTAACAAGTGGTTAAGTATTTACGTCATCTTCAACACATAAGTGGTCAAATGACCGTTCTCAAAAGTTTTAGGAACCATAAATGACCATATGAAAAACTGCTCCACATCAGTAATAGTAAGAAGAGTGAAAATTAAAGTAGCTCCAAAGTTTTACTTCACTTTATACAGACTGGCAAAAAAAAAATGGGACTAGCAAATGCTGGAGGGACTGTGGAAAGACAGGCATGCTAATGCACTCTTGATATGACTGGATCAGTGGTTAAACTGAGTGAATTTCCACTTGGAATGATGCAAGAAAAGAGACTAAAGTGTCTATACCTGTTGACAAAGTAATCCTATTATTGGGCACGTGACCTAAGGAAGTCAGAAACAGAAGTCCGTTATATACCAAAACATTCATAGCTATAATCTTTGTGGCACCATAGAACTGGAAACAGAGTGGGTCCCTGTTAACAGGGGAATGGCTGACAAAAACCATGTTATATGAATAGAATGGAAAATCATAACACAGCAAAAAAAAAAAGAGAGAGAGAGAGAGAGAAGAAAAGAAAAAAAATGTGATTTCTAAGAACTGATTCAGAGCAAAGTAAGCAGTACCAAGGAAATACACGCAATTCCAATAACAACAGGATAAATGAGGAAATTGCCAAAAGGAAATTGACCTCAGTAATGGGAAGGGAAAGAGGAAAACGACGAAGGTCCTGGAGAAGAAGTAATAAAAACATCTCTCCTTTGTGACAGAGAGGTGGGGCCCACTGGACCAAAATACTGTATAAACTGTCCCTACAAGGATTAGGAGTCAGTGCTTTTGTTATATTGTTTTTCTTTGCCACAGGAAGGCGGAGGGAAGATGGGAAGTCGTGATATAAAAACAAAAAGCATTCAAAGGGAAATATTGAAAAATCAGAAAAGGATTGACAACAACTGGGGCATCCGTTGTAGAAACTCCTCTAGTAAGAGTTAGAATAAACATTTAAAATGGCACCAGGGCAAGTGGGTCAAGAGGTCGTTACAATCCATTAACCACGCCAATAATAATATTGACATTTCTGATACCACAAAGCCTTTACTTACGTTGTCTGCCTTCAGACGCACAAGCCACCCTGTGACTTGGGTAATACAGGCATGACTGTCATCTCAGTTTCATAACAACAAATCACTGGAACACTGTTGGTTTTTGTTTTTTTTCTGAAGAATAAGAGAGTTGGATTGGATCAGCTCTGAGACCCCTATAGCTCTTACACTCTAATATTCGATGACTGGACTAGATTCAATGATTTAACTGAATATTGGATGATTGGACTAGATAATTTCTAAGGTCCTTTCCAGTCCTAAAATCAATGATTCTAATAAAAATTTTCCCCCTGTGCTTCAATTGCAAAATGTTTAAAGGCAGTTCCCAATAATGCCACCAGGTGGTGCCAAAAGCCAGAAACAAATAAAACCTGAGCAAACCCATCAATGGGATGGATATATATGCCTCCTCTTAGAGCATACTGGGCCTTTAAGCAGAATTTTATTTAAATTTTGGAAACCTAAAATATTTTGCAAAGGGACTCCTTTCAATCAGCATGCCTTGGGTTGGCATTTGGCGCGACCTCTCCTGCTCCTACCCTCTCCCATCTCCTCTTCCCCCTTTTTTTTTCTGGTTCTCCAATCATAGCAGAAGAGCAAAGCTAGGTGCCTTGGAATCAGGAAGACATCTTTACCAGTTCAAATCCAACCTCAGACACTCCCTAGCTGTGTGATCCTGGGTAAGTCACTTAACCCTGTTTGCCTCAGTTTCCTCATCTGTAAAATGGACTGGAGAAAGAAACAACAAACCATTCTAAAATCCTTGCCAAGAAAACCCCAAATGGGGTCACGAAGAGTCAGATGCAGCTGAAACCACTCAACCACAATCACAGCAGAAACTGCTTGGCTACTTGATTACATCAGAAGTCCCCAACCCCAAGAAATAAAGATCTAGTAATAAAATCTCGTGGAGGGTAAGATCTGGAAGCAACCTTAAGAGAAGGACATAGGCTGATCTTCAGTGATCAGCCTGTCAATGTGTTGCTCCCTTGATATACCTGTAATAAAATCCTTTTAATTCTCAAAAAAAATTAATAATAAATAAATAAATAAATAAAATCCTTTTAATTCTCAAAAAAATTAATAAAAATAAAATAAATAAAATCCTTTAAATTCTGTAAATAAATAAATGAATGAATGAATAAATAATGAATAAATAAAATATTATGGCCGGAAGGATCTCAGACTAGGGAACATGAAAGCCGGGAGAACCTTAGAATAATACAGCAGAAAACCACTTTGGAACAGAGAAAATCAAGGCTGGAACAAAACACAGAGCCCAAGATGTCAGAGCTGGGAAAGGTTTCAGGAAACTTTCGGGCCAGCCTCCTCATTTCACAGATGGGAAAAACTAAAGGCAGGGAAAGGGAAAGATTTGTCAACGGTTGAACAGGCATTTGGGCATCTGTGGCAGAAAGCCTCCTAAATCCTACTCTGAGACCAGAAGGGGAGATTCAAAAGGGAAAAAGTTCACAAGGTTTCCCCTTCCTCTGCCTCCCCAGCTGAAAAGTACAAACTATTAAATTAAGGTCAAGGTGGGTCAGATTCTCCCCGCCAGGCAATTGGCCGTGACTAGACTAGGAAGCTAATACATGATAATAATAACCAGCATTCCTTTAGTACTTTAAGGGTTAGCAAAGCTCTTTATAATTATTATTTCATTTTAGCCTCACAGCAAACCAGGAGGATAGATGCTATTATATTATCATTTCTATTTTACATATTAGGAAACTGAGGCAGAGGTTAAAGTAACTTGCTCTTTTTTTTGCCATTTGGATTTTTTTTAATTTGATTTTTAAAAATAAGGCATAGTGAACCATAAATACAACTGCTCATTAGTCACACAGCCAGTATGCACATGGGGTCGAAGTTGAACTCAGATCTTCCTGACTCCAGGCCCAGGGCTCTAATAAATAATTTGGAATTTGGAGTCAGAGAATCAGAATTCAAATACTTGGTTTCTTGCTATTTAATGCAATTTTGAGGAAGGTTCATCTCTCTGGGCCTCTAGATTTCGTGGAAGAATTGGGCCAAATGATCTCTGAGGTCCCTTTTCAGCTCTAGAGTCTGATTCTTCCCCAAACTGTCAAGACCCCCGACCCCAGAGGGCAGAAGAGCTTTAGGGATCCTCCACCATCAGCAGCTTTCGAACCCAACCTTCTAATCTAGACAGTTAAAGATTTACAGACTTTTACAGTAGGCCCTGCCACTAAAGTGTTGCCAGACCTTGGGAAAGTCCCACCTTCTCCTCTGTACATGAGGGGGCTAGCCTGGGTCACCTCTAAGGATCCCTTTCAACTGGGAAAGCCTATGATCTTACAGTCTAAGGTCCCATTGGCTCTGAAATTCAATGATTCTAGGACAGGGACCTCAGAAGACATCTGATTCAATCCCCACTCGCATGCAGGATCCCAGAGAGGTGATCATTCAGTCTCTGTCCAATGCCTCTCAACTCGCTATATTTCACAATTCAATTCTACAAACATTTATGTATTTACTAGTCATCTGAACAGTACAAGTACTCCTTTATCATGTTGCTAGTAGCTGTGACACTAACTCCCAGAACCACCGAGATGTTGGTCACTGAGACAGGCAAATACTAATTGGTTGAGGGGCTGGGCTCCCTCACCCTCTGAGTCTAAAATTCATTCTTCATGTTCTAAAACAATCCATACAGTGTGCTTGTTTCAGAAACGTCTCCAATGCTAGTGGTGCTTAGACGTGAGAAGGTCCAAAGCATCCAAGAAGATGGGCTCATTCCTAGAACAATCATACTGTGTAGAGTTCTTTTATCTAGAACAGTGGTTCTCAACCTTCTTAATGCTGAGACCCTTTAATACTCGTATGTGGGTGTATCTGCATGTGGGCCGACCTGCCTGGAGACCAATAGATGAGTGGTGTCTCGGTTCCTAAGACCATCGGAAATATATATTTTCCGATGGTCTTAGGCGACCCCTGTGAAAGGGTCATTCAACCCCCAAAGGGGTTCCAACCCACAGGTTGAGAACTGCTGATCTAGAAGATGACTGATACCCTAGGTCAGTGATGTCAAACTCAAAAGAAATCAGGGCTGCTAAATCATACCTAAAAATCCTTGCTGGTCGCATATTTTCGTAGAAAACCACAAAGTAACATTAACTATGTTTTATTGTATTTTTATTTATTTTGTTAAATATCTCCCAAATACAGTGTAATCTGGTTTGGGCTACATCTCCAAATGCTGCTGGCTGTAATGTGGCCTGGGGCAGCATTTTTGACACCCCTGCTCCAGGTCACCTGCATAGGATCTGGCTACCTTCTGAATACACATTGTTTAGCAATCCCTATCTAGTCACTTCCTCTCAGGTAAAGTATAGCCTGGGGATGTGGCAGCTATGGAGTCAGTGCCGCCATTTTGGATAAAGCATTGCTGGCAAAACCATTGATGGGACAAGGAGAACAGTCTGGTAATTCTGCTAAAAGACCTGCCCCATACTAGTAATACTATACCCAAATCACAGAGTGTCAGAGTTTGAAAAGCCCTTAGAGGTCATCCAACCCAACACTCTCATGATACAAGCTGTAAAGACTCAGGAAGAAGTGACCTACATGAGGCAGCTTAATTCAAAACTTCAAGGATCTGAGATCTCCCTGAAATAGGTACTTCCTCCCATACAGGTAATAGTTCTGGGCATCCATGATGAGGCATGGGAGGAAGTCATTAGTGAAAGGCCCAGGGCCAAAGAGCTGGTTAAGAGTAGAAAGAGAGCTAAAACCCAGATCTCTGGACACACAGCCCAGTGCTCTCCAATACCTCATTGTCTTCAATATTCAAGGCTTGTAGTATGCCAGGATTGGTGGGGTGTCCTCCTATCCTTTTTTTTTTTTTAACAAACTTGAAACTATAATGCATTCAGCCCAGACTAAACAAATTGGGGAAACAATACACAGAACATGATATTTACACACATTAATTCCAGATTCCATTTGCATGGAGGTGAAGAGCTAATGGGAGAGGAGAAAGTCCAGACTTCAAGAATGAGATGAATCCCAGAAGGTCACCGAAAAGCTGCCCTCCCTCCTTCCCCAATGGTGTAGCTTGGGGGAAAAAAAACACAGTAACACTTTAAGAAGTTTCTGCTTGTCAAGTTTTCTTGATGTGTCTTTTTTTTCCAGTTGTTTTCAGTCACGTCCCACTCTTCATGACCCCATTCGGGGTTTCTTGGCAAAGGTACTGGAGTAGTCTTGCCATATTCTTCTCCAACTGATCATTTAACAGATAGGGAAACTGAGCAAAGAGGGTGAAGTGACTTGCCCAAGGTCACACAGCTAATAAGTGTCTCAGAGCAGATTTGAACTTAGGAAGATGACTCTTCCCAACTCCAGGCTCAGCATTCTATCCACTGTACCAACTAGCTTCCCTACTGTTTAAATGTCATAATACAGCATTCTAATTTTGTCCCCTTCATATTATGTCCACTCTGGGCAGAAGTCATTTACCCTATAAAATATCATCTCAGAAGTTTTTCCAAAGTCCTGAGAATATGATTTCCAAAAGATAAAGAAAAACTCATATTTACAGCAAGAGGAAAGGTTCATATGGCTGCTAAATCTGGCCCCAAGGGCCAGTCCATGTGCTCAGAGTACTTACTACAAAACCTGTCCTAGCCAAAGCCCAGATGTGCTCCCCAACCCAACAGCTGGCTATCCTGGGATGTCAGCAAAAGTTTAGAGCTACAACCCTTACCCTGGGAAGGCTTCTAATTCCCTTTAAACACAAAGGTCCAAAGAAATAATGAACAAGACAATCAACACCAGTGGTCCATTTTTATTTCAAAATAATAGGGATACAGTCACTAGACTGGTAGGTCCAATTTTGAGTCCTGGCCTCTAGGTGAGTCACCTAGAATCACAGAATCTCAGATTGGAAGGGAACTATGTGGTCTTCCATTCTCATCCCCAACCCTCTCTACAACATCTTCAACAAGTGACTATTCACATCTACAGCCTCTGTTTACCCATCTATGAAATGGGAGAGTTGGACCAGATTTTAAAACACTACTGAATGTCAATACTAGGGAATAAGCATCTCTTACTTTTCTTCTAGCAGGTAGGGTCTAAGAAGAGGTCAGGATACTACAGAAGACCCTTAACATTAGAAAGGAGAAATGAAAAGTTTTTGCACAAAAGCAACACAGTTGAAAATGGAAAGGAAACATTTAAGTGAGAGGGAAAAAAATCCTTGCAGAAAGTTTCTCTGATAAAGGTCTCACTTCTAAGATACGTAAAAAAGGTGATTAAAATTTATAAGAACAAGACCCATTCTTCAATTGATAAATGGTCAAAGGATAGGAACAGCAATTTTCAAAGGAGGAAACCCAAGCTATATTACAGCTTGTATATTACAGTCATATTACAAAATGCTCCAAATCTCCAAAAATCAGAAAAAGGTACATTAAGGCAATTCTGAAGTTCTAGCTCATGCTCATCAGACTGGCAAAAAACAAATGTTGGAGATGCTGCAAGAAAACAGATGTAGCATTGTCCATCCTTTGTTTTCAGAGGACCAATGGCATGATGGTGTGATGGCATGACCTGTTCATGAACTGGATTTAAGTGAGGCAGTTACATAAAGTCATCAATCAGCCTCACTCTCTCTTCCAGAGTCACTGGAGTCCAGTGGCAGGACAAAAATCAGGATGACTAGAGATAGCCTGGGATGCACTGAATGACCTTGGCATCTCTGATGTCTAACCAAGCTCTCAGGCTCCAAAGCTCCTGCTTCAGCTGCCTTCATGGCCATTGGAACAAATTGTTTTTATCCATCCATTAATCAGGAAAAGTCTTCATATGCTTGTAGTAAACACTCCCCTAACTCACCAATAGGTTTGAGACCCCTAGGTTACCCTCAACCTAAGGAAGTCCATCTGCCAAGGCCATTTTACAAGGGTGTGGTCACTGTGCATGCTACAGCTTCTTGGAGCCAAAGATGAAAGTTGGGTGAGAGGTGGACCCCAAAGGTGGATGAGCAGCCCCAAAAAGGGCTTGACAAGCCCTCATACCAGAGGTGCTAGTCCTCTCTGAACACCCCATACAGCCCAAAACAGACATGTTAATATACTATTGGTAGAGCTGTGAACTGCTCTAAGTCATTCCCAAAAGCAATTTGGAACCATGGACAAAAACTATGGTAACTAAACTGCACACACCCTTTGACCCAGTGGTACCACTACCAGGCCTGTCCCCCAAAGAGACCAAAGAAAGAAGAAAAAGACTCATTTGTACAAAAATGTTTTTAGCAGCTCTTTTTGTGGTAACAAAGAATTGGGACAACTAGGTGGCACAGTGGATAGAGTCTGAAAGACCCATCTTCCGGATCTCTAGGTAGATGACTGTCAGATCTAAATAGTCAACCTTAACCTGTCTGCTGAGCTCCAGTCTCACTTTACCAGTTACCTGTTGGACATCTCAGTTTGGATGTCCTATAGACCCCTTATGGGGCAGCTGGGTGGTGCACTGGGTAGAGCACTGGGCCAGGAGTCAGGAAGATCTGAGTTCAAATCTGATCTCAAACACTTACTAGCTGTATGTCCGTGGGCAAGTCACCTAACCTTGTTTGCCTCAGTTTCACCATCTATAAAATGAGCTGGAGAAGGAAATGGCAAACCACTCCAGTATCTTTGCCAAGAAAACCCCAAATGGGGCCACAAAGAGTTGGACATGACTGAATAACAAACGACAAAGAATTGGAAACTGAGGTGCTGCCCAAGAATTGGAGAATTAAGCAAACTGTGGAATATACATGTAATAGAATACCATCATGCTATGAGAAATAATGGAAAGGGACAGTTCCAGAGGAACTTGGGAAGACTTATACAAACTTATGTGAAATGAAATGAGAGGAATCAGGAGAACAATTTATAAAACAACATTTTAAAGTTAAACAAATTTGAAAGACTTAAGAACTCTAACCCCCGAGGACCACTGATGGAGCATCATACCCATCTCCTGACAAAGGGATGACAGATTCAAGATGCAGAATGGGATAATGCATTTTTGGATGTAGTCAATGGGCCATCTACATTCCACATCACCATGAGCATGTCCCATGCTCCTCCTTCTTCCTTCCTCTCTCTGCTTTTCTTTCCAGTTCTAGCTGCAGACACAGGAATCAATATTACCATTCCTAGAAAGGATGCATCCATCCTTTGTTCTGTGTCTCCACTCACTATCCTTATGACTTCACTTACCAAAACAGCTACTCCCCCTGTATACCAGTTGTCCCCCTCTATTAGAATGTAAGCTGCATGAGGGCAGGGGCTCTCTGCTTTCTTTACATGTGTATCACCAGTGCTCAGCACAGTGCTGGGCTCATAGTAAGTACTTAAAAAATTCTTTTTCATTCATTCAAGAGAAAAGATCCTGGCCAGGGACAGGTTCAAAGGGTCATAGATTCAAAGATCATTTGAAGGCCATGTAATATAACAGAAGAAAATCAAACCTGGTTTTTTTGTTTGTTTTTTATTTTTACAGAGTATCACATTCGACCCATAAGAAGATTAGAGACCTAAAACAAAGGTCTCATAGAGGAACCATGTAAAATCCTGAGGATTTTCCAATCTGTTATCAGCTGAATATTCTTCATAATCCCTTCCCAGAATAGCAACTGTACTTTTAAAAACCACTTGGGTAATTTATTTCACCATGAGAAGGCAATCTTGCCGTTTAGATCAGAAGATTTCACAACCCAAGGCCCATTCCTTGTGTAGAAACTGAAAGGAAGAAGCCCCCGGTTGGGTCAGGGCACCCAGCTCCCTGAACCAACTCTGCCATTAACAAGCAAGGGAGCCTTGTGCATGTTAAAACACTTACTAAATGCCTGCAATACAAAGAAAAAAAAATGAGGAATTCTCTACCTTCAGGGAGTGTCCATCGGACTAGCAGGATACAGCAGATACACAATGAAGTCTAATTCAGGGGAAATGGAGAAGGATGCTCCCTCCGCCCTTCTGGGCCTGAGTTTCCCTACTTGGTCAGATGTCAGAGGTGGATTAGATGACCTTTCCTACTCTGACATTCTGTGGTCTGTGCTCTAAGGCTGAACTCTGAAATAGAGGACCTGAGTTAGAACTATGAGGCTCCCCACCCCAGCTTTAACACAGAAAGAGTGCTCGAGATCACACAAAGAACAAAATGATTGGGAACAGGAGACTTCCAGCTTCATATTCAGGGTTCTTTCCACTGTGCCCTACAGCTTCCTATAATCAGTGATGGAAAGAAGAATTTCAGTTCCTAGAGAGGAAAGGCAAGCTCCCTTCTCCCTAAGACTCCTTGGAGAGTCACCTCGGAGCCAGCTGAGATCTGTAGGGTGAGACAGACCAGGGAACTCTTTAACAAGAAGCGGTTTGTTGAGGTGGGCTAGACTTAAGAGTCAGGAGAGACCTGGCTTTCAAATCCAAATTCAGACACTGACTAGCTGTGTGACCCTGGGCAAGTCACTTAACCCTGGTTTGCCTCAGTTTTCTCATCTGTAAAATTGGGGTGATATTAGCACCGACCTCATAGTGGTTTGAGCACTTGCCACATTTTTGCTGGTCAGTCGTTTCAGCTCTGTCCAACTCTCTGCAACCCCATTTGGGGTTTTCTTGGCAAAGATACTGCAGTGATTTGCCTTTTCCTTCTCCAACTCATTTTACAGGTGAGGAAACTGAGGCAAATGGGGTTCAGTGACTTGCCCACAGCTAGTGGGTCTCTGAGGTCAGCTCTGAATGCAGGAAGAGAAGTCGTCCTAACCAGGGTCCCAGCTCCCTATCCACAAGCCCCCCAGCTACCCCACCTGGTGCATATTAAGTTCTAAATCAATACCACCACCACCATCACTAATGTTACTACTGCTATCACCATCACCACTACTTCTACTACTACCACTACTACTACTACTAAACTACTTCCTCCCTCCTCCTCCACCACCACCACCACCAAGAAAAGGGATAGGAACAAGCATTTATTAAGTGCCTACTAGGTGCCAGACATTGAGTTGAGTACTTAGCAATATTATCTGTTAAAATGATCAAAGCCTTCCTCTGGCTCAGTAGAGCAGCGCAGAGGTCTGAGGCCAGAGGACCCTCATTCAAATCTTCCCTCTGAGGCTCGACTCCCCTCCCTGGACTTAAGCTGTCTTAAGCTCGGTCAGATTTCTTGACCCCCGTTTCTTTGTGGGAGGCCAAGGATCAGCTGTTGCAGAATCGTTTCTGCTCCTGCTCTAAGCTCGGCTCGTGCCCACTTCAGTGTGCTGGGGACACCCCCAATTTACCCAGCATTCACCCTGCCTGTTCCGAGTGATATGCACGTAGTCTCCCCGGCTGGACTGTGAGCTCCCTGAGGGTAGGCGCAGTCTTCTGCCCTTGTATCCCCCTCGATCAGTACAAGGCCTGGCATGCAGCAGGGTTAACAGAATCAACAAATTAATAAATTTTGTGTTGACTTCCAACACTGTTTGTGCAAATGTGTACTTGGGGGGAAGGGGCTATGACTAGTTTCGGGGACTGCTAGGAAAAGGGGAAGGGGTGCAGGAGGGGTCTCCCCACCCAAGGGCACAGGGGTGACTTGACTGCCCCGGCTTTCTGGTGCTCGGAGCCTCGCAGGCACCTGTTCTCCCAACTGGCCGCAGCTGCTGGGCTGTCTTTGGCAGCAGGACCCCTCCCCCCAAATGAAGCCTCCAGGGCAGGAAGAGATTCGGCAGCTCCAGCAGCGACAGAACCTTCTCCTTCCACTTGGGACCTAAGGGCTTAGAAGCGCATCCCATCTGAACCCTTCATTTGAGAAAAGGGGTAAACTGAGCCACGGAGAGGGAAAAAGGGGCTTGCATTGCTAAAAAAGGCAGAAGCGTCCGGGGCATCGTGGCGACCTCCTTCCCTGCCCCTCCCCCAGTCTGTCTCTGGGCAGCTGTGGGTAGAGAGCTGGGGCGCCCTCCGCCCGTTAGGCTCTCAACCTATCAGTCCTGGAAAAGGGAGCGCGTGCAGCCTCGCCTCCCCTCCCCCCACTTCCGTAACAGCCACGCCTGCATTCACGCCTAACACCATCCTCCTCCCGCGCTGGTACAGCGCCGTTATGTTACTGCATATTCAGGAGCGCGCACCCAATCAAGGACCGCTCTCTGCGCGCGTGTATTGGCTCCGCCCTCTCACCAGTTCCCCTTCTTCCTCTCCGCCCCCCCATTCCACTAGCCTGGAGGGTTGAGAGAGAAGAGTGGAGATTATTTACATATTCATGACTTCCCAGCCTATCTAAGTCGTTTGTGTATTCATCTTGCCTAGCTGCAAACGTGCACGTTTCCGAGCTCCCAGCCAATCCCCACAACACGCCCCTACCCTTAAGAGGGTGGCTGTTAAAACAGCTTTTATCAGCTGAGATTCCCCATCACGGCCGAGCTCAAAAAACAAGGCTAGGCTACACGTTCCCCTCGGGGTTCTAGGGGTACCCCGAGGGGTCTCTAATGCCATAGCCGGTGACAACTTTGGTCATGTGCTTACAACGCGTGTATTCGCTCTTCGACTGGAAAACCGATAGACAGAGGGTGGAGGCGATATAAAGTATCTAATTACATATTAATAAGCACTCGGCCCATCAGTGAGTCGGAAACCTCCTGAGTTTCCCGCCCGCCACAGCCCTCCCGGAGACAAGCCAGGATACGCTGATTGGGGCGCGTCCGGAGGAAGGCAGGCTGAGAGAGTTAAGTAGGAGAGGATATGTTTCCATATTCATGAAGGTCCTGCCAATCAGCGACCTGGGATCTTTCCTTCTTCTCACCCGCGGAGGAACGGATTGGAAGAAGGAAGGTGGATGGCTGGGGTTGTCATATTTGCATATTCATAAATCCCAGCCAATCAGGAGCCTGAGATTTCGCGGCTCGCTGCCTTTGCAGCCTCAGCTCCCTAAACTGTGCATCCTTCATCACCAGCATCAGCATCAGCATCAGCATCAGCATCGCCCGGCTCCGTGGAGCAAACTGTTGCAGCAGAAAGTCCGGGAGAAGTTCCATCCGTAACTCGTTCTGAGCCTCCCCAGCGGCGGGGCTGCCTGCATCTCCCTTTGCCCGTCTCCTGACTTGCAGGACCCCCAGGACTCTCCCTGTAGATGGGATGGTGTCTTGGCCGTAGGGTGGTGTGGAAGAGAAGAGAGCATTGGACTTGTAATCCTGGTTCTGCCAGTTACATACGTGTGACCTTGGGCCAATCACTAGGCCTCGATTTACTCATCTGTAAGATGAAGGCATTGGGCTAGCTATGATCAGACCCCACCTGCTCTTACTGACAGGGTAAGCCTATGGAGGCCCAACTCTTCAAAGCACATGACTGGAACCTGAAGAGGTTCCGTGGTCATATCCCTCCCTTGGGGAGAGAGATGCCTCTTGGGGGATCTGGAGGGACACTAGTCCTGAGTCCTAGCCCGGGCTGTGGCCTGGAGAGAGTGGGCAAGGCCCACCCCTGCCCTACCTCTTTTGGGGACCCTCTAGAAAACGGGGATAACCCATCCCGGCCTCTTTCCCACAGCAATTATATTGAGAGCATCCATAGGAGCAATAGTGGAAGAAGAAGCTTACAAGTTATGGTGGATTTGTATTATCATTTTATTCCCTGGTCTCAAGCTCTCCTTAAAATCATCTTGGGATCCTGCAGGAGAGACCCCCCCCCCCCCCCATCATCACCACCAACACACACACACACACACACACACACACACACACACATACACACACTCCAGGAATTTCAGAGCTTTGTTCAAATCCTCCTCTGGGAACCCAATTTCCTTCTCCCAGTAAACTCTTCAAATATCGGGGGAGCTAAGTGGTGTAGTGGATAGAGCACCAGCCCTGGAATCAGGAGGACCTGAATTCAAACGTGACTTCAGACGTTTACTAGCTGTGTGACCCTGGGCAAGTCACTTAGCCCTGATTTCCATATGCGTATATATACATATATATATACATAAATATTAATACATACATATATATGAGTGTGTATGTTGGTATATATGTGTGTAGTGTGTGTAAGAAAGAAATAAAAAAGGCCTGAGAGATCACAAGGCCTAGAGCAGAGGTGATGAACCTGCAGCCTCAAGGCCACATGTGACCTTCTAGGGCAGCTGTTCTCAACCTGTGGGTCATGCCCCCTTTGGGGGTCAAACGACCTTTTCACACGGGTCACCTAAGACTATTGGAAAACACATATTTCCGATGGTCTTAGGAACCTCCTCTATCCATCTCCAGGCGGTCTGCCCACATGCAGATATGCCCACATACAAGTATTAAAGGGTCGCAGCATTAGGAAGGTTGAGAACCACTGTTCTAGGGCCTCAGGTTCGGCCTTTTAAAGTCCAAGTTTTAGAACAAATCCTTTCATTGAGGGGATTTGTTCTGTGAAGTTTGGATTGGGTCAAAGGACCAAACTTGAGGACCTCGAGGGCCACATATGACCTTGAGACCGAAGATTCCTCACTCCTGGTCTAGAGTATGAAGAGCCCTTAGAGATCATCTAATTCAATCCTCCCATTTTACAAATGAGAAAACAGGTCAATTGGAGGAGAAATGACTTACCCAAGGTCACATTCTCCCCCATGGTCTGACTTCACGTCCAGCAGACACAGGTATATAAAAATGATCTCCAGATAACAGTTTTAATTCTTCCACATTGGCTCTAAATATGAAAAGCAGATGTGATCATCAAACCTAAGTGAATACATCTAACTAAGCTGTTATTTGTAGACAAACAACTAGCTATTTCCCAAGCAGAGCATTTCATCTTATTACAGGAGGTTTTCATTTTAAACTACAGAGCAAGCTCAGTTCTGGCACTTCCCAGCTGTAGGACCCTGGCTGAGACGACACCTCTGAGGGCTCAGTTTCCTAATCTCTAAAAGCTTCTAGAAAGGAAAGAGGATGAACACAGAAGAAGAGCTCAGAGCCTGAGTCTGCTCCCTATAGCCTCTTTGACCCTGGAGAATTCACTTAAAATCTCTCTGTTACCTCCTGTGTGAATTGTGGGTGGTCTAAGTCAGAGGTGATGGATACCCTCAGGCCTCATGGAGCTCTGAGCACCCCTAAGGACAGCCTGAACCAGATTAAAATGTCATTCCTATTTTATTTTAATGTGTTGGTGTCTAACTGATGTCTTTTTTAAAAACTGATTTTCTAAGTCAGTATGTGGCCTGCAGAGATCTATTTTTTTTTTTTTGAGGGGAGAAGGCAGGGCAGTTGGGGTTAAGTGACTTGCCCAAGGTCACAGCTAGTAAGTGTTAAATGTCTAAGGTCGAATTTGAACTCAGGTCCTTCCAACTCCAGGGCTGGTGAGCTGCCTAGCTGCCCCTAGATATCTTTATTTATGGTTTAGTGGACCTCATTTCTATTTGAGTTTGACTCTGGTCTACAAGACCTTTAAGGCCTCTTCTGTCTTTGCATTTAAGACAGTCCCTAATTTACAAAGTCAAAGGGAGAGCTGGAATTAGCACCTCAAAGGAAGGATTGTTTTGCCTGAGATAAACACCAAAAATCGATCCTGGAAAAGGGCAAGATGAATGCCCTCCCTGTGAAGGGAGGGAGACCCTGTGAAGCTAACCCATACAAAAGATGGGGAGAACACCTGCACATAGTTGAGGGATTTGCTATCTGGTAACTTCCTGTTTTAATTAATTATCCTTTCTTTAGTGTTGTTCAGATGCATCTGACCCTTTGTGACCCCTTTTGAGGTTTCCTTGGCAAAGATACTAGAGTGATTTGCCATTTCCTTCTCCAGTTCACTTTACAGATGAGGAAACTGAGGCAGAGTTAAATGACTTGCCCAGGGTCACACAGCTGGTAAGTGTCTGAGGCAGGATTTGAACTTGGGTCTTCCTGACTCTAGGTCTGGTGCTTTATCCACTGCTTCATCCCTAATTATGTTTTCTAACTAGATGCTAAGTTCTGCTGTTTTCCTGCCCCATGAGTACAACTGCTCTCAGTGCCCTGCAAATTTTTCCCTCTTGAAAGCCCCTTTCACCACACCCTAGTTATTTATACCTTTACTTCTAGAACTAATTCTTGTACCTTGTCCCCTCTGCCTTCTATCTGCCCCTGCCCTTTATGGCCCTGTATGTAAGGAGGATTTTGTTATCCTTTTTAGAGTTGAGTTTCTCAGGATCCATGGCCGTGACAATATCTAATTTCCAGGTGTTAAATAATAACTCCCAGAATAGCCCCAAGTATCTTAAATAGTAATTCCTAGAATCATAGTAACAGACAGTCCTATTAAGACTGAGCCATGAGATATGGGGGTGACATAATTGATATTTACTATGCTTGTGCAGAGTGATGATGTTGCTAAAGTTAACCTGTGAGCTTAATGTTGGCAAGATGCCTACTTTGTCTGTTGCCCTATAAAGCAAGCGGGCACTGGTCAGTAAGTGGGAGAAACCCACTTAAATTAAGTGTGTGTCCTGACCATCCTGGATCAAGGCTTGAGGGGATTTAGGGAGTGCCTGTATTAACTGACCCCTTTGAGAAGGGTTCTTAGGGAATACTGTAGGAGTCGATGCTCCCATTATCAACAACTTCCTTTGAGAAGACTAGACTAGAATAAAGTAAGATTATTAACCCCTCTGAAGCTGGCTTCCTGTCCTTCCTGTCTGACCAGATGAGAGTGAATCTGTTAGAGATAGAGTCCAAAAACTCCAGTGCCTCCTGTGTGTTACCTGTGAAACAGACCCCCTTGTTCCTCTTTGCCTCAGGGGACTGAGAACTGAATCCAGTTCATTTCTAGGAGGATGGGGGCTGCAAGGACGGAGAACAACATTTCCAAGTTTATTTGATAGCATGAGTTTTCCTGGCAAATGAAAGTTTGGAGTGAGTGCCTCAGCACCCCCAGGACTTTGGGAAGAAGGGAGAACCAGGTACCTAAGGTCAGCTTCACATTTACAAACCCTCTCTTTTTGCCCAGGTTCCCAGGAGCAAACGACCACAAACCTACATCATTTGGTGCTGTAAGTACCTAGCAAGGTCTTTGCTAGTTCTTTCTTCTATGTGGTCTCTCCACCCTTCCTGTTCTCTCCCTCCAAACCAGACAATTAACAGAAAACTTTTTTTTTTCTAAATAAAGCAAGTTTTATTGATGCCTTTTGTTTGCAAAACAGTCATTTCTAGGAAGAGGCAACTCACTCCCAAATTGAACCCTCCCTTGTGACCATGATGATAGACAACATTCTATCTCAGTTGTCCTCTGCCTCTTTCTTCAAGAGGTGGGAGGCGGCTAGTTGGGAGAATGAGTCCCATAGATGGACTTAAAAATTAAGACTTGAGGTCAAAACCTTTGTCAGGCATGTGGTAGCTAGGGCAAGTCACTTAACTCACCTCAGCCTCAATTTCCTCATCTGTGAAATGGGATAGTAATAGCACCTACCTTCCAGGGTTGCTAAGAGACTCTAATGAGAGAATATAAATGTAAAATGCTATTATTATTAGTCTGTTCTATTATCTGCATTCTGGGACCAACATTTTATGTTCTACTTACTCAGACTTCCGTTTATTCTTTACATTTAAGTGATTGTGGTCATTGTGTCAATTGTTCTGACTTGCTTCACCTTACATCAGTTCATATGTATCTTCCCATGCTTCTCTGAATCCCCCAGGTTTATTGTTTCTAACTGCCATGGGCCTTGTTTTGGCAGAGATTCTGCAACAAATCCCTTCACCCCAATCATTGCCATGGGGACTTGGTATCCATCAGTAGGTGGGTAAACATTGCCCAGAATCCCCAAAGTTCATGTGACTTTTTGGCTGAAAGAACTTCTACAGAGAAGTGATCATCACATGAAGGAGCGCTGGGGGCTGACAGAGAGCTTTCATGGGGTGTCTTCTGGGACGCCATTTTGGACTGTTATAGCATATAGCTAAAGAATGGCTCAAGGCCATGAGATTGGAATAATAATAATATTATTAGGTAACATGCGTATAATGCCTACTGTGTGGCAGGCAAAATACTTTACAAGTATTGTCTTATTTGATCCCCATGACAACCCTGGGAGGTAGGTGCTATTATTATCTCCATTTTACAGATGGGGAAACCGAGGCGGGCAGTGGTGAAATGACTTGCCCAGGGTCACACGGCTGGTATATTACTTTTTAAAAAATATTTTGATAACACATGTAATTGGGGGAAAATAAAATATTAAAAAAGAAAAATGTTAGAAAATATTTTGATAACTTTTCCCAATATAACTGGTTTCCATTGCAATCCTGTGTATTTTACTTTGTGCATTTAAAACATGATTCTGAGGAGTCCATAGGCCTTCAGAGAGCCATTTGAAATCTGATCTTCCAGTCTCCAGATCCAGTACCACTTAAGTGTCCCTGTAAGACAAGAGGACAAGAGGAGTTATCCAGATGATGGTGAAATGAAAAGAGAGCGGGTCAGAGGAAGGGACTGAGAGGAGACAGGACAGATGACAGGGTCAGTGGACTTTACCAATCCAGTCCACAAGACCTCACTTGCCCATCTATCTGTCCCTGGAGTTGGGGGGGGGGGGAAGTTGCTTTCCATTTAACAGATCTCTACTCTTATCATATCCCAGTTCTCCATCCTGGTGCAAGCTGAGATGTGGAAGGGAGGTTGCTATTGTCCTCTCTGTACTACCATCAAAATAAGTAGCATTTGGAAGTTTGGGTCCTTTAATTTTTAATTCTCTTTCTAGGCTATTTGAAGCTATTATTTAAAAAAAAAATAAAACCTGTATGTTATTTAATATACTTATTAGATGATGAAAGTATAGAGGAGAATTGAAAGAAGGGGGAAGTCCAACCCAACAAGGAAAGAAGATTATTTTCCAAGCTCAGGCTTGATTGTAGTAGAACTGATGAGAGTTTACCACCGTTAATTAATAATTTGCCATAGATAGGAGAGTTCTTAACTATTTTTTATGTTCTGGAAACTTTTGGCAATCTGGTCAAGACTATGGTCCCCTTTGGCTCTCTGAGAGCCTATGGACTCCTCAGAATCATGTTTTAAAAGCACAAAGTAAAATACACAGGATTGCAATGGAAATCAATTATATTGGGAAAAGTTATCAAAATGTTTTTCTAACATTTTTCTTTTTTAAATATTTTATTTTCCCTCAATTACATGTGTTATCAAAATATTTTTTTAAAAATAAATTCAGAAATGTTGTCCCATTCAGAAATGTCTATCCCTTACACAAATCCATGGAACCCAGGGTTAAGAACACCTGCCTTGCCTCAGACAATGTGCAACACCTAGTATTTACTTCTGTAGGGTTAACAAAATAGGAAGATCTTCCTCATCCATTAATAGGCCTATGTATCCCTCTTTCCCTTGGAACAGGAGCAATGTTCCCAGGTCTAAAGGTGCACAAGTATTTCAATCATAAATATCTTGCTGTTCTGAACTTCAGCTCCTTTCACAGCTGTGACCCATCCTGAGTTGCACCAAGCCCATATATTGCCTTGGGGGAGGAGCTTGCTTAGGGGCAAGCTTGCTTACAGGGAGGCTCTCTTGAAGGAAGCCTTTCCCACCTTTTGGTACCTAGCCAATTAGGCACTGAGTCAAGAGGGCTGTGATGCCTTCTGGCTCGTAGCCTATTAGTTGAAAACTATATATCTTGGGAGGTTGGTATTTTACTTTTCCTTTTGAAACCAGAGAGACAACTAGAGACCATTTCCCACAAAAGCTAAGCCACTCAGCTTTGTATTTCCTGGATTCTTCTTCAACCTAGTCATTTTCTGCCCTTCTTCTTATGGCAGTGGTTCTCAACCTTCCTAATGCCGTGACCCTTTAATACTTGTATGTAGGCATATCTGCATGTGGGCGGATCCGCCTGGAGACAGATAGAGGAGTGGTGTCTTGGTTCCTAAGACCATCGGAAATATGTATTTTCCATTGGAAATATGTATTTTCTGATGGTCTTAGGCGACCCCTGTGAAAGGGTCATTCGACCCCCAAAGGGTTGTGACCCATAGGATGAGAACTGCTGTCTTATGGTTTTGCTCACCATCTCTGTGATTTCCCAGACCAAAGTGCCCTGTGCCAGGCACTGGGAATACTAAAGAAGAAAGACACAATCCCAAATCTAAGTCGCTTACATTCTTTTTTTTTTGCTTTTTGGAGGACAGTTGGGGTTAAGTGACTTGCCCAAAGTCACACAGCTAGTAAGTGTGTCAAGTGTCTGAGGCCGGATTTGAACTCAGGTCCTCCTGACTCCAGGGCCGGTGCTCTATTCACTGTGCCACCTAGCCACCCCAGTAGCTTACATTCTTATGACTGTAGGATCTTTACTTATATATTTGTTATTTCCCCTGTTACATTAGAATGTCACTTGGTCTTATAGATTGCTCTTAGTTGCCTTAGATATCTTAGATATCAGCTATTATGAGGAATATTTGACACAAAGGGTTTTATCCCCAATCAATGACTTTTCTCCTTATTCTAGCTTCATTAATTTTGTTCATGCAAAAAATTTTTCAGTTTCATATAATCAAAATTACCTATCTTATTTTCTTTAATAGCCTCGACCTTTTATTGGATCATTATTGTGAAAAGTATCTGATCTGATATTCTTCTAATTTTTTAGGGTGTGACCTTTAATATTCACTCCACATATCTATTCTGAGTTTATTGTGGCACACAATAATATTTTATTCTATTCACATACCATACTTTGTTTAGCCATCACCAAATCAATGGGCCTTCCACCTTTGTTTTCAGTTTTTGGCTACCACAAAAAATGTGACTGAATATGTTGGTGTATGAGATTTCCCAAAAGTCTCAATGCAGTTTTAAGCCTTAATGACATAAACTCAAGCTTTAATAGTTTTTCAGCTCTAATAGTTTAAAACTTCACTAAGACTACTGGGATACTTTGTATATTGGACTTTTCTGTCTTTGATTTTTGTGGGACACTTGACCAGTTATGGGAATTTTAGGTAAAAGGGTGTGAACAGATTGTTCACTTTTCTCACCTAACTCCAAATTATTTTCCACAATGATTGGATCAGTTCACAGTTCTGCCCGGACGTATTATCAGTGTGCCCAACCTCCCATAGCCCCTTAAACATTGTAGCTGCTTTTTATTATTTGTATTACCATAAATGATGTGAAACCGAAGGATTCTAATTCCTTCCTTTTACAGATGAGGGAACTGAGGCCCAAGAGGTAAAGTGACGTTCCCAGGATCAGGGAGAAAGAAGCACAGTTCAATTCTGAACCCAAGCACTCTGGCTTCAAATCTAGTACTATTTCCCCTGCACTGGTCTCTGTGTAACACTTGCTTGGGCAAATTTGTGTTCTCCTTGGCATACCCCAGTAGTTTCTAACCCAGATGGTGCTATATGGGGACCAAGAATAGGTGAAAGTTGGGAAGAATTACCTGGAACCATTAATATACCAGGAATAGGTAATTTTCATAATGAACAGGACTCTTGAAACCCAGGGACTGGATTGCCAGAGAGAAAAAGATCACATGGACATTGAGACTGATGCTCAGAGATATGGGGTGTGGTGGGAGTGGGGTATTCATCCTGTTATATAAGAGTAGGAAACCTCCTCCTTTAGGTTTTGGGGGCTTGAGGCTGATAGTGTTTGAACTGCCAGGGAAGCTGGGGCACTCAGGACCCCCAGAAAATTCCTGAGACATACAGTCTGAATGATATCAAGCATGAGTTTGTGGAACATTGCACTTTAGGGAATAATTAGAGTGATGTGCTGAAGGCATCCCTGGGAATCTTCAGATTTTGGAGTTTGTCTAGCCAATCAACAGGAATTAATGGCCATTTCTGTAGGTATCAGACTGAGGTCACTGATGACCTGACCGCATGGCCAAACCACCTCCTGCCCCTATCTATGATTGCAATATTGGCTGGGAGAGAGGAGGGATTTGGGATGAAAGGCAGGGGCTTTCAAAGTTATTCATTACTCATACCCTAATCCACGATGGGCATTGTAAAACTGGGGAGATGATAGGAATCTGGATTGCAAAGGACAAGTAGAAGCCAGTGGTGATCAGTTCATCAAGTGTTACATCAGAATGATTTTACATTTTAAACTCTAGCCTGAGCTGAATAAGAACCCTGCGTACAGGGATCCAGACAGGTTCCTGGGAAGCACCTCCTTCTTGGTGGGGCTCACCCATCTATGTGTCTTCCTTCCTCCGGTTCCCACATAAGAGGCTGGTGCCTCAGGATAGAAGATTCCTTGCTTTACCTAGCAGCACCAGCAACTCCCTTCTCCCCTTTGAACACATGATGGTACCGACCTTTCTATATGTTTTGTAATCTCAGGTTGTTTTCCAGCTCTGACTTCATATGTTCTATGTTCTTCAAAAGCCTTTCGAGTCATTATTGTTTATGTTTAAAGGTCCCTTCCGGGTCTGTCTGTTTGGTGTCTCAAGACTCCCTCCCCGCTCCCAGCTCTGGCATTCTGTGATCTATGTTCTTTTGTCCCTCCACTTAATAGTATTTAATTTATTCTAATTATGTGCAAAGAGTTTTCAAAATTCACTTTTACAAGATTTTTGAGTTCTAGATTTTTTTCCTCTCCTCCCTCCTCCACAAGACGGCATGCAGTCTGATACAGGCTATACATGTACAATCATATTAAACATATTTCCACATTAGTCATGTTGTGAAAGAGGAATCAGACCAAAAGGGGAAAACTGGGAGAAAGAAACAATAGCCTTAACAAAAGAGAAAATAGTCTGCTTCGATCTGCATGCAGATTCCATAGTTCTTTCTCTGGATGTGGGTGGCATTTTCCATAAAGTGTCTTCTGGAATTGTCTGAGAGCCTTGCATTGCTGAGAAGGGCTAAGTCTATCAAAGTGGGTCACTGTGGTCTGTGTTCTAAGGGTCAGACCTTCTCACTTTGGTACTTAACTAGTGAGGAACTGAGTCTTTCTTCTACCTTTCCTTGGGAAGGTCATGATTGGTCCAGAGTTTGGTATAGGACTGAGGCTGTAAAGACTGAGTAGGATCTATTTTAGGATAATATCAATGGCCAGGTAGACCCTGTCAGCCCTATGGAGGTTTCCTCGTGCCTGTGCCTGTGCATTTCCCTCCAAACCAGGCTAGATAAATCCCTAGACCTTCAGATACAAGCAAGTGGGCTCCCAAGTGGGAGCCATATTGGTATAGCTGTGATGGACAGTTGACTAGGGGTAGGAGTTAGGGTGAGAGGGAAATCTTCCCAGATCTCCCAAAGATAGAAGCTGTGTGTCTCCCTTCAAAGTGCCTCTACCCTTCAGACCAGAAGGCCCATGAGGGCAGGGCCAAAGTTCCAAGCCTAGACTGACGGGTTGGTAGGAAGGTTGTAGCAGAGTCCCTGGAGAGGTAGGAAGGATTTATCTGGAGCAGGATCTTGATGGCTCCAGACTCATGTCTTCTGTACTCTGAGGCCCTGAATGGTTTCCATTTGTCTACAAAATGCAGAAGTGGCCAGAGAGGCAGAGAGAGGGACTCGTGACTGTTACTGGCCGGATGGAAGTGGGGGCCAGATTGGAAGGGCTCTGGTCTGGCTCTCTTCCAGCTGTCAACGACCTCTCTGCTCTCAGTCTCTACCCTGACCAATCCCTCCTCCACGGATGTTGAAGTCCTTGTCTCATAAACACCAAGGTTCTGATAGCTCCCCCAGCACTGGAGATACTCAGCACTCCCAACAAACGAGGGGCTTTCCCAATTTGTCCCCCCTGTTTATTCAGTTCCTTTCATGCTGGGAATGCACCCCAGATGCCATGTTTATCCTTGAAGGTTTAAATGCTCCTACCCCCTCTGTTCCCCATCTTTTACTCTTTTGGGAAGGAGGGACAGTGAAATGGAGGTGAGAACAGTAACGAGCATCCCAGAAATGGAAGTGCAAAGAAGAAAAGAGTGGTAGTGAGGAAGGGAGTAGTAATCAAGGCTGCCTGGAGGAAATAGTATTTGATGTGGGACTTTGGAAGATGGAGAAAAATTCAGACTGCTCCCTACTTCTTCAAGAACAGGCAAGAAGCTCCTACATTCCTTGGGTTTTTTCAGTGGATGGCTCGGCAAAGGGCTTGCTATGTGACCTTAGACAAGTCTCTTCCCCTCCTGAGGACTTAGTTTTCTCCTCTGTAAAGTCTACCAACCAATAAGCAATTATTAAGTGCCTCCTACTGTGTTAAGAATTGTTCTAGTCTGCAGGGGTGGGGAACCTTCAGCCTGGAAGTCACTTGTGGCTCTCTAGGCCCTCGAGTGCATAGCCCCACTAGAGGGCCACCTGTGACCTCAAGGCTGCAGGTTCCCCACCCCTGTAGGGGCTAGGGATGAAACAAGGGGGTTATATGAGGTAGCCTTTAAGGGTCCCTTCCAGCTCTGACATTTTCTCTCCTAAGGTACCTTCCAGCTATGATATAGTAGAGATTTGGAGTCAGTAAGACCTGGGTGCTAGCTGTGTGACCTCAGACGGGCCACATCCCCTCTGATCTCATCTGTAAAATGGGAATAATGGGGCTTGAATGACCTGATATGTCGTTGTGAGGGAACTTTTAAGTCACCATAGAAATAGGAGCTTAAATTATTAAGGGTTAAGTGATCAATCCTCCCCTCCTTTTTAAAGGTGAATAGAAAAACATTTATTAATTACCTACTATGTACCAAGCACCTACTATGTGTCAAGAATGAAAATCGAAAGGGGGATTACAATCCAGAGGAGTAATGCAACAGACTCACAGAAATCATTATAACAAATTGCTTTTTTTTTTCCATCAAGGATGATTGGAACTCCAGCTCTTGGCCACTAAAATCCCAGTTCCCTTGATATGCTTCTGGAGGTGGATATGACAATATGGAGAATGAATGCAGGAAAAGCAACTAGATGACATCAAATATACAAAAAGTAGATTTGTGGGGGTGGGATAGGGGAGTGACACAATTTTGAGGGTGTGGAGGGATCAATACATATGGTATCTGAAGGAAGAGAAACAATCACAGGCAAAGGAAAAAATCTTTTATCAATACCAAAAGAAAAAAAGGTGGCCAAAGAAATAATCAGTGATCTGTATACCTGTTATCCCATGTGTGCAGAGTCTATGAGAAATACCTACTTGTGGATTGAGGCCATCCTTCATGAGGGTCCATCTCTGAGAAAGAGCATTTCCCTTTGTGATTCTACTTTGGGGGCCTGAGAATAGTTCCTTTAATTAAAAACATATTCAGAAACTCCCTTGTAAAGTTAGATCCCAAGGCAGTAAAAAGCAGTTCACAGGAAAGTTAAAAAAAAGGGGGGGGGAGAGAAAGAGAGAGAGAGAAAGAGAGAGAGGAGGGGGGGAGAGAGAGAGGAGAGGGGGGGAGAGAGAGGAGGGGGGAGA
>CM053587.1:313022514-313063547 GCA_028646515.1 Pseudochirops corinnae | reverse complement strand
GGGGAGAGGGGGGAGAGAGGGGAAGGAGAGAGAGAGGAGAGGAGGGGAGAAAGAGAGGAGAGGGGGGAGAGAGAGAGGAGGGGGGAGAGGGGGGGAGAGAGAGGGGAAGGAGAAAGAGGGGGGAGAGAGGGGAAGGAGAGAGAGAGAGGAGAGGAGGGGAGAGAGAGAGAGAGGAGAGGGGGGAGAGAGAGGGGAAGGAGAGGAGGGGAGAAGAGAGAGAGAGAGAGGAGAGGGGGGAGAGAGAAAGAGAGAGAGAAGCCACTGGCAGGGATTTAAAGTCACCCTTAAGGAAGTTCTTGTGGTCTCAGGAACTCTCTAAGCCAAAACAAAACAAAACAGAACAGAACAAAACTTGTTATATCTTCCTTGTGGGAAAGGACCACAATTAAATCCCAGATCAATCTACCCAGGGCCAAGGTTAACTCAAACTACCCCAGGTGTGCAGTGTAGTCTTGGTGTGGAAAAGTGGGGGTTATCTCAAACCATCCCAGTTCCACTAATGTCCTGGCCCACAACAACGGGACACTGAAGTCTCCTAATGTTATTGTGTTGTTTCCTATAAGCCACAACAGATCACTGAGCTCAGGAGCTCTGGGAATGCTTGGGCTCACATATACTGGACTAAGAGCCTGATTTCTACAGAGAGGGATCAGGTCTTTCTTCTTATTTCTGGTTCTTTATATCCCCACACTAAAACCCTGGGGAAAACTGCTTAAAGCTTATGTCTAGGGTTTCCACAAAAGAGAACAAGATTTGGGCATAAATTAGGTATAGGACAGCTATTTATTTTCTTTACCACAAAAGATTTGTTGAAAACACGAAAGGCATACAGCATAAATTTACAGCCTTTATACGTGACACAAAAGCCCTTAACTCCTATCATCCCTGGGAGATTAAAACACTTAGTGTTTTAAAATAGGTTTAAAACACTTAGTGGGACTGCTGAACAGCAATTTTCCCTTTCTTTCTATCTGTCCAAATGACTTCCTCAAGGTCCTTATCTCTTTGCTTGCACTCCTGTTCACGTTCATTTCCAAGAAGGGCATATTTGTGAAAGACTCCTCTTGCTGCCAGTCAGCTTCAGCTGAGAAATCCAGGCATTCCCAAAGTCTTGAGGAAGCCACTCCCTCAAATCCAACTCTCTTAATTGCTAGTCGCCTATGCTCAAGGAAAAACATACAAGAAGAGGCAATTAGGGGCCTCTGGTCTAGTGTCAGACTTACCTAGACAATATGATATCTGAAACAACCAGTAACTGATTTTTTATTTCCCGGGGGGGAGCCTTGAAGGCTGTACACATGCTCAGCAGATAAGAAAGAAAAGCATAATGGGGAAACCGAGTCAAGAGGATCCTGTCATTACCTTCATAATGTCATCCTTTCTCAAAAATCTATATCCACCTGGGATTTACATCTGGAGGTGCTAGCTATCATTTCTTGTTGACAGATGTTGGAATTGTAGATTATTGATTCTGCAATATAAATGCTTTTACTTGGATTCAATTGGAGATCAAATTAAAATTAAGGTCCACAGGGTTGCTACTCACACAATAAATTTTACTACTTAGAGCTTAGAGTGGGATATAGTTGTTGCTGCATTAATATTAATAATACAAGATTTTGGAATTATGTTGCCATAAAAGAAGCTATAACGGTATAATGTTGAACACATCTTTTTGTATCTACTTGGTTCCACTTGGTATCCACTTGGTTTAAAATTTTTTTATCTCCTTTCCTTATGTTGCCACTAGCACAAACTTGGGGTATATGGAGCGTTCAGGGAGGGCTGGCACCTCTGCTGTGAGGGGCTGCTGAGCCCTTTTCTGGGCTGCTCATTCACCTGTGGTGTCTCCTGGCACCCAATTCTCACCTGTGGCTCCAATATGCTGTAGTAGGCACAATGGCCACCCTCTGTAAAACCGTCTAGGCAGACAGGCTAAACCAGATTGAGGGGAACTGATAGGCCTCAATTCTGAGGGTGAGTTAGGGGAATATCAACCCCAAGCATCTGAGGACTTCCCCCAGAGGAATGGGCAGATGAGGAAAAATTTGTTCCAATGGCCATGAAGGTGGCTGAAGCAGGTGCTTAGAGCTTGGTCAGACATGGAAACTGCCACAGTCATCCACTGCATCCTGGGCCATCAGTCCTCTTGGCTACTAGACTTGGACGAGTCAGGAAGAGAGAGTGAGGCCAATAACTCTGTGCAGCTCAGTCTCACTCCAATTCCATTCACGACTAGTGCATAATGAAAGCACAACCTTTCATTCCTATAACATATGACCTTCTATTCATAATACACTTCAAAGCAAATGCCAGTAATGATAGTTCACATTCCCCAAAATAAAACAATGATGTTGGGAGATTTTATACAGTAAGGGAATATGGGGGAGTTTACAGAAAAAGGGTGAGGGGTTACTTAGGACAGCAGTGGTAATAATGAACAATCCTTCCCTTTTGGAGACCAGGAACCCTTCCCCAGTGAGTGGTTAGGTCTGCCCAAGATCCTGATGCTGCTAACAAGAGAACTGGGATCTGAATCCAGGTCCTTCATCTCCAAATCAACTTGCCGGTTTCCTGAAGTATGCCTTGTGTGGCTGGTGATTGTTAGGGCCTCATTCCAATGGCATTCTTCTGATTCCAAGTCTATAGGGCCTTTCACTCTATGGCTATAACAACTGATATTTATATGCGCTTGTAAAATTTGCAAAGTGCTCAACACACATTATCTCACCCCATCCAGTCATCCACCAGGAAATCAGAGCCTCCCCAGAGCTGGCATCCTGCCCTGCTCCACTGTTTGCCTCTAATGATTTCAGCTTTTGTTCTGTGATTTTTCCCCCTGGTCACTAATTCCCTAAATGTATTGTATCCCTCTATTACAATGTAAGCTTCATTTTGTATCTTCCCTCTCCCCCTCCACCCCCAAAGGAAGGCAGGAAAGAAGCATTAAGCACTTTGTATGTGCCAAGCACTTTATAAGGATCCTCTCAATGACCCAGGGAGGTAGGTATTGTTATTATTCCCAATTTACAAATGAGGAAACTGAGGCAAGCAGCTTACAGTGACATCCGGGATCATACAACTGGTAAGTGTCTGAGGCTGAATTTGAACTCAGTTCTTCTTGGCTCTAGACATGGTACTTTATCCACTGAGTCACCTAGCTACCTCAGGAAAACTGAGGCTTACCCAGAATAAACTGTCATGGAAATTGTGATTTCAAATTCACTTTACTTTCCAATATTCTGCTGTTCCCAAGCTCCTTTTCTGGCTCTAAATTCGAGGTCATTTTTACCTGTCCAGTCCTCAGTTTCCTTAAAAAAAAAAGTTGTGGAGGTTTATAATTAACATTCATTTAGCACCTACTGTATACGTTAAGTACTGTGCTAAACACTGGGGATACAAAAAGAGGCAAATGATCGTCCCTACCTTCGAGAACCTTATGATTTATTGGATTAAGGCACTATGGCAATGGGAGTAAGTATAAATATAAATTTATAAATTATAAGTATTATATTTATAAATTAATATAATAAGTATAAATATTATATACATATATATATATATATATATACACACACATAGAATACATAGAGCATAAATAGGAAGGCAGCAGGGGCTAGGAGGCAGAGGGCCAGTCTCACAGTCAAAAAAACCTAGCAATGCTTACCTTGAATACAGATAGGCCGTGTGACCCTGGGTAAGTCATTGAACCTCTCAGGCCACCCAGGTAACTAAGGCCATAAATTACAGAGCAGTAGCCTGGTAGAATTGGAAGAGAGAGTTTCCTCACCAGTGAGATTACAAGTCAATATAATGGAAGTCTTGATTTATGACCCCAGGTCCAGTAGATTATCGATTAACAATAAGCATTTATTAAAAACCTATTCTGTGCCAGGTACTGGGGATACAAAGAAAGGCATATAATACAATACGATATGATGTGATGTAATGTAATTATATTGTTATATAATAATGTTATAATAATATACTATAACACAATGCAATGATCTGGCAATAATAGCTAGCATTTATATGGTTTCTTCACGTTTGCAAAGCACCTTATAAATATCTCATTTACTATATGATACAACAATGTAATATACTGGAATATAAT
Source organism: Pseudochirops corinnae (assembly GCA_028646515.1). Lineage (NCBI taxonomy): Eukaryota > Metazoa > Chordata > Mammalia > Diprotodontia > Pseudocheiridae > Pseudochirops > Pseudochirops corinnae. Next base: position 313,059,433 of record CM053587.1, on the reverse strand, counting down.
GTGATGTAATGTACATATCTATATACACAATAGCATTACAACTATAATTATGAGACAAAGACACTGGGGGGAGGGGATGCAAGGAGGGGAGATCGGCAGACAAGGCCCAGCCTAATTTGCCAAGGGGAAGGGCCTTGCTCCTCCCTTTCCCTCCGGACCCCACCAATTCATCTAGCTCAATCCACCCAAGCCTCTCCATCGCCTACCTAAAGGCCACTTTAAGGAGGGGACGGCGCCTAAGCTTTCCCCACCCCCGACGCTCCGCTGGTTGGCTGCCGATGACATCACTGGGCGGGGCGGCCAGGGGGCCAGGGAGAGCGCTCAGGGCGGGCTCGGACCGGTGGGAGGGGGAGGGGGACGGAGACGGAGAGACTGTCTGCTCCGGACGTCACGGCCCCGGGGCTGAAGATGGCGGCGGCGGCGGTGGCGGGGCCGGCGATCCCGGGGCGGCTGCAGCCCCAGCCTGAGCCCCAGCCCCCGGCCCCGGCGGGCGGAAGCCGCTGCTCGCTGCTGGTCATCGTGGGTGGCGAGTGCGCCCGGCCGGGCCTGCTCCGCCCAGTGCTGGCCCAGCTGGAGAGAGGTGAGCCCGGCCCAGCTCGGCCAGGCTGCGTCCGCTGGGCGCTTGGAGATCCTCCTCCTGGGGGTGGGGGTGGGGTGCGCTTGGAGACCCTCCCCTTGGGGGAGGATGCGCTTGGAGATCCTCCTGGGAGAGGGGTGCGCTTGGAGACCCCCTTCCTGGGCGGGTGCGCTTGGAGATCCTTCTCTTGGGGGTGGGGCGTGCCCGGAGGTCTTTTTAGGCGCTTGGAAATCCTCCTCCTGGAGGCTTGCGCTTGGAGACCCCCTTCCTGGGTGGGGTTCGCTTGGAGACTCTACTCAGGGAACACGTTTAGAAATCCTCCTGGAGGTCACGCTTGGAGATCCTCGTGGGCTCTGTTTCGAGATCCTCGTGGGCACGCTTGGGGATCCGGGGGCGGGGCGCGGGGGAGTTGGGGTGCCTCTGTGCGCTTGGAGATCCCCTTGGGCGCTCCTGGAGATAACCGGGGGCGCCCCAGGTACTCCACCCACCCCCCCCTGCCTGGCCCCTGGGGAAGGAGGGGTAGGCTGGGCTGGGTCTGGCCGGGCTTTTCCTTAGCTTGCCTGGGCAGCTGGGAGAGGAAGGAGGCCGTAGTTCCGTTATTTGGGAGGAGGGAGGTGCCTGGGATGGAGGAATCGGGAAAGCTGCGTCCTAGTCCTGACTCCTGTGCACCACCTTAAACCTAACCTCCCCTGGGTGGGCCTCAATTTCCCCTTCTGCCCTCTGGCATTCTCTCCAGGGAAGGAGCACGGCAATCCTTGAGAGCAGAGCCAGTTTCCTGCCTTTTTGAATTCCCAGTGCTTAGCACCACTCATGGGGCATAATGGATGCTTAAAAGTTTGTTGCTAGTGGATAGAATGAATGCTGCACCTAGCTCTCCTCTGTGTAAGGCACTATGTTAAAAAAGAGTCCTCGTTCTGGTGGAGAGTTCATAGACAAGCATTCAGTCCCTGGGATTTCGATCATAGCTTTAGAGCTGGGACAGACCATAAAGGGCCTTAAATTCACCTCTCTCATTTTGCAGAGGTGGCCCCACACCGGCACATCACTTAACAGCTCTGAGTCACAGCCTCCCCATCTGTAAAATGGGCATGGGTCTGCCCCAGAGTAGCAGCTCTGGTCTCTGGACCTGTCTCAGCTATCAGATGGGGAGAATAGTTCATGCCTGGCCTGGCCTGGCTCCCAGAGCCCATATGAGTAGCAGATGACAGTGAAGAGAAGGTGCTTCATCAGCCAGAAAGTACCACAGGGATATTGTTTTATGGAAGGAGGCGTTTATGTCCCCCCCATGGAGGGGGCAGGGAGAGTCCTCTGACTTTGACCCTCCACAAATGAGATAGTATCTGGAAAGTCGAACACACAGAAGATGCTTAATAAATGCTTTCCACCCTTCTGATGACAAAACTAACCAACAGATGGTGGAGAAAGGAAGAAGAAAAAGAAAAAAAACTGCCGACTTCAGGGAGACCTGGGGTCAGTGCTTCTGGGGGGGGGGGGAGGGAGGAAAGCTGCACCCTGGCACAGGGGAAACCACACCTGAGAATCCATTCCCTAAGGCTCCCACAGCACTAATTGCTGGGGTGGAGCACGAGGAGGCCCTGCCCTGCCCTGCCCTATGGGGGGTTTGGCACTGGCTCCCTCCATGAGTCACAGCTGCAAGGTGGAAGGCAGCTGTAGATGCTGCTTCCCGGGTGCCCAACAGCAGACCTGGAAGAGGCCTTAGAACAGGCATAGTTTGTGCTAAGAGGGCCTTGGCCCTACGTTTGCCACTGCCTCCAAGCTCCGTCATTGTGCCCTGATCATTGAGGGCGTAGGCAACGCTGTTTCTCATCTTTATATATCTCCAGTGGCCTACCCAGGTCCTTGGACTTAATAGGGTCTTTAGAAATGTTCCTTGAATTAAATTATCTGGACTGGAAGGGTCCTTGGTCCTCTAGTTTGTGCTTACCACATCCTGGGCACTGTGCTGAGCTTGTGGTACTGTGTATGCAGAGAAAGTCTCTACTCAAGCAGTGTGCACTCTAATGAGTAAGATAGGTATCTCTGTTCATAAAAGCTATAGACAGAGTAGATGAAGGTGTTCATATGTTCCTGAAAGAATGTCGGGACAGGAAGTCTTAGAACAAAGGATGTCAGAGCTGGGAGGGCCCTTAGAACCCAGAAGGTCAGAGCTAGGAGGGCCCTTAGAACCCAGGAGGTCAGAGCTGGGAAGGCCCCTAGAACACAGAATGTCAGAGCTGGGAGGGCCCCTAGAACACAGAATGTCAGAGGTGGGAGGGCCCCTAGAACACAGAATGTCAGAGCAGGGAGGGCCCTTAGAACCCAGAAGGTCAGAGCTAGGAGGGCCTTTAGAACATAGGATGTCAGAGGTGGGAGGGCCCTTAGAATCCAGGATGTCAGAGCTGGGAGGGCCCCTAGAACACACAATGTCAGAGCTGGGAGGGCTCCTAGAACACAGAATGTCAGAGGTGGGAGGGCCCCTAGAACACAGAATGTCAGAGCAGGGAGGGCCCTTAGAACCCAGAAGGTCAGAGCTAGGAGGGCCTTTAGAACATAGGATGTCAGAGGTGGGAGGGCCCTTAGAATCCAGGATGTCAGAGCTGGGAGGGCCCCTAGAACACACAATGTCAGAGCTGGGAGGGTCCCTAGAACATAGAATGTCATTTCTGGGAAGGGCATGAACACATAGAATGTCTCCATTTTAATGAGCCCTTTGTCTTCTTCTTTGTGTCCAGCGGGTAGGATCCCAGGAGCAGTCTCCAATCTATACTTTTCTGGGTAAGAGAACCCAGCATCACCCACCGTGTCTCCACATGTTTGGTGGGGGAGGAAATGTAGCAGTCATGTGTGTTCCCAGCTCAGGATCAGGAGGGCTCCTGCCTCCTGTAGCAGGAGGAGATGGAACATGGATAGATACAAAGCCAGAAGCCTGGGGATGTCAGCTATTAGAATAGGCCATCAAAGATTGGAAAGGTTTGCAGGGATGTTCCAAGGACTGTGGGGAGGAAGGTCTCAATGCCTCACACTCCCCCCTTCTACAGAAATATCAACACAGGGTAGCTATGGATTTGTGCATCCACACCTCTTGTTGTGCTGATGTAATTGAGCAAGGCCCTCCTTTCTGGGCCTCAATTTCTCTTCCTGTAAAATGAGCTTGGATCAACTGGATTGCTCCCAGCTCTGACATTCTGTGTTTTTTTTAAATTAGGTTTTTATCGGTATCTTTTGGTTTCTATCTTAACTTTCCCAATGTAGTCCTCACTCCTCCTGCCATCCCCCACTCTGTCATGTCTTTCTAAAGGGGCCTGGGAGATGGGGGGGGGGGGGGCGGTTAACAGCAATTTAGCAAAACTAACCAGCTGATAAAGAAAGCGTGGCATTATCTGTAATATTCCACGCCCAAGTCTACCTCTGCAGAAAAGGGAGGTGCCTTCTCCTATCTCTCCTTTGGGGCCGAGCTTGGGCATTATCAACTCTCGGCATTCGTTTTCAGAACTTCTGTTCTTTCCCTTTTCATTGTTACAGTCAGTGAGAATTCTAATTTCTGGGCTTTGGTTGCTTCCATGCTCTTGGCACAGTAATATTCCATCACATTTATATACAGCAATTTATATAACCATTCCCCGAGTGGTGAGCATTTACACTGTTTCTCTGCTGCTATAAAAAAAAAAAAAAGGGGGCTGCTATAAATATTTTGGTGTGTCTGGGACCTTCCTCTGAATACATTGACCTCCTCGGGCTACAGGCTTTGCAGTGGAATGTCTGGGTCAAAGGCTAGGGACACTTTCTTAGTGTGGCTTTCTTTGAATAACTACAAATTACTTTCCACAATGGTCAGGCCAATTTACATCTCCATTAGCAGTCATGAATATATTTGTCTTTCCGTTGCTGGCTCTGGCGTTCTACAATTTGAGGGGCCCTTCCAGCTCTGACATCCTTTGCCGAAGGCATATGCCTCCCCATCTCCAGCTCTGATGCTTGAAGGACTTCTCAGCTCCTTGGACAAGAAGAACGTTTGAGGTTTTCTTGTGAGGGAAAAGGAAAGATATATGAGGATAGGAGGAGGCTGGGAATTTATCTTTCTGCAAGACTTATTCCTGAAACTCCTCCAAATTGGTCTCTTAGAGATACTAAATAGAGTATTCTAGGAAGGGGCCCATAGTAACAATTCTGTCTCTTCTCCGCAAAAGGGATCCGCTCTTGGGATATTGACCCTGGCATTTGTAACCTGGATGAGCAGCTAAAAATATTTGTCTCCCGTCACTCAGCCACATTTTCCAGCATCGTGAAAGGTAAGGGGGTTCTGGGATGTTTCCGTGTTTGTGTGTGTTTATTTGGGGTCACAAGCCCTAACTTCCCTCCTGTTTGGGTTTCTTACCCCATCTCTATTCCATGCTGGACTGTGAATACTTCAGCCTCGACTCTTGGCTCTGATGGAGGACAGAATCCATTATAACATATTGGGTTCTGAGTACCACACTTTAGGAAAGAGATGAAGAATTTGGAGATGATGCAAAGAGCACAGCCAGGATGCTCAAGGGCCTCCAATCTCACAGGCCGTTTGAGAATTAGCTGAAAGATTTAGGAGTGTTTAGCTCAGGGGGACATGACTGCTATCTTAAGGTATTTGAAAGTCTGTTCTTCAGAGGAAGACTTAGATGATGTGTTTAGGAGGACCTGGTATAGGAAGAAACAGAGGACCAGAGAGGGTAAGGCATCTGGTGAGGTCACACAGGCAGGAAGTACCTGAGCCAGAGTAAGAAAAAGCCCCAGGGAATCATTTTAGGCTGTGAGAGGGACTCTTGGGTCAGGACAACGTCAGGTAGAGTGTGCTCCTGTGACCACGCAGGCAGATGGATGAAGTTGGAGACCCAGATGGTAATTTCCCTGGGAATGAAAAACGAACAGGGTTAGTTGGAGTCTTCCATGTGGGGACCATGGGAACAAGAACAGCAACGTCACTGAAATCAGGGGACCAGAGTTTGAGCACAGTTCTACTTACTGTGTGACTTTGAGCAGGTCACCCTCCCTGGGCCTCAGTTTCCTATCTGTAAATTGGAAATACTAACTGACCTTTGCATAGTACTTCAGTGTTTACAGAGTGCTTTGCAGGTGGCTTCTCATTCCAGCATAATGATCCTGCCATATCTTAGGTGCCCTTGGGTTTATTACCTACCCGTTTTCTAAGTGAGACTCCAAGAAACACCCAGGATCACAAAGCTAGGAAGTGTCAGAAGCAAGATTTGAACTCCTAGCCCAGGGCTCCTTCTCCCAGCTGTCTGACTTCACATATAGCTATGAACACTGGCAATCCTCCATGTTTAGAAAAATATGTGAGAGGGAAGAATTGGTGGGGTTGTTAATATGATATGTGGATATTTAAATATTAAAAATGTAAATGTTGACAACATTGTGGTAGGTCATAGAATGGGAAATGGAGAGTTAACAGAGCCTGAAACCCCTGAGACTTAGTTGTGGGCTTGGAGGGCCCATGGCCTAATCAAATGCCCCAGAGCAGCAGCAGCACCTGAGCTGGGACAATGAAGAGTACGGGGGTGTGGAGTCAGATCACAGTTCTGCCCCTTCTTGATTTTCCCACACTCTCCGGACATTCTCTCTGACCATCGCCTACACTCGGAACCCTCTCCGTCCTCTGCTCTGACTGCTGACTACCTTGACTTCCTTGAAGTAGCAGCTAAGATCCATCCTTGTACAGGAAACCTTCCCCAACCCCTCTTCCTTCCAGGACCTTCCTTCTGCTGGTCACCCCCTATTTATCTTGGTTCACATTTGTTTGTTTGTAGTCTTCTCCCATTCGATTGTAGCTCCTTGAGGGCAGGGGCTGTCTTTTTCCTTTTTTTGTATCCTGGTGCTTAGCACAATTCGGGCCACATGGTAGGTGCTTAATCAATACTTGTGGATTGATTGGAAAGCTCTCCCTCCTCCCCTCTGCCTCTCAGAATCCCTGCTTCCCTGCGGACTGCCTTCTGCAGGATGCCTCTCCCCAGCTGCCAGTGCCTTTCTCCCCAAGGTTGTGTTCTCCCAGCTTGTTTTTTTAAAATATGTCCACGTGTGCATGGTTAGAATGTAAATTACTTGAGGGATAGGGAGGATTTCTGTGTTTTGTGCCTTCTCGGAGCCTGGCACATCATAGGCACCGAATTGGTGCTTATTAATTCATCGATTCATCCCTGTATGACCTTGATAAGTCAGTTGGCTTCTCCAGGCTTCCTTTTCCTTGTGAGTACCTGGAGGGGCTTGAGCTAGACGACCCTGGGGGTCCCTTTCAGCTGTGATCCTGTCTCTGGGCCTCGGCTGGTTCCCAGCCGGATGCTCACAGAGGGGAAGGGGCCTGAGAGGCAAGGTCTCCAGGGACCAGAGACAGAGCTGATGGCAAAGTTTTTCTCCTTGTTCTCCTCTGACTTCCCCATCAGCACCCAGTGGCCAGGGCACCTTTGCCTTTAGTCTTCACTCAAAAGAGCCAGTCCCATCAGAATTTATGCCCCTCAGAAGGTCCTTAGGTAGGGTGGGTACCCTGACACCTGGCCCTGAGGGGCATCAAAGGCAGCTGGCGTGGATGGGGATGGAAACCAGCTCTCTAGGCCCAGGTGTCGGTCCCTGCTTCCATTCCAGAGAAGCTAGGAGTGCCAGATCCCTGGGACCTGAGTGCTCTGTGGGCTCGCACTTAGCTCCTTTCCTTCCCCAGATATCTGGAGTGACTGATTAAGGAGGGGGCAGAGTAGCTGCTGAGAGCCCCAGGAGTGTTTGCAGAGTGGGTGTCTGGCATGGACTTGGCCATGGGAGGGGCAGGAGAACCTGGCTGTTTGCCCCAGACCCTCAGTGACTATACAGAGGGCCAGACCCTGAGCTCAACCACATGCTTTAATGTAGAGATTCCTCCCCCCTACCCCCCCAGCCCATACCATTGCCCCTGCCTAGTGAGGCCGGCCCCCAGTCCTTGATCCTATGGCCAGGTAGACACGCAGAGAAATAGCAGGCTCTGCCTTTCCTAGCCAGTGGGAAGGAAGTGTCATGGCTTGTATTGTGTTCTGGAAGTCCAGCTTCCTGTCCTGAATCTGCCGGCCCCTGGCTGGGGGATGAAGCCAGCTTCAGTTTGAGGTGATGTTGGGGGAGGGGAGAGAGAGAATAGACCTATCTTCCACCCCTCCCCGCAAGGGTTTGAGTCTCACCCTCCAACTAGCTAGACATAAATCACAAACATTCTGTGACCTGAGGGCCCTCCTCTTTGACACTATATTCCAGGAGTCCTCCCAGTTCTGACATTTAGTGTTCTAAGGACCTTCCTAGCTCTGACATTCTGGGTTCTAAGAACCCTCCCAGCCCTGATATCCTGTGTTCTAAGGGCCCTCCCAGGTCTGATATTCTGTGTTCTAAGGGCCCCCCCAGCTCTGACATCCTGTGTTCTAAGGGCCCTCCCAGCTCTGACATCCTGGGTTCTAAGCTCCCTCCCAGCTCTGATATCCTGGGTTCTAAGGGCCCTCCCAGCTCTGACATCCTGGGTTCTGAGGGACCTCCCAGCTCTGACATCCTGGGTTCTGAGGGCCCTCCCAGTTCTGACGTTGTCTGTTCTGTGATTCCAGGTCAAAGGAGCCTCCACCACCGGGGAGAAGAGCTGGAAACTCTGGTGCTGCTGAACCCCTCGGATAAGTCCCTGGTTGATGAGGTAGGCACCTGGTGAGTTGGTGGGGTTAGCCTCTATTAAGGAGGGGCTGGCCCCGGGAGGATTGGAAAGGAGAGAGGAAGGAGTTATCTGTTCTAGGTTTCCCAAGCCTCACTTTCCCTCCAGCCTTCTCTCCCCACCCCTGTTCCTAAATCTCCTGATCTTCCCCTCAGTCAGCAGTCAGAGTGGATTTCTTAAGTGCCCTCTTTTGTGCCTGGGGCTCCATGCTAAGCACCAGGGACACTTGGACAGAATAGACCATTGGGCTTACAATCTAATACTAGAAACAACCTGCAAGAAAAAAAACATGTACCTAGGAGGCCTGGCTAGTGTGAGTGGAGAGTGATCCCAGAGGGGAGGCACTAGTGCTGGGGGCAAGGAGGAGAGACCTCCCGTGGGCCAGCCTCCCTTCCATCTCACTCACCTGGATCACCTGTCTAATCATTTCCACCTGTAGAGCATTGAATGTCAGAGCTGGCAGGGCCTGGAGTTTGGAGGTGGGAGGGCCCTTAGAACATGGAGGGAGGATGGGTTGTGGGTGGAGAGATGAGGATGGGGGGGGGCCCTACTGGGCATGTGCTGACTCAGTTTCCCTGTCTGCTCTGGCCCTGCCTCAGCTACGGAACCTGCTCCTGGAGCCTTCATACCATAAGCTGCTGGTGCTAGCTGGCCCCTATGTGGAAGAGACAGGGGAGCTCCTGCTCCAGACGGGGGGCTTCTCCCCCCGGCACTTCTTTCAGATCCTGACTGATAAAGAGGTGAGCTGGCCTTGGCACTGGGTAGGGGCTGGGGAGGGATGAGGAGGTGCCTTCCTAGCCTCTCTGTTCTTTCTTCCCTTCTCCTCCCCATCATCCCCTTTAATTCTGACCATAGGGTCACTGCCGAGGGGCTGCTGTGGGAGAAAGACCAGAGGGGGCCACGTCGCTTCCCCCATCCCCCGGGGATTTTTGATACCTTTCTAGGGCTCTAGATGCCTGGATCCTCCTGAGAGCCTTTGAGACCTTTGGTCTCACTGACTGGGGAGAAGAGGAGGGATAGGACCATGGCTACAAGGGCTGGGGCTGAGGGATGAGATGCTTAGACAGTCAGGTGGAACCTCCCAGGCCAGGGTGGGTGGAGGGGGTGGTGGTACAAGGTTCTGGAACAAGGAAAGAGGGAAAAGAGACAGGATCTCATGGGAGTGGGGCCCCTAGGCCGGAAGGGCCATTCCTTAATGTCTGATTCCAGTGTACCCAAATTCCTTATTCAGAACAGTTACACCCTGGACTTTTCTGGCTTGCTGTTAGGTAGGGAGACTGAGGGCTTGTCCCCAGCGAATGGGTGGTGGTCCAGAGATGCTGGAAAGGCCACAGAGAGTACTAGCCTTGGAGTAAGGGAAGCTGGGTCCTGATGGCCACTTAACCACCGTGTGGTCTTGGGCTACTCACTTCCCTCTATGGCCTCAGTCACCTTCCTAAAATGTGAGCAGTGATCCTTATACCCGTAGGATTTGGTTAGCCCCCAAGTTCTGTGGTAATGAGGACTGTGGTTCGGGGGTGAGGGCCTGAGGGCCTTCAGTGAAAGAGGGACAGAGTCAAGATTTGAATCCGGGGTTCTCACCCTGCTCCAGATGCAGCAAGGTCCTAGCAGAGGGTCTCAGCACCTCTTCTAGATGCTGAATCCCAGAGCCCAGCCTCATACTTGCTTATTCCCCCAGATTGAGGACCTCCGGAGCTCTGCACCCTCTTCCGCCCTCCCGAGGCTCACCATCACTTGTCCTGACTTTGGGGAGTGGGCATACCCTGGGCTGGATGGCTCTGGCCTCCAGGACTTTGTTGAGCTGCAGCTGAATCCCCCTGGGTGCCGGCCAGAGTCAGAAGGGCTTCGTGAGTTCCTGGAGTATGTGGCAGAATCCCTGGAGCCACCCTCCCCTTTCGACCTTCTAGAACCCCCAGCGACGGCGGGATTCCTGAAGATCTCTCGACCCTGCTGCTATGTCTTCCCTGGTGGACTGGGTGACGCCGCCTTCTTTGCTGTCAATGGCTTCACCGTGCTGGTGAATGGCGGCTCGAGTGCCCGGTCCAGCTTTTGGAAGCTGGTGAGACACCTGGACCGTGTGGATGCGGTGCTGGCGACCCGTGCCGACAGTCTGCCAGGCATCAACAGCCTGCTCCGGAGGAAGTTGGCAGAGCGGGATGAGGAGGCTGCAGGGGTGGCCATCGGGGGTGGCCGAGGGAGCGAAGACTGGCTCCGCCACCTTATTTCCCCCGACCTGGGTGTGGTCTTCCTCAACACTGGGGATCGGCGCCCTGTGTGGGGGGATGATGAGGCCGGCTTGGCCCTGGGCTACCTGGAACGACTGGGCATCACGCCCACTCCCCTGTGCCGTGGCCCAGTGCCCTCTGAGCCCATGGTGTTGTTCCTGAAGATGGGAGTGGGCCGGCTGGACATGTACGTGCTCCATCCGCCACGGGCTGGTACTGGCCGGGAGTCAGTTCTGCCAAGTCTGGCAGCGTCAGCCTGTGCCCTGCTTGTCTGGCACCCCGCCAGCCCCACAGAGAAGATCGTGCGTGTCCTTTTCCCTGGCTGCACCCCTCAGAGCCGGCTCCTGGAGGGGCTAGCCAAGCTGCAGCACCTGACTTTTCTCCAACAGCCAGTGGTGACCCCCCAGGACCTGGAGGCCCCAGGCCCTGGGCCAGGGCGGGCAGAGAGTAAGGAGAGCTTGCGCTCAGTCTCCAGGAGCAGCCTGGCTGATGGAGCCCGACCAATGAGGGCAGACAAGAAGGAGGCCAAGCCAGTGACTACCAGAGAACGGCCCCGGGGCCCCTCTGAGGAGCTTCCTAAGCTGGGTAAGGAGCGGAACCTCCCACTTAAGAAGGAGGGAACTCGGGGGGAGACCCCAGCACGCAAGGAAGAGAAGAGAATCAGCCGGAAAGAGGACGGGGCCCTCAAGAAAGAGCCCAGGGCAGAGGGGAAGCTCAAGGCTGACTCTCTCAAGAAGGACCCCAAAGCAGAAGACAAGAAGATGGGGGCTGCCAGGATTCCTGCCCGCCGGACGGCTTCGACAGCGGCTGAGCAGCCTTTGCTCTCCCGACCTGGGAGTATACGGAAGAGCAATGTCCAGCCCACCCCCAAGGGTCCCGATAAGAGCCATGCTCGGGCATCCCTGAAAGATCCTGGAGCCTCCAAGTTGGGCAGCTCCAAAGGCAGGGAAACATCCAGGACCTCCGGCCCAGGAGGTGACTCTGCCCCAGAAGGAGAGAGTCCATCTGTCTTCCGCTGTCGTGAGGGCTGTCCCTCATCAGTCCCAGGATCCCCGTCCCCCCTGGCCAAGACACCTCCTGGGGATCAAAGCCTAGAGCTGGGCCTGGGGTCAACCCCACCTTTGGAGGGTCTGATGAACCACATTGGGGAGGTTGGTGAGGATGGAGGAGGTGGTGGCAGCTCAGAGGAGAAGACCCTGGAGTTGATGTCTCCTGCCAGCTCAGTGGCCCCCACGCCCTCTCCTGCTGGCCCCCGGAAGCCCCCCGAGGGTGCGGAGCGGCTGGCTCTGAGCCCCTTCCGGGAGGTGGGCCCAGATGTCTCGCCCACAGTCACCACACCCTCACTGCCAGCAGAGGTGGGCTCCCCACACTCCACGGAGGTGGACGAGTCCTTGTCTGTCTCCTTTGAGCAGGTGGTGCCTCCCCCAGTGGCAGCTGGTGATGTAGAACAAGGCAAGGTGGGACTGAACCTCCCGCTAAGGGCGCCAGCCATGCGGGCACCACGCTCAGCCTCACCCCATGATGTGGATCTGTGCCTGGTGTCCCCCTGTGAGTTTGAGCACCCCAAGTCAGCCCTGTCCCCGGGAGGTGCAGCCAGCCCCCGAGACATCTCCAATGACAGCAGTGCTCGCTCCCAGGAGCTGGCCCGGGGGCACCGGGGGAGTGGAGGGCATCCTGAGGAGACCCCACCCACCTCAGTGAGCGAATCACTGCCCACCCTCTCAGACTCGGACCCCCCACCCACGGCAGAAGATGGGCCTTCACTGGCACCTGACTCAGATGAGGAGGACACAGAGAACTATGGCCCTGCCCGGGATCCCCTGCCTGCCCCAATGAAGGACCCACCCCCCCTACCCGCTCAGCCAGGCATCTGCATGGTGGATCCTGAGACACTCCCCCCTGACCACCTCAAACGCCGTGAAACTGCCAGCCGGGCATCCTCCCGCAAGGCTCCCTCCCGGACAGGTCCTAGCCCTGGGCCTGCCAAGGCTGCCCTTGGGTCAGGTCCCAAGGCCAGGGGGCCTCTTAGCCACACCCTTAGCAGTACCAGAAGTGAACCCACGGATAGGGGTCTTCGACTGGGCACTGATGCCAAGGGGAGCTTGGCTGGGCGTGGTGTAGGCAGCAGTGGGACCAAGACAGGTCCCCGAGGTGCATCAGGTGAGTACTTTCCCTGTCAATTGGAGAGGAGGCTAGCATGAGAAAGAAAGGGCCCCACCCCCGGATGAGAATCCCCTTTAGAAAACAGGGGTCACTTGTTTCTGGAGCTACTGGGGGATCAGGTCTGAGAAAGGCTGTGGATGGACCTAGGTCACTAATTGGGACAGACTGGGAGCCATGTGTCATAGCTGGGCTTAGCCTGGGAGCCATGGGTGGCAGGGAGAGGCCATTGGCTATTGAGGGGGACCTAGGCCCTAAAGCTGTGAGAGGAAGAGGTCCTGGAGGTGATCTACCCAGAGGCCTCTACTGTTCGGAGAGGGTAGATGGGCTCAAGCAATCTGGTGGGGGAAAAAGTGAGGAGCCCCACAGAGCCCTAGATGACCCTGGAACCTGGGCTCCTCTGATGATACTGAGGCCCCCAGCGCCTACAAAGCTCCCCACCTCTTCTGGGTCCCTACCTTCTCCCCCGGGGGAAGGTTGGTGTCCCTGGGCGGGAGGGAATGAGCCGGGAGCAATCTCTGAATCTATGTCATGATAGACTGTTCTCTCTTTGCAGGGTCAACTCTAGGCCGAGCAGGCGGTTGTACCAGCCCTCCAGGGCCCCCCATCTACCTGGACCTAGCTTATCTGCCAGGTGGGGCCAGTGCCCGCTCTGTAGATGAAGAGTTTTTCCGGAGAGTTCGAGCCCTCTGCTACGTCATCAGTGGCCATGACCAGGGCAAGGAGGAGGCCATGAGGGGCATCTTGGACGCGCTGCTGACTGGAAAAGAGTGCTGGGAGGCAGAGCTCCAGGTGGGCATGGGGTGGCTTTCTGGGCCTAGCTCTGACCTGGGTAGATGAAGGGGGAGGCAGGGATGCCAGAGAGAAGGCCCTGGACCCTGTTTTCATGGGGCTCATGGACCAGAGGTGGCTATAATAACTTACATTTATGTCAAAGCCCAGCGTAGGAGTTCTTTACCTGGGATCCACAAACTGTGTGTGTGTGTGCCTATACACACATACGTGTACATAGGCACACAACACACAGACATGTACATGTGCACACATTCATGCATGTTACATGCCTGTGTGTGTCTGTCTCTCTGTTTCCTTGGAAGTTTTGTGTATTGTATTTTATGGCCCACTTGTTCATGGCAGAGTATGAGGGTGGGGTCACAGAGTGTCAGGACGCTTTGGACCTTGGTGTTCCTCCCATCTCTTCTGGTCTGACATCTCCAGCTGAGACTTCCAGACCGAGGCTCTCTTTCCTGTGCCCACCACATCTGCGTTGGCAGAAATGGCTAGAGATTGGGTGTATGTAATTCTGTTGAACATGCCGACTATCAGGCATTTAGAAGTGAGGGGAAATCCAGGGGGCTTCGAAGGACAGATTGGGCTGCAGCTTGATGACCCTCTTGGCAGGATGGGAAAACAGGGCCAACAAAGACACACGAGGCCCCAAGGAGTTTGGGGGGGATTTACAGGGGCCCCATGGGACCATCTATACTAGGTTTGGAGCCCAAATCTAGATGGAAAAGTGACGAGAGAAGTTTGGGTTTTATTTGGAAGTCTGGAATGCCAGGAAAAGTAGATGAGAGAGAGTTGGATAGGGAAAGAAATGACTAAACCATGAAGAGAGGCTGGACCTGCACTTGGGCCGGACCCTGTAATAGGTGAGCCTGGGAGCATGAGGATGTTCTGACTTCCTCCCCATACCCAGCAGTGGGACGTCTATACTGCATTTCTGGCAATGAGGAGTGTCCATGCTCTTTCCTCTGGTACTTCTGTGGGTCCTGGGGCCTGTGTTTGGGAGCTTCCCAGTCCCAGGGCCTGCCCCTCAGTCCCTCTCTCTGTCTCTAGGTGACCCTCATCCCTACGTTTGACTCCCTGGCCATGCACGAGTGGTACCAGGAGACCCACGGACGACAGCAGGACCTTGGCATCACTGTGCTTGGCAGCAACAGCACTGTTGCTATGCAGGACGAGACCTTCCCTGCCTGCAAGGTGGAGTTCTAGTGCTTTTCTGGCCACCGCTGACCCTCACCAGCCTCGTGTGGGCACCTGGGCGCATACCCACAGGCATGCACATGGACGTACACACATTGGGCACACACGCAGATGCGTGTGCGCACACATGCACACACACACACGCGCGCGCGTCAGGGAACCACTGAGCCTCTGGCTAGAGGCCTCCTAGCCCAACTTCCACCCTCCTGGTGGTGGACAAAGGGAAGTGGAGCCTAGGCCTCGGGGTTAGGGGGGGCTCTAGAGAGGCCCCCAGCCCTTACCCACTCCTCCCCACCCCAGCCCCGCCTCCTCACATATCCAGATTGTCTCTTTGTCTGCCCAACCTCAGTGACACACAGCATTAAAAGGAGCCTCACTTCCTGCTCCACCCTTGGCCTGGCCTGGCTCCTTTCTGGGGATTGTAGAGAGGTGGGGCTGTGAGGGCTGAAGGCCAGGTCTGGGGACTAGGTGCTGGGGGAGGAAGAGACCTAGGTTAGAGCCAGGAGGAACATGGGAATGTGGAATAATGGAGCTGAGAGGGCCCTTAGGACACAGGATGTGAAGCTGAGAGAGTTTAGAACACAGGATGTCAGAGCTGGGAGGACCCTTAAAACACAGCTTAGAACGCAGGATGGCGGAGCTGGGAGGGCCCTTAGAACACAGGATGTCAGAGCTGGGAGGACCCTTAGAACACAGGGAGCTTAGAACACAGAATGGCAGAACTGGGAGGGCCCTTAGAACACAGGATGACTGAGCTGGGAGAGAGTTTAGAACACAGGATGGCAGCTGGGAGGACCCTTAGAACACAGGGAGCTTAGAACACAGGATGGCAGAACTGGGAGGGCCCTTAGAATCCAGGATGTCAGGGCTGGGAGGACGTTTGGAACACAGAATGTTACTGGACAAGGACCTCATAACTTGGAATATTGGTGCTGGGGGGAGAGTCCTTATGACATAAAATATAACACCTAGTAGAGACCTTACAGTGTAGAACACGGATTCTGAGCTGGGAAGAACCATATGCTATAATACAGCAGACTCTCAGGTGACCAACCTGTGCTGTGCTAGGCACTAGAGAAATCCAAGATGGGAACAGGCCAAGGTCCCAGGCTTCTAGGGGCCTCACACCAGTTGTGAAATCAGACACAGACATCCATCACTGCTGTGTAAGATGATTCAGGAGAGGGATGCACAGGGCCAGGCTTGCATGTGAGGCCAGAGCCAGGAGTGAGGGAACCAGGAGCTGGCCATTGAGAGGAGGATGGGTGTCCTGGTGGTGAGGGCTGCCCTGTGCTAGAGCCACCCGCTTCAGGAAGGCCTGCAGGGAGGGAGGACCCTGAGGAGTGGCACCACGTGGCCTCCTTCCCTCCCTGAAGGTCTGTATTCACCTCCATGGGTGTTTTGCACCTTTTGAAGCTGTTCACTTGGGTGTCCCCTGAGGACCCTTCTGACTCCCACATTGGGGGATTCTGTGACCGGGAAATCAGAGGAGGTTTCCTGGTGGAGGTGGCATTTAAGTTGGTCTGTAAAGGATGAGGGAAATGAAATCAGTGAAAGGGGGACGGGAGGATGTTGCTGGCAGCAGAGGCCCGGAGGCAGGGGTGTTTGTGGTCCATTGAGGGGGCCGTAGTGTTTCTAGATTGATTGCTGGTCATCTGGTTTTGTTTGGTAAAGTGCAGAGTGCTGCGTTGTGAAGCAGGGGGCAGAGGCTAAGCAAAGTCATTGGTGCAGCTGTAGGGAGAGTGGATTGGGGGCAAGGACAGGCAGGAGGCAGCTGGGTTGTTTGGAGCCAGGCAGGGATTGGGGGGCCGGCTGTGTCTGCACCAGAGTTGGGGCTGTGGGAAAAGAGGGGAGAGTGGCAGGTCTTAGGTGTGCGAGGGAAAGTGATGAGGCCTGGGCATTGTGTGGAAGGGGCAGAGAGAGGGGATAGTCCTCCCTTGCCGGCAGGCCCCAGGAAATTCAGGGAAGGGCCGCGGTGCAGACAGAAACAGAAGCAGCGACAGATTAGGGACCAAGGTGCCGAATGGGACATAGTGAAAAAGACAAGAGGCCTGGGTTGGAGTCTGTCACTGCTATTTCCCACCTGTGTGAGGAAAAGTCCCTGGGCCACTTGGGCCCTTGGTGTCTTCATTTGTTGGAATGAAATGACCTCTAGAACTGGAACTAGTGAGACTGGTTTTGAAAGCCTGTTCTGGGTTCTCAGATTTCAGTTAGTAATAGTGATAATAATGATGCCGACGGTAGCTCCTGGGCATTTATCTAGCACTTTAAGGTTTGAAGAAAACACTTGACAATGACTCTTATTTGATCCACCAGCCCTGCAGGGGTTGGTGCTGTCATTAAACGCATTTTACAGATGAGGAAATGGAGGCACACAGAGGTAAAGTGACTTGTTCAGGGTCACACGGCTAGTTAAGTGTCTGAGGCTGAATTTGAACTCAGGTTTTCCTGACTCCAGGCCTAGCACTGTACCTGCAGCACCATAAAGATGCAGCCTGGAGCCCAGGAGGAAAGGTCAGGGCTGAAGCTAAATTGGCAGGGGAGGCGGGGGGAGGATGCTGTGGAACCCAGGGGAGTGAGTGGCAGGCTTTGCCCCTGGGCACAGCGGGTGGGGAGGTGGGGTGTCTGCCTGTGGGTCGAATCGAGGGTGCAAGGGAAGGTGTGGTTCTCCCTTGCCCCCAATTCTAGGCGGCTTTTCATCTCTGGGTTTCTTCCCTTCCGCTCCCCCCACTTTGCCATCCTCCATTCACCTTCCCTGCTCTTCTCTCCCCCTCACATGTCACCAACCTCACTTCCCTGGCCTCAGATCGTAGGATTTAGAGCTGGCAGGGACATTGAAATGGCACAACCCAACCTCCTTGTTTTGGAGAAAAGGAGACAGAAATTAAGTCACTTCTTCTCCACAGGGTTGTGACTTACCCAAGGTCACAGGTAGGCAGAATTGGTCGGTCTTTGATCACAGGCGTCTGGATTTCCAGCTGGCCTCCGGTTCTGAGGGAGCCGAGGCCAAGAGAGGCAGTGATGCTGATGCCTACCGTGATCAGTAAGATCATCGTTACCACTACTGCTGATAATGGTAGCCACGTTTATGTAAGGCTTTTCTCCCCTAGGTTTGCAAAATGCTTTGCCTCCTTTATGTCCTTGGAGCCTCCGACAGCCGCGGGTGAGAAGTGGGGATGCTGTTTATGAGGAGCTGAGGCCCAGACAGGTTAGCCAGGGTCATCCAGGCAGTGGGCTTGTGAGGCAGCGTTTGAATGCAGCTCCTCTGATCTGGGGCCAGGCATCTGTCCGTCCTCCCTCAGAGTAAGGCACTTTCTTTGGGCAAGGGACTGACTGTGTGCTGAGCTGGATTCTGGCAGCGTGACCTGCTTAGGGGCCTGGGCTAAGTCTGGGAAGCCTCCTCCCAGGGCCCTCTCTGCCTCAAGACCAAAAAGTACTGTTAGATTATGTGGGGGATGGAGGGAGTGGGAACCCTCGGGGAAGAAACAGCCCCACCAGATGCCAGGTTGGTGATGGAGGAGGATTGAGGGGTTGCTATGACAACCTGACAAAAACTGGGCGTGTTGTCATGATCTATGTCTGGGAATGGAGGTATTGTACCCATTTTATAGGTGGGGAAACTGAGGCACAGAGAGAGAAAGAGACAGCCAAAGTCACGAGAAGTGAGAGGGGCCGGGCCAGGACTAGCACCTGGGTCTCTTGGCTGTGTTCCCAGTTGCTCTGTGACCTTTAGTCCCTACCCTTTTCTGGGCCTCAGTTTCTCCATCTCTAAAAAGGTCTTACCCAATTGCCTGCTGTAACTTCTCCCCATTGGCTCTGATTCTGCCATTTGGGACCCCACAAGCCGTGTCTGCTCCCTGGAGCCTCTGGTATCAGAGGTGGAGGCCCAGATTCCCTCGTTGCTCTCCCACGGACCCCAGCCTTCTCTCTCTATTTCTGTGCCTCTGTCTGTGTCTTTGTTTCAGTAGCTGTGGGGCCCTAGGTGGACCTCTTCCAGGCCCTGGGGGAATCGGGGGGGATGTTCTGGACTTCTCAGGAATCCTGACAGCTGCCTGGTCACCATCATATCTGGGGCTCAGAGCTAAAAATAAACTAGGATGGGCTGGGCCCAGGAGCCGGGGAGTTGTAGTGGGACGTGGAGAAGGGACTGGAGTTTGAAGTTTATCTGTTCTGATGCCCTCAGCAGTGCTGGGAGCAGACCTTCAGGCAGAGGCACAGAGGAGAGGCAAGACAGGTGCAGAGGAAAGAGCGCTGAATTTGGTGGGAGTAAGAGGCCTTGGGTTCAGATCCTGGGTCTGCCATCGGTAAATCTCTTCAGCTCTTTGGGCCTCAGTTTCCTCATCTGTAAAA
Source organism: Pseudochirops corinnae (assembly GCA_028646515.1). Taxonomy (NCBI): domain Eukaryota; kingdom Metazoa; phylum Chordata; class Mammalia; order Diprotodontia; family Pseudocheiridae; genus Pseudochirops; species Pseudochirops corinnae. Next base: position 313,040,439 of record CM053587.1, on the reverse strand, counting down.
TGAAGGAAACCATAAAGTCATAGAAAAATTGAATCCATAGAATCTCAAGAGTTGGAAATTCTGCCCTGGTCGGACTACAACTGCGGAGAGTATTCTAGGCACTGTATTTTGGATCAGGCATTGTTAAAGTAGGAAGAATCCAGAGAAGGGTGACCAGGATGGTGAGAGAGCCTGAGCTGTCACCATTCGAGAGTCAGCGGAGGGAGTGGGGAATTTTAGTCTGGAACAGATGTAGAGAGGGAGGTAGTCAGCTTTGAGTGTTTGCAAGGCTGCCGTGATGGGCAAGGGGGGATCGACTTATCCTCCTTGAGATCGGGGGCCAAACCAGGAACTGTGGGGGGGAAGCTGCAGATGAGGCACATTGAGGCTGGTCTTCAGCAAAGACTGTGTGACTACTTCTCAAGAACATTGGAGCAAGCGATCTGGGTCAAGTATCAGCTGGAAGAGATGGTTCCTGAGTTCCCCTGCCTCCTCAAACCTTTGGCCATGAGAGTCAGGGTCAAAGTTACAAACATACACACATGCACACACATTATGGAACGTTAGATCTGGGAAGGTCCTTAGAACACAATGTCAGAGCTGGGAGAGTCCTTAGGACACAGGATATCAGGACTAGGAGGGCCCTTAGAACCCAGAATGTCAGAGCTAGAAGGGCCCTTAGAACATGGAATGTCAGAGCTGGAAGGGACCTTAGGACCCAGAATGTCAGAGCTGGGAGGGCCCTTAGAACACAGCATGTCAGAGCTGGGAAGGTCCCTAGGACATAGAATATTAGAGTTGGGAGGGCCCTTAGAACCCAGAATGTCAGAGCTGGGAGGGCCCTTAGAACACAGGAGGTGAGAGCTGGGAAGGCCCTTAGAACATGGAATGTCAGAGCTGGGAGGGCCCTTAGAACCCAGGTTGTCAGAACTGAGAGAAAACTTAGAAGTGTTTCCCAATATTTGGCCCTTGACACTATTCCAGGACAGGTCTATATCTGGTCGTGTATTTTCTTAGTCAACAGTTGCTAATAGTTCAATTATACTCAGATGTTTTAAAAATAATAGTGTTTACATAGTGTAAATTGTTCATTAATTTGTGGAATTAGATTGTGACCCAACTAAGGGAGAATGTAAGAGGGGCACAAGATGTAGGCACCCACTCTTCCTTTCTACCAATGAATTTGTCTTATGCTTGTCCGTGGTAAATTCTAGGTGTGGCTGTAAGTAATGTAAAGTCTTGATGCTTCCAATTTATGACTAAAGGAATGGGACCACCAGAGGGTCCCTTTGGAGGAGGGGGAGAGCAGACATGCCCAGTTTTTTGGATACTTGCTAAGAAAGAGCATGATGGCAGCGAGTGGGGAATAATGCTTCAAGGCATGGAGAGTAGGGAGGCCAGTGATGTGGGGGGTAAAGGATAGGGTGGTAGAGGGAGGTAGACTGGTGGGAAAGAGCCATGGGGAGGGAGAAGAGCACGCTTATGTAACCTTGGATTTTCAGGCAGGAAGGCCCTGTAGCAGGTGGAAGGAGTGCTAGGGGGCAGGAGTTTGGGCTCCCATCTTCTAGGGTTGGGGGAGGGTGGACTAACTCACATCCATGCAATTTAGGCTTAGTTCGATAACAGCCACATTGTCTCAAAAGTAATCAGCAACACCTTCAGCTTAATTGGTGGTCTTGACCAGGAACGGCTGAAGCTTATCTGAAGCTTACAGACCAGGGATAGTTAGCAGAATCGAGGGGCCATTACATTCAGGCCTACCTGACTTCCCCTAAGTTAACGCACATTCTCAGGATGTAGCCTTAGTTAATTTATGAGGCAGTTACCAGCTGCTCCCATGCACCCCTAATTTATGAGACAGTTGCAAGTAATTTACACTCCCTTAATTTCTGGAACAGTTTGTGACTTCTGGGTCCCCCTTGCAATCTCACTATTGTTACTTTACACTAGCTACTTATAAACTTACTGTGCCAACCAGGTGGGTGGTTGTCGGGAACCAGAACGAGATACATAGCATGGTAAGGTTTGCAAAGTACCTCATGATATATGTGCCTTTCCAATTTTACAAAGATGAAGAAATAGGCAGACAGGTTAGTGATTTGCCTGAGATCACACAGCTAGTAAGGGTTTGAGGCTGGATTTGAACTTGGATCTTCTTGTGCCACCTAGCTGGCATTCTTTGAGCTTAAAAAGGTCATCTCATCCTTAACAAGTTTGGGAACAGCTCTCACAGCCTTTGAATATAGGAGGGCCCTTAAAACCTGACATGTCAGAACTTGAAGGGCCAGATAGCAGACTTTTTGAAAATGGGAAACAGGTCCAGAGAAGGTAAGGGACTTGCACAAGGTCACACAGCAAGTCAAAGGCAGAGACTCCAAGCTTCTTTCTGCTGGGTCACAATGCCTTCCCAGGGGATGGATGATGGTACCTAGAATCTCAGAGGCATCTGGTTCAGACCACCCTATCTCCCTCCTACCCCCAGCTTCCCGCTACTCTCAGCATCCTTGATGAGGTCATCCAGCCTCCGGGGAGTGGCTGCTCACTGCTGGAGGAGGCAGCTGTTCCATTATGGAAGAGCTGCTTATTGGGAAATTCATATTCTTTTCCTTGTGGAGGTAGAGGGAAAAGGTTTTTCTTTTGGGGGAAATGGCCCAGAAAAGTGGGTCGGGGAGATGGAGAATCCCTCTGGACCTCTGCTTCGGGGTATGGAGCGGGAGAGATGGTTATTCCCTATCCTAGCTCTAGCCGTAATTCTCACAATCTCAAATTTTGGGGAAGGGGCTGGACGTTATTTTTTTGAAAGAGATCTCTTTAAGGTATGCAAATAGTTTCCAGTGTCTCCAAGGGAGACAGACCGCCTTCCTGAGCTTAGCCAATCGGAAAATGAGACTGCGAGAGCCACTGCTCCAAACGTACCAATCACGGGGGAGTGTCGGGCAGCTCCACCCCCTCTGGAGCTGGATTCTCTGTTCAGCACGTAGGGGGGGAGGAGTGGGGGAGGAGTGAGGGGGAGGCTGCGTGGGCTCCGCCCGCTGGTGGGCGGAGCCAGGGGAGGGGCGGGGCTCCGATGCCCAGCTCGCTCGGGTGTCAGTGTCGGCGTCGGCGGGCCCGGAGCCGCAGGTGGCTGCGCCGGCTGGAGAAGGACGCTGCGAGGGCCGCAGGGAGGTGAGTGGCCGCGCTGACCCCGCGGGTCTGAAAGGCGTCTGGGTGCCTTCTCTCGCTGCAAGCTTAGCTCCCGGGACGTCTGGTGCAGAGGACGAGCCACTCCGCGCCCCCTTGGTCCCCGTGTCCCCGTTGCCTCCGGTGCCCTCTCCGGAGGAGAGGAGACGGCTTCGGACCCCTCCGCGCCCCCATCTTTGGGAGAAGCGGCTCTTCCTCCTGCAGCCGCGCCCACTCCCCCTCCCTTCCCGGAGCAGCACCCCCTGCCTCCCTCCCCTTCGGAAGCGCCCCTCTCCCCAGCCGTGACCTCTGTTCATCCCCGTCCCCGCCGCTGTGCCCGTACCCCTCCCACCGGCGTCGTCTCCGAGCCCACTAGCAGAAGCATCGCCCTATTTCTGCATCCTCCTCTTCCCGAAGCCCCCTCTCCTTCCATCCCCCCAACAATAGCTTCTCGTTCCCTTCCCGGGAGTAGCCATCACTAGCCCTTCTCTATAGAGAGGGTCAACCCCACCCCTCTTGCATCCATCCTCCCGGTTCCCACCCCAGATCCCTGGCCGGGAGGGTGCCAGACTGATGGGCAAAAGGTTGATCACCAATCTGCCCTCCTGCTCAAGGAGACAATGGGGCCTGGGCACCCGGGAGCCCCCAGGGCGGGCATGGGGGTGGAGTGTATTATGGAATGGAACCGGGAGCAGTGCGGAGGCCCAGGGTGGCCGGCTTAGGTGCACCCCTTGTCTTTGGACTGTGTGAGGGTCAGCCTTCCCAGGCCCGGGGACCTCGGTCCACCTGAGCTGTGGTGTTACTGGCCGGGCTGCTCCCTGCCCTTGGGGCTGGGGGCATCCTTGTTGGGATTGGCAGACTGGCACGGGGTCCATGTCCGCTGTGTGGCAGCTTCAACAGAGCATCTGCTCCAGGGATTAAAATAAAAATCAGATCTTATTCTGTTCACTGACTTGGCAGCTCTACCCAGCAGCTCTGGGGGAGAGGAGAGGAGGAGGAGGAGGAGGAGGAGGAGGAGGAGGAGGAGGAGGAGGAGGAAGAGGAGGAGGAAGGTGCCCTGTGTGTGTCTGTGTGTGTGCAGCAAATCCTCCCAAGAACCTGCCTTTCTCCCAGGGTGGACCTGGCAATGATCGTCTGGCTTGAGCCCAAGCTGGAGGGGGGGGGGGGGGCGGAGAGAATAGCTTGACTGATGAGGGTTCGCGATCAGTAGTGTGCTATACGACAGACACTCCCCTTCAGCACCCTTGGGATAGAGAGAAGTTGTGTTTGATGCCTCTGCCTTCTGAGAATCACCCAGTCTTACTCTGAGTTGGGAGGTGATGGAGGGCGTCTGTGGCCCCAGACCTGACAGGTTCAACAGCCATAGTATTTCTTTTCCTCCATGGCCACCTCCACCTGCAGGCTCTGGGTCAAGAGCTCTAGGGACATGAGTTCTAGTTCCAAGTCCCCTCCTGCCCAGATGTATTAACTTCCCCTATCTGAGCCTTAATTTCCTAACCTGCAAAATAAGGCTCATAGTATTTGCACTAATAATAAATGGCTGTGAGGTCAATGCTTATAAAAAGCGTTATGTTAGGTTCTACCAGACTTGAAGCCTAGCACGGATATGTACTTAATAGCTGTGTGACCTTGGGTGAATGCTTCCCCTCTCTGGACCTAAGCTTGTTGTTCAGTCGTGTCTGACTCTTCATGACCCCATTTTGGAGTTTTCTTGGCAAAGATGCTGGAGCAGTTTGCCATTTCCTTCTCTAGTTCATTTGACAGATTAAGAAACTAAGGTAAACGGGGTTAAGTGACTTGCCCAGGGTCACACAGCTAGTAAGTGTGTGAAGGCAGATTTGAATTTAGGAAGATGGGCCTGAGCTTGACCATCTGTCTGTGAAATGGAGGGGATCATCTCACTCAGGGCCAGTGTGACTTTGGACAAATCATCTCTTTGGGCCTGTTTCCTTTTCTAAAATTAAGGTGTTGGTCGAATGATCTCTGAGGTCCTTTATAACTCTAATAAGCCTATTATATGTATATGTGTATATGTGTATGTATGTATATTTCAGCTATTGACGCTTTAAAGTTGTTTTGAGAATAGTATTTTATAAACCTTAAAACACAAGAAAAATGTGAGCTGTCAGTCTCTATAAAATGAGGCAGCTCTGACGTCCTGTATCCTAAAGCCCCTTCTGTGTTCTGAGGTCCTCCCAGCTCTGATATTCCATATTCTAAGGCCTTCTCAGCTCTGACATTCTGTTTTCCGACTTTGATGTTCCATGTTCTAAGATCCTAGTCCAGTTGTGACATTCTGAGGGCACTCACATTCTCTGATTGGCAGATGAGGCAAGAGAGATTCTAGCCCTCCCCTAACCCCACCTGGGTTGTGGGAGGGGGAACTTGCTGGCCAGCATCCTCACCCCCATAGGGTGTTTCCTGACCCACATACCAGGCCTGTGCCTTGAGGAGGCTGTGCACCCACGCCTGGGAGCAGGTTTGGCCTCTGGGTGTGGTTGGCATGCACCTCCCCCCTCGTGTGGCTGTTTTCCCGATCCAGCATAGCGCCTACTTCCCTCCCACCTGAGAGCGAGCATCACTCTCCCTGGGAATGGTATGGCCAGACAAATCTCAGGCTACCTGGTCACTGCTTAGGGCAGTGGAAGAAGTTTGTCTCATTTCTGGTTCGGTTCTAGGTACCTCAGCCTTGCAAACATAGAATCTCTAAGTGGGAGTGGCTAGCGAGGGAAATACTGGGCAGTGGTGACTTTTCCAGAATCTTGGAGGTCTGTTTTGACCCATCTGCTCCCGTGACTGCCTCGGGAAGGGGCATAGACTCTTCTAGGAGAAGGGAGGTACAATTGTCCACCATCCGTTGGAACCCAAAACAGCTTATTACGTGAAGTTTCCCCGTTTTTCTTGATACTACCCCTTTGGAGTGAACTCCTGCAGAGCCCTGATCAGAATTCAGGGCAGGTGCAGGAAGGACAATCACTAAGCTTTTGTTAAGCCCTCCCTCCCCTTGGGAGGTTGAGGCTTCTGCCCATGGGGGTCACCTGCCTGGATCTCTTCTGCTGGCCACTACCCCTTGCTCGCCTCTCCTCCCTAGCCTTACCCTCTCCAGCAGTCCTTGCCCCCAGCTGGGGTGGGAAGAGCTGGAGAGATCCTGGGGAATGCAGGAACCCTTACCTGGCCTTCTGTAACTCTGAAGCTTTATGGAAGAGTTCCCTTATCACACAACACAGTAAAAGAGGCTGGGCAATTATTTTTTTTTTTTTGCCTTTTAAAATTTGAATCTCTATCTCTTGTTTTTACATAATTTCATTTCCCAATATGTCCCTCCTCCCTTCCCCACCCAGGGAGCTGTCCCTTATAACAAAAGAAGAGAGAGAGGTTTTGAACTAGCAATCCGATTGGTATAGGGAACTCCCTTGGAAGAAAACGTCCTCTATCAATGCAGGGCAGCACCTTAGGAAAAAAAAAATCTTTTAAAATTTTTCCTGCACATCAGTCCTAGATGCTTAGAGCATCGAACAATTAAATACTTAGCCAATATAGGTCAGATCCAGGATTTGAACTTGGATCTTCCTGGCTTTGAAGCTGGCTCTCTATCAACTATACCAAAAACAACAACAACAACAAAAAATCCCAAACTACCCCCAAACCAAAAGTCAGCAAAACTAAGCAGGACCCTGGCCAAGCTCAACAGTATATGTGCGGCTTTCCACCCTCACAGTCCCCCAGTTCTACAATGAAGAAAGAGGCGTATTCTTCCAGCTCTTCTTTGGATTCAAGCTTGCTCATTGTAGTTACCCACCGGGCAGTTCCAATTGTCATTATGGTGCTTTGGAAGGGGCATCGGCTCAGGAATTGGGGGACCTAGGTTCAAATCCTCCCTTGGACCTTTGCTAATAACTGTGTGACCTTGGGCGAGTCACTTAACTTCCCCAGGGCTCAGCTTCCTCACCTGTAAAATTCAGGGCTTGGCCTCGATGGCTTCAGAGGTGCCCTATAGCCCTGAGCTTCTGATCTTCCTTACCTTGTTGCCATCCTTCTTCACATTGTATGCAGGGTATCCCAAAAGGCTTAGTGCACATGGAAGTTTGACTGTCTATGACTTTTCTGATTCTTCTCACTTCATTTTCTTTCTTTCTTTCTTTTTAAATAGTATTTTATTTTTCCCCAATTCCAGGTAAAGACAATTTTTAACATTCATGTTTTTATTTTTAATGTTGAGTTCCAGATTATCTCCCCTGCCCAAGATGGTAAGCAGTTTGATATACGTTCTGTATGTTGTTAAGGAATGAACATATTTCCCTGTTTGTCTCATCGTCTCACTTCACTTTCACAGCAAGTATGATAATCCCCATTTCACAGATAAGGAAACTAAGCCCAGCAGGTGAAGTGACAGAGTTTAGAAGTAGTAGCCCCACGACCTGTAGTCTGTGAGCCCCTTTTTGCCACTGTGAGCTATTTTCGGACTTTTGGAGATCTTTCAGCTTGGATGTTCTATGTCTCGAGGTCCTGGCTCTGACGATCTGTGTTCTGTATTCTAAAGGCCTTTCTAGGCAAGGCCCACTCAGTTCTGACATTCTGCGTTCTGTGCTTCTGTGAACACTGCCCAGCTCTTTCCTGCATCTGTTAACAAGCATTTATTAAGGAATTTCTATGTGCTAAGCACTGGGGGTTCAAAGAAGGGCCAAAACAGGGGCCCTGTCCTCAGGGAACTCACATGCTAATGGGGATACACCATGGAAATACTGGGTCTGGGGCACACAGGTTCAGTGTAAATCCTCCCTCATCCTGAAGTGTCGTGCCCAGGAGGGAAGGGCACAGTAGGCCCTCTGGCCATCTCTCCCAGGCCCTGCCAGGCCCCCAACTCTGCTCCTGGCCCTCCTGTACTTTCAGGAACTCCCTGACCCAGAGGCCCAGCCAGAGCAGCCCCTCTTGCTCAGTTCTGCTGAGCTGGTTCCCATCCAGGACAGCTCTGTCTCTGGGGCTTTTCCAGCTGCCTCTGCTCCCTTCCACTCCCGGCTTGGGAAGGAGAGGATGTGGAACATGGGCCTTCCCTTGCTGGGGACCCCGGGGAAGCTATGTCCTTGGAGAGAAGACCCAGGCTTCATCTGCAGCGTGAGGGACTCAGGTCAGACACAGCGTTCCCTGAAGCCTGTGATCCTACAAGGAAGGGAAGCTGGCTTTGAAGCCTGACTCCTCCAGAGTCCTGGATGCATAAGAAAGGCTTAATGATAATCACAGCCCACTGGTGTTGTATCCCAGGATTACAAGGCACTTTCCAAAGTTGCCCTGGGAGAGAGGCCAGGCAGGGGTTCTTGTCCTCATCTTACAGATGGGGATCATCCGAGGTCACACAGTCAGGGACAGAGCCAGGGTAGAGACTCCTGGGGGCATGGAGACAGGCCTGAACTTGAGTCCTAGGCTCTGTGTGACTGTGGGTAAGTCGCTTCACTTCTAGGAAGTGAGGGCTAGAAGATCTCTGAGGCAGAGAGGGGGCCCAGCGGATAGCACACTGGGCTTGGAGTCAGGACGACCCGAGTGTAAATTCGACCTCGGGCACTTACTAACTGTGTGACCCTGGGCAGGTCACTTTACCACTGTCTGCCTCAGTTTTCCCATCTGTAAAATGGAGATAACAACAGCACATACCTTGAAGGTTGTTATGAGGATCAAACGCAATAACAATTGTATGCTGTGCATATTACAGCATGCAGTAGGAGCTTAATAAATGTGTCCCCTCACAGCTCAAGATGAGTGACCTTGTGACTAGAACCCAGGGCTCTCGTGTCTTGCCACTCCAGACTGGTGGATTTTTCTGTGGTTGAAGACCTTCAGGTCGTCCCACTAGCTAGAGAGATACTGGTGACATCGAAGGGGACACCCTGGGGTGGGGGTGGGAAGAGCATTGGATCGGAGCCAGGAGACGTGCATTCGAATCCTACCTCCCGTGTTTAGTAATTGGCCAGCCCTGGGTAAGTTTGCTTAACTCCCCAGACTTAATTTCCTCATCTCTACAATGGGCACAATAGCACAATTTCACTGCTCCCTTTGCCGCAGGCGCTATGGGGAAAGAGCTTGGGGAATCTTGATGCCCTATAGAGATGGGAATTATTGTCGCAAACAAAACACAGCTGCTCTTGGTGGTCTTATGTGCCCGCATCCCCAGGGCAGACTTTTGCTGCCCCCTCCACTCTGAGCTTGGATACTTGGGGATCTGGCCCGCTGGGTGCTTTACTGGCTCATAGTTCAGCATCAGAAAGGATAGTCCGACGTATTCATTTTACAGATGAGAACACTGAGGCCAGAGAGGGGAAGGACTTAGATATCACTCGAGTAGCAAGTGGCAAAAGCTAGAATTTGAACCCAGGATTCTTCCATTTGGGGTGGTGGGTATAATCCCCCTCCCTGCCACACACAGGCAGGAGCCGCTCTGGGTGTGCAGAGCGGGAGGTGGGGCAGGAACCTTCCTGCTCCCCAGTCTGGCCTCCTTCCTGCCAGGGCCCCAGCCCAGCACCCAGGTGTCAGGCCCCACACAACAGTCTCTTGTGCGGGCGGAAGTGAGCTGAGCTGAGGCCTCACTGCTCCTGTCTCAGTTTCTACATCTTCTCTGGGGGGGTGTCTATCAAGCTCCTGCCCCTTCTCCTTGGTGTCCTCCCCCCCTTCCAGGAAGTCTGAGGATGGAGAAGGCTAAAGGGCACCTGATCCAGCGGCCCTGGGTGAGTCCTGGCAGCCACAGTGTTGCCCCCTTGTGCCTCCCTTCTCCTGCTAGCATCATGGGCAGCCACATGGAATGAGTAGGTCCCCTGGGTACTCCCCAGTACTGGGGTTTCAAGAGGGAAATGGCTTGTCTTCCTGGTTTGGGGGGTGAGTAGGTACCGAGGATAGGCAAGCCAGCCATAGTGGCCAAAGGAAGTGAAAGGAGGTCTACCACCAGACGCCTAAGGAAGGGGAGGGGGGTGAGGCTGTTGATTGCACCCACGTCTTGGAGCTCTGGTTGACTCTCTGTGACATCTCAGGCTCTCTGTGGCATCTCTCCTCTGGCCAAGTGGAGCCTGTGTTTCTGCCCCGCTCTAAAGCAGCGTACCTTTCACTGCCCCCCACCCACTCCCTTCTCCTGGCCTCCACACTGTTTCTGAAAATTGCCAATGATTTGATTGGGACCCCCACTCTATGGTTTGCACGCTGCCCAGTCTACAGAACAATTCACAGAATGAAGAATGAGAGATACAGGTGGGCAATAAGCTGAGAACATAGGATATCAGAAGGTAGAATGTGAGAGCTGGGAGGGCCTTTAGAACCCAGAATGTTAGAGCTAGGAGGGCCCTTAGAACCCAGAATGTCAGAACTAGGAGGGCCCTTAGAACACAGGATTTCAGAGCTGGGAGGGCCCTTAGAACTTAGGATGTCAGGGCTAGGAGGGCCCTTAGAACACAGGATGTCAGAGCTAGGAGGGCCCTTAGAACCCAGAATGTCAGAGCTGGGAGGGCCCTTAGAACTTAGGATGTCAGAGCTGGGAGGGCCCTTAGAACACAGGGTGTCAGAGCTGGGAGGATCCTTAGAACCCAGAATGTCAGAGCTGGGAGGGCCCTTAGAACAGGGAATGTCAGAGCTGGGAGGGCCCTTAGAACACAGAATGTCAGAGCTGGGAGGGCCCTTAGAACACAGGGTGTCAGAGCTGGGCGGATCCTTAGAACCCAGAATGTCAGAGCTGGGAGGGCCCTTAGAACAGAGAATGTCAGAGCTGGGAGGGCCCTTAGAACCCAGAATGTCAGAGCTGGGAGGGTCCTTAGAACCCAGACTGTCAGAGCTGGAAGGGCCCTTATAAATCACCTGCTTAGAGGCAGCTGGTGTAATAGTGGATAAAGCACTGGGCCTGGAGTCAGGAGGATCTGAGTTGGAATGTAGCCTCAGACACTCTGTAGCTGTGTGACCTTGGTTGACTCATTTCACTGCTGTCTGCCTTCGTTTCTTCATCTGTAAATGGAGACAAGAACAGCCCCTCCCTCTTGGAGATGTGAAGTTAGACTGTGTTTGCCAAGTGCGTAGCAGAGAGCCTGATGCATAGTAGGTGTTATGAAAGCGCTTTTTCCCCTCTTTACTGCCTCTCCCCACACTCAGCCAGCCCTGCATTTGACAGGGGAGCCTGAGGCCTGGATGGGGCAGTGACCTGCTTGCAGTCACACAGCCAAGACCTGTCTCATCCCCTCCCCTCCCTGCCAGCTTTCGGTTAGTCAGAGTGTCTCTCCAGAGAACAGCCCGGCGTTCCCCAGCTGCTGCAGGCACCCAGCTTCCACCACCTCATGCATTATGAATCACTCCCCGGCTCCTATGACAGCCACCAGGGCCCTGGCTGGGGGCGCATTTGCCAAGAACGCCAGTACTGCCCCTGCCCCCACCCCAGAAGGGCCTTAGCACAGAGAGCACTGATTATCGGCCCCAAAGGGGCCCTAGAGACCAGCCGGTCCAGTACCCCTCCCCCATTTTACAAATGGAGAGAGCTGAGGCCCAGACAGGCAAAGGGATGTCCCCAGTGTTAAATTGTGAATTAGTGATAAAGTTGGGAAGTACCCTTCTGAACCTAGCCCTTGGCACATTGCCTGCCATGTAAGAAATGCCATGTCATGCTTAATAAATAACTGTGCCTTGCTCTATTGAACTGTCAAAGAGGGGAGAGCCCTTTCCCTAGAGGAGGGAGGAGACCTATGGTACCTTCCCTGGGGTATAGGAACACTCCAAGCCTTAGGATGCTCTGCCGACCACAGCCTTGCCGTCTTCTCTTCAGGACACCTGCCTGCCAATCACTGCTCTGGCTGAGACTTTTGGGACCTCACACCGAGACAACCCAGATGTCTGAGCCAGGCCCGTCCCCAAAGGCTCTTCTGTCTCTACCTCCCAACCTGGCCAGCCACCATTTCTCTCCTCCAACCAGCTTCCAGGCACTGTGGGGGGAAGGAACTGCATTCACCAAGCCCTCTCTCCTCCCCACTTTCAATTCCTCATTGGGTCCCCCCTTCTCCTCTGCCTTTAGGGATGAGGAAAGAAACACAGACTGGAATTCTCCCCCCTCCTCCAAGGGCTGAAGCCAGGCCTGCAGCAAGGATTGACTTGAGCCAGTTTCCTCTAGAGTGAGTGACCACAGGAAGGGTCTTCAGGAGACCGGCCAGCAACCACAATGTCCTATTTTGGGGAGTACTTTTGGGTAAGTAAAGCCTCTTGTATTGCTAGGGGAGAGGTGCACTTGTCAAGACTGAGCTTTGATTCTGATTGGGGGTTGGTGCAAATGGGCATCCGTGGGATGGCAGCTGGCACCCAGGGCTAGTGTGTTTACTCTTTCCTGAGTGGGCTCTCTGTACCAGAGGGAGAAAACTCTGGATTAGGAGAAAGAGAGGAGCAGCCTTAGATGCTGCCTTTGGAGAGCCTCAGTCTGAGGGAATAGGTGGTTACCCCGGAAAGAGATTTTAGAGCTGGGTTCAAATCCTAGCTCCAATATTTCCTGCCCATCAGCCTTTGGTCAGCTCTCTGAACTTCTGTGAAATGGAGGGTTTGTACTAAATGATCTATAAGGTCTCTTCTGGTTCTCAGTGTCCAGGGGGAGAGGATGAGGAAGACATAAGGCCCCTAACCTTAACCCCGTTGGACAAGCAGGCATAGCCCTGGATGTAGGGTGACAGGGATAGGTTTGGGTAGAGGACAAAATCCAAAATGGTGGACAGATTTAATCAAGGAAGACTTCTTGGGGGAAGAGTTCTTCTAGAAGGGCCCCTACCAACAGATGCCTCCACATCTTCCCACTGAATCTCCTGCACTGGAACACCAGCAGGACGGGGGACTCTCTGAGCAGGCTTTGTGGCCTTGGCTGAAGTTCCCAAGGTTAGAGATGAGGTTTCTGCCCCATGGTCGTCCCCACACCTTGGCTGATCTTCTGCAGGGTCAGGAATTGTTCTGGGCTGAGGGAATTTCCAGACCATCCCTGACCCAAAAATGCTCGGGGATTTTTTCCTTGTCTTCCTGTCTTTCTCTCTCCTTTCCTCATAACTGACTCCCCCTCTTCCCATGAATCTTTGAGGCCACAGGACTCCCTAGAGCCTTTAGAGCTGATTTCCCATAGCGAATGTGGGGGCTGTCCCTTGGGGGAGATGGGGAGAAACATGAAAATATAAACTGGGGGGGGCTTCAGACCTCCTCTCTCAGTCTTTTCTGCAGGCCCACTAGCTCTGCCAAAGGGAGACCCAGGTTGCCGAGTAACTGGTTGCCCCTGGCAACAGAGCCAGGAAAAGGCAGCTCAGCTTCTCAACCCCTACTTACAGCCTGGGGCCAGGGTCCCCTTCCTTAAAGGGGCCATACTGTCTCTCCCCCATGCCCTGCCCTGCCACAGCATTTGGAGAGCAGCCTCACTGGGGATGGAGGAGAAAGCATCCATGGGCCACCTTGCCTGGAGGAAGCAGGTCTCTCCTCTTCCCCTAGAAATAAGATGGGGCTTTGAGATCCAGTCCTCAATGAGAACGGCTGAGGCTCCTTCAGAGGAAGGTCATGCCAGAGGTCATTGAGAAATTCAGCTCTGCTGGTTCCCATGATGCTTTCTCTGACTTTAACTTGGGGCACCACTCCTTAGGAGCCCGGGGCCTCCTGAAAGAGACAGGCTTGCAAAGAATCAAGAGAGTCAGGCAGGTGGAAGGCAGGATTGGGAGTCAGGATTCCTGGGCTCTGGTCCAGCGTCAGCCACTGACTGTATGACCTTGGCCAAGTCCCTCCCTCTCTCTGTACCCCACTTTCCTCATCTATAAAATAAGGGGGTAGAACGTTTTAGTCTTTCAGTCTGTCTTCCTCCTGGGACATTCCATGAGACACTTCAAACAAAGGGTCTTCTTTCTTGTCCCTGAGGCCCATTCTCAGTACCTGTGCCCTTTGGAATCCCAGGCCTACAAGGAGCCTAGTGCCCAGTTTGTGACTGTTGCCATTGCTGCCCACCAAGGCTGGACATCAGGGCAAGAGACACATGGCAGACAGGGTTCATGTCAGGGGACTTTCCTGGGTCCCTGTTTGGCCACTGACAGCAGGTGCCCAGTGCTGCTTGGCTCATGCTGGCACTGCTAATAATTATATGTTGGTCAGGATGCCCAGTATCTGGTTAGCAGTTTGCAGTGGGGGCCGCCTAGGCTAGGGCAGAAAGGGGTGGCAGACCAAGAAGAATGTCTTGCAGGCAGCATGTTTCCAAGACACAGCTCACTTCGTCCTGTGTGACTAGTGCCAGAGTGCTTTACGAGGTTCCATAGGAGAGAGAGCTGAATGGAGCTGGAGAATGGCAGAGCTGGGAGGGCCCTTAGAACCCAGGATGTCAGAGCTGGGAGGGCCCTTAGAACCCAGCATGTCAGAGCTGGGAGGGCCCTTAGAACTCAGCATGTCAGAGCCAAGAGGGCTCTTGGAACCCAGGATGTCAGAGGTGGGAGGGCCCTTAGAGCACAGGATGTCAGAGCTGGGAGAGTCCTTAGAAACCATTTGTTCTACTACCCTAATCTTAAAGACAAAACTTAAGTCCAGAGAGAAAGGGACTTACCCAAAGTTTCATAGTCAGTATTTGAGGCAGAACTAGGATCCAAGTCTTCTGACTCCTAGCTAAGAAATCTTTCCATTACCCATTGCAGACTCCCTTTTCCTTCTCCCCTCTCCACCCCTCCTCTCCCCTTCCTTCCCCTCTTCTCCCCTCCCCTCACCTGTCCTCCCCTCCCCTCTTTACAGGCTCACAAGAGAGATGGGCTCTCACACATGGAAAGATGACTAATAGTATGAGCCATGATGTGCTAAGTAGCCCCTGGACTGAATGACCAGTGAGTTCTATGGGGGCTCTGGGAAGGGAGAGGTTCGTGTTGCCTGGAGGGGACTGAGGAAGCCTCCCAGAGGTCGTAGGTCATGTGCCCTGAACTGGGCTAAGTCCTTTGAAGTGATTTGTCAGTCCCTTACTCTGGGCCAGGTACTTTGCTAAGCTTCAATACGCAAATAAAAGAACAGTTGAAAACCCAAGGGCAGCCCTTGCCTTTGAGGAGTCTGCGTCCTAGTCGGGGAGGCAGCTCGGAAAAGGGATGTGAAAGAAGTGGAGCAGGGGCTGGAGGGCTCCCTAGCCAGGGCCTGGTCGGGGAGAAGCCCAGAGCAGAGCCAGAGAGGAGGAAAAGAGTGATGGTGGCCAGCCTGGCGGCTTTTCTGAGAACTGCCCTGGGAGCAGCTGGCCATCAGGGGCGTGGGCCGACCGCACAAAGTGGGGGCCTCCAGGGTGTCCCAAAGATTGGAGGAGGACCTCCCATCACGGGTATCTTAGATCAGCATGAAGGCAAAGGGCACGTTTAGGAGGTGGGGAGAGACCGATTGGAGCTTAGACACCGAGGCTAGGACTGATTCTCGAAAGGCATTGACTGTGAGGCTTGGGTTTGGGCTTTCTTCTGTGGGCTCTGGGGAGCTGTGGAAAGTGTTGGAACTCAGGAGAGATGTGATCAGAAGATGATTCTAGAGACCTATGGGGGGACAGAGACTGGACAGCAGAAAAAAGAGTTGTTGCAATTGTAGCAGAGACTGGGGGATGGAGAGGAGACAAGTAGAAGAATATTCTGGAGAAAGACCAGGACGTGGGGCGTAGTCGAATGTGAGGAGGCGGTTTCTAGCCTTGGTGATGGCAAGGTGGCGAGGGCCCCTGGGAGGGAGGCATGTCAGTAGGAGGGCAGGTTGTGGGGGAACATGATAAGTCTGCAGCAGCAGAGGGTTTGGCCAGCTGTGTCCATTCCCGGGAAACCCAAGAGAGTCGGGAATGGCAGTTAGCACTTTTTTTTTGGAGGTGAGGGCAGGGCAGTTGGGGTCAAGTGACTTGCCCAAGGTCACACAGCTAGTAAGTTTTAAGTGTCTGAGGTCAGATGTGAACTCAGGTCCTCCTGACTCCAGGACTGGTGCTCTATTC
The DNA here is from genome assembly GCA_028646515.1 of Pseudochirops corinnae. Lineage (NCBI taxonomy): Eukaryota > Metazoa > Chordata > Mammalia > Diprotodontia > Pseudocheiridae > Pseudochirops > Pseudochirops corinnae. The sequence continues at coordinate 313,024,364 of CM053587.1, read as the reverse complement.
ACTGGGCCATCTAGCTGCCCCTACAGTTACTATTTCTTTGTATCTTTCCTAGGCCAGAGCCAGCCTGGGACTCATACAGCAATTTTTCCAAAAAAAATTGGGGGAAATTCTGAAGAACTGTGCCTGACACAGTGCTTGTGTCTAGTAGGTATCTAATAAATGCTTATCCATTGCTCGATTGGCTAATAAAAGCTTGCTGAGTGAATAGAATTGAGCTGTGATATCAAGAGGTGTCAGCAGTATGGCATATCTCCAGGAGAGTCGATGGTATCTTAGATTGTGGTCAGGGAAGCAGACCATGCGTGGTTAGGAGGGTGGTGGCCCCTCTGTCCTCAGCCCTGCTCAGACCACAGGTGGGGTATCCTGTCACTTCTGGGTGCCTCGGTTTAGGGGGGACATGGATAAGCCTGAAAAGAACCTGGTCCTTAGCCGGTGACTAATAAGTGCTTGTTCATTTATCAGCTCAGGCCGTAAGCAGAGCAGTTAAAGGAGCTTGGGGGGCATTTAGCCTGGAGAAAGAAAAGACTTGGGGCTGGTATGGTGGCCATCTTCTGTGTGGTAGATGTGTTAAACGTGCCATGGTCCCAAAGGGCAGGGCCAGAAGCAAGGAGACCAGTGTAGGCTGAGAATCTTCCTGCTGGAGCTAGTGGGATCTCCTTGGAGGTCTTCAGGCAAAGGCTGGCTGGCCACCTTTGGCTATGTGACCAGTGTCAGGACTCGGTTTGGATTGGAGGGCTGTGCTGACTTTGACATGCTCGAATTCTGGGCTTCTGAATTTGGGGGGACTCAAGCCACGGGGAAGACCCCCTAGGGCCTTTGCATGCCTGCCTGGCACAGGCCAAGCCTGGGGGACTTGGCTGAAGCTAAGCAGCAAAAAGAAAAGCTGTTTTGTGTGACATGCCAGCCAGAACGCTGGAGGCTGGAGTCACAGGGGTTGATGTGAACGGGCTCTGTTCTAGCAGGTGCCTGACAGGCAGCCCGCCACCCCCACCCCACCCCAGTCTGCCTCCATCCCCAGCTCTCCCTGTTTCCCCCTCTAGACTCTGGGCCATCTGTCCACCCCACCCCCAGCCCCTACCACACCCCAGCCCTGGGAGCTGCTTCCATCCCCTGCTCCCAGGCCTGCCCAGGCCCTTCTTATTCTGTCTCCTCTGCTAGGGACCCCAAACCTAATCTGACTTTACGCCTGCCAAAATTCATGAGATCATAGGAGCGAGTCCGGGAAAAGGACCTGAGAGATCATCTAATCCATTTTAACCCAGATCCTGCCTCAGGCCCTTACTAGCTATGTAACCCCGGGCAAGTCATCACCCAACCTGCTTGTGCCTTGGTTTCTTCATCTGTAAAATGGGGATATACTGCACCTCTCTCACTGGGTTATTGTGAAGATCAAATGAGAGCATATGGGAGAAACACTTTGCAAACCTTAAATTACTACTGAAGTACAAGCCGTCATCGTCATAACGGTGGGTGTTGCCGAAGCACAGAGCTGGGCAAGGTGGGAGCTTCCCTGCTCACAACCAAGGCTGTGTTATCTAGGGGAAGGAGAATTTAGTGCCTGGGGTCAGATTTCCATTCTGTTCCTGACTCTGTAACTTCGGGCAAATCCACTTCCTGTTCTGGGTCTGTCTTTAACATGGAGTGTCCCAGATGATTTTTAGGGCCCCCTCCCAGCCCTGACGTCCTGTGTTCTAAGGCCCTCCCAGCCCTGACGTCCTGTGTTCTAAGGCCCTCCCAGCCCTGACGTCCTGTGTTCTAAGGCCCTCCCAGCCCTGACGTCCTGGGTTCTAAGGCCCTCCCAGCCCTGACGTCCTGTGTTCTAAGGGCCCTCCCAGCCCTGACCTCCTGGG
>CM053587.1:312998489-313022014 GCA_028646515.1 Pseudochirops corinnae | reverse complement strand
CTGTGTTCTAAGGGCCCTCCCAGCTCTGATCTTCTGTGTTCTAAGGGCCCTCCCAGCCCTGACCTCCTGTGTTCTAAGGCCCTCCCAGCCCTGACATTCTGTTCTAAGGGCCCTCCCAGCCCTGACCTCCTGGGTTCTAAGGGTCCTCCCAGCCCTGACATCCTGTGTTCTAAGGGCCCTCCCAGCTCTGACCTTCTGTGTTCTAAGGGCTCTCCCAGCTCTGATCTTCTGTGTTCTAAGGGCCCTCCCAGCCCTGACATCCTGTGTTCTAAGGGCCCTCCCAGCTCTGACCTTCTGTGTTCTAAGGGCCCTCCCAGCTCTGACCTTCTGTGTTCTAAAGGCCCTCCCAGCCCTGACGTCCTGTGTTCTAAGGGCCCTCCCTGCCCTGATGTCCTGTGTTCTAAGGGCCCTCCTAGCTCTGACCTTCTGTGTTCTAAGGGCCCTCCCAGCCCTGACATTCCATGTTCTAAGGTTTGTTCCAGTTCTAATGATCTTAATGATCTTTCTGTCACTGAAGAGCCCTGAACGCCTGATCCAGTATTGGGCCCCAGTTTCTCCTTCTGAGAGCTCTTACAGAAACGCCAACTACCAGAAGGGCAGATTTAGACCTTAGAACACAGAACAGAGAATGCCCAAGTTGGGAGGACCCCTAGAACACAGAACGTTCAAACTGGGAGGTCTCTTAGAACATGGAATGTCTGAGTTTGGAGGGCTTTCACAGCGGGTGCAGGGATCTCCAGGAAAGAGGGCACCTGGGCTGATTCACAGACAGACCATTTACTTCCATCTCCAGGGGGAGAAGAATCACGGTTTCGACGTCCTCTACCACAGCATGAAGCAGGGGCAGGTCTCTACCAAGGAGCTGGCTGATTTCATCCGAGAAAGGTAACTCTCCTCCCTCCCTCGGCTCCTGGCACTCCAGACCTGTGCTTTCCCTTTCCCATGCCCACCCCCAGCCCTCCAACCTCATTCCCGTCACTGGCCTCTCCACACATCAAATCCTGAATCTTTTCTGTCCCTCCAGGGCCACTGTGGAAGAGACCTACTCCAAGGCCATGGCGAAGCTTGCTAAGATGGCTGGCAATGGGACCCCCATGGGGTGAGCTGGGGTGGGGGGAAGGGCGAGAGGGGTCCTCATGGGGGAGCTGGGAAAGAAGTGAGGGACGCTGACACCATTAGTGGTTTGGCACAGGCCCCTGGGGGAAAGAGAATACACGCATTTGTACTAGAAGCATTCCTCATTCCTGAAAACAATCTCACACATGTTAACATCTGTCCAGTAAGTAGCAAAACCTACCAGTCTGGGCAGATGTTTCTAATTGTCCTTGCTTGTCATGTGAGACTAGGAGGTCATGGGCACATGCCCTTTATCTAGAAGAGGACTGATGTGTGTGTGCGTGCGTGTGTGTGCATGTATGTGACGAGGAGAGGGACCCTCTGTGAGTGTGCCCAGCACCACGTGACTATTGGTTGGTGCCCACAGGACGTTCGCCCCACTTTGGGAGGTGTTCCGAGTGTCCTCAGACAAGCTGGCACTGTGTCACATGGAGCTGACCAAGAAGCTGAATGACCTCATCAAGGACGTTGTCCGCTACGGGGAGGAACAGAGCAAAGCCCACAAGAAGGTGCCCAGAAGGCGTCCTGCTCCTGCCCTGGCATTCCTGCTCCCAGCTTCTCCACCCCCAGACCACTGTCTGAGATGAACGAGCACCTTCTTAGTTAGATTTCCCGGGGCCCAGGCTGGGCCGCTTTTCCAGTCTAACGTGCACTGATGTTACTCGATGCTATAAGTGGTTGCCCGGCCTCTGGCTCTGGGCCTCTGGGGCCCTGCTCCCAAGGGAGCCCACTCCCTCTGATGATTCGGGTCTTTTCCCTGGGTTTGAATCCTGCTGGATGATTCTGGGCAAGTGCCCTAACTTTTCTGGGCTTCAGTTCCCTAATCTGTCCAACGAGGGCTTTGTGTAATTGACCTCTCCGTTCCCGTTCCCTTTTAATCTAGGATAACGTGAATGATCCTTATATTAAGCTGAAAGCCTCAGTGCCCAGAAGAATGAGCCTAAATCGTCGCCTCCGGGAGCCCTTCAGAATGACCGTGCCCCTGTCCTTTTGCAAGAGCAAACCCCTCATGTGGCATGATGTCCAGGATGCCCTTCCACCTTGTCCCCAGAATAGTTGCAGCCCAGGGGAGGGGCCTGAGAGGAGGGTACCCAGGAGCTGTCGCACTGGCTTTCTTGGGAAGGAAGGGACCTCCCTAATTCTCTTCCCTACCCATTCTTTCCACAGTGCAAGGAGGAAGCTGTGGGGACCCTGGAAGCTGTCCAGGCACTACATGGTGTCTCCCAGATCTTGCCCAAGTCCAGAGAGAGCTACGTTAGCAGGTGCCTGGAACTTGAGCGTCTGAGGAAAGAAGGCACCAATCAGAAAGAGATTGATAAGGTAAGGTCGTCATGAGTACATGGGTAGAGCCTGTTTGGCCCTGGAGCCTCTGCCCGACCTAAGGCACCTTGCCATGTCTGCTGACATTCAAAGGAAGGGTCAGAAAAATGAGAGTCAGGAGAGTCCACTAACCTTGGCTAGTTCTCTAGGCCTCAGTTTTCCCACCTGCAAAATGGTTGACATTACTCTTCCATCATTTGGGTAATTATGAAGGCCAAATGAGAGGATGGGTGTGAAAGTGCTTTTTAAACTGAAAAGGACTCTTTGAACTATAAAATAGCTTGAAAGGGGATAGGGGCCTTCTGGAGTTGAGCAAAACAACCCGGTCCCTCTCTACCCAGATAGCCCTTCAGAGTGCTTGTGTACAGACTTGAAGTCGGAGGGCCTGGATTCAAGTCCTGACTCCATTACTTACTGACTTTGTGACCTTGGGCAAGTGCCTTCCACTCTCTGTAAAGAAGGATAGTTTGGACTGGGTGTTCTCTACAAGGTTCCTTGCAGACTAAATTCTTACAGGCCTCTCTTATTGTAGAGCTTAGCAGCGCAGTGCCCAGCATACGTAAGTGGCTAATAAAAGCTCTGTGAATTCACTTGACGTTCTGATCATCTCTGCCCCTGCTTCAACGTTAAGTGCATTCTTTGTCCTCACTGGGATCTCCAGGTTCTTAGACCTTCCCTATTTCCACCTATCAGGCAGCTAGGTAGTGCAGTGGGCAGACACTGGACTTGGAATCAAAAAGACTTCTCTTAATGAGTTCAAATCCAGCCTCAGACACTTACTAGCTGTGTGACCCTGGGCAAGTCACTTAACCCTGTTTGCCTCAGTTTCCTCATCTGTAAAATGATGTGGAGAAGGAAATGGCATACCAGTCCTGTATCTTTGCCAAGAAAACCCCAATGGGGTCACAAAGACTTGGATGTGACTGAAACAATTGAACAGCATTGTCTCCCCTCCCCCACCCATCCTTCTTGACCTTATTTTCTTCCCTTCACTCTTTCGACTTGAAAGTTAGTCACTTCAAAAAGGCTTTGTCTTTTCCCTTGGAATCCCAGCAGCTTGAGGTTGGTCACATCCACCGTCTTCTCTGACTGCTCCTAAGATGCCCTAGGAAGTTCCAAATTCATGTGGCCCAGGCTCCCTCGAAATCAGCTGTCTGACTAAGTGTGCCCTCTTGCCCAACAATCTGTCCTCTATCTCAGATTTACTACCTATCAGTCAGCAAGCCCAGAATATGAAGGAGAATCTCCTGAGACTTTGCCAGCTTGTGATAAAGACTTTTCTGGTAGTTCACGTAGGCACAGATTATATAACTCCCAAAGGAATCCAGAAAGCTTTGCCAAGGGTTGTGAAGTCTCAAGTGAGTAGCTGAAGACCCTTAGGGGCACAGGTGGGAAGGACTTTAGGAGGGAAGGGCAGATTTGGAAAGTAAACAGATTTCTGAAGACAAGAGTTCCTAGCCTGGAGCTCATAAATTTGTTTTGAAAAAATACTTTGATAATTTTATTTCAGTATTGTTGGTTTCCTTTGTCATGCTATTTAATGCCTTTGAAAACTTTATTCTGAAAAAGGGTTCCTAGGCTTCACCAGACCACCAGTGGGACCCATGACATACACCAGGGTTGGGGAACCTGCCACAGGTTCAAATACACCCACACACTCAAGAGGTTAAGAACTCTTGGCGTAAGAAGATGGTATGGGAAAGTAGGATTTGTGTTTCCGGACCTCAGCTTAAAATATAGGAATGATGGCCTTCCTTCCAGCCAAGGATCAAATGCCAGTGATGGCAAGAATGTATTTTTCTGGAGTCTAGCAAATCTAATCCAGATAACAAAGGAGAAAAGAGAAAACTGTCTAGTTCTACTTACTGAAGTCCATCCCATAAGAGAGTGGTTACAGTGTAGGAATGAGAAGAGCAGCCAAGATATGCAGAAGTTCACAGGAGATAAAATTCCAGGAAGGAGTGTGAAGTAAGATCCGTGGTCTCAGATCTCTAAAAACAAATTCACAAGGTCCTAACACTAAGCGGCAAATTTGACCTCCTGGGTATTCACTGAAGCTTAGGAGAAAGACTGAGACCCCTGGCTGGAAGGTGTTCCAGAGTTTCTTTTCAAGAGAAAGAGGATTAGTAAAAAGCCTGTGGAAGCAGAGTAGCTTTATATATTAAGAAGATACACTTGTATAAGGGAATCCAGGGACCAGAATGGGGTAGAGTAGAGTATGGTTGAGAGTGTTCAGGTGAAGATCAACAGAGGGAGAAATGCTAAGTAAGGATGTGGTGACCATAAGCCACATGGGAAGAAGGGAAATAGGAGATTGAGGAGAGCAGTGATAAGCTAGGGTACAGTGATATGTTATAGCAGAGTTGGAGACTTCAGTTATCTGGACATCAGCTGGACTCACAAGGTTGAAGAAATTGCAGACTCGAGGCCACATGTGGTCTTCTAGGTTCTTGAGTGCAGCCTTTGACTGAGTCCATGTTTTACACAAGAAATCCTTTTATTAAGAGGATTTGTTCTGTGAAGTTTGGATTCAGTCAAAGGAACACACTTGAGGACCTAGAGGGCCACATGCAGCCTTGAGGCTGCAGTTTCCCCACCCTTGAGCTAGAACTTTTCTCTTTCCAAAGCAGAATAGCTAATAATTTCTTAACTTGCCTTAATGATTATAAGATCCTTCAAAAAGTGGAGAAATCAACAAGGGGCCCTGTTTCCCTGGATCTGAGCATCCTCAATTAGGAGACTGTTAGGGAAGAAATGATTGGAACCCTGGGGAAAAGTGAGCACTTCAGTTTAGGATCTGTAATAAAGAAGGGGAATTAAATATAATCTGATCCATACCCCAGATTTGGGGAGAACAGATTTCAAAGGATTGAGAGAGGATGGAACCCCTTTACACCCTATGATTTCCTAGGATTTAGAACAGACTTCTTAAATTGGGGTCTGTGGATGGATTTCAGGGGTTCCATGAACTTGAATGGGGAAAAAATGATGTTTACTTTTGTTAATATCTCCCTGAAATTGAGCATTCCCATCAATTGTCAATACAGGCAACAAACCATAGTCGTGTTAGGCTTCACCAGACTACCCAAGGAGTCCATGAGACACACAAAAAGTCCTTTTTATCGAAAAGATAAAACTAAAATCCCATAAGAAAAGAGCGAGGGAAGGATAGGAAGTTCTCAAGGGTGAAATTCTAAAAACAAAAAGAGAAACAATTCCAATGAAGAAGAAAAGAAGGATTTATCTAAAGAGACCGAGGCAGACAGAGGTCAGATGCCTGGGGATGAATACAAGAGTGGGACATGGTCTGATAAGAATAGTGGGAGAATAGGGGAGCTAGGGAAGAAAAGTCAAATGGTTTTTCGAAGCTGTATCAGGGTAGAGCACAAGGTTCAGAGGAGAGGTGGGGTTGCTTCCTGGAATGTATGGGATGCTAATAACAGTGAGTGGAGAAAAGACAGAGCTGATCAACTTTGGTTTTGATTCTGTTTTCTCAGTCATGGAGAAAGATCTTTTGGATTGGAAAGTAATAGACCAGTGATGGCTAATGAGGGAGTGGATATTGAAGATAAATAGGGAGATTGTGTAATGTAATCTAGCTCCTAAACTCTTGGTTTAAGGGTCAGGAAGATTCAATGGTGAGGATTTATAGGGTCAGGAGATTCAGGATAAGGGAGCATAGGATCTGGGGATTCTTAGGGTCAAGAAGATTCAGGGATAGGGATTTATAGGTACAGGAGATTTAAGAATAGGAGATCATAGGATCTGGTGATCCTTAGGGACAGATCAGGAAGATTGAGGGGTGGGAATTTATAGGAAGAGGAGAATCAGGATAAGGGATCTGGGAGTCCTTAGAGTAGGGAAGATCCAGGGATAGAGTTTTATAGGATCAAGAGATGTAGGGATAAGGGATTATGGGATCTGTTGCTCTTTAGAGACAGGAAGACTCAGGGATTGGGATTTATAGGATCAGGAGTTTTAGGGATCCAGGGATCCTTAGGGTCAGGGAGTCCTGGGATCAGAGGATTTAGATGTGACTTGAGAAGTCATCTGTGATCTGAGAAACCATCTAGTCCAACCCCCTCATTTTAAAAGTGAGAAAACGGAGTTGCAGGAACTTTCCCAAGGTCACACTGGAAGTAAGCAGATGTACTGGTGTCCAAACCTGGGCCTTGACTTGGAACTCTTTCCACTACCTCATGAGGTCACTGGGTCCAGATGCACTCTCTCCCTGGGAATTGAAAAAACTAACCAACATGATCCCTGAGCCCAGAGAATGAAAAAGGTGCTACCATACTAGGGAAGGACAAACTTTTCCATTTTCAGAAAAGGGAAAAGGGCATCATTTGCAGACTGTTGGCCAGTGAGCTTCTCTTTGATTTTGGGCAGAATTCTAGAACGCGTTATGAATGGTGTGTTTAGTGAATATCTAGTAAAGGAAGCTAGGTACCCGAGTAGGAGCATGGCTTTTTCAAGAGAAGGCCTTGTCAGACTAATCTTATTTTCTATTTTGACCAGATTGTTAAATGGTTAGATAAATGGATTGCCATTGTCACAGTTTATCTCAGTTTTAGCCAAGTGTTTGAATCTCACATTCTGTTCTTGTGAGCAGAATCCCACCATAGAAGGGATGGCCTGGCATAGATAGTTGTCACTAATAGTGTGATGTCACCTTGGAAAGTAGTCTTCAGTGGAGGGTTCCATGGATTTGTCCTTCACCAAAGTCTGGGATGAAGGCAGGGGCATTATGTTTATGCAATTTACAAATGATGCAATACTAAAGCATCAGATAAATTACCCAAAAAGATCACAACATAAGGTGAAATCTAATAGAGATAAATGTAAAGTTTTACAGCCAAGTTTAAACAAAAATCAAATTTACAAGTAAAAAACTAAGAAGGCCTGACTAGATAGCAGGCCACCTGCAAAAGAGCTGGGGTTTTTAATGTACTCCAAGTTCAATATGGGGCAACTAAGGGGTAGAGTGGATAGAGCCTGAAGTCAGGAAGACTCATTTTCATGAGTTCAAATCTGACCTCAGACACTTAATATCTGTATCACCCTGGGCAAATTTCTTGCTTAAACCTGTTTACCTCAGTTTCCTCATCTGCAAAATGAGCTGGAGAAGGAAATAGCAAACTGCTCCTGTATCTCTGCCAAGAAAACCCCAGTTGGGGTCACTAAGAGTCAGAGAGGACTAGAAGGACTAAAAAGCAACAATTCACCACGAGTCCACAGTGCAATATAGGTACCCCCAAATCAGTGCTGTCAGGCCACATTCAGAGAGGCAGAGATTACAGGCCCAGAGATGTGCTAGTCCAGCCAGCGTCTGACCTGGTCAGGTGATGTGAAATATTTTGTTCTGTTCTGGGTACCACATTTATAAAGGACATTGAGGGGCCGAAGAGTATCCGCAAAGACTGGCCACAAGCGTGAAGGCTGAAGAATTCATGCCTTATAAGCATTAATTGAAGGCAAAAAAGGAATTCCCCAACTGGGGGGAATTCTAACCCATGTCCTGTCCTAAGGATCCCATTCACATCCTTGCCCGAAGGCATCCCTATAGTAGCTGGGAGAAGCATAGAGTCCTTTATTTATTATCCCTTAATCAAGCATATTCAGTGCAAAAAAAAAAAAAAAAAAGGCTTATTCTAGAAAAAGAGAAGACTCAGGGAGGATTGAGCGGGAAACCACCTTCAAGCATCTTCATATGAAAGAGAGATTAGATCTATTGTTTGGCCCCAAAGAGAGGTGAGTTTAGGCTTTCAGTCAGGACCAGCTTCCTTACAATTTGAGCTAATCAGAAGTGAAATGGAGTGCCGTGGTTGGTGTAGGAGAGGTCATCGTCAATAGAGGTCTTCAAGAAATGGCCAGATGATAACTTGTTGGATACTTTGTAGAGGGCATCCTTGTCCATGTGTAGTATCCGAGATCCCTTCCGTGTCTTATAATTCTGTGATCCACTTGAAGCCCCCAACTTTGATTTCCCCTCTCAGAAGAAGACTTTCTTGTTTCTCTTACTGAAGTTGAAGCTATCCACAGTGAACTCCCCAACTCCTGTCTTCCAGATCTGAAAATATCTCCCTGTCTTAGAAGATTATGTGACCCCTCTCCTCTTTTGAGGATTCCCAAGCTTTCTTGTCTTCAATTTCTCTTTCTCCTGGCCTCTCCTCTTCTGCCCACAGGCATAGCATTTCTCTTATCTTTAAATCCTTATCTTGGCCCTACTGTTCCTTCCGGTTATCATCTTGTGTCTCTTCCTTTGATTGCTAGGCTTCTGGAAAGAACATTTTATACTTTCTGCCTTTACTTCCTCATCACTCATTCACTCCTCAACCCTGGGCATTATGGTTTCCCATTCCTACCACTCTATTTTTTTTTTTCCAGAGATCACCAATGACTAATTAATTGCTTTGGCCATTGGGCTTTTCTTAATCTTCATCTTCTTTGACCCATCTGCAGGTTTTGACACCATTAACCACCTTCCTCTCCTCCTGCACACCCTTTATTTTGGTGGTTTTCAGTACTTTCCTTTCTCTTGGTTGTGCTCTCTACACTAGAGTTTGAATGGTTGGCAGTTCAGCTAGAGAGAGGACCTCAGTGTCTGGTACCTTATCCTGCCAGATGATCTTCCGAATCTTCCTAAGACAATTCAAATGGAAGTGATTCCGTTTCCTGACATGGCACTGGTATAGGCTGACCACACTGATCGAATACCAAACGTACATTTGCCTAAAAGACTATTTTACAGAAAACTCATGCAAGGAAGGTGCTCACATGGTGGTCAGAAAAAGTGATACAAGGATACTCTCAAGGTCTTCCTGAAGATCTTTGTAATCAATTGTGTGACATGGGTGATGCTGGCAAAGGACCACTTAGCATGCTGGCAAAGGACCACTTAGCATGGTGTGCCCTCATCAAAGAAGGCACTGTGTTCTGTGACTGAAACAGAATTGCAGTAGCTCAAATAGAAATGTAAGATGCTCAAATTTAAAGACATCTCCACTCCAGATGTTCATATGAACTATTTGTGCTTGACCTGTGGTAGAGCCTTGCAAGCTTGTGTTGGTCTGATCAGACACAGTCAGACACAGTGTACATTGACTCCGATATAGTGATGTCATCTTGATCCTCTTCAAGAACAAAGGACAACAACAAACCAATAGCCATTCTCTTGGTTATTTTTTTTTTCACTCAGATCAATGCATTTTAATCAAATAAGGAAGCAGTCATCAACTTGAAGAAACAAATTTTTGCTCCTAAAATTACCAAGTCATCTCAATGACATAATTGTTTTAGGACCATGAAGTAGAAATGTCTTGTTCACTGAAAATGTTAAGAATTTCTTCTTAAACTATTTCCTGAGCAGAAAGGCTAGAATGCAAGATTTCTTCAAGACAAGATCTTTCTTCTGGTTCTAATGAGTTTCTTCCACAGCACCTTTTCATGCTGCTCTTGAGTCTTGTATTTGAAAGTAGGATTTTCTATTTAACTCTGATTTTCTCATTAAGAATGTTTGAAAGTCCTCCATTTCATTGAACATCCATTTTTCCCCTGAAGGATTATACTTAGTTTTGCTGGGTAGGTGATTCTTGGTTATAATTCTAGCTCCTTTGCCTTCCAAAATGACATATTCTGAGCCCTCTGATCCTTTAATATACAAGCTGCTAAATCTTGTGTTATCCTGACTGTGGCTCCATGGTACTTGAATTGTTTCTTTCTGGTTGCTTGCGATATTTTCTCTTTGACCCGAGAACTCTGGAATTTGGCTATAATATTCCTGGGAATTTTCCTTTGGGGACCTCTTTCAGGAGGTGATTGGTGAATTCTTTCAGTTTCTATTTTACCCTCTTCTTCCAGAATATCATGGCAGTTTCCCTTGATAATTTCTTGAAAGATGATGCCTAATCTCTCTCCTCGACCATGGCTTTCAGATAGTCCAATAATTTAAAATTTTTCCCTCCTAGTTCTATTTCCCAGATCAGTTGTTTTTCAAATGAGGTATTTCACCTTGTCTCTTCTTTTTTCATTCTTTTGGTTTTGTTTTATTGTTTCCTGATTTCTCATCAAGTCATTAACTTCCATTTTCTCCTTTCTAATTTTTAAGGAATTCTTTTCTTCAATGAATTTTTGGACCCATTTTCCATTTAGCTGATTCTGCTTTATAAGGCATTCTTCTCCTCATTGGCTTTTTGGACCTCTTTTACCATTTGGCCTAGTCTGTTTTTTAAGGTGTTATTTTCTTCAGTGTTTTTTTGTGTCTCCTTTACCAAGCTGTTGACTTGTTTTACACGAGTTTCTTGCATCACTCTCTTTTCTCTTCCCAGTTTTTTCTTTACTTCTCTTACTTGATTTTCAGAATCCTTTTGGAGATCTTCCATGGCCTGAGACTAATTCACATTTTTCTCAGAGGCTTTGGATGTAGGAGCTTTGACTTTGTTGTCTTCTTCTGAGTGTATTTTGATCTTCCTTGTCACCACGGTAACTTTCAATAGTCACTTTTTTCCCGTTGATTGCTAATTTTCCAGCCTACTAGTTGACTTTTAACTCTTTGTTAAAGTAGGACTTTGTTTCCAGGGTGGAGGGTGCACTGTCCCAGGCTTCAAGGGTTTTGTGCAGTTGTTTTCAGAGATACTTACAGGGACCTGTAAGTTTTCAGTTCTTCCGAGGTGGTATGATCTAAGGAGAGGTGTTTATTCCTCTCCTGACCTATGCTCGGGTCTGTGAGTGACAACAAGCACTCTTTTATGCCTTGGAACTATGAGGAGGGACCCCCTCCACTGTGGCTGCAAGCTCTGCTGTGCTACTGTTCCTCCTCTCCCCAGGACTGCCACCAAAGCCTGTGACCCAGATCCAAGTATGGGCAAAACAAGAGAGTCCTGTCTCAGTGCTAGCCAAAAGACCCCTGTAATCTCCTTCTGACTAGTTGGTTGACGTGCTTACCTTCTGTGGGCTGAGAGGTCTGAAAGCAGCCACTGCTGATTGAGCTCATCCCAAGGCCTGCTTCTGGTTTGCTGGGCCCGGGGCTGTGTTGATGTGGCCTACACCAGACTGTGCTCCACTCTCACCCAGGGTTGATGGACCTTTCCTACTGACCTCCTAAGTTGTCTTTGGCATCTGTGAGCGGAGAGGTCTGGAGACTGCCACTGATGCCACTGATTCAGTCACTCCAAGGCCTGCTTCAGGTTTGCTGGGGTCCTATCTGTGCTGGCGTGGCCTGCGTTGGACTGTGCTCCTCTCTCACCCTGGGGCAACAGACCTTTCCTGCCAAACTTCCAAGTTGTCTTAGCCTGGAAATTTATTTCACTCTGTCTTTTTGTGGCTTCTGTTGCTGTAGAATTATTTGGAGGGGTTTGGGGGAGAGTGCAGGAGAGTCCCTGCCTTGACTCCACCCTCTTCTTAGTTATTCTTCTACCTGTTCGCCTTTCCATCATTTTCCTCCTCTCCCATGACTGTGGGTAACCGCTATAACTCGGACCCCTTCCTAGGCCATTTATCTTTTTCCCCCTTTTTTTCTTAATTAATTTAATTTTAGTTTTCAACATTCACTTCCATAAGTGTTTGAATTCTAAATTTCCTCCTTTCCTTTTCCTCCCCCCTCCCCAAGATGGTAGGCAATCTGATATAGGCTCTACATACACATTCATATTAAATGTACTCATATTAATCATGTTGTAAAGAAGAATTAGACCCAATGGGAGGAACCACAAGAAAGAAGAAACAAGACAAAACAAAACAAAAAAAGAGCAAATAGTCTGCTTTGATCCGCATTTAGACTGCATAGTTCTTTTTCTGGATGTGGATAGCATTTTCTATCATGAATCTTTTGGAGTTGTCTTAGCATTGCTGAGAACTAAGCCTATCAAAGTTAGTCATCGCAGTGTTGCTGTAACTGTGTACAGTGTTGTCCTGGTTCTGCTCACTTCAATCAGCATCAGTTCATGTAAGTCCAGGTTTTCCTGAAGTCTCCTACTCATCCTTTCTTATAGCATAATAGCATTCCATTAAATTCATATACCACAACTTGTTTAGCCATTCCCCAATTGATGGGCATCCCTTCAATTTCCACTTCTTGGCCACCACAAAAAGAGTTGCTATAAATATTTTTGTACATGTGGGTCCTTTTCCCATTTTTATCATCTCTTTGTGATACAGCCCTAGAAGTGGTATTGCGGGGTCAAAGGGTATTTATAGTTTTATAGCCCTTTGAGTAGAGTTGCAAATTGCTCTCCAGAATGGTTGGATCAGTTTACAACTCCATCAACAAAATATTAGTGTTCAATTTTTCTCAGTCTTCTCCAAAATTTATCATTTTCCTGTTTTGACATATTAGCCAGTCTGAGAGGTGTGATGTGGTACCTAAGAGTTGTTTTGATTTGCATTTTTCTAATCAATAATGATTTAGAGCTTTTTTTCTTATGACTATAGTTAGCTTTAATTTCTTCATCTGAAAACTGCCTGTTTATATCCTTTGACCATTTATCAATTGGGGAATGACTTGTATTCTTATAAATTTGACTCGGTTCCCTATATATTTTAGAAATGAGGATAGGTCATTTATCTTGATCTATACCCATGCCCTCAGCTATCAGTGCCATACAGATTATGCCCAAGTCTGTGTATCCCATTTGAATCTCTTCGCCTGAACTCCCACCCTGGGTCTCCAGCTGCCTGCGGGACACGTGCCTGGGCATCTTGCCAGCACCCCAAACTCAGCTGGTCTAAAATAGGACTCTTTTTCCCTCTTTTAGCTACCCTTTCTCTAAATATCCCCATTTCTTTTGATGGCATTGTCATCTTCCTTGTCATTGAGGCTGGAAAGGTTGGTCACTTTTGAGATTTTCCTCTCCCTCTTGTCCCACATCTGCATCTTGTTAAATTGGTCTTCACAACTTTTCTCCTATTCTGTTTTCCCTTATCTTCACTCTCATCATCACAACCCTAGCTCCCTTCTATATCACTTTTTGTTTGGGCAGTTGTAATTGCCTCCTCACTGGTCTCCCTGCGCAAGTAAGGAGGAGTATTTCTTTTTTCTCTTGCACATCTCTCCTTCATGCAACTTCAAAGTATTTTTCCTAATGCCCATATCTGATTTTGTTACTCCTCTGCTCAAAAGTCTTCAGTGTCTCCCTGTTGCGCAATGCCTGGCACATAGTAGCTGCATAGCAAATACTGATTGATTGACTGAGAGAAAATACAGAGTTCCCAGCCTGGCATTTAAGGCCTTCTACAGTTTGGTTCTGTTTAAAAACAAAACAAAACAATAACCTTTAAAAAAGATGAACTTGATAGTTACCAAGTTCAAAGGACAGAAAGAAGATTGAAACCATAACTCTGCCATGTACAGTTTTGGGTTTTTTTTTTGGAGGGGGGAAGACAGGGCAATTGGGGTTAAGTGACTTGCCCAAGGTCACACAGCTCGTAAGTGTGTCAAGTGTCTGAGGCTGGATTTGAACTCAGTTCCTCCTGACTCTAGGACCAGTGCTGTATTCACTGCGCCACCTAGCTGCCCCTATAGTTTTTATTTTAAATATACATTGCCTTTAACATGGCAATGCCAACACTGTCCTTCGTGTCTGTGTCCCCTTCTGCTCTTTATGTTTTCACGTGTGCTCATTCCCCCTCTTCCTCTTCCTCCTCTTTGTTCTTTGGTTAAATCCCTTCTTCCCCATCTACTCTTTCTTTCTAGGCTTATTACATTCTATCCCTTTCATGTACTTTATGTCAGTTGTATTGAAATTTAATGGTGTTTTAAAAAATGTATTAGGCTCTTGTGTTTTCCCATAACCTTCATTTCTGAATACGTACCTCCCCGATGAGTCACCACTCATTTAAAAAAAATTATAAAAAGAGAAAAAAAATGTTCAGCTGAGCCAACCAGCCCATCAGCTGGGTCTGACAACCTATGTGATAATACACACCCCTGGAGCCCTGCCTCTGCAAAGACGGGCGAGAGGAGCCTTTTCTCCTAATTACAGTGTTCAGTTGGGGTTCTTTGTGTTTTTCCCATTGCTGTTGTCATTGTGTCAATTGTTTCTTGGTTTTGCTTTCTTCACTCTGTATCAGTTTGTATCCCTTCCCATGCATCTTTGTATTCTTGGGATTCATTGTTTCTTATAACAAAGCGATACTCCATTACATTCACATAACACGACTGTGAGGATGAATTACATTCTTTGGTCCTGAAAAAATGAGCAGATATGATGGCATCTCCAGTGATATTTGAAAGACCATAGAAAATAGGCGAGGCGTCATGAGACTAGGGAAGGGCAGATGTCCCAGTTTTCGAAAAAGGAAAGAGAACAGAGTCTTACACACCACCAGCTGGTGAGTTTAACTTTAATTCCTAGGAAGGTGTTAGAGGAGCTGTTGAGAGAGATGGATGATGAATGTTTAGAAATGGGAGTGGCTGTTGTCCTTCATTCTTGAAGAGGACCAGAGTCAAGTTTCACTGTGTCCGACTGTGGCTGATCAGACCAATATGAGCTCGGCATGCTCTCCCACAGGTTGGGCACAAATAGTACATGTACACATTTGAGGTGGATTCTCTAAATGGGAACATCTGGAGTTTCTTTTGAGATACTGCAATTCCACTTTGCTCAGAGAGCACGGCACCTTCTTGGATGTGGGCACGGCATGCTGGGTGGTCCTGTGCCAGTATCTTCCATGTCACATGATCAATTCCCAAGTTCTTAAGAGAGACCTTGAGAGTGTCTTTGTATCATTTCTTCTGACCACCATGTGAACTCTTGCCCTATGTCAGTTCTCCATAAAATAGTCTTTTAGGCACGTGTACATTTCCTCAAGACCAGGGTCGCGCCAGACTAACCTTATTTCCTTTTTTGATAGGATTACTACACTAGTAAATGAAGGAAAAGTGAGGGATATAGTTTACCTAGACTTTAGCAAGGCTTTTGATTAAAGCATTATATACAATTCTTATGGAGAAGATAGAGAGACATAGATTAAATGATAATAGAATCAGATAGAGTCAGGCCTAGTTGGATGACCAGACTCAAAGAGTGCTTGTTGATGATTCAGTGTCAGCATGGAAAGAAATCTCCAGTGGAGTGCCCAAGGGATTTCTGCTTGAATTTCTGCTATTCAACATTTTTTTTTTTACCAATTATTATTATTATTTATTTTATTATTTACATGTTATTATTATTATTTACCAATTATTATTTGGATAAAAGCATAGATGGCAGGTTTATCACATTTTCAGATGACTCCAGGCTAGGAGAGATAGTTAACCCAGTAGACATTAGTGTCAGGATTCATCTTGACAGGCTAGAACATCAGACTGAATCTAATAAGATGAAATTCCATAAAGATAAATGTAAAGTTTTACCCTCAGGAACCAGAAATTACCTGCACAGGTATAAGATTGGAGATAGCAATTGTTCTGAAAAAGATCCCACGGTTCTAGTGAACTGCAATGATACAGCATCCAAAGAAGATAAAGTAGGGTTAGGCTGCATGAACTGGGGCCTACTTTCCTACAACCGTGAGGTGATAGATCCATTTTCCTCTACCCTCGTCAGACCTCTTGTGGAGTATGGTGTTTAGTTTTAGGCACCGTGGTTTAAGAAGGATGCTGATGAACTGGAGAATGTCCAGAGAAGGGTTTTCAGGATAACGAAGCTCTTGAGTCTCTGATAGGTTAGTTGAAGGACCTGGGCGTGTTTAGCCTGGAAAAGAGAATACTTGGGGGAGGGAGGATCATAATAGTGATCTTCAAGTGTTTTATTGGCCCAAATGGCGAGGAGTGATTGGTCCCAGAGAGCAGAAATAGGAGTAATGGTTGGTAGCTTTAAGAGGCGAATTTAGGCTTAATAATAGGGAAAAAAAAAAACTTCCTAAAAGTTAGAGCTGTCCAAGAATGGAATGGGCTGCCTTGAATGGTGAAGTTTTCTTTCCTTAGAGTTCTTCAAGCAGAGGCTGCATGATCATTTGCCAATTATGTCATAATGAGAGTTTCTTTGTTTGTGGGTTGGATGGGGTGACCACTGAGATCCTTGCCAACTCTTCAGTTCTGTAATTCACGATTGGTCTAGCCATTTCCCAATAGAAGGGCATCGACTTCATTTCCAGGCCTTCGTCACCAATCAAAAATGCCCCTATGGTTATTTTGAGGTACATAGGCCTTTATGTTCTATCTTTGACCTCCTTGGGATATGCTCAGCAGTACAACTTCTAGGTTAAAGAGTCTGGACATTTTAGTCACATTCTTCACCTAATTCCAAATTGTTTTATAGAATGGTTTTATGGAACACAATATTAGTGTGCCTGCCTTGCCATAGCTCTTCCTTTTTTCCCCCCAAGGCAGTCATAGTTAAGTGACTTGCCCAAGGTCACACAGCTAGTAAGTGTCAAGCATCTGAGGCCAGATTTGAACTCAGGTCTTCCTGACTCCAGGGCTGGTGCTCTATTCACTATACTACCTAACTGCCCCCTTATCCCTTCCAGCATTGACTATGCCTGGCTTTTATCACCTTTGCCAGTTTATTGGTGTGAGGTGGGACCTCAGAATGATACCAGTTTGTGTTTTTTTATTAGTGATTTGGAGCAATCTTTCATATTGTTGTTAATTGTTTGCGGTTCTTTAGCAGATTGTTTGTTCGTGCCCTTTGACAACTTATCCACTGGGAATGAGAAGAGGGAAGGGAATAAGCACTCGATAGCTCTTACTATGTGCTGGGCACTTTGCTATGCATTTTTACAAAAATGATCTCATTTGAGCCTCACAGCTGCCCTGGGGCGTAGGTTCTGTTATTATCTCTGTTTTACAGGTAAAGGCTCACAGGGGTTAAGTGAATTGCCCAGGGTCACATGGCTAATGCGTGTCTGGTGCTGGATTTGAACTCAGGTTTCCTGACTCCAGGCCAAGCACTGCATCCACTGCACCACCTACCTGCCGTTGGCTCTGGGTTTTATATATTTGTGTTAATTCCTTATATGTATCATGGATAGCAGATCCTCAGTAGCAATATTTCACAATGGTAAGAGTCTAACCAAAAAATTAAATTTGAAAAAATAACTGAAAAGCAAAAGGATTTTTTAAAAAGTGTTGTTATTATTTTTAAAAAGCCTCCATATGCCCCTCCTAGGTAGAAGGAAAGACAAAGAAGGCTGCAGAGACCCTGCGTCGCTGTGTGGAGAAGTACAACACAGCCCGGGGGGATTTTGAGCGGAAGATGCTGGAGTCGGCCCTGGTATGGGAATACAGGGGACAGAGGCTGGGCAGGTATGGGGGAGGTGCCCTCCAGTGAGTGACCTCTGGCAACAGATGGCTGGGGACTACGGCCCTCCCTTCAAGGCCCACTGGCGTTTTCTCAGATGTCCATCCTCTGGGTTCCTTCCTTGTGACGGCTGCCAGTGAGAGCTCCAGCAGGACCTGTCGCTGCCCCCTTTCTCCCCATTCATTCAGCAAATATCAGAGGACTGTCCAGGCCAGGCTGGTTGGGGCTGTGGGGGACATCCAGGACTGGATGAGGTTCTGACCCTGCCCTACAGAGCTCTCCGCTCTGGAGGGGAAATAGGCCTCCTGATCCTTCAGCTCATGTTATAAAGTAGAGGAGACCATCCTTAAAGGGTAATTGGAATATTCTGAGAATTCGGGGCAGCTTCACTTCTGAACTGGCAGGGACGATCTACTCCAGCCCCCTCGTTTTATAGATGAGGAAATAGGCCCAGAGAAGTGAAGAGACTTACCCAAGGTCACATGGCTAAGAGAGACCAGGGCCAAGATTCAGACCAGGCTTCTGGCTCCAAACCCCTTCCCCTTTACAGTGTGATTACAAATAAACCTCTTAGCCCTAAAACCCCTTCCAGCCTGGTAGCCTGCGATCCCATTGGGAGACTTGCTTTAGGATGTGGGGATTAGGAGAGATTGGGGAGGCTTCCAAAAGGATAGGGCATCCGAGCCGGGCCTGGAAGGACCATTAGGATTCAGTCAGCAGAGATGGAGAGCAAAGGCATTTCTAGGCCTAGGGAATGGTTTGAGCAAAATCATGTTGCCTAGAAACTGTGTGATTGGGGTGGGGTGGGGGAATGTTGAATCATCTAGCTTGGTTACAGTCTAGAATGCATGGAGCTGGAGTGGGGGCTTGGGGCCCACCTGTAAGTGGCTTTGAATGCCAGGCCTTCCTCCTGTGGGCTTTGGGGAGCCGCAGAAGGTATTTGAGGCTGGCCAGAGACACAGTGAGAGCTAGCTGTTAGGAATAAGATCCCTGTGGTCCATATGGGGACTATTTTTGGCTACAATTCAGGCCCTGGGGGTAAACTTCCTAAGAGGAAAGGGGTAGGATGATGTTGGCCAAGCAGGTATCATGTAACCTTTTTCCTGTGTGTGGGCAGCGCTTCCAGGCCATCGAGGAGACCCATCTTCGGCACATGAAGGGCATCCTGGGAGCATATGCTCACTCTGTAGAAGACACACACGTGCAGATTGGGCAGGTGAGGCCAAGGTCTGGAAGGAGGAGCAGGTGGGTACCCAGCCCCAACATGCTGCCTCTCTTAGGAGACAGACAGTCCTCAAAAGAGGAAGTAAATGAAGAGGGGCTCAGTTAGGAGGAGAGAATGTGGTCTCGGGCTGGGGAAGGAGTCCTAGGCTGAATGATGCCCCATCTGGAAGGGCTGCCCACCTGCATCTCATGGGGTACAATCCATCACCTCTCATCCTTCTTCCCTGCCATCCTTTGTGGTATACCCAGGTTCATGAAGAGTTCAAGCAGAATGTGGAGAATGTCAGTGTAGAAACCCTGGTGAGGAAGTTTGCTGAGAATAAGGGAACAGGCCGAGAAAAGCCAGGTGAGTGGTTCCCTGCTAGTTGTGACCCTGTTCAGGTCATGCTTGAAATTTGTAGTTATGTTGTGGCATTGGAATCATTGGGCAATGTGAAAAGATGAGTGTTTGCTAAATAACCTGGAAAAGCTTTCTGGAAGAGATAGAACTTCAAATCAAAGTATTTTCAGAGCTGGAAGGACACTTAGAACATAGAACATCGGAGCAGAAAAGGTTCTTAGAACAACATAGGCTGTCAAAGCTGGGAAATCCCTTAGAACGTGGGATGTCAGAGCTGAGATGGCTCTTAGAACCCAGGACGTCACAGCTGGGTGGGCCCTTAGAACCCCAAATGAGCTAGAAAGGTCGTTAGAACACAGGATGTCAGAGCTGGGAGGGGCCATGAAACAGAACTTCTAATCCACTAAGATCCCCATGTCTTTTACAGATGAGCTGCTAACAAGCTGTGCCTCCCCCATATCATACTTGTGAAGTTGCTTAAAAAGAAAAACTCCAAGTGACTTTATATTTATCCCTATAAAATTCATCTTAATAAATTTAGCCTTATGTTCTACTCTGACAGAATCTTTTTTGGACCCTGATTTTTGCCATCCAGCATGTTGAGCTATGCTCATCTTCATTTTATCTGAAAATCTGATAAACGTTTTTCACTCTTAATTGCTAATACTGGAGAGAATATGCCCCCCTGCCCCACCAATTCCTGGGCCACCTCTAGAGCCTTCCTTCCAAGCTGATGTTGAAACATTAATGATTCCTGCCATTCACCCAGTGTACTCCACTGAATTGTACCATCTTACATCTCTCCATCTTTTCTACCATAATCACAGGAAAGACATTTCCAAATATCCCCCTTCTGTTCAAAGGGAGGAACTCAAATGACCTCCTATTCAGTTTGGATTCTTGATGTAAATCTTTTTGAAGAGAGTGATCCAGACAGGAGTAGAGATCTGGTTGCCCATTTCTGGAATGTACCCCAGATTATATTGTAACATGTCTTTCCCTTGTTTGAGATTCATCTTGAAATCATCTTGGACAGAGAATCATGTCAGAGGGCATGGGATACTGTGCCAGTTCTCTCTCCAAGACAGAAGTAGCTTAGATATAGATCGGTGTTAAATAAAAATTGTTTCTGGAAGACCTGAGCCCAAACCAAAAAAGTACAGTATTAGAATTGTTAGTATACTTTTAAAGATTTTAATTTTAATATTTTATTTTTCTCAATTACGTGTGTAAACCATATTTAACCTTTTTTTTTTATAACTTTGAGTTCTAGATTCTCTCCTACCTTTCCCCCCTCTACCACCATTGTGAAGGCAAGCAATTTGATAAAGGTTATATGCAAAATATCAGTCATGTTGTAGATGAAAATACAGAGAAAAAGAAAAATAAAGAAAGTAAAATAAAAGTTTGCTTTGATCTGCATTCAGGTTCCATCAGTTCTTTCTATGGAGGTGGATAACATTTTTCATCATAAGTCCTAGGAATTGTCTTAGAGGCTCTTTGTATTGCTAGGAGTAGCTAAGTCACTCACAGTTTACCATTGTACAGTGTTGCTGTTACTGTGTATATTATTCTTTGGATGCTGTTCACTTCACTTTGCATCAGTTCATGTAAATCTTTCCAGGTTTTTCTGAAAGCAACCTGCTCATTATTTCTTATAGCATAGTAGTATACCATCACAATCATATACCACAACTTGTTTAGCTATTCCCAATTGATGGGCACCTCCTCAATTTTCAATTCTTTGCCACCACAAAAAGCTGCTATAAATATTTTTGTACATATAGATCCTTTACCTTTTTTTTTTTAATCTCACCATATGGACCTAGTTGTGGTCTGGGTATGCACAGTTTTATGTGCATTATACCTTTGGGTATAGTTCCAGATTGCTCTCCAGAACGGTTGTATCAGTTCACAACTCTACCAACAGTGCATGCGTCCCAGTTGTCACACATTCCCTCCGCATTTTGACATTTCCCTTTTTTTTGTGTATCATATTTGCCAATCTGAGAGGTGTGAAGTGGTACTTCAGAGTAGTTTTGATTTGCATTTTTCTAATCGGTAGTGATTTAGAGCTTTTTTATGAATATGACTCTAGATAGCTTTGACGTCTTCTTTTGAAAACTGCCCATTCATATCTTTTGACCATTTATCAATTGAGGAACGACGAATTATACATTTGACTTAGTTCTCTGTGTATTTGAGAGAGAATTTCTTTTTAGTGAGACTTGCGGTAAAATTTCCCCCCAGTTTTCTGCTTACCTTCTAATCTTGCTGGTGTAGATTTTGTTTGTGTAATCCCTTTTTAATTTAATGAATCAGAATCATCCATTTTGTTTCCTTTGATTCTCTCTCTCTCTTGTTTGGTGATAAATTCTTCCCTTATCCATAGATCTAACAGGTAAACTGTTCCATGCTCTTCTAATTTGCTTATGGTATCACTCTTTAGGTCTACATTATGTACCCATTTTGACTCTATCTTGGTATATGGTGAGAGGTGTTGGTCTGTACTTAGCTTCTGCCAAACTGCTTTCTAGTTTTCCTTGCAGTTTTTGTCAGATAGTGAGTTCTTACCTCAAAAGTCTGGACTTTTCCATTTATCAAGCAAAAGATCATGACTGTCTTTTCCGTAGGTCGTGTGTATTGGGTACCTAATCTGTTCCACTGACCCACCACTGCATTTCTTAGTCCTACCATATTGGTTTGATGATGATGGCTTTGTAATACTGTTTGAGATCTGGTACGTCCAGGCCGTCGTCACTGGCATCTTATTTTCATGGATTCTCTTGATATTCTCCACCTTTTGTTCTTCCAGATGAATCTCATTACTTTTCCTAGGTCCATGAAATAATTTGTTGGTAGTTTGATTGGTATAGCATTGAGTAAGTAAATTAATTTGGGTAGAATTTTCATTTTTATTATATTATCTTGGCCTACCCATGAGCAATTAGCATTTTTCCAATTGTTTAGATCTGACCTTATTTGTAGGAAAAATGTTTTGTAATTGTGTGTATAGTTCTTCAGTTTGTCTTAGCAGATAGACTCCCAAATATTTGATGTTGTCTATAGTTAATTTAAATGGAATTTCTCTCTCTCATCAGTTATCCTTGAAGTATAATCCTGTCCCTTTGATTCCCTTCTCATCCTGCAATGTAGCTTTAAGAACCCCCTTTTTTTGTTGTCTTTAGTCTGCATTGCCCAACTAAGCTCCATTCTGCACCTTTACAGTCCAGACAATATTTTTATAGGACCATGTTAATCTTCTTTGGTCTAACTCTTCTGACTTTGGTGTCTCTTTAAAAATCAAGTTTGTTGGAGAGTTCCCTGTGCATTCATACTTGTCTCTTTAGAAAACTCCCCTTTTCCCTTTTTATCAAAACTCTCTCCTTGTGTCCTTAGAGGTTAATTCCCGTGAGTTTTCCTCTCTCTCTTGTAGTGGCTTCCCTGATGAAATCTTAGTCCCTGGGATCCTACCTATGTTTTCCATGAACTCTTTTGAAGTCTGTTCTCCTTAAATAAAAAAAAAAATTAATCAGTTAATAAACATCTATTAAGTACCTTTGTACTAAGCTAAGGCATTGTGCTGTGTACTGGGGATATAGAAAGAGGCAAAAACCAGTCCCTGCCCTCAAGGAGTTTATAATCTAATGGTAACAAATCTAGAATCTATTTCACATTCTGGTTGAATTCCCCTTTTCTGTCATAAATTCGAAAGTGGAGTGATCTCCCTGTCACACACACACACACATGTACACAAGTTCGTATCATTTTGACTCCAGGAACCAATTTCTCCTTGTTGGCAAGGATCGTATCCAAAATATAATTTCTGTCTGCTTATTCCTCTATTTTTGAAGTATGAAATTAGCATTACCAAGGTAAGGGAACAAGTATTTAATAAGTGCCTACTGTGTGCCCAGCACTGCGGTGAGCACATTACAAATATTATTTCATTTGATCCTCACAACACGGTGAGGTAGGAGCTGTTATGATCACCCTCTTACAGTTGAGGAAACTGAGGCAGACAGTGGTTAAGTGACTTGCCCAGAGTCACACAGTTTATAAATGTCTGAAGCTGAATTTGAACTCAGGTCTTCTTGACTTTAGGTATGTACTGGATAACCTAGATGCCTCAAGTCAAGATTTTATTAGCTCTTCCACTTGTGGCAAGGAGAGAGAGTGGGAGAGAGAGAGAGAGAGGGAAAGAGAGAGAGAGAGACAGAGAGAGGGAGAGGGATAGAGAGAGGGAGAGAGGAAGGGAGAGGGAGGAAGGGAGAGAGAGAGAG
>CM053587.1:312987355-312997989 GCA_028646515.1 Pseudochirops corinnae | reverse complement strand
GAGAGAGAGAGAGAGAGAGAGAGAGAGAGAGAGAGAGAGAGAGAGAGAGAGAGAGAGAATTCTGATGCTTTTCTTGATAATTGAGGTCCTTGTGATTACCACTGTGCCAGGCTTATGGTCTCATATATTTCGTCTCTGTTCATATAGCCTGTAGCAGACTCTGTTGAGGACATATCTTCCTTTCTTCCCTCCCCTGACGTTCACCCAAATGCTGTTCGCCATGTTTCTTTCTCTCATATTTCTTTCAATGAGTCTATCTTCTTAATAGGCCATGCCACTCCATTTTCCTTTCTGTCCAACTCTTTTCTTTTGCATAAGGCATATCCCTCAAGAGAAACAGCTTAGCATAGCTGGTACAGTGCTGGCCTTGGAGCTAAGAAGACCTGGGTTCAAGTCTAACCTTTGACACATATTGACTGAGTGACCTTAGACTATGCATTTAACTGCTTAGTGCTCCTGACACTTCCCAGGCCAGCTTGCATTGGTAGAGGAAGTTTTCTCCCTTAGGCCTCCCTCATGCCAGATAAATCTCACGTCCAGTCCTTACCCATCCAGAGCCATCTATATCAGACTGCTGAGTCTCCGTGGTTTCCATGGAGTCATTTTGGTCTCCTATGCTCTGGTTTTGGACCAAGGCCAAAGACAATGGTGCATCACCTCTTCAGGGCTGTGGACAGTCATTCTCCCTGAGGATATTAATACTGGCCGTACCTCTTCCCGAGGTCTATTGTAAGGAATATGCTTTTGTAACTCTTCCAGTCGTTTAAAAATGGGAGCTGCTGCTCCCATTAGTTCATTTATCCATTCTGCCATTTGGTTCTATAAACAGTTATTAAATGCCTGTTATTTACAAGACACCGGGGATGCTAGACCCGAAACAACAAACATTTATCAAGCGCCTACTCAGGGCAGAGCCCTTCGGGAGATCCAGGAATAAATAAGACGCCCATTCCTGCCCTTGCATAGTTCACTGCCTATGGGGGCCAGAACACGGACCCAGATTACTAGCATGCTAAGTGACAGGGGCATGGAGAAGCACCGGGGGAACTCCGTGGAGGGGAAAGATGATTTCCAACTGTTAGGGAAGGAGGCTTCATTGACTAGCAATTAAGAGAAGTGGGACGAGTTACAAGGGAATAGTCTAATTAAGGTGTATGAATAAGATTCAGGATGGGAATAAGCTGTTAAGAGTTCTTTACTGAGATCATGGGGTCACAGATTTAGAATTAGGAGGGACCTCAAAGGCATTCCAAGCCAAGCCCTTCATTTTACAGATGAGGAAACTGAGGCCCTAGAGAAGTCGTAAGATTGGAGCTGGAAGGTCCTCAGAGACCATCTAATCCAACTCCTTTATTTTATAGATGAGGACACTGAGACCCAGAGAAGTGAATTGATTTGCCCGAAGTCATAAAGTGGTAGAGCCAGGATATTCTTTTCCATTTCACAATTCTGATTTTTATACCCTAGTATTCCCATGAATGCGTGATGCCGTAAGTGTGGTCACCTCTTCCACTGGTACCCCTCCACATCCTCACATTTGGGGTTCTTATCCTCCATTCCCCTGCCTGTAATCCTCCAGAGAGGATAATTCAGTGCATAGACAGACCTCTTTGGGTCTTTTTGACATTTCCTGGATACCCCTGAGACGCCAGAGCTCCCCTTCTGTTTTCCTTTGATGACTGACCTGCCTCCTTTTCCGACCACCTGTGTCCCTGGTATCGACTCTGCTACTTCTCATGGGCAGGTCATTGCTGTCAATAGGCTACGATCGGTCATGCCCACCTGGCTTCTAGGTTAGTCCAATACAACTTTTCTCATCTGTAAAATGAATGATCTCTGGGAGCGCTTCCAACTCTGTACCCATAATCCTGGAGCCTTATGATATTTCCATTGCTTTGAATCACCTGCTGTTCTAATTCTGCAGAGGTGGGGATATGCAGTGATTCATGGCCTTTGAGCATCACGAACAGCTCTCAGTGGGGCTTTTGTATTGCGGAGCTCTTTGGGAATCATGGAGAGGGCTGTCTAGTTTCCCAGTATTTATTAAGGCCTTATTATGTGCCGGCCACTGTGCTAAGGTCTAGCAATATAAAGAAAAGCAGAAAACATCCTGCCTTTTGTTCAGCATTTTTTCCTGTATTGTGTCTGACTCTCCATGACTATATTTGGGGTTTTCTTGGCAGAGATCCTGGAATGAATTGCCATTTCCTCCTCCAGATCATCTTACAGATGAGGAAACTGAGGCAG
Organism: Pseudochirops corinnae; assembly: GCA_028646515.1. NCBI lineage: Eukaryota > Metazoa > Chordata > Mammalia > Diprotodontia > Pseudocheiridae > Pseudochirops > Pseudochirops corinnae. Next base: position 312,995,742 of record CM053587.1, on the reverse strand, counting down.
ACAGGGTTAAGTGACTTGTCCAGGGTCACGCAGCTGGTAAATGTCTGAAGCCAGATTTGAACTTGGGAAGATAAATCGGCCTGACTCCCAGCCTGGGGCTCTGTGGACTATGGCGTCACCTAGCGACCCAATGTTCAAATAATTATTTGCAAACAAAATACAGACAAGATAAATGAGAAATAATCAACCAAGAGAAGGTCCCAGCATTACAAGGGGTCAGAAAAGGTCTGTGGTAGAAGATGGGCTTTTAGATGGTATTTGAAGGAAGTCAGAAGGCAGTGCCGAGGAGGAGGAATAATCCAGGCATGGGGGACAGCCAGTGGTGTAGGGACACGGAGCAGGTCGTGTGAGGAATAACAGGGAGGCTGTTGTCACCGGACCCCAGAGTACATGGGGGAGGGCTCTAAGGCCTAATAATACTGGGAAAGTGGGCTTAGAATGCCAGAGGGTTTTATATTTTATCCTGGAGGCGATAGGGAGCCATTGAAGAGAGTCAGTATTTGACGTGGTTAGATGTGTGTTTTAGGAAGATCACTTTGGCAGCTGAGTGGAGGAGGGATTAGAGAGTGACCTGAGGCAAGGAGCCCCAGCAGTAGGCTAGTGCAATAGTCCAGCCTATGCCAGAGTACTAGGAATGTCATGGTCACCTTCCTAGTTTGGGGACTAGGACTTTGGCAAACTTGAGAATGACCAGAGAACTACCAAGATCATGAAGGGCCTAGAGTCCCAAACCACATGATCCATTGAAGAAAGTGAGGATGTTTGGCCTGGAGAAGAGGCATGGGCATTGGAGGCAGGGCATGGCAGCTGTTTTCTGGTATTTGAAGGTCTGTCATATGGAGGAAGAATTGGCTTGTTCTATTTGATTGGAGAGGGCAGAACCAGGAGAAGTGGGTAGATGCTGAAAGATGCCAGTTAAAACTTTGGAAAGCTTCTTTTTTTTCTTTTTGGAGGAGGGAGGGCAGGGCAATTGGAGTTAAGTGACTTGCCCAAGGTCACACAGCTAGTAAGTGTTAAGTGTCTGAGGCTGGATTTGAACTCTGGTCCTCCTGACTCCAGGGCCAATGCTCTATTCACTGTACCACCTAGCTGCCCCTGGAAAGCTTCTTAAAGATTAGAGCTCTCCAAAGATCTCTGTGAAGGAGCCTGACAATCATTTGTCAGATATGTTATAATGGGGATTCCTTTGTGTACGGGTTGACCCACGTGGCAACCCAGATTCTGTGATTCAGATGGGAGACTTTTCAGTAGTCAATGAGCCTTTGACCACTTTCATTTCTTAATCCTTCGGCTGTCTCTTCCAACATATTTTTCATCATCTTCTCTCGTACCCACTATCATGCTGAAGTCACCATATATTAAGGTTAATGCTTGGTGATCTGGTCATTGCCTTGGCTCAGAGGATCTCGGATTCCTTGTGGAATCTCTCTCTATGTCCTTTGTAATAAATGCTGGTATGTACGTGACAGTTCTTTTCAAAGAAGATGACTGAGTGTCCTGTGAAATGAGGTTTCTTTTGTTGCCTGTGAACACCCACTGAAGCATCTTTGCCAATTCCTTTGTATCAGCCCCTCTGAGCAGAGCCCAGAAGCTGTCTTATCTTTTAGCTGAAGCTTCTTTTCAGTGCTAGCCCCGTTTATATAGGGAATATCAGTGTTTCTGGGGTTCATTGTCCTGTAGCCTATAGTGGGTCAGCCTAGCTGTCACTGGATGAGGGTTTCACATTTGGAGAACCAGGTACTACATCAAGGTTCATCAGTGGTCTCAAAGCCAAGATTCTTTTCATCCTCTGCCCACTCCACCCTTTTCTCTACTCTGTGACTGTCTCCACGGGAGTGAAAGGGACCAACTCAGCACAGAGGCCTAGTTTGTATTTTTCTGTTTCATGGGATGCCATGATCACAGACCAGGCTAATGGCCCACCTCCTGGGGATGGAAGCTGGCTGCTACTTCTCTAGTTTGGTCTTTAAACAACAGGCATAGTTGGGGGCTGGACCTTACCACCTTGGTAGACCCCTGCTGGATCTTATGGGTCACTTCTGTGCCATGAGCAGTCAAAGGAGGCTTGCCGGGGGGAGGAAGGGTGTTTTGTGAAGGCAAACTTGTTTCTAAGTATTGGTTTTCTTTCAAAGTTTGTGTTAAAGCTGTCTGCTTTGGAATTAAAAGGTCACAGGGTATAGTGAGGTACTATAGTGGGCAAAGTGGAAAGAGTGTTGGATTTGAAGTCCAAGGATGTGGGTTCAAATCCTGACTCTTCCATTTACTACCTGTGTGACTTTGGGTAAGTCACTCTTCAGTCTCAGTTTCCTTATCTGTAAAATGAAGGACTTGAATAAATTTTAAGGCTCCTTCTAACTCTGAATCTGTGAACTAAGAATGAGCAGATCTAGTTTCTCTCCCTGCCTCTACCGTTATATGACCTTGGCCAAGTTTACTTCCTTTCTCTGGGCCTCGGTTTCCTGATCTGTGAAAAGGGGGAGTGTTGTATTCAATGATTTCTGAACCTGATGAGCTCTGAAAATCTGATTCTGAGATGCAGGAGATGGCTCTTAAAGGTAGGATTTCAGCAGACACAAGATGGCAGCAGAGGTCAGTAGAAACTAGGGGAAGAAGGAGAACCTTACAGCATCTCCCAATTTCTTCTTTTTCAGGTGTCCTAGACTTTGAGGAGTACAGCTCTATGGCCCTTCCGGAAGGCAAGTACGTGTGGGGGCCCCTGGAGGCCCTGCCTGGGCCCCCCACCCCCCTAGCCCCTTACCCCTGTCCCAGGGTCTGGTCAGATCCTAGAATCCCTGGAATTGGACAGCGGAGGGGAAGGGGGTGTGGCATTGCGATATGGGTGGGGGTCCTTCCCTTCTCCTCGTCTATCCCTCTCTGGCATCCAGATTCAGGGAACTGCCAGATTCCATTGCCCCTTCCCTTGGGGTTCAACGCCCTTGTCCATACCCTCCCTTCCCTTCCTATTTCCCCCTCCCCAATACACAGGTGGGAGACGCCTCCGAGGCAGTGGTGGGAGCAGGCCCTTCCGAATCCCTGGGCTGAGCCGGAGGGAGCGTGAACATCGGCCATCGTAAGACTTACCTAGCCCTGCAGAAAGCCTTGGTCCCACCCCGGGATGGCCACTGGGCCTTCTTTCCCTCTTCTGGGTGGTCCTGACTTGGAGCGGACTGGGGATAGTGGATCATCAGGGGCCCAGGGATCAGGATGGAGAGAGTTGGGGTTCATGGTCCTAGGAGTGAGGAATAGAGGAGGAAGGAGCGGGACAGGACTAAGATACACTTGGGATGGGGAAAGAATTGGGTGGGGATAGAAGATGAGGAGGTGAGAGCCAAGGCCCTGAGAGAAGAAGGGCATTGGCCCTTCTTGGGAGTTGGGAGGAAGATACTGAGCACAAAGGGGCTGAGGGTCTAAGGGACGGAGATAAGGGACGGGATTTGAGGGAGCTGTGGCCTCTAATGATTTGGGATCTTCTTCCTCCAGGGACTCCCCAGAGACTGAATCTGTGGTGAGTAGGGGCTGTGAGAGTTCTGCTCCCCTCAACAAGACTGAGATCTATCAGTCCTCTCACTGGATGGGGCCCCAGGCTGGGTATTGAGTGAGGCTGAGGGCAGGGTGACTCCCACCCCATGTCACAGCTTGAAGTAACTGACCTTAAAGACCCTTCAGAGCCCCTCATTGTTCTCAGGGAGTGGAGGGAGAGGGAGTTGGTGTAGGTAACTGAGGCCAGAGAGGGGAAGGGGACTTCCCCCAAATCACACTATGGGTCGGTGGCAAAGCCTGGAACCAGTCCTTAACAGTTGGTCAACAAGTGTTTGTTAAGACCTAAGCCAGGCACCACGCCAAGTGCTAGGGATAGAAAGATGGGCAAACAAATACGTTCAGGCCCTGATCTCATGGAGCACATGTTCTAATGTGGAAGAAAACATGTAGGTGTCTAGGGACATTCAAGATATGTACTGTGTAGTATAGGAAGGTTATGAAGAGATCAAAGCATTGGCAGCTGCTGTGGTACCCAAAGGGCCTCTGGCAGAAGCTGGGCCTTGAGCTGGGTCTTGAAGCCAGGGGAGCCAGGGAGCAGAGGTGAGGAGTCTGGGCCTCCCAGGTTTGGGCACAGCCAATGCAAAGACATAGGTGGGAGATGGCGTGTTGTCAGTGAGGAGAGCTCAACGTGGAGGGGGGAAGGGAGAGCCTGGGCCCTTCCCGGAGGCTTGATGTCTCTGTCTGAGGGTGCATGCAATGTGGCAGGGGGCCTTCGCCTTTCCTGGTGCCCCTGATACACCTGTTCCCTCAGACCTGCCCTGTAGTGGATGAGGAAGGCTTCACTGTCCGGCCAGATGTCAATCAGAACAATATCCTTCCACCCCAAATCCAGGGAAGTGGGGCCTGGGGAGCAAGGCCAAGGTAGAGATTTGCTGCCCCCCCTCACCCCTTTCCCAGCCAGCTTACTGGGCCTGGCTAAGCTCAGAATTCAGGCCTGGAAAGTGGTGAATGGTCACCACCTTGTGGTCAACATGGAGAATGGCAACCAGGCCGCTGGCCCCGGCTGGACCCTGGAAGCAGGCCCAAGGATGAGGTGCCAATAATAATGAATAACAGTAGATTGGGCTTTGATTTAATTAGCCTAGAGGATTCCCAGGTAAGGACACTCCTTCTGCCAGTACTTTTTCTGCCCCTGATAGATTTGGAGAGTTTTCTAGAGCTGACTTTGAAAGAAAACAGGAGTGATAATCACAATGGTAACAGTAATGAGCCATGTGGCATAGTGGGCATAGAATCAGGAAGGTCTGGGTTCGAGTCCTGTTTCTGATACATACTGACTGGATGACCCTGGACAAGTCACTTCATTTCTTGGGGCTCCAGATAAGTGGTGGGGACCAATGTGAATATGTAGAGGGAGGAAACTCACCCTCTATCAGTGAGATCCCAGGTGTAGTCCCTATCCCTTATAATAGTTAACGATGATGATAACATGAGACCTATCTTCAGGGAGGCCCTTGGGTGAGAAAAAGACGTGGAGCTACCCTGGTGAGGGGGTCTCTGGCGAGGAGGGCTCCTCATGGGGAGAGACATGGCCTTCGATGTCAGGGGTCCCTCAGACACATACATGGTGTCCTAGATTTGGAGTAAGACGGGACCTTGAAAGTCATCTAGTTTACAAATGAGGCCCGAGAGTCAGGATTAGAACTCAGTCCTCTGATTCCACCTCTGCTGTCCATCACCAAATGGAAATTATTATCAGGCATTCTGTGGGATCAGAGGCTCTGTCTGTTCATGGCCTGGGGATGATGTGGAGGTGCCTGTAGTGGAGGCAGGAGGGGCAGGGAGGGCCAGGGGGGTGTTCAGTCTTTCTCTTGCCTCCTTGACCCCTGAGCACCAGAGCGGGAGAACCCACGCTTCTGTTCATCTAGTGACTCTGACTATGACGATGACGAGGAGCCCCGAAAGTTCTTTGTCCAGATCAAGCCGGCCCCACCTCCCAGCCAATCCCGGGATGCCGAGGCTGCTGCCGCTCAGCTCAAGGCCACAGCGGGCAGCCTGATCCTGCCACCAGGCCCTGGGGTAAGGAGCTGGGCAGGAGATGAGTGAGGGGTGTGAGAGGTCAGAGGCCATGGTCGTGCCCCGATGGGGCAGATAGGTGGGTGTATATCGGGGGACCTCCTGATGCCCCTGTTCTGTTCACAGGGCACCATGAAACGCCATTCCTCCCGTAAGTGCCCTTCCTGTTATTGCCAGGCCGGGGGTGGCAGGAGCAGCTGGACCAGGTCCTGGCCCAGCTTCCTTCTGGAGCCCCCAGTTTCTTCCAGGCCCTCCCAGCTCTCTGGGTCCTTGCCCTGGGGACTCTATAAGATTGAGTGGTGGGACTGAGTGGGAAGGAGGGCCTCTGGGGACCCCAGGGGGGCGGATCCTGTTGGTAATGGGTAGGGGAATATGGCAAGCTTAAACTGAGATGTGGGGTCTCTTACAGGGGAGATGTCAGGGAAACCACTGAGGCCTCACTCGGCCTCCAGAGCCATCCGGTGTGTATGCGTGCAGGGGAGGGGAGGGGGTGCAACCAGTCAGGGTGCATCTATGTGCTCCCCCACTAGGACCCCTGCCCTGTGCTCCAATATCTCCTCCCCACAAGCCCTGTATCATGCCCTTTCCCCCTGTGTTTAATCCCTTCCCTCCCCTCCCCACCATTTGGAGCCAGGGATCTAGTTGTAAACTCTGCGCCTCCCCATCTCCAGATGTGCAGAAAAGCCCCAATCAGATGTGCAGCTGTCCAAGGCCCTCTTTGGCCCTCCCCTGGAGTCAGCCTTGGAGCCAGACTTTCCAGGTGATGGGGCGGGGAGGCCACTTAGCAGAGGCCAGGCTGTGGAGCTGGACTCCCCACCCCTCTGACCTGCTTCTCTTCCTCTCCCCCTCCCCTTCTCCAGGCTCTGGCAGCTACGGCCTTACCTCCAGCCCCTCTCCCTTCTCCTCATCATCCCCAGAGAATGTGGAAGACTCAGGTCTGGACTCCCCATCCCACCCAGCCCCCGGCCCCTCTCCAGACTCCTGGGTTCCCCGACCGGCCACACCCCAGAGTCCCCCCAGGGCCAGGAGACCTCCTAGCTCCCCACCAGCCCGGCCCCATACCTGCCCTGCCTGGACTGCACCAGGAGGACCTCCAGGATCAGAGCCCAACCCTGACCCCTGGGCGAGTGATGGTGAGTCTGAGCCCTCCCATCTGTCCCTCACTCATTCCCAAAATGTCCAGTTCTCCCAGGTTTGGGGGAGCTTAGAATCTCAGAGATGAGAGGGCCCCCAGGAAGCCCTGATGGGTTTGGACCAACCTCTTGCTCTCTTCAATCTTCCCAGGAGGTCTAGCCTCTGCTCACATATTCCCAGTGATGGGGCCTCTGAAGGCAAACCTGCCTGCCTCTCACTCCCACCTACTGCTTGGGGAAACTGAGTCCTCCCCCTTCCCCTTCCTTTCCAAGCTTCCTGAGGGTATGGGGGGTGGGATGGATGTGGAAGGGAGGTGGGATATAGTGGAAAGGTCCTAGCCTGGGACACTGGAGGACAAGACTATCCTGACTTGGCCAGTGACTCAGTATACAGCCTAGGGCGTGTCGCTCCCCCACTCTGAGCCTCAATTTCCTGATCTGTAAAGTTGAGAACGTAATTTTTATACACCCTGCAGGGAAGGAAAACACTTTGTAAACTTTGAAGTGTTGTTAGAAATTCTAATCCCTGGTAACTTGTATCTTATGGATACTGTACACAGAGAGACCTGAGTTCAGATTCCGTCCCAAACTCTTCAGGTTGTGTGACCCTGGGCAAGTCATTCAGCCCCGGTCAGCCCTGTTTTCCTCACGAGGGTGACTGAAGCACCTACCATACACATACAGGGTTGTTGACAGCATCAGACAATGAGATATTGCAGACACATACACGTATGTATGTGCCTGTGTAGTGCCTATATCCAGTGCAAGCTGGACCATATTACATAAATGACAGCTGTTGCCATGACTCTCATGGTTGTTGTTCTTGCCCGTCTCTCATCCCACGATGCTCAGACCTGGTGCCTGCTCTGCCCAATGCAGGGTCCCGGGAGGGACAGGCAATGCTACCCAGAAGAGGTCATACCAGGAAGACACCTAGTACCCTCACCCGGAGCAATGGAGACCTGGTAAGGGCAGCATGGTTTCTGGGCGCGGGGGTAGGGCTGGTTGGCAGATGCCTTACTTCCTATAGTACATGCATGCTCATAGGTCTGGGCCGTGCCAGCTGCCAGGACAAGGAGTGGGGACCTGGATGGCTAGAATGGGGAGGGCGAGTAGAGGCATGGGAAGAGGCTCTAGGGACAGCATCAGGGGAGGTGGGCACTGGGCACTGCCCATGGGCTGCTCTTACCTCTGCCCACATAGCCTGGGGTAGGGAGTCACACCCCAGCTCCCCTATCTCTGGGCCTCTATTTTCCTAATGAAGAGGGTCAGACATGATCTCTGACCGGCTCCAGTGATCTCTACTTTGCTTCCAGTCTCGTTCCTTGAGCCCCTCCCCACTGAGTTCCTCCGTCCCTAGCAGCCTCCCCGAGAGGAGCAGCGGCTTTTCCCAGTCAGGACTTGGTATGTCTTGGTCTCCCTGTAGAACGGATGGGGCAGGGGGTGGAGGGGAGGGCCTGAACTGACCTCGGGAGCAGAGAGGGCTCTAGGCTGGGGGCCGGGAGCTGCCATGACTGCATCCTTCAGGTCCTGAGATAGAGCACATGGATGATTGGTGGACGGCAGCCTCCTTGAGGGCAAGGCCTGTCTTGTGTGTCCACACACTAGTTGACTGACTGACTAAATTTAAACTCAGATGGCTAAGGTTCCCATCCCTACCTCTGCCTCTGGTTAGCTGTGTATCCTTAGGCAATTAAC
>CM053587.1:312963629-312981631 GCA_028646515.1 Pseudochirops corinnae | reverse complement strand
TATGTGGAAGAGACAGATTATAAATGTGTGTAATGTACTTTTTTTTTTTTACAAAAGAAAAAAAAGCTAGTCATAAAACAGGAAGAGAAGGAGGTGGTAGGTTCACAGTACCAGTTGTTGAGTCTCAGTGGAACAGTGGCTATGCCTATTTCTAGGCCCATGCCATTAGCAAGTTTTTCTTTCTTATAACCAGCTCTAAAGGGTTTATCAGATTTTGCCAGTGGAGACTCATCAGCCGTTTCCAACATCCATCCACCTCAGGTATAATCGTACCCCTCTCCCCAAATGTATATTTGTTGATGCGTTAATGCTGATAAGAATGTTCCTTCTGCACAGGCAGCTGCTTGTGGCCCTGAGCCAGACTCTCCTGCAAGATCATCCTTAAAAATTATTGATACTTTGATTCTGCATTGCCCGAGTTGCCATCTGTCCCAAATACAGAACTGACCAAGTGTGCTGATGCCAATACCTCCATATCTGAGAATATTGACTTTGATGATCCTTTCCAGAGATTTGGAGAAGTGAAGAATAAAATGTAGATTTTTTTCATCCATTCTCTCTCTGTCTCTCTGTCTCTGTCTCTCTCTGTCTCTCTGTCTGTCTCTCTGTCTCTGTCTCTGTCTGTCTCTGTCTCTGTCTCTGTCTCTCTGTCTCTGTCTCTCTGTCTCTGTCTGTCTCTGTCTCTGTCTGTCTTTCTGTCTCTCTGTCTCTCTCTCTCTGTCTTTCCGTCTCTGTCTCTCTGTCTCTGTCTCTGTCTGTCTCTCTATCTCTGTCTCTCTCTGTTTATTTATTGCTATACAGCTCCAGGATTTGGGAGCTGAGACTGAGCAGTCCTTGTAATGAAGATTCTATTTCCTGTATTTACAAATGTCCATTTATTCCTAAACTCTTTTCCTGCTATACCAAATTCTGGCACTTTCCAGCTCTTCGTGACTACAACTGGAAATGGAAATTTCAATAAGAACAAAACAGAAAATGGCTCATGTCAGGGATGGGCAGCTCCTTAAAATATACTTTGTCTCCTGTGAGTGAGATTACAGGTTCTGTTCTTGGCTGTTTTGAAGTAATTCCGCAGGGGAAAAGGACAGGGAAAACATTGCAGGAGATGTAAGGCTTTGTTAGACAATAGCAAAGAGTGTAAGGTGAGACTTTTCATCCCTGGGTTGGGGGCCTAAACTCAGAAAACCCTTCATAAAGAGGGCTAGAAATATACATACATACATATACACACATATACATATATACATTTATACATGTGTGTATGTATGTGTATGTATATATAAAATTACTGGCTGTGAAAAGATATTCTATCTGGATCCAGTTGCAAACTTTTTGTGGAAAGCTGATGGATGGTCTCGCTTAATTCTGCTGGACTCTCAGGGAGCCAGGGCCAGCAGGATCTATCACTTTAGTTGGAGCACTGTGTTTCTCTTCCACAAGAGGGCAGCCTTAGACAGCTCCTTGCCTTTCCTATAGTATGTAGTGTTGGAAGCTTGTCTTCATGTCCTTCACACTGGTATCTGAAGGATAATTTATAAATGAGAAAGAAACTGCCTGTTGAAGGATCCTACTTGCCCTAATACAAACTTTCAAAACCACCTTAGAGTGTGATCTGAGAAGAAGAAGGGAGTCCATTAAGATTACGTGGAACCTTCAATAATTTAATCTTAGATAATTTTGTTGGTGCCCACCTAAATATGGTTGTTCTCTGCTTTCCCTAGACTGGGTCTTGTGACATTCTAACTATTATATTCTACTTCATCCTATTAGTCAGAGTTGCTTTCTCTAAGTGGGAGAAAGATTAGACCATTCCTCTTTGTACATAAGGATGTGTACATAAGTTTCAAATCGTGTTTCTTGAATTTTTGGTGGCAGTATATCACATGGATTAGTAATTCCTAAAAAAAAAAAATTTGGGATTTTTTAAAGTTCATTTTTACTCTTCTATGAAGTATAAGCATTTCATATTTAAACTCTCAAGGGGATAAAAAGTCCCATAAGCACCTCAATAAGGCCCTTGAAAGAATAACCCAAGGCCATTCCACTGGCATTTGCTAAATGATTTAAGAGAACTCCCTGGGAAGATTATGTCCATATCATTTTGCATATATCCTACAAGTATTAATTGTCCCTTGCTTTTTTGCCTTTACTCTTAAAACCATTCAAGGAGATCTTCTCTCTTTTCCCAATAATAACCCGATAAAATGTCCATCTTGGTTCAAACAGCCCCATAGCAACTGCCATCAGAGATAAAACCCACGTTATTCCCCTTGTTAGTCAACCTTGAGTAAATCAGGGAACATTCCACTCTCCTGTGTCATCCTCTTCAGTCTTTTACTATACTCAATGATCCCAAAGTATAGATCTAAAAGTAAAGGTATCAGATAATCTTGCTTTCTACCAGTCACCATCTCGGAGCCCACCCTCATCTCCCACTCTCATCTTTACTATACGGAAAGTGTAACTGGAAAGATATCTGTGGAGTTGTCATACCACCATCCCAATTTGTACATGATTTGGAGGACCATAGCAGTCTGCTGTTTTCCAGACCTTCTGTGGTCACAGTTAGCTGTACAGAATACCCTTCAGTAAACTTTTTAGTTGTTGAACACATAAGGCATATGTACATTTCCTATTCTTTCTAGTGTGGACACTGAGTTTTCACATAATCATTTATTTGGAGAGGACTTTACCACCAAATGTAATAAGTTAATAGGGGACCCTCAATTACATCAAGTGATGTCTAATTGAGATTCCCTGGAAACCAAGACCAAACCGGAAAAAAAAACCCTAGATACCATTATTTCAAGAATCATAAGAGAATCTTATTGCTCAGATCTATTAGAAACAGAGGAAAAAGTGAAAATAGAAATAATCTGCCAATTATCTCCTGAAACTCCAAAATGAAAACATCTAAGAATGCCATAGCCAAAACCCAGAGCCTCCAATCCAAAGAAAAAATAGTGGAAGTAGCCAGAAAAGGAGTACCAAGGAATTACAGCCAAGATCACACAAGACTATGTTGCAACTACCATAAAAAAGAGAAAATCTTGAAGTAGTATATCTAAAATCCAAAAGATAAAGCATTACAATCGAGAAAAGTTTACCCAGTAAAACTTAATATAATCTTACAAGGGGAAAAGTGAACCTTTCATACAAAAGATTTTCAGAAATTCCTGATGAAAACTTCAGAGGTTTTATACATAGAATTTTTTTAAGTGAACCTAGGAGACAAGAAAAACCTAGAAATATTTTCAAATGCATTAATTTTTTTATTATTATTAGTGGTAAGAATAATAAAGTAAATATACTTGTACAATTGGAAGAGGATAAACAATGATGAAATGCTTGCATTCTGATAGGAAGGTGAAGCAACAAGTGCCCCTCCAGAATCTTTCTGTCTGGGTCACAGAGGAAATTTAAAAAGATAAGTATGGAGCCTGGGTGTTGTTTTGTTCTATTTGATTTCTTTCAAAAGAGTTAATAGAAAGGAGGAGAAAAGAAATACCTTGAGGAATAAATGAGCAAGGGGAAGAAATTACTATTTTTCATAATTGGGATATACCAGAAGAAGAGTATACAGACAGGAAGGAAGGGGTCAGGGAACTGGAAACTGGATCTCACGAACTTTAAACTTATCTGAATTGGGCAAATCAGAATTGAACATAAATGGAGATAGGTGAATAGAGATAAAGTGGAATTTAAGAGGAAAATAGAGATGGGAAGGAAATAATCACAGGCAAATCACAATGGGGGGGAGGGCGTAGATCATAAAGGGAATATTAAAAGAAGAGAAAGAAAGTGTAAGAATCAGTGACGGAATTTGGGCTAGGTGAAGAGAGGAAGCCAACCACTTCAATGATGATCCCATTTTATTTTTCTCTTTCTCCTTCTTCTTTGTAAGGAGAGGAATGGAGGACAAAGACAAGAAAAGCTATGAGTATAAGATGGAGAGGTATACGTGATAAACAATCAAATGTGAATGGGAGGAACTCACCCATAAAATGGAGGAAGATAGCAGAATGGATTAGAAATCAGAATCCAACAATATGTTACTTATATAAAATACACTTTAAATCAAGACTCACACAGAGTTAATTTTTTTCTTCAAGAACTCTGATTTCATTTTTAAAAACCTCTTGCTTCATTTTTTCAATGTACTCTGGAAGTCCTTGTAGCCAAGCAATTCTTTTTTTTTTTCTTTTGATGATCTGCTTGAATTTATTGTGGTGTTTCTCCCTTCTGGATTTACCTTTGAGGCTTTTCATAACCCATAGTATTTCTTCACTATATTTAGAATTTTATTCTGTTTACACATATCTTTACGCTCAGTGACTGAATTGGAACTTTTGTGCCACAGTTGGTCTACATCTCCATTTGCACCCTTACATGAGGTAGTCAGGTCCTGACTCTTCCTGTGTCCTTTACAATCTGGATACCACTGCTGATACTGTTTTTAGTCATTTTTAGTCATGTCTGACTCTTCATGACCCCATTTGAGGTTTTCTTGGCAAAGATACTGAAGTGGTTTGCCATTTCCTTCTCCAGTTCATTTTACAGATGAGTAAACTGAGGCAAACATGTTAAGTGACTTGCCCAGGGTCACACAGCTAGTTAGTGTCTGAGGCCAGATTTGAACTCACAAAGGGGAGTCTTCCTGACTACAGAACCAGCACTCTATCCAGTGTACCACTTAACTGCTCCACTCCTGCTATTACCCTTCCATAAATCTGGATGGGGTGTTTGGGACTACATCTTGACTTTTACCTCTACCTCTTGGTGACTTAATGAAGATATCGACCTTGGCTTACCAATCAGGAGTTTGCTCTGTCTCTACTATGGCTCTCTCTCCCTCTCCCTCTCCCTCTCCCTCCCCCTCCCCCTCTCCCTCCCTCCCTCTCTCTCTCTCTCTCTCTCTCTCTCTCTGCAAATCCTTAACTGGATAATCAAAGATCATAATGGTTTTATTGGGCTTCCTGGAGGCCCTCTACATCTCTGTCTGAGCATCTCAGATGCTTTGCTACCTCATTTCCTGAGAGGTTGACTATTGTGAGCTGGCTGGCACTAACCTCTCTGGTGTCTCTGAGAGAGCACTGACTTCTCATGAGTCCACAAGAAGCATGAGTCCACTGCCTGGCCCTGTTTCTCTGAGCAAAAGCTTATTGAGTCCATCTCTGATTGTCGCTCCCAAAGGCCAAGGCTGAGACCCTGCTAGCTTGAGGCCATATTTACATGAAATTTGGCTGACTTTGGGCCCCATGGCACATCCTTGCTCAAAATGCCCTCAGACTTCCAGACACTTTTTGCAGCTCTTGCCCATATAGAGGAATTTGTTAGTGTTTCCCTTTGGTTTTCTTAATTATTGCCTCAACTGACACCCATTTAAATTGTCATTGGGATGTTTAGCAGGGGAATCTGTCTTTCCTTGCTTCATTTTTTAACCAGAGGTCTCTGCACCTCATCTTTCTTAACATAAGGTATCACATTTTTATTACTAGAAAATGAGAACACTATTTACCCCTATAGATACATCAATCATGTCTTTATATACTTTATACAAAGCATTAAGGGTTTGTTGAAAAGTCCCAGTGGAATGAAGAATGATTCATTGTCAATTTGTTGATTATTTCAGTGGGAAACATCATAATAAAATGTATCCCACCTTCATTGACTATTGCAAAACTTTCAACTTAGTTCTGCACTCATGGCTTTCCAAGTCATGTATTGGAAATATATGTAAATGGTGACTATCCTGGTCCCAACTACCTGAAGGTCAAGTCTTTTATATTTCACTATTCCCCAGGGTTCTCTGGTACCCTTAAGGGGGAAGTATGGGGTGTCCAAGGAGGACCAGAACTTCTGGTACAAGAGGTTGTGGAAACCCTTTTCATGTTGATTGATATGGATTATGCGATAAAGTTGCCTACCTCGAATTGCAAAAACGTAGCACCCCCCCAGATACTTGATGGGACCAGCCATGATGGCATGGCCTTCCTAAACTAACAAATAACAAATTCCCTTAGTTCAGCGGTTCTCAACCTGTGGGTCGCGATCCTTTTGGGGGTCAAATGACCTTTCACAGGGGTCACAGGGGTTGCCTAAGACCATCAGAAAACACATATTTCCAATGGTCTTAGGAACCGAGACACTGCTCCTCTATCTGTCTCCAGGAGGGTCCATCCACATGCAGATACGCCCACATACGAGTGTTAAAGGGTTGCGGCATTAGGAAGGTTGAGAACCACTGCCTTAGTCCAAATACAAACCCCCAGTATATCCTTGAGAATTTAGCAGGTAAGCTCTCCCAGAACCAACAAACAGAACTATTGCCCACAACTGCCCAAACATAATATTGATTCATAAAAACTTAATAACAAAGTTTTTTTTTAAAAATAGATGTTACTATACTAAATATTCAAAGTATGTGGAATGACAAATATTCCAGATATAGAGACCTAATCAGAGAAAGTATAGCTATAGGGGAATGAGACAAGATATGTGTTCTTCTTATCATCTTGTTTCCTACTTTGGTTACCCCCAAATACTTTTGGTGAGACTACAGCAGATGAAATTACATCACGAAACTCTATTCAATTATAAAAGTCTATCCTCTGCTTCAGCAGGCCACAGGACATTAAATATTGAAGAATAATAGCAGGCCAGTGATGGTCTTTGGACCATTTCTTTCTTTACATACATAACCTCATTTGCCCTGGGAAGCAAATAAGACAGTTATTCTCTGTCCTCTTACATGAGGAAATAGGTTCATAGGAATCAGGCGACACAGTGAATGTGTCAGAAATGAGATGACACGCCGGCCAGCACCTTCACTGGGATCTCCCAGGTATTCTCTGGCTCTTACATTGCTTGTTCCAAGGTCTCTCTTCCAGTCCTGATTCTGATCCAGTCCTGAGTAAAGGACCCAGTTTCAATTCCTATCTTTGACAATGAGTATGTGTGTGTGACTTTGGACAAGTCACACAAGGTTTCTAGACTTTACCTTCCTTACCTGTAAAATAGGGAAGTGGGAGCAGATGGCCTCTGAGGTTCCCTTTCAGCCCTGGATCTAGGAACCAGTTATATTTATTTCCAAGTTCTCAAATGGCCAACCAGTATCCCTGGGATTCTCTCGGGTCCGTCGTTTTCAGAGTTTTTATATCTGTCTTGCTCCTATACCTGGTTGCTTGATTGTTGTCCTTCATTCTCAGAAAGGACCAAAATGACACCACCATGCTAAAGTTAAGGTCCAGTGTGTCAGACTATGGCTGATCAGCTCAATACGAGCTCAGAAGGTTCTACCACTGGGCCAGCACAAATAGCCCATATGAACATTTTTCTCCCATCCTATATAACTTCCCTTCTCTTTATCTTGCCTCTCTCCTCAGTAATTCTCTTACTCATGGTTTCTTACCTTTTCTGGGGGTCATTTATGTTTTAATACAGGTGACCAGAGGCATTATCTCAAAGCCCATCTTGCATCCTCCCTTTTTCCAGGGCTTATACCTTCCAAATCTGCCCTCCCCCACACTGGACATTTCATAGAAGAATGTTCCAATTCCATAGACTATATAGCCCCCAATATGCCTCTCCAGCCCCTACTCTTACTATGTGCATTCTCTCCGACAGCTGTCTTACCTCTTCTCCTTTGCTCACACAGTTCCCTCTGCCTGTAATGTCTTCCTTCTCATCCTGGGAAACACCAAAATGACAGAGTATCACCACTCTTCCTTGGCTTCCCCTTCTCCCCTACTCTCCTGATTCACATCACAGGTAAAAAGAGCTCCACCTAACCTGAGCTCCTGGATACTGGCCTCCAGGACCCAGCTGACTCCTGCCTCCTCTAATGCCCTGGGCCTCTAGAATTTGATCAATCTATTCCTTTTTTCTTCTGTAGCATCCAACTGGGCCCTTTATATGTAACAGAGAGCAGGTGCTCAATAAAATTGTTGTGGATGGAATTCTATCCCAGAAGCCAAAATCCCAAGTTCTGTTCTTCATTCTGTCCGTGACTCATTCTGTCCTTGGGCAAGTACCTTTTCTTCGAGTCTCGAGTCTTGGTCTTCCCCTCTGTTGTTGAAGAGGGAGGATTAGTTTGTGTGTAGGATGCCTTCCGGCTCTGATGTTCTGTGGCTGTCAGTGAGCTCAGCTTCCTCTCAGACATGATCCCCCACCCCCTACACGCTTTCTGTAAGTCAAAGCTTTTAGGCAGGAAACCAAGTATCTGTAAGCGGGAAAGGGGAGTCCAACCAGAGGCTAAAGGGAAAGAGCCCATGGTTTTGGGGGGTTTTCTTCTCACTCAGTAAGAAGGGATCCTTGGAGTTGTTTCCAGCTGCCTTCTCCCTTTGGGAAACCTTCAGCCAGGTAGGTGGCCTAGGCCTGCCCTGCCTAGGCCTGGGTGTGGCAGAGGCAGGCTTGGGTGAGGGCCCCATGATGGGGATGGGAGGGGATGTAGAGTCTAGCTGGAAGCAGGAAGACCCTGAAACCAAAAGCAAAAGTCATTCAAGTGGCAGTGGCCGTCCCTCAGCCTTGTGACTGGAGACTCCAAACCAAAAGGGTCATGGAGTTTATATCCTTTCGTTTTAGGGATGTAGAAACTGAGGTCTGAGAGCTTAAGTGATTTGCTTGGGCCAAATCCGTTTCCTCCTGCCTCCGAGTCTGACAATCTCCCCACCATCTACAGTCCACATGGCCTCAGTTTTACCTCTACTTTCACAAAAGGGGGAACTCCTCACTCCTCCTTACACACAATTCTCCTCCCTCTGCCTCCCCCCGGCTAGGCTGGAAAGTTCATGGGAATGGGACCGTGTAGCCTAGCTAAACTCTTCTCCGCAGTCCCCGTAGAGTACTGTGCAAGGAGCAGACACTCACCTTGTGGAGTCCCTTCACCTGTCCAAGGCTTGGTCATCTGGAACATGCCCTGTCTTGTCTGTGGTCAGAAGGTGAGCGGGTGGGAGGGTGGGAGACCACCTGGTGATACAGGGGCTGTAGGAGGCCTTGCCCTGGTGGCTTAAATGATTTCAAATAGCTTATGTTGCCTTTCTTGGCCTTCATTCCCTTTTCTATAGAGTGAAGGGCTACCGCTAGACCTCTAAGCTTCCTTACAGCTCTCAGTCTGTGCCCCTCTGACCACAGCCACTCAGAACTGTCAGCCTCCCACTCTGTTTACTTCCTACCCCCAAACTCCTTCATCTTCCTCCTCCTCCTGACCCCCGTCCTTTCGTATATCAGCTTGCTTCTTATGACCCTCACTGCTTCTCTTTGCTCCACTCATGTCTTTGGCCAGCCTAAAACCTGGTGTGGTGGAGTCCAGATCATGAAGGCTTTGAATGCTAAGCTCAGGGGTTTAGTCTTTTTCTGGTGGGAGGTGTCATAGAAGGTGTCTGAATGAGCAGGGATCTGATCACCACCACAGACTTGACAGACTCAGAGGTGTAGACATAGTGTTCCTGGGACAGTGAGTGCCCCTGGATAGACAGGGTGGGCACTGAGCTTTGCTCTCTATGTTCTGGTCTCTTCTCAAACCCTCTGCTTTCTGTCCAAGTCATCTTCCTGGGATGCCATCTCCCTGGCCACATTTCTCCTACTGATATCTATTCCTCAGGAGGACAGCGGCTGCCCTTGGCTCAGAGGAGTAAGGAAACCTAGAACCTAGGTTCCATTGGCAACACAAAGACTAGGTCTGTGGCTGAAAACCTGGAGTGAGGGTCTCAATGCCCACAGAGTGAGAGGGAGGAGACGTTGGCCTGCTCCTTCTCTTGGGCTTCCTACTCACTGGGCATCATTGCCTCCCTGGCGGGGGCCAGGGCAGGGGATGCCACTATTTTCTGCTCTCTCTTTTCCCAGGCTTGAGGCTGTCATGGCACCTCTGGGGGAGGACACCCCCCTGATTGAACAGCGGTCCTACAGCCTGTCCTCCAGTGAAGCTGGCTCTCTGCAAGTGTTCCTGTGTCCCCAGAACCCAGGGTCCCCACAGGTCCTCACCTTCTCCTTTGGGGAATACTCTGCTGAGCAGCTCTGTGTGCAGGCTGCCAAGGCCTGTGGTGAGCACAGGGGGAAGCATCAGGGTGGGGGGGCTGTTGATTCCAAGCTTGGAACAGGAGATTTATGAGAACTATGATCCCCTCACTGAGTCCCCATCCACTAACTGAGCCTCCATCTCCCCACCTGAGGCTCTCCCCATCCCCTTTGAGCTGAGGCCCTACTCCCTTCATTCAGCCCCCATAACCTTACTGAGCCCTAGGCCTCAGTCCAAGTCTTATGACCCTTACTAAAGCCCTGTCTCCTCACGGAGCACCCACTTTCCTTACTCTAGGCTTAGCCCAGCACCTGGCATACAGTAGGTACTTAATAAATGCTTACTGACTTGACTTGACTTCCTGAGCCCCACTGAGCTCCCTGCCCTTCCCTTGGGCTCTCTCTGGCTCCACGGTGTCCCTGCCCCATCACTGACCCTCTCTACCTCCCCCCACCCAGCCCCATAGCCCCTAGGATCACTCTGAGCTCCAGGTAGGCCTCCTCCCTCTCCCAGGCTCCAGCCTGAGGGGCCCACCCTCTGCCTCTTGCAGGGATACTGCCTGTGTGCCATGCTCTCTTCGCCCTGGCCACTCCAGACCTGTCCTGCTGGTTCCCACCCAGCCACATCTTCACTGTGGAAGAGTCTACCATCCAAATCCTCCTTTACAGGATCCGGTACGGGATCGGGGTGGGTGGGAACAGAACAGTAAAGCAGAAGGGAGGCAGTGAGGGCAGGGCCTGAGGTTTCCTCCAGATGCTATCTGCACAGATGCCTCCGTCACCCAAACCTGCCCCGAGTCCCCACTTGTCATCTAGGACAAAGTATCACCTTAAATCGTGAGACACACACTCTTGAGTTGGGAGGGGGGGGTGCAGTCAGAACCCAGGATGTCAGAACTGGGAGGGCTCTTACAACACAGGATGTCAGAGCTGGGAGGGCCCTTAGAACACAGGATGTCAGAGCTGGGAGGGCTCTTAGAACATAGGATGTCAGAGCTGGGAGAGTTGTTAGGACAGAGGATGGAAGAGCTGGGAGGGCCCTTAGGGCACGAAACATAGAGTGTCCTACAGCTCTAGATAAGTCCTTTCAGGATAGAATGTCTGACTTGGAAGGAGCCTCAGGACACGAAATTTCAAAACTGGAAGGTCCTTCTGGGATCATTAAGTCCAACCTCCTCATTTTATAGAGGAGGAAGCAGAGACCCAGGGTAGAGAGGAGACTTACCCAAGGTCACATCATCTCAGTAAAGCTGAGTGCCTCTCAGTGCATGGGGGCACTGGGACTGGTGTTTCAGGAGAACCCTGGACATGTCCCCTTCCTTCTCTAGCCCCCACAAAGGAGGTGACTCCTCTTTTCCCCTCTGAAGTGGAGGCTCTGGTACTCTGTGGGAGGGAAGACAAAATGACCATTGCTGACCCCCACGTGATGGACAGACTGGGCAGGACAGTTCTCCATCCCCCTCCTCCCTGCCTCTGACTCAGGATTTGTCTTGCTCTTCCATCAGCTTTTTCTTTCCAAACTGGCTTGGCCTGGAGAAGTGTTACCGGTTTGGGCTGCAGAAGGACAGAGCCAAAGCCATCCTGGATTTCCCAGGCCTCGAGTATCTCTTTGCTCAGGTCAGTTCCTCCTCCCCAGATCCTTCTCCCAAACAAGGCAGGAGAAGCCTCAGTCCCTTGTGGGACATCAGCGACCCTCCCCAGGGTCCTCCCCAGAACCCAAGGCCTCTAAGGACATTTCTCATCAGAGCAGAGGCATTACAACAAGCAGTTCGGGCCTTCTAGGCCTGGGCACCAGGAGATAGCTCAGCCTGGGGCCAAGATCAGGGCTCAACCTTCATTAGAGACATGATACTTGCGTGCATGGATTACTTCTTAGTTCTGCTAAGACATGTGACATCCTTAAAAGGAGCTCATACATTGATGTGAGACTCATCGAAGGAAAATGAAATATAAGAGCTTGAACGGTAGCTACCAATATTCTACAGTTCCATTAACAGAGGCCCAGTGGTTGCTGTGGGGCAGCACTTGCCCTGATCTCAAGGGGAATGTGTGTCCTCAAACCCTAGCAGGCAGCCTGCTGAGGTGGGCCTGGTCACACCAGCAGAGAGGAGGGAACAGGAGATGGAGTGAGACCTAGAACAGTGAGATACTGGGTAGATGGTATGAGGGACTGGGAGGTGGTGATGGTAATCTTGACGATCAGCTTAGGTCAAATCATAGGAAAGAAGCCTACTCTACCGCATATCAGCGCCCTGGATCAAAGGCTCTATTGCCACACACTAGTTACACACTAGTTTCTTGTAATGGAGGTTAAAGTACTAGAATGAATTTCTAATGCTAATATAATTAAGCTCTTCTGTTTTCCTCTCTGTAAAATGGGCATGATAGTGCTTGAACCCCCAACTCCATGAGCTCATTACAAGGAAGTGCTTCACAAGCCTTTAAGAGATGGGAGGAATTGTCATCATCATGGTCACCACAACAACGAAGCCAAGTCTCCACGTCAGGGCCTAGTCAGGATTCCAGGGCTCCCAAAACCCTGATCCCGTTTCTCTTCTCAGCCCAGCCCCAGCATGTAGGAGAGAAGGAGTTTGTCCACACCACAGTCGAGACGGAAAAGGGGACTGGCACAGGCTGATGCGCCTCAGGCTGCCCTGGATCCGAGGGTGGTTGTTATGGGTGGGTCACAGGGTAGGAGGAAGCTGAGACGGTGGAGGTCATAGGAGCCCAGGTCTCGAGCTGAAAGAGACCTCAGAGCCCATTCAGTCCAACTTCATTCTACAGATGAGGGAACAGAGGACCAGGGAGGGGAAGTCATTTGCCCAAGGTCACATAGGGAGCAAATGATCTCAGTGGGGTGTGTGTGTGCGTGTGTGTGTGTGTGTGTGTGTGTGTGTGTGTGTGTGTGAAGCCTGGTCCCCTAACTCCAAATCCAGAGTTCTATCCTGCCTCGTTCCCCTGTGGAGAGTAAGGGGCTTCTTCCCACAGTCTCGAAGTGACTTCATCAGCGGGAGGATGAATCTGACGCTGAGCCTTAAGGAGCAGGGAGAGTGCCTGAGCCTGGCGGTGTTGGATCTGACTCGGATGGCGCAGGAACAGGGCCTGCGCCCCAAGGAGATCCTCAGGAGCATCAGGTGAGGACTCCATCCCTCCCCGAGGAAGGCTGAGCTCTGGCCTGTGCTACCTTTCTCTAGTAATCAGTCTGTGGCTCCTTCAAGAGTTCCTTAGCTTCTCTCTGATGCCTGCCTGCCCACTGTGCCCCCCAATAAGCTTAATCAAGGTTGGAGTAGGCCCCAGGAAAGGAGATAGATGCAAGGGGAGACATAGATCCCCAGAGACTGAGCTGAGAGACATAGTCCTCCACAGTCTTCGGGGAGCTCCCTGTCTTTTGAAAAAGATAGGACTGCTGTAATGAATCGATCAACAAACATTTATGAAACACTTAAAACATGCCAAGCCCTATGCTGAGTGCTGGGGATACAAAGAAAGGCAAAAAAGCTTTTCTTGCCCTCAGGAAGCTCACGTTTTAAGGGGAGAGACAAATAATGCAAGAGACACCTACAAGACGCACGCAGAATATAGGAAAGGGAATCTCAGCGCACGGCACTAAGAGTGGTGAGGGGAGTGGGAGGGGGAAGAAGGACCAGAAAGATTTCTTCAGAAGCTGGGGAGGTTAGCAGGATGATAGCCTGGGAAAAAAAATGCCTTGTGGAGGACACAGAGGTCACGGTGAAGACAAAGGACAGGTTTAGGAGTCATAAGGCAGAAGACAAATACGGAGTGATGAAAGATTTTGGTCAAATAAAAGAATTGAGAAGTCCGTGAACAAGGAAGGGGAATCCTCATGGGCAATGGCCATGTTAAGGCGTTTCTGTTTGTAACTGAGGTGGGGTAGGTCACGGGAATGGAATAGATTGAGAAATTGGGAAGTCAAGGTATTGGAGAGAGCACTGATATCTATGTTGATGTCTCAAAGTATGAGGGCAAGAAATGGGGAGGGAAGAGAGATTGTGAGGTTGGCACTGAACTCCTGGAGGAAGGAAAAGAATGGGCTCTAATCCAATTAGGGTTTACTCTGATCACCCCCTAACCCACTACATATAAGTCATGGAAAAAAAAATCACCAGCACATGAAATAAGGTTGTTGTTCAGTCGTGTCAGATTCTTTGTGGTCCTGTGGCCTAAGGGGTTTTCTTGGCAAAGATACTGGAATGGTTTACCATTTCCTTTTCTGGTGGATTAAAGCAAACAGAAGTTAAGTGACTTGCCCAGGGTCACACAGCTGGATTTGAATTTAGGAAGAGAGTCTTCTTGACTCCAGACCCAGAGTTCTCTGCACTATGGTGTCACGTAGCTGGCCCATGACATAAGAAGCTGAGAATGAATGTAGAACTCATACATACCTGGGATTAACCCAGGGAAACCTTCAAGTAAGGAATCTAGTCTGCTAGATGATAGGACCATAGGTCTAGAGTTGGAAGGGCCTTCAGAGACCATTAAGACAAGATGAAGAATCTGAGACCCAGAGAGGTCAAGTCATTTGCCCAAAGTCACACAGACAGTATGTATCAGAGGCAGTATTTGAACCCAGGTCCACTAGCTCCAGAGCCCAGGAACATTCTACTGTACCATATTGCCTCTCTGTAGGGGGCTAGAGAATCACACCTTTATTTTAAGATATCGAGTTCCTAGAAGTTTGGAGAAAGGGTGGACTTCTCATTGTCCATGTGTAAGACTGTTTCTGTGTGTGTAGACTACTAGGCTGGGTGGTAACGGGTTGGTTGTTCCCCCGTCCCGGGTCCCTCTCTTGTGTGGGCAGCACCAGCCCTTTGCAGACACTTCTTTTGCCCTTTCCTTCGCCTGGGCTTTTCTCTTCAGTCACTCTCTTAATCCTGCTCTCTGGAGGTCTGGTTTTCCTTTCAGACCTGACACATAAATAAAGTGGAAAGGAAGAACGAGCAAGGCAGAACCTCTCACACTGGTTCCAGCTGGCAAACTGTCAACCATTTGTCTACAAATGTACAGGTCCACATTTTCTTTCTCCCTGCTTTGGAAAATTATAAAAAGGACTCACTCATTGTCTTTTGTTCAGCTCAAGTTCTCAGCCAGAGAGAAATCTTTCTAGCAAATGTATATTGAAGTTGAAAACAAAACAACCACACACCAAACCAAACCAAACAACAAACCCCCCCACAAGCCTCTATTTCTCCCAGGCTTTCTCTTTATTGTCTGTCTCAGCCGAGTTTGTGCAAGGACACATACAGATCAGAGATGTAGTGGCTAACTATACTTATCGTAGAAAACAGGTTTTAAAACAAAAAGGAAACAGAAAGCAAAGTCTTAAGAACAGAGATAGGAGAGAAAAGGTAGACCTCTCTCAGGAAGTGGGAGAGGGAGGAGGAAGAGGAGGAGAAATCTTTGACATCAGCAGTTCAGAGGCCTCAGCAAACTCAGGGGCTGCTCCAGGATGATGGCTCATGGCTTAGTCATAAGGGCCCTGCCCTATAGCCCAGCATGGCTGGGGTTCTCTCTCTACAGTCTCTGGGAGGGGTGTGTGTGAGCATGTGGATACAGCTGTTTCCCAACACAGCTGCTGGGGATGAGGTGGAGGCGGGGAGGGGTTTCACTTCCCTCGGTGGTTCTGGGCTTCAGGGTGAGGGTTTACTCAGCTCGTTCTAGTTACTTCGGCTACAGATCATGACATTAGCCTCTCTGCCTCCTGCCTGGTGCCCCATGAGCCAGCTCTGTGTCCTCTTGTCCTCCCTTGGAAATCAGATATGATAGATTGTCAGTCCCTGGGGGCAATAGTCTTAAGAGTCAGATCATCTCCACGGTGAGTGGAGGTTAGAAAGCCATGGACTTTCTATTCCCCAATAGGCATCAGCTACCCCAATGAGCCAGTGTAGAAACCTTTTATAAATATTCTATTTAGGATCAAAGATTTAGAGCTAGAAGGGAACTCGGGGGTCATCTTGTCCATCCCTTCCTCCCTTCCCATTTTACAGATGAGGAAATTGAGTCACAAATACTTCTAGGTGCTCTACTATATGGCGTGTGTGTGTGTACTCACACGCCCATGGGTGCAGAGGGATCTAAGCCCAGGATCTAAGGTCTTGCAGTTTTCCAGGCACAAGGTCCTCCTTAAAGATGACCGATGAGACCTTTGCCTTTGATCCCAGGTGCTTGGGTCTTTCACCTTCACTGCTTTCTAAATCTTCTCTGGTCCTTAAGCCCCAGCTCCAGGCCCCCACACATCCTATCCTTGCCTCCCGCACTGCTCAGTTCTCTAGGTTCAGTCCTGAATCTCCTCTTTCTGCCCTGCACTGCTACTACCATAACTGGGTGTTCAGCTATGCAGTCTGTTACGACTATCAGTATTTTCCCCACTTAATAGTATTTTATTTTTCCAATGACTTATAAAGAGAGTTTTCAACATTCACTCTCATAAGATTTAGAGTTCCAATTTTTTTTTATCCCTCCCTCCCTTCCCCCATCCCCAATACAGCACGCAATTTATTTTTTATTTTTTGTCTTTTTTGGAGAGGGGAAGGCAGGGCATTTGGGATTAAGTGACTTGCCCAAGGTCACACAGCAAGTTAGTGTTTAGTGTCTGAGGTCGAATTTGAACTCAGGTCCTCCTGACTCTAGGGTTGGTGCTCTCTTCACTGCGCCACCTAGCTGCCCCAAGGTACACAATTTTATATAGTCTCTACATGTTCAATCCTACTAAACATATTTCCACATCAGTCATGTTGTGAAGAAAGAATCAGAACAAAAGGTAAAAACCATAAGAAAGAAAAGAAAAGAGAAAATCATATTCTTTGATCTACATTCAGACTTCATAGTTCTTTCTCTGGATGTGGATAGCATTTTCTGTCATGAATCTTTTGGACTTGTTTTAGATTCTTGCATGGTTGAGAAGAGCTAAACCTATCAGAGTTAGTCATCACACAATGTGGCTGTTACTGTGTACAACATTCTCCTGGTTCTGCTCACTTCACTCAGCATCAGTTCATATATGTCTTTCCAGGTTTTTCTGAAATCCGCCTGCTCATCATTTCTTATAGAACAATAGTATTCCATTACATTCATATACCATATTATTATCATTATTGCTGCCCTTCCTTCTCTGAATTAGCTTACCTGAGCTATCTTGGTGTTCGGTTAAGGTCTTTATTTTTAAGGAGAAAGAGAAATTCAGTCCAGAAATAAGGCGCCAGAGGAAGGGACTTTAGAGGCACAAGTAAAAGATTTCTACCAAGGATGAGTGTATGTGTGTGGGCGTGTTCCTTACTTATCTTCCCCTGACTCACAGAGCAGGGAGATGGGTCTTACCAGGGCCTAAGATCCCACCTGACTGGAGAGTTCCTTGGCTGAATAGTTCCCTACCTAAAGTTTTGAGCTTTTAACAGAAGTCCTGTGCCCTGATGAATCTCAGAATAAATTCCCGAAGGCTATGAAGAAAAGGAATTAAAAGCCTATGCCCCAAATGGTACGGGTGTGGTGGTGACTGGAGACCTGACCTCAGTCAGAAAAACCTGGACACAGTCCTGCCTCCCACACATGCTGGCTGGCCAGACTGGGCAGGTGGCAACCTTCCAGTGCCCCCGGCAATTGACTAAGATTGGAAGCTACCTACTAGTGGTTCATCAGCATTGGGGGGAGGGAGTTTTCAGTCAATTTGCAACTGAGCTTCCTAGATTGGGAAATGCTCTGCCATTTAGAGGTTTAGAAGGATGCCCAGGATCATGGAGCTAGTGTGTGTCAGAGGAATTGAAAACAGGTCTTTTTGACTCCAGCTGGGTCACATTGTCACTGTCTCCAAATGCGTGTGACACATACATACATTGTATAATATATATATGTATGTATATCACATGGTTATGTATATAGTGTATAATACATAACGTATATTACATAATGTACAGTGTGTATATATTCATGTGTGTCCATTGTGTAATATACAGTATATAATATGTTGTATATAA
>CM053587.1:312943776-312963129 GCA_028646515.1 Pseudochirops corinnae | reverse complement strand
TTGGTATGGCACTAAATATGTAATTTAATTTAGGTAAAATTGTCATTTTTATATTAGCTCGACCCAGCCATGAGCAATTGATGTTTTTCCAATTAGTTACATCTGATTTTATTTGTGTGAAAAGTGTTTTGTAGTTGTGTTCATATAGGTACTGGGTTTGTTTTGGCAGGTGCTTAATTTTTAATAAAATGTTTGCTGATGTATATGTGATGAATGAATAAAAAGACATTTATTAAGTACTTACTATATGTAATGTGTATACCGCCCATGTAAAATGTATGTGTCTATGTAGGATGTCTAAACATCTAGACAGGCAGTTCAGCAGGGAGACACTGATAAGTATCTCTGGAATCCTTCCCACTGAGCATCTGTGGGAGGCTGAGATTCTTGCCTTGAGGTGAGCAGCAGAAGGGACCATGAGGCTGACTGCTCTGTGCTCTGAGAAAGGGTATCTTGGATTTGAATTGTATCTGTCTACTTCCCTAAATATTACGGGTCTAGAGGGACATAAAACTCCTAGGTTCCCTTTAAGGGAGGAGGCAACCCAAGGCATAATGCTTAGCTTACACCCACAAGATGGACTCCTAGTCACCAAATGTTAGTTACGTGTCTGTCACATATAGTGAATAAGCAATGAGTAAACCCAATTACTTAGGCAAACAGCAAACAAAAATGGATGAAGTTACGAATTAGATCGTGCCAGAAAGTACGCAGAGTAAATGAGTTCTCTTTCTGGGAGTCTCAGATCAACCAAAATGGAGGCTCCAGTCTCACCCAAAGGGAACTTCCTTGCAGTTTCTAGGAAGGCAAGCTGGAAATTAAGGACACGTTAAGGAGCCAGATTCCCCTACATGTCTGTAAGAGATTCTCTTTCTCCTCCCTGGAATCAGTCCCAAAGAGAGTCTGGAACTACACGTGTCTCTCAAAGAAATGAAGACTCTTTTTTCTCCAAAGCTTTCACCCAGTCACCCAGAATCAAATCAGTTTTTTTTTTCTCCACCAATTAGGAGAGTCCAAGGCAAAATGTACCAGACTTGGCTGGAGAGCCAGGTTACACATTTGGGAAACCGTGCTAAAACCACTAGGGATACAAACAAAAATGAAACACAGTTCCTACTCTTATGGAGCTTACACTCTAATTGGAGGAGATCAGACATAGAAGAGGGTTCATCTGGAGGTCTATGGAAAAGATGGTGGTCTTTGAGCTCTCCTAAGGTTGAAGTGGTAGGGAAGAAGGCGAGTCCCAGGGGCTTAGGGTGCATTGGCAAATCAGATGGCAGTACACAGGTATCTAAGGCATACAGTGTCTGGGCAGATAGTCAGGTCAAGTCTTACCAATTGGTGACTCTTTGCTCATCTGTGTGGGATGAACAGAAATGTCCTTGGGAGGTAGAAGGGAGCAGGGTAGGGTCAAGTCAGAAAGTCAGGTAGGGTCAAGTCAGAAATAGGGGAAGGAACAAAAAAGTCTGGTAGAAAGGCAGCGTGCCACCTTGCTTTGATGATCACTCCCCAGCCCCTACCTCCTAAGGCCTCTGGAGGTGGGTGACGTGTGTATATGAAATCAATCCATGACTTTTCTTCCCCCAGCTATAAATCCTGTATCCCAGGAAGCTTCCGATGCTTGATTCAGAGTCTTAGCTTCATGACTCGGAAACGTTATCGTCAGATGGTGCACCGAGCCCTGCAGAGAGTGGCTTCCTGCCAGGCAGATGTGCACTCCATCATGCTTAAATACCTCATGGACCTGGAGAGGCTGAAACCCACCCGGGCTTCGGAGACCTTTGAGGGCCAGACGCCAGGGGCTGCCTCTGGCCAGGACGCCAATTGTCTCATCCACGTGGCTGGAGACAGTGGCATCTCCTGGACCTCTGGGGACAGTGAGGTGTGTTGTTGGGTCCCACTTTGTTTTGAGGATGGGATGGGGGATGAATGGCTCTGACGAGGGGCCCCTCATCTGATTTTCCCTTACCTCTCTCAATTTCTACCTTGCCCAGAGCCCACAGCCTTTCTGCGATTTCCCTGAAATTGTTGATATCGGCATCAAGCAGGCCTGCAGGGAAGGTCACCTCAGTGAGAACCGGCTGGTCACCGTTACCAAGACCGACAACAGGATCCTGGTGGGTACCACAGCAGGCAGTACTCCCTGCTGCTGAACTATGGGGCAGAGGTGGCTGGCTGGATGCAAAGGGAAGGGAACGTTCTTATTACCTAACTCTCTGGGCCTCTCTTTCCTCATCTTAAAATGTCAGGAAAGAAGATGCGCTAGCTGTTCCTTTATGCCCTTCCCAGCTCTGGCATTCTCTGTTCCAAGGCCCCCTCTCTGCTCTTACATTCTCAGCCAATCAACTAGAGTTTATTAAGCTCCTATGATATGTCAGGAACAAGGGTATACAGTCGGTTCTGTCACGATGCTTGTTTTGAAAACGTGAATTTGTTCCAAAATAATTGATATATTAGGCAATAATTCGAGCATGACCTGAAAATTTGAATTTACTTATGCTCAGTCTTGTCAACAAGAAATGGAAAACTGTACCCAGCTGAACAGAGCATAAAACACGCACACACACACTTTTATACACACATGCCTCAAACACCTACGGGTGGGATGACACCATTTTACAGTCATTTACAAGCTATATAACCCTTTCCAGTTTTCACAAGCAAACTTAAGGTCTTTTTCGAGGTCTATTTATTCTGGTGCGGTAGGAGCTGTGAGTGGAAGACAGCTGGTCCAAACCCACTTAGTCTGTACTTCCTCCTCCTTACCTTCTGCTGTCTCTGCCCCCGCTTCCTGGGCTTGCTACCCACCACCCCCGGGGCCCCATGGACCTGGAAGTGCAAGAGAGCATCAGTCAGAGGCTACTGGCATTACCACTATTTATGTCATGTTTCTGTATTTCTTAACTATTTAACATATACAATTCTGTGCTACCATTTTTATTAGATTCCCATCTTCCTTATGGGGCAGCTAGATGGAGCAGTGGACAGAGGGGTGGACCTGGAGTCAGGAAGGTTCATCTTCCTGAGTTCAAATCTAATCTCAGATACTTCCTAGCTGTGTGACCCTGGACAAGTCACTTAACTCTATTTGCCTCAGTTTTTCCACCTGTAAAATGAGCTGGAGGAGGAAATGGCGAGAAAACTCTAAATGGAGTCACGAAGAGTGGGATACAACTGTGTCACTAATGAAGGTTTTGAATGTTATGCCCCTAATCCCATATTTCCTATAAGTCCCATGGTTTTTATTGCTCAATTATTTTTAGGAATTTGTACGTCAAGTTAAAGCAGAACTGGCTGTACAAAGAAAGGCAAAAGACAATCCCTTGTCTTAGAGAGCTCACAATTTAATTGAGGAGGCAGCATGTAGACAACTACACACAAACAAGATGTGCACAGGGTGAGCGGGGAGGGAGTCTCAGAGGGAAGATACTAAGTTTAAGGACTGGGAAGGTAGGACACTTCAGATGAGACTGGAAGGAGACCAGGGAAGCCAGGAGGAGGAGATGGAGAGGAAGAGCATCCCAGCCTTGGGCGGGAAGTAGAGGCATCTATTATACCAGTGATTCTCAACCTTCCTAATGCCATGTATCTGCAACGGGCATATCTGCATGTGGGCGGACCCTCCTGGAGACAGAGGGAGGATCAGTGTCTCGGTTCCTAAGACCATCGGAAATATGTGTTTTCTTAGGTGACCCCCAAAGGGGTCATGACCCACAGGTTGAGAACCGCTGTATTATACAGATCACCTTCTCAAGCAATTCAGTCACTAAAAGGAAGGAGAGATTTAGGGCAGTGGGGATGGGGGAATCACAGGAGAATCTTTTGAGGATAGAGGACACACAGGCATGTTTGCAGGCCGTAGGAAGCATCCATTAGGCAAGGAGAGGTTAAAGATCAGTGAGAGAATGGAGATGACAGAAGGGATGATCTACTGGAGAAGATAGGATAGATTTTATGTCCTAAAGGCTTTCCCAACTCAGATGTTCTATTTGCTAAGATCCTAACTATGATGCTCTGTGTTCTAAACATCCTCTCAGACCTAGCGTTTTGTGTCCTAAGGTTCCTCCTAGCTCTGACATTCTGTGTTCTAAGGGCCCTACCAGCTCTGCCATCCTGTGTTCTAAGGATCCTTCCAGCTCTGACATCCTGTATTCTAAGGGCCCTCCCAGCTCTGACATCCTGTGTTCTAAGACCTCTCCCAGTTCTGACATTCTAGATTCTAAGGTCTTTTCTATCACTGACATCCTATATTTGTAGGAAGTTGAATTTCCAACTCTGAGGGAGGCGTTGTCCTTTATCTCTCTGGTTGATGGCTACTATCGACTCACCACTGACACCCACCACTACTTCTGCAAGGAGGTGGCTCCACCCCAGCTCTTGGAAAACATTGAGAACCAATGCCACGGTCCCATCACGTGAGAAACAACTACCACACCCCTTCCCAAGACCTTGACCCTTTCTTGGTTTGTAGATGCTTCTGAGATTTCACAAGCCTGTCAAAAACCAGCAGGACCAAGGATCCTCCCCTCCAGCCTAGAGGCAGGCATGGGCCCAATCTCTTTTGGACATGGAAATAAGGAGTGATGACCTTGGCAATTAAGGGGCCAGAGATGGCCCTGGGGCTTTGTAGAACTGGGTTCCCTAAGAATGAACAAGGGTAGCAGTTGCATCACTGAATTTGTGGGGAGACAATAGGGTGGAGTGGGAAAAAAACACATGCAAAAGGATATGGGCCGGAATCCCCACCTCCTATGTCTTTGTGACTTTGGACAAGTCACCTCTCCTTTTCTGTGCCTCGGTTTCCACATCTGTAAAATGGGGTTTGGATGGCATGACCTTTAAGATTGCTTCCAGTTTTAGATCCTAGGGTCCTACTCTGGAAGAAGTGTGGCAGCAGTAGGTATGGAGTCGGGGAGGCAGAGGGGTGGGCCTGGGCTTGGGTCTGGACACTCTTCAGGTCAAAGAGCCCCAGGGCTGGACAGGGAAATGATGATGGTCTTTTAGCCTCTTCCTGTCTCTGAATCTCTCCATTTCCTGCTGTTTTTCTGCCTCTGTCTCTGTAGGTCCGAGTTTGCTGTGAACAAGCTGAAGATGGGGGGGTCAGTTCCGGGATCATACGTCCTTCGGCAAAGCCCGCAGGACTTTGACAGCTTCCTCCTCACTGTCTGTATCCAGGTCAGGCCTGACAGGCAGCGCCCACTCTTTTCCTCTGCTAGAAGGGAAGCTATAGCTTGGGTTCCTATACCTATATCCTTATCCACCTCCTCGGCTGTTTGCTCCACCATATGGAGCATGGAGAGCAGGCTTTATCGGGCTCACTAAACCCACAGACATGGGCAGCTGGACAGTCTGGTGCACAGAGTGCTGGGCCCAGAGTCAGGAAGACTCATCTTCATGAGGTCAAATCTAGCCTCAGTCACTTACTAGCTGTGTGACCCTGGACAAGTCACGTAACCCTGTTTGCCTCAGTTTCCTCATCTGTCAAATGAGCTGGAGAAGGAAATGGCAAACTACTCCTTTATCTTTGCCAAGAAAACCCCAAATGGGATCACAAATGGGATCAGATGTGACTGAAATGACTGAACAATAGCCAGAAAGCTCACAGACACCTTCCCATAAACAAGGACTTTGATCTCCTGGGGCACAGGGCATCTAGGCTGCTCGTGGCTAGCCAGCTCTAATGACGGTCCCTTTCTCCTGCCTCCACTTCCAGACACCCCTGGGCCCAGACTACAAGGGCTGCTTAATCCACCGGGACCTTTCAGGGAACCTCTTCTTGTCTGGCCTAAGCCAGGCCCACAGCAGCCTGCGTCAGCTCCTGGCGTCCTCCTGGGGCTGCGGGTTTCTTGTAGATGGGACTGCTCTGAGCCTCAGTAGCTGCTGTCCCCCTAGGCCCAAAGGTGAGTGAAGCCCATCCCTTGCTTCTCCTGAGAATGAAGGTCTAAGGTTGGAATTTGGGGGTAAAGGAGAAAACCTAATGGAAATTTACCTCTTTTTAATCCCAACCCACAGAAAAATCCAACCTGATCATAGTAAGGAGGGATTGCAACCAGTTACCCCCATCCCCAGCCTTAACCGCAGCCCAGGCCTGGCCTCAGCCCCAGCGCCAACTCAGCCAAATGATGTTCCACAAAATCCCTGCTGACAGCTTGGAGTGGGTGAGCACAGGGATGGGGAGCAGGGAGGGGGGTTGGGAATGGAGCAAGGCAGAGGAAAAGGTGGGGGAGAGGGCAGGATAGACTAATAGAAGGAGTCTTAGCCTCTGGGTGCTAGTTCTGATTCTGTCACTGACTTGATAAGTGACTTTCTACAAGCCTTCCCACTCTAAGCCTCGGTTTCCTCATCTGGAAAATGGGAATAGTAATGGCTTTCCAGGTTTGGGGGGTAGGTGCACTATAGGAAAGTCAGGCACACATCCATAAGGTGAGTCCTATCTCCCCACCCCACTCAAGTCCAGCCTTGCTCCCTATTTCCCTCCCTCCTCTCAGCATGAGAACCTGGGCCATGGCTCCTTCACCAAGATCTACCGCGGGAGCCGCCTGGATAAGGTGGACGGGGAGACCTACAAGGTAGAGGTTCTGCTCAAAGTGATGGACAACACACACCAGAACTGCATCGAGGTGAGTGTCCTGGGCCCTGGCCCTGCTTCCTCTTCCCCCAGAGCTTCTGCCCCTACCCACCCACTCCCGCCCCCACAAGGCAGCCTCGGGCAGCCGGCCAGGCATGGATCCCAGCACCCCAGCGTTCCTTGCTCCTTGGGTGGCCAAGGCCCCATCAGGGCATCTCCTCTGGGCCTCCTGCCAGACCACACTCTTCCAAAAGGCATGAAAAGCAAGGTCAGCAACCCTACAACCTTCAGAAAGTGCATGATGTTTGTACAAATGCCACGGTTAAGGGACTGCTCTCTGTTCTTACGCAGCAGGCTGGGCCCCTTCCTAGAACATTGCTCCACTCTCTGGGTTGTTGGGGAGGATGAAATCTTTCTGGGGGAGAGAGAGAGGGAATGAAGGAAGAGCTTGAAGATAGAAATAAAGAAGAGACAGAGCTCTGGAGAGGCAGAAGGGCAGCTTGACCCATCAGGAGAGTGGAGGATAGAATTCAGCCCAGAGACAGAAGGGAAGAAGAACCCTGAACTCTCAGAGTCACATTTAAGAGAGGAGCCTTGTCCTTGAGAGGGGCGAGATGGGCCCTCTCAGGCCACTTCTTATGCTCTGAGCAGAGATGGTGTGAATGCATAAGGGCCATCAAGAGGGGAAAGACACCCAGCGGTGGGCAGGGAAAGCCAAGGCGAGGAGTGGGGGCTGGAGACCCCATGCCAGGGGCTGCCAAGCCAGCCTGATCTAAGCCAGGGAGAGGCCTGTACTCTGGGACACCCATTCCAGAGGTCACCAAGAGCGGTCCCAGACCCAGCAAACCCACATACAGATCTGGTGACTTCCATGAGGGGGCAATTAGAGGAGCTGGGGGCCCAGGGCTGGAGGGGAAATCCCTCATTGTGTACAGCTTAGACTAAACAGCCTGTGCTGTCCCTTCCTGCCTCGATCCCAAGATTCTGAGGTCTCAGGTGCTCCTGGTGGTTGCCCCTCACGCATCTGTCCTTTTTGCCTTTCTTACTTTGGATCCTAGGAAGAAGCAGGGGGGTCAGGAGAAAGAGAACCGGGCTGAAGACCATGACATTTGGGTTCTAGCCCCAACTCTGCTCTGACTTCTGATATGATCTTGGAAATAGTATTTCTATAGTCTCTAGACATGGATTTCCTCTTCTATAAAATAATGGAGCTGAACTAGAGTCTGGAAGGCCCTATCCAGTTCTGATATCCTGGGTTTGAAGGAAAAGGAAAGAAGTTCTGTGTTCTAAGGGCCCTCCAAGCTCTGACATTCTGTGTTCTAAGGGCCCTCCCAGCTCTGACATCCTGGGTTCTAAGGGCCCTTGGCATTTTATGTTTGAACTTGTCTTCCAACTTTGATGTTCTATATTCTAGGAGTTCATAAGTGCATGTCTAGAGTCCTCATATCACGTGATGACTGTCTCATCACCACCACCCTCCTTCCTCCTAAAAGCTACTATGACACTATGTCCTGTACGATTGGACCCCTCAAGTGCATGTCTAGACTCTCAGAGGACTAGGAGGAAGATCCTGACCATTACTCTCTGTTTCAGTATCTCTCAAGCTTCTTGTGGGAAAGCTCTCTTCTAACCTGTACAGAAAGAGGAATTTCTCCTCCAGCCCTGGTGTTCCAGCTCCTCTTATTGCCCCCTCCTAGAAATCGCCAGATCTGTGTGGGGGTTTGCCAGGTCTGGGACAGCTCTTTGTGACCTCCAGAATGTGCATGTGGTCATGGCCTGACGTAGCCTCTCAGCACATTACCCACTTAGTTTCTAGTTCTGATCATAGACACCCCCCCGTCCCCCACCTCATGCCCCCCCCAACCCTTTTAGCATCAGACCCTTTTGCCCTGTGACTTGGGAATGATAATAGTCACGTGACAGACAGAACATCTGTTGTGTCAAGAGGGTCCTGAGGCTGAAGTTTAGTCCAGACCTGATTGAAACTGCCCAGCGGTCAGAATGATTGGTTATTGGGAGGGTGTGTGTGTGTGTGTGTGTGTGAGAGAGAGAGAGAGAGAGACAGAGACAGAGACAGAGAGAAAGGAAGCCGTGGGATCTGTGTGTGTATGAGAGAGAAATGTATAGATATATAGTATATTTGTATGTGTGTGTGAGAGAGAAACAGACAGAGAGACAGAGAGAGACACACAGAGATAGAGAGAAAAAGGAAGGCATGGGATCTGTGTGTATATGAGACAGGAGTCTATAAATGTATAGTATACGTGTGCGGGAGAGAGTGACAGACAGTGAGTGAGAGACAGAGAGAAAGAGAGACAGAGACAGAGAGAGAGACTGAGACAGAGAGAGAGAGACAGAGAGAGAGAAACGGGAGGGGGGTAGAGAGAGAGGAGAGAAGGGGGTAGAGAGAGAGAGAGGAGAGAAAAGGAGGGAGAGAGAAAGGGGGAGAGGAGAGTGGGGGAAGGGGGGGGAGAGAGGGGAGAGACAGACACAGAGACACAGAGGAAGAGAGAGAGAGAGAGAGAGAGAGAAAGAGAGAGAGAGGGAGGGAGAATGACTGCTCCTGTTCAGAGTCAGGGGGACTAAATGATTCCTTCAGCTCCTATTCTGGCTTGACGACAGAATGACCCAAACCCACTCCCCTTCCTCCCATGTGGCAATGCCTGCTTGCTGGGCCCAGGCCCTTGGATGAGAAGGGGGGAGGTGGGGAAAAGAGTGCCCTAGACAGCGAGGGCTCCTTGTTTTACACCTTTCTCCCCCTCAGTCCTTCCTGGAGGCCGCCAGCATCATGAGTCAAGTGTCCCACCAGCACCTGGTGCTGCTGCATGGTGTCTGCATGGCAGGAGACAGTGAGTTCCCAGCCCAGGGGCTGTGCCCCCTTCCCTCATTTCCCTGAGCCTTCTCCCTTTCCCCTAGCCTTGGTTAGAGTCTCTCCCATCCTTCCTTTCCCATCACTCCCTGTCTCTCCTTCCCCCTAACTCTAATCTCTCCTTCCCCACTCTTCTCCTCTTATCTGTCCTGCTTGCTTTAACTCCTCTCCAGGTATCATGGTACAGGAGTTTGTGAGATGGGGGGCGCTCGACACCCACTTACGTAAGTGTGGGCCCCTGGTACCTGCTAGTTGGAAGCTCCAAGTGGCCAAGCAACTTTCTTATGCTCTCAATTATCTGGTGAGTTTAAGAGACTGGGGGGGGGGGGGGGGGGGGGGTGGCCTGGGCTGAGCTTTCCTCCAGCCCTGGAGACTTCCTGGCTCCCCCTGACATGACCTCTGCAGCTGTGGTGGGAACAGTCCTCCCTGCCCACCCTGGGAATCCAAGTTTCATTCCCCACCTCCCCCATCCCCTGCCCAGCTTTGCTTTCCAGCCATGGGCAGTTACCAGAGGGGAGTGTCCCTCCCCCAACCTATTCACTGTCCTGTTCTTTGCCCCCCACCTAGGAAGACAAAGGCATCATCCATGGCAATATCTCCTCCAAGAAGGTCCTGCTAGCCAGGGAGGGGGCTGGGGGGAGCCCCCCCTTCATCAAGCTCAGCGACCCTGGGGTCAGTCCCACTGTGCTGACCAAAGAGAGTGAGTGTGGAGGAGGAGATTGTCCCGACTTGGCAACTGACTGGCCACAGCCCTTATTCTCCTGGCGTGCCTTCAGGGAGGCAGGGAGAGAGGACTGCTCAGTCAGGGATGGGGGTGACATGGAGAAAGGCTGGAGGGGGACAGGGCTTGAGGAGCCACCACGTCCCCTCCAATGATGTTGTTGTGCTCCTTCCCTCTTAGTGCTCACTGACCGGATCCCCTGGGTGGCCCCCGAGTGTCTGTGGGATGCCAAGCTGCTGAGCCTGGAGTCTGACAAGTGGAGTTTTGGGGCAACGCTCTGGGAGATATTCAGTGGGGGCACCATGCCCCTAAGTACCCTGGAGCCTGCCAAGGTGAGAGTGGAGGCAGGGGGAGGCAGAACGCTGCAGCTCTGAAGCCAGCCCTGTTATTGACTGGCTCTCTGATATTGTCCCCTCCCTAGGCTGCCTCAGTTTCCCCTTATCTAAAATGGGTTTGAAGACACCTCTGAAACCCCTCTCAGTCCTGACAGTTTGTGTCCTGATATCCATTATTCTGTGCTTTCAAGGTCCCTCCCAGCTCTGGCACTCAGTCAATCAATCGATGAAAGTTTATGAGGCTCCACTATATGCCAGATACTGTGCTAAGCAGTGGGGATACAGAGACAGAAATGGAATCATCCCTGCCTTCAGGGAGCTTACATTCCATCAAGGAAGACAACAGGCACTTACTTCATTAGATGAAAAACAAATACAAAGTTCACAGAGGCAGCGAGGTGGCCGAGGGATTGGAGAGATGAGCGCCGCACCAGGACCACCTGAGTCAGACACTTACCAGATGTGTGATCCTGGACAAGTCACTCCACCTTTGTCTGCCTCAGTTTCCTCAACACCTTCCTCACAGTGTGTTGTGAGGATCGAATGAGATAATAGTCATACAGCTCTTAGCACAGTGCTTGGCATAAGTAGGTGTTTAATAAATGCTTGTTCCTTTCCCTTCTCTCTTCCCTGATTTCATTCTAAGGGTCCTTTCCTTTCCTTTATGTTCTAATCTCTGTTTCAGTTCTGACTTTTTGTGTTCTAAGGGCCCTCTCAGCTCTGACATCCTGGGTTCTAAGGGCCCTCCCAGCTCTGACATCCTGGGTTCTAAGGGCCCTCCCAGCTCTGACATCCTGGGTTCTAAGGGCCCTCCCAGCTCTGACATCCCATGTTCTAAGGTCCCTCTCAGCTCTGACATTCTGTGCTCTAAGGGCCCTCCCAGCTCTGACATTCTTTGCTCTAAAGGCCCTTTCAACACTGACATCCTGGGTTCTAAGGACCCTCCCAGCTCTGGCATTCTGTGTTCTAACAGCCCTTTCAGCCATGATACTCTGTACTATTACTATCCTCTTAGCTTTGATATTCCATGTTCTTTGTACTCTCCCTTCTCTGACATTCCATCTTTAAGGATGTTCCCACCCCCTCCTCTGGTATCCTGTGCTCTCTAAAATGCTCTGATTAGGGTTATCAATGGCTTAGTCAACCAAGGTGGGGGTCCCAACTTGGGGGTCCTGTCCCATCCTTCCCTTCCCCCTTCAGAAACTCCAGTTCTACAAGGAGAAGCAGCAGCTGCCAGCCCTGAAATGGACCGAGCTAGCCGCCCTGATTGGCCAGTGCATGGAATACACTCCTCACCTGCGGCCCTCTTTCCGAGCCATCATCCGGGACCTCAATAGCCTCATCACCTCAGGTACCTACAGGGAGCTGGAGACACAGGATGGGCCCCGGGATGGGAGGCCTCTGATCAGAGCAGTGTGGGAAGGGCACACCGAGTTAGACATAATCAATCAATCAGTCGGCCAGCATCTGTGAATTATGGTGTCAGGCCATTCTCCAGGGAGGCAGCCTCTCCCTGCTGGTCCAGAGAAATCAATAATATTAATATTTGCGCTATGTTCCTGGGAGGTGGGAGCAGCAGGAGTGCTCCGTGAGTCTTACATGGTTCTAAAGATGGGGGCTCTTCCTTGTCTTGGGGTTTGGGCTAGGCAACTTTGAGATCTTTTCCAGCTCTGAGGTTCTGCACAAAACGAGATAAGAGCATCTTGTAAAGGGTTTTGCAGACTTCGAGGCCCTACATAAATGAGTTAATCCTATTATTATCCTGCTAGATTATGAGCTCCTCTCAGATCTCTCACCTAGCGCCATGGCAGCTCGGGATGGACTCTGGAGCAGCGCTCACCTGATGGCTGGCCAGGACCCCACCCTCTTTGAGGAGAGACATCTTAAATATATCTCCCTGCTGGGCAAGGTAAGGGGCATATGGAACAGGGATGGGGCTGAGCCTTAGTGATATCTGACTTAGCCTATGCTTCATCTCCCCGGCTAGGCTCTTCCTGACTCCTCCAGTTGCCACTTCCTCGGGCAGACATCCCCATGGTACCTAAAGCCTCCTGGACCTTGCCCTACAGCTGAAATCTCTATGTGTTAGCTGCCTGGAGAGTTTCAGTTAATAGTGCTTTTAGACTGAGGGTTCAGGGTTCAAGATTCTGTCTTGGGCAGAAGTTAATAGCTTGGTAGAGTAGAAAGGGCAAATGGTTCTGGAGTCTGAGGACTTGGGTTCACATCTGACCTTGGGTGTGGCTTAATCTCCCTAGGCCTCAGTTTCCTTAACTGTACAATATGATGAGATGGGACCAAATGGCCTCTCAGGTCTGTCCCACTTCGGGATCTATGATCTTATGCACTCTCAATTTAAAGAAAAAATTTTTTTTTGCTCCTTGGAGAGGGGAAAGCAGGGCAATTGAGGTTAAGTGACTTGCCCAAAGTCACACAACTAGTAAATGTGTCAAGTGTATGAGGCTGGATTTGAACTCAGGTCCTCCTGACTCCAGGGCTGGTGCCCTACTCACTTCATCACCTAGCCACCCCTTTATGCCCCCTCAATTAGAGCATAAGCGCATTGAGAGCCGGGGTAGTCTTTCTGTTTGTATCCCTAGCACTTAACACACAGGAAGTACTTAAATCCTTTTTCTTTCATTCATTCATTATGTCTTTTTAACATATAAATATGTATTCATGTTGCTCCTCCTCTAAACTGAGAGGTCATTGGCAGCAGGAAATGTTCCGGTTTTTCTTTTTCTTTGATCTCCCTAACACAGTGCCTGCACATTGTTGGCATTTAATAAATGTTGGTTGATCTGAACCGCAGGGCAACTTTGGCAGCGTGGAATTGTGCCGCTACGACCCACTGGGAGATAACACGGGGGCGTTGGTGGCCGTCAAGCAGCTACAGAACAGCGGGCCCCAGCAGCTTCGGGACTTCCAGCGAGAGGTGCAGATTCTGAAAGCGTTGCACAGTGACTTCATCGTCAAATACCGAGGCGTCTGCTACGGCCCGGGTGAGTCTTGCCTGGGAGAGAGCGGCCTGTGAGGAGACAGCAGTGATGGGAGAGGGGG
Organism: Pseudochirops corinnae; assembly: GCA_028646515.1. Classification (NCBI taxonomy): domain Eukaryota; kingdom Metazoa; phylum Chordata; class Mammalia; order Diprotodontia; family Pseudocheiridae; genus Pseudochirops; species Pseudochirops corinnae. The sequence goes on along the minus strand of CM053587.1, from coordinate 312,949,579 downwards.
AGGTCAGCACATGGGCACTCGGAAAGGAATCCTGGCTAGTCCAGCTCTCTCCATTTTAAAAATGAACAACTAAAGACCCAGAGAAAGGAAGTTATTTCTTCTCCCTGACTTGGTAGAGTCGGGATTCACACCCAGGCTCCTGACTCTGAATGGTCTTTTCAATATATCACACTCATCAAGGTTGGAGCTCCTGCTGCTAGAACCACTCAGGGAAGAGCTGGCCGACCGCTAGTCAGAGTGTCCTAAAGAAGGTTCCCCCCGCAGACAGCAGGACAGAGCAGACAACTGAGTCGATTCAACTTATTTTAACAGTTCTTTCATTAAACCCCTCCTGTGTGCCAAGGCACTGTGCCAGGCACTAGAACTACAAAGATACTAATGAAACAAGTACTGCCCTCAAGGAGATTATATTCCACTGGGGGGGGGGGATGTAAAATATACACAGATACAGAAATATAGATTAAAAATAAATCCAAAGTAATTTTTATGGGGAAAAAGTGTTAATAACTGGGGGATCTAGATAGGAGGCAGTATTAATTTGTGCTGAGCCTTGAAGGGAGCTTGTCCAAGAGGCAGAAGTGAAAAAGGCAAGCATTCCAGGCATGGGGGTACAGCCTGGGCAAAGGCATAGAGGTAGGAGATGTAAGGTTATGTGCAAGACACAAAATAGCCCAATTTGGCTAGAATAAAGAGTATGTGAGGGGGAATAATGTGTTATCAGCCTGGAAAAGACTGAGGGCAGTTGAAAGGAATCTAAATGACAAAGGGGTGAGGGAGTTGTCTAATACATTATGCACATAAATGAGAAGATACCAGGGGATCAGGACAGTCTTTCTGTAGGAGATGGCACTTGGTCTGAGCCTTGAAAGATGCTCAGATTCTAAGTAGGACAGCTACCTTGTCTATGGGCTTTGAAATGTCACCAAAATTTTCCCCCAACTTCCTCGTGAGGAAGGAGCAGATGGGGCTCTCTGGGTTATATAGTTGAGAATACTGAGCTTAGAGAGGGGCAGTAATTAGCTCAGGGTCATAGAGCCAGGAAATGTTAGCACCTAGATTTAAACCCAGGGATGCTGACATCAGGTCCAGAGCTTTCTCTCTCCCACACAACTCTCAGCTTCCTATTGGCCTCCAAGGCCCCTTCCAGCTCCTGATTCTGGGATTCTCAAATTCTGTGACCTTGAGGTTCTTCCAAGGGAGCAGGGGGGAGAAGAGGAGAGCGGGATAGTGAGGGAAACAGGAGGACTGACGGCAGCTGTTATTCCCTCCCAGGCCGACAGAGTCTGCGCCTTGTTATGGAGTACCTCCCCAATGGCTGCCTCCGGGACTACCTGCAGCGTCACCGGGCCCACCTAGACCCCTGCTTCCTCCTCCTCTATGCTTCCCAGATCTGCAAGGTTCCATGGGGCAGAGGGGCTGGGAGGAGGGTCTGTGGAGGCAGGACCAGAGAGGTCTCTGGGTATAGGACTGGCTCCCCTTTACTTTTGAGCCAGTTGGGCCTGTACCTAAATGCCAAGCCAGCAGACAAAGCTGCGGAAGGACATGGGGAGGGCTGTACAAGTACAGGGCCATGGTGTCCCCTCTCTAGAACATGTTCACAGACCTTGACTGGTGGGGTCTGGGAAAACATCAGGGTCTGAGTCAGGGTAGAAAGATCATGATCTGGAAAGGGATGACAGACCGGCCCTAAAGATTTGGGCTCAGAACCAGGGCTGGGGGTCATCACAACCAGCAACTGACCTTCAACCCTCCTTTCAGGGGATGGAGTACCTGGGCTCTCAGAGATATGTCCACAGGGACTTAGCCAACAGGAACATCTTGGTGGAGAGTGAGAGCCACGTGAAGATTGGAGACTTTGGCTTGGCCAAACTTCTTCCCCAGGACAAAGAATACTATGTGGTCAGGGAGCCTGGCCAGAGCCCCATCTTCTGGTGGGTGCCTGGGGTCCCCAGCTTCCCCCTGCCTCATGTGTCCTGACTGAGTGTTACAGAGTCATCTCCTACCTCCCTCCTTCACCTTGTTCTGGTCCCTGGAGAGCCTAGGGTGGTCTTGGGAGATGCCTTTCATAAGGAGTGTGTGAGTGTGGGAGTGGGTGTGTGTGTGTGTGTGTGTGTGTCTGTATGTATGTGTGTTTCTGTGTGTCTGTATGTCTGTGTGTGTCTGTGTGTGTGTCTGTGTCTGTGTGTGTGTCTGTATGTCTGTGTATCTATGTGTCTGTGTGTGTGTCTGTATATGTGTATGTGTGTGTGTCTGTGTGTGTGTTCACCCTGTATTTCTATCTCTGTGTCCCTCACACATGCTTTTCTCTTCCTCTCTGCTCCATCGGCTTTTCCCCAGAAGGAAGGAATAATCTCACTATACCACAAACCTTTCTTAAGCCCCTCCTACGTGTCATAAAGCCCTGAGCTCCCAGCGGGCCCTTGTCTTGATGGGGCTCCCCGCCTCCCAGGGCCACCCAGCATCCACACACACCATTCGACTCAATGGCAGCTCGTTCCCTAAAGGTTTACTCGATGCCAGGAGCTGAGCTAGGCTAGGGGGAGAGAACATGTGAACTAGAAGGGCGTGGACAGATGACTGTTCTCTGAACTAGACAGTCATCTGGGAGGAGGAAGGTCTGAAATTGTGCTTTAACGGGTGGGTGGTGATCCCGGGGAGCGATAATTACAGTAATAACATCGGCTAGGATTTAGCTGGTACTTCAAGGTTTGTAAAGCACTTTACAAATATTGAACCCTCACAATACCTTTGGGAGGCCGATGTTCTTGTTATCTCCATTTTACAGATGGGGAAACTGAGGCCAAAGGCAGTTAAGTGACTTATCCAGGATCACACAGCTAGTCAGTGACTGAGGTTGGATTTGAACTTGGGTCTCCCTGAGTCCAAGTCCAGCCCTCTGTCCACTGGGCCACCTAGGGGTGATAGCCGTCAGGGAATGAGGAAAGCCTGGGCAAAGCATAGAGGCAGAGGAACGGTACAATTTGGCTAGAGCATAAAGAGAGTAGAATGGAGTAATATGAGATAAGTCTGGACAAGGATTATAGATTTAGCATTAGAAGGTGCCTCCCAGGTCACCTGATCCTCTCATTTTATAGATGACAAAGCTCAGGCCCAGAGAAGTCATGATTTGCCCAGGTTTGTCCAAGTTGCAAAGTGTATGGAAGAGTCAGGATTTGAACCTAGCTCCTTGCAGTCTATGGAGCCACAATATGCTTCCTGAAGGTGGTTATAGCAGACCCTGAAAGGCCAGGTGGAAGATTTCTAACTCTACCCAGGAGGCAATAGGGAGTTTTGGAAGATTTCTGACCCAAAGGGGAACAGATCTGGGCCTTCGAAAGATGGTCCCGGCAGCAATGTGGAGGTGGGAAGGGAGATCCAGAGGGGAAAGCTTTGGAAGGAAGCTAGAGCAGCAGTTCAGGGAGATGGTGATGAGGACTCATCCTCGGAGATGGTCTTGGAAAGTGAGGGGGTGTCTGGAAGAGCTGCTTCTGCCAAGATGGGGTTATTGATCCCTTGTTGAACTTGGCAGAGAGGCAAGAGTCAAAGATAACATGAGGCTATGGGAAAGGGAGCCCTGGGGCCTAGATGGAGCCATAGACAGAAATTACAAAGCCATTAGGAGGATTTCTCCTCATTAGGGGGAAAGACAATAGTCTGGTTTGGAGATGGTGGTGGGATGTCCAGAGGAGGTGTCCTGGAGGCAGTGGGAGGTGCAGAGCTAAAGAGAAGGTAAGGCTGGAGATAAGAGATTTGGGTGCCAAGGGCAGCTAGGTGGTACAGTGGATAGAGCATCCGCCTTAGAGTCAGGGAGACCTGAGTTCAAATTTGACCTCAGATACTTACTAGCTGTGTGACCCTGGGCAAGCCATTTAACCCCAATTGCCAAAGGAAAGGAGAGAGAGAGAGAGAGAGAGAGAGAGAGAGAGAGAGAGAGAGAGAGAGAGAGATTTGGGATCATCTACAAAGAGGAGAGTGTTAGACGCTAAGGATGTACAGTATAAGAGATCTCTCAGAGAAGCTAAAAGGAGAAACCCCAGGACAGTTCCGTGAGCACCACTCGCATTAAGGGCTCAGAAAGAGAATGAGGAGACAAAGAAGGGGTTCCAGCAGTAGGAGAACTAGGAGAGTCACTGGAGTGGAAGTAATGGGTGAGCAGCAGCAGAGATGGGGAGGGGGATGAGAAGGGGAAGGTGGACGAATGGATCCATCAGACTTTTCAAGATGCTTAGTGCTGAAGGGGAAGAAGAGGTGGAAAGAGCAAGGCTTTTCTCTAGAGAGGAGAGATGGCCAGGAGCCAGCGTCAAGGACGGAAAAGCTGGAAGCCGCTCAGGTGCTGGAGCAGAGCCCTGGAGGAGGCAGGGGCATGGGGCCCATCAGCCTTGACCCACTCTTTTCTTTTGAGACTGGGTGAGGCCAGGGAGTGGGGGAAAGTGCTGATAATTAACCAACATTAATGGTCCATACGCTAGGCAAGGGAAAACCGGTCAGTGACCTCTAGGAACTTCCAATCTTTGACAAACAAGGAGTTAGCCAGAAGACACAAGGCATTGGGAAGGAGGAAGGCTCTGGCACCTGGGGAGGTAGGGGTGGAGGATAAGCAAAGGTCTCACGTGGAAGGAGGTTAAGAAGCTGAATCTGCACAGAAGCTGGGAGTGGAGAAGGTATGAATAGGTGGCAGCTGACAGTGCTGGCATCCTAGGAGCCAGACCATCTCGGGCCACCCTGCTATGGGGGTGGGGCTGGGGTGAAGGTGAGAGGATAAGATTGGGAGCATTTGATTGCCAGGAGTGGACTAGGCTGGAGCAGAAGAGTAACCTAGCTGGGGTTATAATGAATGCCTTAGCATTAGAATGATTATAAGAAGTCCTATAGAGCTTTCAGGCTTACAAAACGAGCAGCCCAGCAAGGGGAGAGAGCTATGCTTCATTCTCTGCTTTTCCTTTCCTTTCCTTTCCTTTCATCTCCTATCCCTCTTCCCCTTGTCATCAGACCCTGTCCCCTTCTCCTTTCTCTCCTCACTTTGCAGAGCCCTGGCTAACAATTTTTATACTCGGGTCAGGTGACTTCTGGGTTTGGGGGTTGACTCATCTGTCACAGGGGAGGGTGTTTGGCGATGCCACGAGGTTCCTAAGTTGCTGAAGAAGGAGGAAATATCATCTGGGAAGAACAGGAGAGGAAATTTATCCTGAGATGGCACTATAAAATTTTCCACCCTGAGCCAGGGCCCCAGTGTCCCTACCCTTCTTACAATATTGTCCTCCTTTCCCTCTCTCTTCCTCTTCTTTCTGTCTAACCAGGTATGCCCCAGAGTCCTTGTCAGACAACATCTTCTCAAGGGAGTCTGATGTCTGGAGTTTTGGTGTGGTTCTCTATGAGCTTTATACCTATAGTGACAAAGCCCACAGCCCTTCAGAGGTGAGTTCTTGTCTATTTCCTCCTTATCCCCTGGCCTTACCCCCTGCCAGGCTTAGAGGCTCCCTGGATATGGGGCTGCCTGCCTCTGTTCTGACCTTCATCCACCCCGTCTCTCAGTCCCTCGCCCTTCCATTTCTCTCCTTTCTTCCTTCCCTGTGGCCCTGTGGGACTGGCCTCTCATCATCCCCTTGAGGTTGTCTCCACCCCTTCCTTCTCAGCCCAGAGGCTGGAGAGAGGAATGAGCACTGACTTTGGTGGGAGAAAGTCACTTCTGGGACTTTTGACCCCAAAGGGCCTTTTGACGAGTCATCACCTCTCCGGGCCTCAGTTTCCTTAAGTTTAAAAGGAAGGACTTACAATGCCCCTAGGGAGTTCATAGTCTAATGGG
>CM053587.1:312912764-312943276 GCA_028646515.1 Pseudochirops corinnae | reverse complement strand
GGGCCAACACACCAAAAAAATGAGGTTCAAAGTAGGTACAGACAGGATAGATAGAAAATTATCAACAGGGAGAAGGTTCTAGAATTAAAGGGGATTGGCTTTTTGGGATTCCCAAAGCACCAGTTTCCTCATTTATAAAATGGAAATAAACCATTTTTATTATCTACCAAAAAAAAAAAAAAAAAAAAAAAAAGGAAGGACTTAAATGAAATGACCATAACATGGCTTCCAGGACTAGAGCCATGATCCTGTGACCTGGCTCTGAATCCCTGCCCTTCCACTTATCAGCTGCTTGACCTTGGATAGGTCACTTAGCCACTTTGTGCTTCCGTTTCCCCAGGTGTAAGAAATATTAATACTTGACACTGCTTACTTTGTGTGGGGTTTTTGAGAATCCTATAGGCTACAGGTCTGGAAAGAAGCTCAGGGACGACTAGTTCAACCACTCATTCTACACAAAGACCTGGCTTAAAATCCCTTCTGTGACACATATTACTTTTATGACCTTGGGGCAAGTACCCCAAGAAACTCTCCAATGTTCTGAGTCACAGAACTCACCAGGAGTTCTCTACGCCAAAGAAATCACAGGTCTGATGTTTTAAATGTGTGCATGCACACATATGTAGACACACATGTACACACATATGCATACATATATACATATTCCCTCCATTTCCATGGGTCTAGACAGTCCATTCCTCCCTATGACTCAGTTTCCCCATCTTTAAGATGAGAGACTGTGGCATAGAGGAAAAGGCACAGGGTTTGAATGTAGTCTCTGCTATATGGCTTTGGGCAACTCACATAACCTGTATGGGACTCAGTTTCTGTATCTGTAAAATGAAGCTGTTGTATCTCCCTCCAGCCCAGCCCACCCCATCCCCACCCCAAGGCTACATTCACTTCTCAGAATCATGTTAAATAATTAATGGAAATTCTAATATTCAGTTAGAGCTTAGTGAAAATAAAGGTGTCATTCTTCCTCCATCTAAGTTCATGGACCCCCCCACTCCAATCTTTTCCTGGCCACGGGTTGGACATTATATATCTTTATCTATACCTCTCTATCTATGTATGTGTATGTATATGTATGTAAATCTATGTATATTTGCATACACATGTATATATACACACATGCATGTATTTGAAATACCTTTTATACATGAAAGGATGGGGACTCGTACTCGATGCACGCTTATGTACCGCTCCCCCAGGATACCCCTTTCCTCAACTGCCTTCTGGTCACGCAGTCAGTCAGGAGCAGACCAGAACTTAAGCCCAGATCTCTCGACCCCCAGTTCCAGACTCTTGCCTCCACAGAACCTCTAGTTCTTTCCCAGCCCCCCAATTCTGCTGTATCCGTAATCTCATTGGACAGCCTTTGCCTAGATGTGTCTGAGACCTTGACTTGTTCATCTCTTGTCCGTGTGTTCTCCCCTTGGGGGCTTTCCTGTCCTTCTCTTGACATGGCATGATATTAACGGGGCATGGAGCCATTCATTAAGGTTATCCCTTGATCTTGGCATGGGACCTACCCTTCTCTGATGCATCCTTTCACCCTGACACTCATGAATGAAATCAAGGCTTACCCAGGCATTATTTACTTCTTCAACAGCTGTTTATTTAGTGCAATGACCTATGGTAGGCAGTATGGGAGAGAAGTAGACAAACACAGGCAGTATGTTTGAAAGAGGCCCTACTTTTAGAGTTAGAAACCTTGGGTTCTCTAGAAAGTCTTGTCTCTGCCACAGTCTGTGTGACCTTGATGGATTTACTTTCAGTGCCTCAGTTTCCCCATATGTATAATAAAAATGTTGCACAAAATCAGAGGTTTTTAAAAAATTTTGTTTTGGTTCAACGGACCCCATTGACAGTGGAGTGAAACCTAAAGACTTTCTCAGAATGTTTTTAAAAACATAAAATTAAGTGCATATGATTACAAGGAAAACCAGTCATTTTGAAATGGTGAATGAGGTGGTGCATGCATGTCTGTAATCCTGGGAGGGAGGCAGGACTATGAGTGGCCCCAGGGCTTGCAGAACCTGGGAGACAGGGAGCCCCAAACCCCTCCCCACCTTAAAAAGAAATAGTTATCAAAAGGTTTTAAAAACAAGTTCATGGGCTCCAGGTTAAATGCCCCTGCCCTACAGGAGTCTCCAAGATTTCTTTCCACTCAAAATCTAAATTTAAATCAATCAATCTATTATTAGATTGATACAAATCAATCTAAATACGACCCTGTCCCTGCCCTCCCAGATTTCTTGGCCTCCTTGGAGATGTGACAATCACTCTAATCCAAATGTGAATATTAGCACATAGCAGGGGAAGGAGTGAGGGCTAGGAATGTGGCATGTCTGGGGATTAGAGAAGACTTCTTGAAGGAAGTGGCTTTGGAGTTGGCTCTTACAGGATAAATGCCACCGTGTCACTGTGGTGAAAGGTGAGGGGTAGGAAGGCCTCCTTTTTGGCCAGCTCCACTCAACTGGTTTTCCCTTGGCTTCTAAAGTAAAGTCTGTGGGAGCCCCCCACCTCCACCCAAGGTTCTTAGCACTGCCCTGGGCCCTGCTCCCTGGCTCCTCATCCCACAATCCTAAAGTGGCTTCTGTTGTAAGGCAAAGAGGGGTTTTGCCCAGTCATAAGCCCCAGTGCCAGAAGGGACACCAGATGAGGGATCTTGGCTTATCTCCTGCTAGAAGTTTGTCCGATGGGATAGATCCCAGTATGGGGGAGTGGAATGAGGCTCTTCTGTCCTTTACATCTAAGAGACCCCTGCCCCTCTGTTCATTCATTCTTTCACCCCACCTCAGGGCCTGCCTAGGCCTCCTCTTACCCTTGCTGAGATCCCTATATGAACTGACAGGTTCTCACCATGTGTGAGACCTTTCTCCCTCCCCTTGATCGATGTTGCCCTTTCCCCGGCCAATCTGTTGTCTTTCCCCATAAGTGTCTCCTTCCCTCACCCCACCAGGAGTTTTTCCGAATGATGGCTTGTGACCGCTCCATGCCCATCCTCTGCCACCTCTTGGAGCTGCTCACAGAGGGCAAGAGGCTGCCCACTCCTCCTGGCTGCCCGGGAGAGGTAAGCCAATAACCCCCTCTCCCCCAACAGGGGCCTGGGCTGGAGGAGCTGAGAAAGGGCGTTCTCTCACTGGTGAGGTGAGACTCATCCCAGAGGGAAAGTCTAGGGAGGAGCTGGGAATGAGGGACGAGTCCCCTCCTGGGGAGGTCTGTCTCTAAGGCTAAACCCACTCTCTTCTCCTCCTACCCCTGCAGGTTCGAGAGATCATGAGGAACTGCTGGGCCTATAACCCCCAGGACAGGCCTTCCTTCTGTGCTTTGGGCCCCCAGCTTGATGCTTTGTGGGCTGGGCGCAGAGGGTAGCAGCCAGTGGCGGTACAAAGGACATTGGAGAAAAGTCCTCCATTTAGGAACTGTAGGGCCTGGGTTCAGATTTTGATTTTACTACAGATTTACTATGGGACATTGGGCAAATCTTTTTCCCGTCTCTTAAGCTGAATTTCTCCACTGGTCTAGTTGGCTCAAAGTTCTTTTCTAGCTCTTAAGTCCAATAATCTTAAGAGAAAGGCTTCCTTCCTTCTTTCTTTCATCTTGCTGAAGGGCAAGGCTGATTGTCCCCAACTCTCAAGATGGAGAAAAGGGTCACAGGGACCCAAGATGGTCAATGGCCACTCAGGACAGGCCAGAAGTGGGGAGCACACGTGTTTCCTTCTTGGGGAGACTCTTTACTGTCTACTGGACCCAGAAGGAGGAAAGGGGGAACGTGTAGTCCCCCGGGCCCCATCCTACCCCACCTCCCTTCCTCCAGGGCACTGCCACTGCCAAGTCCACCTTCCCAGTGGCTTTGCCAATATTTAAGGAGATTGAGACAACTTACAGAATTACTGAACTATGGAGTCTGGGTCTGCTTTTGAAACACTCCAACTGTGTCCGCAGAGGTCTGGGTCATCAGCCCCCCTCACTCACCTGAGCTAACCTCATGTCCCCAGAGAATTTCCCCAGAGTTATACTTGCCTTAAATACAACACCTAACATCGTCTAGCCCCCTCAATTCCCTACACACCTTTCCAGTCATGAGGGCAGACCTTTGGAGCTTGCTCAGTAACCAAGCTGTTCCAAAGTAGGCTGCCTTGAGAGGTAGTGAGTTCCCCATCAATGCACCTCTCCTAAGTGGCCAATAGACAGATGATAGTGATATGTCTGATATGTTTTAGAGGTAATTTGTTCTGTAAGAGTTACATTAAGTGATCTCTAAGGTGCCTCTGAGATCTTGTAAGGCTGATGAACAGTTATCGGGTAAGTTTATATAACAGGACCCTTGGGGTGGGCGAGGGTGGGGGTGACCAGAGCCTTGGACTTCAGTCCTGTGGCCTCCAGCAAGCTAGCTCTCTTCCCAGGGATACTAAAAGTGGCCTCTTTGTGACTCCTGTCCCCAGGCCTCTGCCGAGGCTGTCCCTCCTGCCCAGAATGCCCTCCTTTCTACTAGGTCGCCTCAACAAGCCTTCAGAGGATACCCCCTTGCCCTGCCCACCTCACAAGGAGGTTATGAAGCATGAAGCATTGCAGAAACGGGAACTAATGATGTTGTTTTACTCTAAGCTGCTATCTGGGGAGCAGGGGTCCCAGGAAGAAGGAGGCCCAGTGGCACAGTGAGGTCTAAAGAGCCAGGGTCCCACTTCATGGTCCTATGAACAAAGTCAGTGATATCAAAGGATTCCCTTTCTAGGGGCCAGGAATCTGGAGGAGATGGGTGGTGACCATGTGGAACACTGTCCCCCGAGGGAGATTCACCCCACCCCCTCTCTCCCGGTCTCTGGGGGGGAGGTGGAGGAAGTGCACCCTCCCCATCCCTTCCTCTACCTTGAGGGCCCAATGACAGAAGATACTAAACAAACATCCTTGGAGCCTCTAACAGGTCTGACAAGAGGCTGCTCAGAGACCTGTGTGCATTGTGAGGGGATAAAGCCGTTAATAAAAAAAAGCTCAAGATATTTCAAAAGGTTTTCTTTACCTTGGGAGGGAGCCACAGATGAAATTTCAGTGACTAACAATAGGCAGAAGGCACCAGGTACGCCTCTGGAGTGACTGATGGGGAAAGGGAGACGGAGGGATCAGGGAGGGAACATGGCAGTCTGTGGTTTCTCGGGCCCTCCTGTGTGTGGGAAAGTGCCTGAGGGGGGAGTGGGAGGGGGTCATGTTTTCAAAAGTGATTGTACCTGGAATTTCTTTAGATTTTTTTGTTTGTTTAACATTTTGTCTGCAAAATCATTGACATGTGAAACAATGTCAAGGTGGTTGCTTCTGGAGCGAGTCACATCAAAAGGAACTCCAAAGGACCAACAATGGCCTGAGATTCAGCTCCAACTTTGTGCAAAGTCCTGGTGCTCAGTGCTGGAGAGACAGGAGTGAACTATGACAATCTCTGCCCTCAGATCCCAGTGTCCATTAGTCAATCAGCAAGCAAGCACAGATTGAAAGGCTGCTATTTGCCAGGCATCATGCTACCTAGGTTCTGGGGATTGTTGTGCCACCGGAAAGCAAAACTCAGAAACAGAAACAGTCACTAGTCAACAGATTTTTTTTTTTTAACCTCAAGGGAGATGCACACAGAGCGATATCTGAATAGAAACTCACCTTGATTTTCCCATAGGGTTTCTTTTCAGTTCAGTCAGTCAATAGTCAACGGCCCTTATTCAAAAGTCGATGCATGCAAAAAGAAGTAAAAGTCAGCCGCTGCTCTCTGGGAGCTTACAGTCTAAGTATCTACGATTCATTGAAATCTAAATGCTTGGAAAAGATGAGCAAAAGGCAGTCCCTGCCCTCAAGGAGCTCACCGTTTAATGGAGGGGACTACCAGCAAACAACTATTTACAGACAAATTCAGGATAGGCTAATTTGGAAATAATCAACGGATGAAAGGCAATAGTAATTTTTTTAAAATTTTCATCAATTTGTTTATTTCCTTTTAGTTTACATGATTCAGTCCCACAATCCCTTGAGTTTCAAACCCCGCCTCCCCCTTCCCCGATGGCAGCGTGCTATCAAGTACAGGATCTGCAAATTCTTTCACATCGGACATTAGTCTGGTTGTATAGAAGGGTTGTAATCACTGGAGTGAACAATGGGAAAGAAGAAACAAAACCCAACATGGAAAAGAACGAGAGCATGTAGGTTGCTTCAGTCTCCATTTAAACTCTGGTCTTTCTAGAGAAGGCAATAGTAATTAAGAGGATTGGGTAACGCTCCCTGTAGAAGGTGGGATTTTAACTGGGACTTGAAGGAAGCCGGGGAAGGCAGGGTATTCCAATGTGTGGGAGAGAGCCAGAGAAAAGGCAGGGAGCAGGAAGATGCAGTGTCTTGTCAATGGAATGGCAAGGAGGCTGGTGTCACTGGATCCTGGAAACTGTGAATGAGAATACAGTGTAAACAGAACTAAAATAAACTAACTGAAACATAGGAAGGGTTCAGGTTATACAAAATCAAAATCAAAGGTTTCTCTGTTCTGATGAGTGACCCCAAGAAGGTGTAGGGATTTCTGGGAGTACGGGAAAACAAATTCATAGTGAGGGAAAGAATAGGCATTTTATATAGCACCTACTATGTGCTAAGCACCTTAAACTATTATCTCATTTCATCCTCACAACAGCCTGTAAGGTGGGTGACATTATTTCCCCATTTTACATATTATAGATTATACATGTTCAATCATGTAAAGGATATTGCCCTATTAGTGTGAAAGAAGACACAGACCCGAAAGGGGACGGGGGAGAAAGGATGAGAAAAGTTACAGAAAGTGAAAAGTAGTTTGCTCTGTTCTCCATTCCGACTCCATCAGTTCTTTCTCTGGGGGCAGATAGCATTTCTCATCATGAGTCCTTTGAAATCATCTTGAATCATTGCATTGTTGAAAATAGCTAAGTCACTCACAGATGATCGACAAACAGTATTACTGTTGCTGTATACAATGTTCTCCTGGTTCTGCTCGCTTCGCTTTGCATCTGTTCATATAAATCTTCACAGGGAACGATCTCTTTCAAAAGATAATGTGGCTAATAGTGAACATTTTTTTTTCTTACCAAAGGCAAACTGTAAGTCCATATATTCTACAGATCACAACGACATAAATGGAAGGAACAACCACTAAAAAAAAAAAGCAAAAGCAAATGTTGCAAGATTATAAATAACAAACGTGGCTCAAAGAAAGAGAGAGGAGAAAATAGCCCCCATCCCAGCCTTTTGCAGAGATGGTAGTGCCATATACGTTGTGCACTGCAAATATTTTCAGATTTTTTTTTTGTTGTGTTGATCAGTTATGCTTATTGCTTTCCTCTTTTTAAATGAAAAAATACTATTTAATATATGAGAGTAGCTAGGTGGCACAGTGGATAGAATGCCAAGCCTTGAGTCAGGAAGACCTGAGTCCAAATCTGGCCTCAGACACTTACTAACTGTGTGACTCTGGGCAAGTCACTTAACCCAGCTTGACTCAGTTTCCTTATATGTAAAATGAGTTGGAGAAGGAAAGGACAAGCTGCTCTAGTATCTTTGCCAAGAAAACCTCAAATGAGGTCACAAAGTATCAGACACAACTGAATAACAGAAACAATATTTAATATATGGAATGACTCTTTGGAAGGGGGAAAGAGAGGGATGCTAAGGAAAATTATGGTTATAATAAAAAAGACATAATTCTTTTAATAAAAAAATTAAATGATGGGATGGGACTTGATCTTTAAGGTCTCTTCCACCTTTAAATTTATGATCCTACAATAACTGGGGAGGGTAGAGATACCAGTAGCTGGGGAATCTGGAAAGGCTTCTTGTAGCAGATTGGAGCTTTGAGATCCAGACGTGAGGAGGGTGAGCATCCTAGGTATGGAGGAGACAGTCTGTGTGAGGACAAAGGAGATCAAATCTCATGTGTGAAGAAAAGTAAGACCATTTGGACTGAATTGTAGAGTATGTGAAGGAGAGTTACATATGATAAAACTAGAAAGGTACTTAGGAATCAGGTGTGAAGGGTTTTGAATGCCAAACAGAGTCTACATTGAATCCTAAACATCATAGGGAGCCACTAGAATTTATTGAGTAAGGGAATGTTGTAGTAAGACTTATACTTTAGGAAAATAACTTTGACACCTGTGTGGCAGATGAGTTGAAGAGGAAGGAGACTAAACAGAGATTGTGGCCACATGATTATAGAGAAGGGGACAGGTACTAAATATGGTTGCATAGGATTGAATGAGAGTAAGGAGTTGAGGATGACACTGAGGTCGAAAACCTGAGTGACTAGAAGGATGGTAGAGACCTCAACAAATAGTGAAGACCAGAACAAGAGAGATTTTGGAAGGAAAGATAATGAGTTCTGTTTGGACACGTTGGATTCAAGATGCCTATAAATCATCCAGTTTGAAATGCCTGGTGAGCAGTTTGGTGATGTGATTCAGGAGAGAGTTTAGGGGTGCATATGTAGACCTAGAAGTCATCTTGGGAGTTGATAATTAAATCCATGGGACCCGATGAGGTCAAAGTGAGGAAGTATAGAGGGAGAAGAGAAAAAAACATAGCCAGCATTCACGCAGCCCCTGAAGGTTTGCAAGGCGCTTGACAAGTACAATTTCATTTAATCCTCACAATGATCCTGGAAGGTAGGTGTGATTTTTATGTCCGTTTTTACAGATAAGGAAACTGAGGCAGGCAACGGTAGAACAGCTAGATCATGCACGAACACATTTTTTTTTGAGCTGTCACTTTTGTAGAACGTCTAACAGATCATCAACTTCCCACCACCAAAACATCCCCCAAACTAGAGTTCTTTCTTTTTCCATATTGTGGGGAGTGACTGGAACAGCTGCTAACAAAATGGAACAATCTCTCTCTCTCTCTCTTTTTAAATAGCTTTTTTTTTTTTTGCCCAGTTACACGTAAGGACAATTTTTAACATTCATTTAAAAAAATTTTGAGTTCCAAATTTTCTCCCTGCCTTCCTCACCTTTCCCTTCCCTGGGGGAAAGGCCCTAGGAGTGGATTGCAAGCAGAGGTTGGAGCCTGGTCACCTCCAGCTTCCGTCCCAGCCTCCCAAGCCTGCCTGCCCCTTAGAGTGGACCCTTCTCCTGGCTGCGAGGATTTTCATTGGCTGTTCCCCTTGCCTGGAACTCCCTCCTCGTCTCCTCCTGGCTTTGCAGGCTTCCTCCAATCTCAGCTAGTCCCACTTTCTACAAGAAGGCTTCCCCAATCATCCTTAATCTCTGCCTTGATGACTCCGCACCCTCTGAGACGACCTCCAATGTCGTCAAATTCCATTTGATTATAGCTCTTTCCACCTCCTATAGAATTTCTTGAGGACACATTATTTTTGCCTTTCTTTCTGTTGAGGGTAGTTTAGCACAACACCCAACACACAGTAGGTGCTTCACAAATGCTTGTTGTCTGGCTGCTTGACAGGAGACATTGAGGCCTATGGGGTCCTGACAAAAGAAGCTTTGCTGGAGTCCCGATCTAGGAGGGATTTTGGGGAAGAGGGTTCTGTTTCCCCTCATCTCATCCTCTCCACCCCCTCCCAGTAACTAGCTACAGCTTCTGGGAAATGTGGCTCTGGCTTTTGAGCAAGGGCGTAGAGTGTCCCGAGGCTCCAAAGGAAAGGCTGGGAGGCCTGGGAGGTGGGGGGAAGCAGAAGAGTGGCTACTGTGGGCCAGGGAGAGAAGAGGCCCTGGAAAGGACACTGATGGAGGGGGAGCACCAAAGTCTGGAGATAAGGAGGTGTGCTCAGCAGGGAGCTTTATGCCCCCTCCTCCGCGGTGTCCTTGCCCTCCCATGTTGTGGAGGGCACCATGTTCCTTGTCCTCAGGCATTATCACTGGGTGTCAGGGTCAGCCATGCTGGGTGTTCTGGACCTCAGCCTGGGAGGGCCAGGGATACCGCCTGACCCCCTCCCCAAGTGTCCTTTGCCAAATTAGCAGCACCCAGGCAAGTGTGGGCCTGGGACAGTGAGAGGACCACAGCTGTGGGGGGGTAGCTGGGGACCCCTCTTTCCCACCCTCCCCACTCTAGCCAACTACAGCCCGGGCTAATCTCTCTAGCAAAATATTTCACTAGCTGAGACTCAATTTCCTTCCCCCATACCCCAAGGACTCCCAAGCCGTCACCATTCAGTCCTATCTCTTTCTGTTTACCTTGGCCAGACAAAGGTTTCTCATCTTGTGGTGGTCATCTAATCTGAGAACAAGATAGGGTCCCTCCTTTTTTTTAAGGGGGTGTGGGGGAAGGGTTCAGGGCTAGATCTCTTCTTCAATAACCCCTTAGACCTTTCTAGTGTTCTTACATAGTTGTTGTTCAGTCTTTTTGTGAGTTTTCTTGGCAAAGATACAGGAGCGGTTTGTCATTTCCTTCTCTAGATCATTTTACACATGAGGAAACTTAGGCAAACAGGGTGAAGTGACTTGCCCAGGGTCACACAGCTGGTAAGTGTCTGAGGCTGGATTTGAATTCGGGAAGATGAGAGTTCCTGACTCCAGGCCCAGGGCTCTCTCCACTCATCACCTCGCCACCACTGGCCCCCAGATCTCTCATATGCAGCTTCATCTTCTCTTCAGTTCTGCATTTCCCACTTTCTGTAGGACATCTTCTACATTCTGCGCTGTCTTTTTTCCACATCTAGAATGTTCTCGCTCCTCATTTCTGTCTCCTATTTTCCCTGACTTCCTTCAAGCCTCACTTAAAATCCCATCTTCAGCCAGAAGCCTTTCTCTTTTTTAAAACATTTTAAAATGTCTTTTGATTTTTTACACCATCAAAATTTCTCCTGACCTCTCCTGGAGGGCCAACCCATATAACACAATATTTTTAAAGAAAGAAACTGAGACACAGAGACAGATCGATTAAACTAATCAATTGAATTCTTTTTTTTTAAATTTTTGCTTTTTGGAGGGCAATTGGGGTTAAAGTGACTTGCCCAAGGTCACATGGCTAGGTTTTGTGTTAATCTGAGGCCAGATTTGAACTCAGGTCCTCCTGACTCCAGGGCTGGTGCTCTATTCACTGCATCACCTAGCTACCCCAAACTAATCAATTGATAATCTTTTAATATCATATTTTAGCTAAAGTCTAATTTAATCAAACAAACTGCTCTGATTAAAAGTGCCCTTCCCTGTGTCTGTAACTTCAAAGACCAGAGGTGAGATTCCCCTTGTCTTGGGACTTAGTTCACCTCAGAGCAGAACAGACATCCTGAGACCATAAAATGTCAATAAACCCTGCTTTGGTTTTTGTCAATTTGCTTTTACAACTAAGGCACTCTGAATCACATATAGATGATAGCAAAAGGAAGTCATGAAGTTTTGTGACATGGTTGTCCTGAACTGGGATGGTTCTAAAAATGTATAGTCTTTTAATTTCTCTGTTCGTCAGTCAGGACTTTGGTCCTGCGCTCCTTGAGCAAGTAATGCTAGGCTTAAGGGAACAAATAATGTAATTTTTTTTATTACTATCTGTTTGTCTCTTTAACCAAACTTTTTCTAGTAATCGACAGTTAACAGTGCTGGTGACATCAAATTGGAACTGCTGAATGGCTGAACAGTACCTCACTTCATCAAAGTTAATGATTCAGGCGCCTCAGGATTCATTCTTCCTGAGATCTTGACTTTGATGAGATTGGTAAGTTCTTCTGTTCCCAGCTTCCAAAACAAACTCCCACAGGTTTGGTTGAAGTCTGAAATTCCCTTAGCTCAGAGGTCAGGGATCAATTCGTGTTAAAGGGCTCTGTATTAACTAGATCCCCTTTGGAAAGAAATCCTGGGATCTCTCTGTATTATCTAGATCCCCTCTGGTGACCTGGGATCTCTCTGTATTAAATTGATCCCCTCTGGAGACTGGTCTCAGGAAAATTATTGCCAGCACTCGTGCTCAGTTAACTCACTGAGATGGCTGAGCAAGAGCAAAAGCCCACAAGCCTCTTCCTTTACAACTCATAAAGTTGCCTCAACATCAGCCCTTCCTTCCTCAGTACCTGCTAAACCCCCCCTTTCCCTTGAAAATTTCCTGCAGACAACAGCTGAGCTTACCTCCCAGTTTGCCAGAACACTAGCAACAAAGGGTGAGGAGGACCTTGAAGCAAAAGGGGAGCTTCAAACAACTCCCATCCCAAGCCCACACCCCACTCCTGACGTGGCTAAGGGCTACAAGCCTGGTATTTGCCACTATTGCAAAAAACCAGGACATTGGAAGGCAGAATGTAGGACACAGCTTAGAGGCCTAGAATATCGGGAAAAACAAGGGGCACCAGACCACCCCCCAACGACTGTAGAGGTGCTCCAAGCAGGAATTGGCAGGATTTAACCCCATCCTCTCCTACCCTGCCATGTCTTGAATCCTTAAATAATGACAGCCAATTCACCCTCCTCTTTTTGGTAACTAAATGTGGACCTCTTATCTGTATTTTGTTAGTTGTCTGTCAATGTCTCTGTGTCTGTATTGTGTGTTCTGTGAATGAGTTTATCTTGTTAGATCTAACTGGCCGTCAAAAAAATGTCTAAAGGCTGCTTTTTCGCTGTGGTTTCTGGTCTGGCCAACCTGGAATTACAATGAAAAGTTAGATATAGCTAAAAAACATCTTAGTAGAGTCTGAGAATTAATCATTCAGGAGTTGGAAATTGATTAAAATGGTATAACGACTGTAACTGTTTAATATAAGGTCTGGTATGTGTTGGATACAGCATTATTATGTCTCTAACTCTGAAGCGGATTTTTGAACAACAGGAGTAATAAGATCAATTATTTTATATGTCATACGTCATTTGAAATTCATTGTTATGTTGTTGCCATCTTTCTAAAATTGTATTGTGTTTCTAAAAGTCTGCTTGGCTAGTGAATTTTGAAAAAACATTTTGAAGTAGGAATGGTGTTACAGCAATTTTTAATCTGGATTGTGTTACATGTGAATTGGGTTTTTTATGTCATAAAATTTGATCATTTAAAATGCTTATATTTGGGTTACAAACAAGTAATAATAATGCTGCTGATATTTCATTTAAAATTTTGGCTATTGGGATGGCTAGGTGGTACAGTGAGTAGAGCACTGGCCCTGGAGTCAGGAGGACCTGAGTTCAACTCCAGCCTCAGACACTTGACACACTTACTAGCCATGTGACTTTGGGCAAGTCACTTAACCCCAATTGCCCTCCAAAAAGCAAAAAAAATTAAAATAAAATTTTGGCTATTATGGAAATATATAGGGACTTAAAGTTCTAATTTCCACGTTATTAATGATGAAATGAATGATTCTCTGTGCAAAGTGAATTGGAAATGTGTTTTGTAGAATTCTTATTGAGCAAATGAGAATTAAAAAAAATAGAGGGATGTGGTTTTCAAGCTTGCTTCATCTAAGGATGTATTTGTGTTAATTTGAAGGTTTCCAGAATGTGATTGATTACACTATGTATGGGAGTTAGATCAGCCCTTCCCTGGGGTCCATATTAATTCTCCTTATTTTGTAAAATTGCCAAGATCCCTGGAAACTACCCAATTTTAAAGGTTTAGAGTTGCTTTGGGGAAAAAAAAGTATATTTAAAACTTCCAATTAATTTTTCTTTCATAAAGATTTAGTGATTATTCCTCTTAACACCAGGATAAATTCAAACTGTTTTTAAAGAAAAGGAAATACTTTTAGAAAAGATGTTTTGAAAGGTCTTGTGTGATCGTTTCTGAAGGTCTACAAAGTTTTCAATGGAATTATTATTAAATTAAAGCAATAAGTTGTAAAGCAAAAGAGATCTTGTTGTTTTAATCTGAATTTGTGGTTATTGCATGGCCTAAGCAAAAGTTAACACTTGTATTTGAACACATAAGTGAAAATTTTAGATTCCTGAAGTATCTCACTCTTCCAGACTGAGTATAATTAGGGAAGAATAAATAAACTTGCAAGGACATAAATCCGTCAGCTCATTGGGATAGCCAGTAACTTCTCTGCTTTGTTAAGCTAGAATTCCAGTACATAGTTATGTTAGTAAAAGAATCATAACTTATGAGCTATCTTATTTTATGGTTAAAAAATGTAAAGGAAAACTGAATAATCTGAATAATGGGTTTGAGAGATTTGGAAAGATAGATAAAGGTTTGATTAGAAATATGAAAGGCAGATAAGAAGGTTTGGGGACAAATGGGGGTTCATCCAAGACCCTCCTGTCTCCAGATAGTTGATATCTGTTTTAAAAGGGTTTAAGTATGTTGAGAGTTTGAGGTAGTATTTTTAGAAAGCAGAAAGATTTGTAACTTGATTTTATAATTAATGGTCCAATCAAATTTTAGATGGCCTTATCGAATTATATCAGTCCATAGTAATTTGCTATTTAAGAATTTTGGAGACTGCAAAAGTTACTATTATTTTAAGCCCTGATTACAGGAATAGTTGTCATAAAGGTCAATAACGAAATGGCATGGGCTGCAGGCTCAAAACTGCTGACAGTGTATGTCTGTGCCTGAGAAAAGCTGGAAGACAACCTTGGACACTGCTCAGGTGGGATCTTTCTGACTCTATTTCCCAATTGTGCATTTTCTTTCTGAAAAGGAAACCCGCCCCCCACCCATTTACGCCTAAGCTCTGCTTTCAGCACCTAGTGGCTACATCATTCATTGCCTATCAGAGATGACTCATGCCTGGAATCAACAGAGCTAAGGAAGTTTTCCTTCTGGTAAGATTTATGACGTTGCTCCTCTTTTTCTTTTATAGCAAATTTATCAAGAAATTATATTCATGGCCAAATTAATAAATAAATATAGAAATCACATCTTCCAGAGGAGGAAATGATTGGACCGAGTAATAAGACAAAGATATAATGTGATAGATGTCTAATTAAATAGGATAGTAAATTTTGAGGAAAGCAACAGGATCAGACTAAATTACTCTAAGAATTATATACATAAGATTGACTTTCAAAATTGTCTATTATGAAAATTTAAGTTTTGAGCATGTTTGGGAATAAGATCAAAAGTTTGGATTTTTGCACAAAAATTGTATAAGATAGTAGAAAAAGTGAAATTAATGTGACTTTATCAAAGCAGCTGTCTGATGATTTTAAAAGGCGGATGAACTCATTTTGGATAGATCTTCACATTTAAAGGATTCCTATACCAAGAACAGGGTTTAGGTAAGGATGGAGATAACAAACAGGTAAACTGAAAATTCTCCGAAGTTTCAAAAATATGGAACTAATTTTAAGTGATTGTGCTAATTTACACTAAGACAGAATTACCCGGGAACCTCTAGATCCGAACCAGAAAAACAGACCTCTCTTTTTGAGTTGTATAACTACATGAGGCATCTGGAATTTTTTTTTAAAGTGCTGTTTAAATGTATATGGGTCACTGGGATATAAGGAATTGATGTTAATTAATCCCGGTAATAATGATTTTGTTAATTTGTATGGTTCATGTGTAAGTTTTTTTGGTGACATGTGATCTCCCATCCCAAAACTAGTCTATTGTGAGCCACCTAAGAAGTTTAATCTATACCTGACTTAATGTAATTATGTAATTTTGTAACTGAGAGTAAAACTTTATTGTATTATTTGAGCCTAGCCCTGTGTGGCTAGAAAACTGAACTGTTTGTGACACTGTGTGAGCCTAGCCTTGTATTGCTGGGAAACGGAACCATTTCTGTGTGCCTTTGGTGTCAAATCATACGTTTCTTGGAGCCCCTGTCAGGCCTGCCTGACTACTCCAGTTTGTGAATACCCCTGCTCCTGAGTGAACATCTGAGCCAAGGGAGCTGAAAAAGACATCAGATGCAGACAGCTTTGCCAAGAATCCGGACCAGGCCTGCACAGGAACTGCTACAGCTTTAGCTTATTGTTCTGTGTTCTCATTGTGCTACCTTGATCCCCCTTGCAGCCTGTGCCTTTTGCTTGTATTTCAATTGACTTACATATCTGGGGATACCCAACTATTTAACTATTATCCTTAGTGCCCCCTATTTCAGGAAGCGATTGGGAAAAATCTGAATTCACCTAGATAAGGATATTGGAAAAGCTAAGAGATATTTTTTTTCATACCTTCTTTGGTCTTAGAGCTAAATCTTAACAGATTTTGTTCTTGACCAAAACCGGGGAAATGATAATCTTTTAATATCATATTTTAGCTAAAATCTGATTTAATCGAACAAACTGCTCTGATTAAAAATGCCTTTCCCTGTGTCTGTAACTTCAAAGACCAGAGATGAGATTCCCTTTGTCTTGGGACTTACTCCACATCAGAGCAGAACAAACATCCTGAGACCATAAAATGTCAACGGACCCTGCTCTGGTCATTTTCAATTTGCATTTACAACTAACCAATTTGCATTTATCACATATAGATGATAGCAAATGAAAGTCACAAAGTTTTGTGACATGGTCATTCTGAACTGGGATGGTTCTAAAAATGTATAAAGAGTCTTGATTTCTCTATTCATCAGTCAGAACTTTAGTCCTGCGCTCCTTGAGCAAGTAATGCTAGGTTTAAGGGAATAATAAGAAATAAGTAATGTAATTTTTATATTACTATCTGTTTGTCTCTTTAACCAAACCTTTTCTAGTAATCGACACAATACATCAAAAAAAGTCTGAGAATATGTATAATATACCATACTCATGGACCGCCCCCCCCACCTCTGAAAAGGAATGGAGTAGGGGTGTCTTCCTGTATCTCCCAAGAAGTCTTTCTTAATCCCCCGTCATGCCATTGCCTGCCCTCTGTCAGTTATCTCCAATTTATTCTCTCCGTATTTTGCCTGAAAGTAGTTGCTTATGCTTTGTCCGGGCCCTTCACTCCCCTCTCCCCCCCATTTTGACTGTGAGTTCCTTGAGGGCAGGGACTGCCTTGTGCCTTTCTGTGTATCCCAGTGCTTAGCATAGAGCCCAGCACACAGTTGGTGCCTGATAAATGCTTGTGGACCTGATGACTTATCCCTTGCTTTCACTAGATCTCATGGATAATAACATCACTTCTCTTGTTCAGTAAGTACCTCAGTGGCCGAATCCTGCTCACGGCATCAACACTGCTCTCTCCTCAGACATCCCTGATCGCCTGGTCCCGTCATTACGCACACCCTGACAAACCCGGCCTCGAGTTCAAATGTCAGCTCAGACACTTACTAGCTGTGTGACCCTGGGCAAGTCACTTAAACCTCTGTTTGCCTCAGTACCCTCACCTGTGAAATGGGAATAATACTAGTATCTGTTGTGAGGACCTGATGCGTCTATAGGAGGAGCTTAGCCCAGCACCTGGCTCGTAGCAGATGATTTATAAATGTTCATTCTTGTCTCTTTCTTCTCTTCTACAACCTTCTATCTTCCCCTACTCTCTCTAGCTTCCCACACGATGCCTTCACCCCAGACTCTGAGCTTACTGAGAGAAGAAGCCAATTGCCAGGAGGGCCCCAGTCTGTCTTTGTCTGTCCCTTGAATGAATGAAGAATGCATGAATGAAAGAATGGATGAATGAACGAACAAAGGAAAAAGCCTTTATTAAGCACTTCCTGGTGCCAAGCATTGTGCTAAGAATACAAAAAGCAGACAGTCCCTGTGATCAAGCATCAGAAGTAGGGTTAGAAGGGATCGTAGACACACATCAAGTCCAAACTCATTTTATGGATGAAGAAACTAAGGCTCAGACAAGTTCAGTGACTTGCTCAGGGTCACAAAGTTAAGTGCCTGTGGGTGGATTTGAACCCAAGTCTTTCTGACTCCAAGCCCAGTGCCTGACCTACTGGTTGGTTGGTTTGTGGTTGCTGTCCTTCATTCTCAAAGAAGACTAAAATGTCATCACTATGTTGGAGTCAAGTTACAGCATATTCGACTATGACTGATCAGACCAATGTGAACTCAGAAGGCTCTACCACAAATTGGGCACAAATAGACCATAAAGACATTGGAGTGGAGATGTCTAAATCTGTGCACCTCACCTTTCTTTTGAGCGGTTGCAATTCTGCTTTGCTCATTGAGTGCAGCACCTTCTTTGATGGGGGTACACCACGATGGGCTGTCCTCTGCCTGTGTCCTCCGTCGATTCCAAAGTTCTTCAGAGAGACCTTGAGACTGTGCTTGTATTGCTTCTTCTGGTCTCCACATGAGCATTTGCCTCATGTGAGCTCTCCATAAAATAGCCTTTTAGGCAAATATATGTTTGGCATTTGAACAGCACAGCAAGCCCCTTGGAGTCGTGCTCTCTGAAGCAGAGTTTGAATGCTTGACGGTTTAGTTTGAGTAAGGACCTCAGTATCTGGTGCTTTATCCTGCCAGGTGATCTTCAGAATCTTCCTAAGACAATTCAAATGGAAGCGATTCCATTTCCTGGCATGGCACTGGTAGGCTGTCCAGGTTTCACAGGCATACAACAATGAGGTCAGCACCATGGCTCTGTAGACCTTCAGTCTGGTAGGCAGTCTAACACCTCTTCTCTCCCACACTTTCCTTCAGAGTCTCTCCAACACTGAGCTAGCTCTGGCTATGTGTCAACCTCATTATCAATGTGTACATCCCGGGAAAGTATTTTGCCAAGGTAGGTGAAATTATCTGCAGTTTTCAAAACTTCTCCATTTGCTATAACTGATGGTTCCACATATGGAACCTATCTACTAAATGAGCTGATTCTATTCTAATGGTAGAGACAACACCCAGAAAAGAAAGGTTTTCAGGGAGGGGCCCTTTGGTCTAGATGCTAGTCTCTAGAAAGTTCTGAAGAGTGAGACCCTGGGGCAGCAGATTGACCTATTCTATCCGTGATCTGTGGCAGAGCTGATTTGGTCAAAATTCATCCCCAAGAGCTGAGGGGATAAAAAGGGGAGCAATAGAGGGCAAGGTAGTTACCTAGGATAAGGAACTGGCCAGAGTGGCCTCCTCCTGCCTGGTGGTCTTTGACGCTCACTCCCTCTCCAGATACTCTGGATTCTATTTCTTCCCATCTTCTCTGGCAGTTGGCACCACTATTGGTCTCCCTTTCTACTGGTTTCTCTTCTGTTGCATGCAGTCACCACCAAATCTCTGACATCCTTGAAAAATCTTCTGGATGTCTATCAACCCTCCTGGCTACTGCCCTGTACCTCTCCTTCCTTTCTCAGCTAAACTAGAAAAGTCTGCTCTCCTTATCTCTCCTTTCTCTTCTCTCACTCCTTACCCTTTTGCAATCTGACTTCTGACCTTTTTACACGTCACAAACTGCTCTCAAGGGTGGCTAGGTAGTGCAGTGAATAGGGCACCAGCCCTGGAGTCAGGAGGATCTGAGTTCAAATCTGACTTCAGACACTTAACACTTACTAGCTGTGTGACCTTGGGCAAGTCACTCAGCCCCACTTGCCCTGCCTTCCCCCTCCAAAAAGGAAAAACAAAAAGAAAAAAAAGAAACTGCTCTCAAAAATTTCCCATGATCTCTAAATTATCAAATCTAATGATCTTTTCTCAGCCCTCATCTTTCTCGACTTCTCTCTATACTCTGACATTCTTGACACTTGACACATCCTGGACACTTTCTCCTCTCTGATTTTTCCCTTTTTCTAAAATTAAAAAAATTAAATTCCGAACTTAAACACCAAAAAAGTGATAATCTTCATGCCCACAGAACATAAAAAGATCATATATGAAATCTTGAGACTCCATTTTGTAACACTTACTTTTTTTTCCACTGGAGGCAATTGAGGTTAAGTGACTTGCCCAGAGTCACACAGCCAGTGAATGTCACCTGTGTGAGGCTGGATTTGAACTCAGGGTCCTCCTGACTCCAGGTCTGGTGCTCTATCTACTGTACCACCCAGCTGCCTCAACACTTACTTTTTAAAAATAAAGTATATCATAAACTCCATAAATTACTTTTGAAATTATTCTGTTTGTATGTACTTCCTTCTGAATTCTTTTCTGTTCCCTTTTGTACATCTTTTTAAAAGGCTCAATGGTTTTTACTCTTTCTCTTTTTTCTTTTTTTTTTTTTTTGGCATGCCAAAAAAATCAAATCAGGATGTGCACTCAGGTCCTCCTGACTCCATGGTCAGTGCTCTATTCACTGCACCACCTAGCCACCCTTAATTTCTTCACCTCCCAAAAAATAAATTTTATAAGAAATAAGCACAATTGAGTAAAACTGATCCACAAAGTGGTCATATAAAAAATGGATGTTTCTTTCTGTACCCTGAGTCTATCACCTCATCCTATGAGAACATTAAGGTTCTGAAGTGACCTTTGTTTATTCTCTCTTCCCTGCCAAGAATGTTAGCACTCCATCATCCTTTGGCTCCTTCCAAGGGCTCAAATAAATTGACCATTCCGTTTCTCTTGACTCTTCTATTTGTCTTTCAGAGTTGCCATTTTCTTGTGACCTTTTCATCAGAAATACTTTAAAATCCTCTCTACCATTAAAGGTCCATTTATACTCAGTTTTTCGGGGTAAGTTATTTCCCTTTTATAATACTGTATTTGCAACGGTCTTCCTATTTATAGTAGGAGAAGTTTTGTGATTCTGACTGGGTTTCTTCAATGACCGAGCTCCTTTCTGCATGCTTGGCAGGATTTTATTTTTCTGTGATGGGGAAATTCTATATTCTGGCTATAACATTCCTGGGATTTTTCCTTTTGAAGTTTCTTTCAGGAGATAGTTGGTGGATTCTTTCTTTCTTTGCCATCTGGGGCAAAATTGATCTGAGGAGTTTTTATTTATGATTATTTGAAATACGGTGTTCAGATTTTTTTTTAAATCATGGTTTTCAGGGAGTCCAGTGAGGATTAAATGATCTCTTCTTGGCCTCTTTTCCAGGTTCTTTATTCTTAATATCGGATAGCTTACTGTTTTTTTCTCCCAGTCTTTTGATTTTGTTCTAATATTTCTTGCTGTCTCCTGGAATCATTGATCTCTGTTTGATCTGTTCTAATTTTCAGGAAGTTCATTACTTGGTTAAAATTTATGGCTTTCTGTTATGAGTTATTTATTATCCTTTCCAATTCCTTCCTCCAGAATTTTTATATCCTTTTTAAAAAATCTTACTTAATTTTGTTCTCAGTATGTGTGTAGTCCCTATGGAAAACCCTTCCCCTCCCCTTTGGGTGTCTGCTCGCAGTTGTTACAAGGTTACTTGTTTCTTCTAGGTTGGATTTTGGAGGCTTCTCTGGGTCTATGATAACTCTTTTTTAATGATAACTCTTTTTTTTAAAAAAAATTGTTTCCTTTTAGTTTACAACATTCAGTTCCACAATCCCTTGAGTTCGAAATTTTCTTCCCCTCCCTCTCTTCCCCACTTCCCTCCATGGTGGCATGCAATCAAATACAGGATCTATAAATACCTTCACATTAAACATTAGTTAAGTTATAAAGAAGAATTATAACCAATGGAGTGAACAATGAGAAAGAAGGAACAAAACAAAACAAAGAGGAGAGAGAGCAAGTGGTTTGCTTCATTCTGCATTCAGACTCTGTAGTTCATTCTCTGGATGTGGATATCTCTTTCCACTACGATAAATCTTTATAGTGGTTGGTATTGTCTTTAGTTTACTTGTCATTCTAGCCTTTGTTTTGAAGATGGGACTTTGTGCCATTACAAAACTCTATGCCCTGCTAGCCTTTGGAGTAGAATTGTAAGCCCTGCTTGGTACTGACTTGGGTGTCTGCATTGCCTTCCACATCCCAGAAAGGTCAGATGTCTCCCCCCCATCCATCTTTGAGGTTCGGAGCACTAGATATTAAGTCCCTCTGTCTGTGGTATCCCAAGGCAATGTGTTAGAGAACTGAGTCCTGGGGTGTCTGTCCATCTGAGCTCTGCTATGTCCATACTGGTCACTAGTGTACCTGATGGTTTCCAAGGCTCCTGCTGTGGGCTTCTGACTCCTCAGTTGCTTCTAGATAGAAAGCCCTTCAGTCAACAATTGTTTCCTGCCTGTCTTTGGTTATACCTTTGTTATTGTTGAGTCATTTTAATTGTGTCTGACTTTACACGACCCTATTTGGGATCTTCTTGGTAGAGATACTGGAGCAGTTTGCCATTTCCTTCTCCAGCTCATTTGGCAGGTGAGGAAACTGAGGCAAACAGGGTTGAGTGACTTGCCCATGGTCACACAGCTAGCAATTGTCTGAGGCTGAACTTGAACTCAGATCTTCCTGACTCCAGGACCAGTGGTGTGTCCACTGTACCACCTAACTTCCCCAGTTATTCTGAAACTTTGCCCAATTGTGCTGAAGCTGGCTTTTCTGGAGACCCCCTTTACTGTTGCCTACAGGCTTCTGACTAGTGTTTTGTGTTTAAGAAATCACTCACTGTGGCTTCTCATTGGAGCTCCTCATCGTTATTCAACATGGCATGATTTTGTTTGTTTGTTTGTTTGTTGGAGGCAGGTAAACCAGCTCCCACATACTGTACTCCAACGAACAGACAAAATCATACCATGCTGAGTAACAATCAAGAACTCCAAAGAGAAACTACAGTGAGTGATTTCTTGTATGGAAAACACCAGCCAGAAGCCTATAGGCAATAGGAAAGGGGGTCTCCAGAAAAGCCAGCTTCAACACAGCTGGACAAGGTTACAGCATAACCGGGGCAATTAGGTGGGTTTCTATGACATTTCCACTGCCTCCCTCCTGTCTGACCACTCCAGCCCTTCCTGCTTTGCTGGATCATCATTCACATCTCGCTTCCCAATTGTGAGTGTGTGGGGTGGCTAGGTGGCTCAGTGAATAGAGCACCGGCCCTGGAGTCAGGAGGACCTGAGTTCAAATCTGACCTCAGACACTTGACACATTTACTAGCTGTGTGACCTTGGGCAAGTGACTTAACCCCAAGTGCCCTGCTTTCCCCCCTCCAGAAAATAAAAAAGTTAAACCAGTTGTGAGTGTGAGCCAAGGCTACGTACTGGTCCCTCTTTTCTTCTTTCTCTACACCATTTTCTTTGGTGGTCTTATTCGCTTATATGAGTTCAATGGCTTCTGAGCAGAAGACTCCCAGATCTACGCATCTAGTCCTCTAGCCCTGGTCCTCTCTGAGCATTTTGAACTGGATGTTCCATAAGCATAGTAAACTCAGCAAAAGAGAACTCATTTTCTTACCCCCATATTCTTCTGAATTTCCCTGTTTGTGCCAAAGGCACCACCATCCTCTCTTATGGGAATCTGAAGATCTTCCCTGCCCCTAGGCTCTTTGATAGGCTTAAGTGGCTCTGAGAACCTTTCCTGATTTGAAAGTATACTCTGCCCCCTAATAGTCACATGGAGCCTGTGGCAGGAGGCTTGTTCTTCAGGAATGCCCATGCCTTATTACTTTGTGATTGGGCAGTGGGTCAAGAGGGCTGTGACATTCTCTAATCCGGGAGAAGGCTATATATACCCTGATTTGAGGTTTTGCTTTGGGGCTCACTTTGAGAAGAGTTGTGTGATTTGGCCAGACGAGACTCTGGGAAGCCATTGAGCCCCCCTGCTTTGAAAAACCCAGATGTTGGTGCTTCCCTCTCTGGTAACTGACTAGGTGTGGATGTAATGGTCAGACAGCTGGAAGCCCTGTCTGCTGATCTGTTTCTTTGTCTGCTTATAAGTTGTGTTTGTACTCTGTTTGTATTCTCTGAAGTTCAGGGTGTTGACTTTTTCCCCTGAACTAGGTAAATGATATATGTTTGATTGATTAAAGTAAGATTGCTAACCCATTTTGAGTTGCTTTCCTTTGGAAAAGCAGATCTAAGAACCTGTGCTAGCAGCCACCCTGGGTATGCTAGGGCGCTTGCTCATACATCCTCCCAGCCTTGGAAGATTCCAAAACTTGGCAACTCCTCAAACTTAACCTCTCTATTACCTCAGTTTCCTCATCAGCAAAATGGGAATAATAGCAGCAGCTACTTTTCACCGTGTTATTGTCAAGACCAAATGTGTTAACACTCGTAAAGCACTTTGCAAACCTTAGAGGCCTGTATAAATGCTGGTACTTTTGTCATTGCTCTTATTATTATTGGTACTATTGTCATTATTATTATTCCAGAATTTGGGGCCCATAGACGTGGAGCTTTGAAAATAAAACATCAAACTTCTTTTTCAGAGTGCTAATCAGTTTTGCCGAAGGGTTCTTCTTAAAAATAAAAGCTTTGATGAGGGATGGCTCACTGGGAGCAAATCCAGGAGATTTTTTAAAAAATATATAAATTTTTTAAAAAGAAACTGAACCACTGTGTAAAATTATAATGACCTCACAGGAGAGAAGAGGGGGAGAAGATACCTCTCCCCCATCTTTGTAAAAATGGAAGACAATGTAAGAATATTTTATGTGTAGGCTAGTTTTGCCAAAATACTTTTCCCCCCTTTTTTTGTTCTTTGTTAATAAGGGATGGCTCTGTGGGGAGGGGAAAAGGGATGCATTAGGAAATATAGGTGTTACAAAAAGAACAGATACCAATAAAGTTTCTTTTTAAGAAGTCCTCCCCACCCAAACACACAGAAGAAAACAAACACAAAAAAAAGTACTGAAGGGGACACAGATTAACTTTGTTACTACTGTGTAAAATGCAATATACATTCATAAAATACATTTTAAATTTCAAATATGTAGTTAAATTTCAATTATATAACATTTTAAAAGAGTTTTTTGCAAAACTAATGCAGCTAAAATTAGAAGAAAAGCAGGAAACTGGGGAGGGAGGGTAGTCTTTGCAGCAAGTTTCTCTGATAAACATCTCATTTCTCAAATATATAGGGAACTGAGCCAAATGAATAAGAATAAACTCTTCCTCAATTGTGAAATGATCAAAGGATATGAACAGGCTGTTTGTAGAGGAAGAAATCAAAGGTATCTATAGTCATATTGAAAAAAATCCTCTAAATCACTAATAATTAGAGAAATGAGAATTAAAAGAAGTTGGAAGGCTACTTCATACCAATCAGATTGGCTAAAATGACAGGAAAGTAAAATGATATATGCTAGAAAGGATGTGGGAAAATAGGCACATTAATGCACTGCTGGTATAGTTGTGAATTGGTCTAACCATTCCAGAAAGTAATATGAAACTATGCCTAAAAATTTGTCTGATTCTGATCCCCCTCCTAGGTTTGTTTTCTAGAGAGATCAGAGAAAATGGGAAAGGATCCATATGTACAAAAATATTTATAGCAGCACTGTGTGTGTGTGTGAGAGGCAAAGAATTGGAAACTGAGGGGATGTCCATTAATTGGGGAATGGTTGAACCAATTATGGTGCACGAATGTGATGGAATACTATTGTGCTGTAAGAAATGATGTAGGGGATAGTTTCAGAAAAATCGGAAAGACATATATGAACTGATGGAAAATGAAGTGAGCAGAACCAGGAGAACAGTCTATACAGTAGCAACAATATTGTAATGAGAATCACTTGTGGAAGACCTTAGTAACTCTGATAAACACAGTGACTAACCACAATGCCAAAGCTCTCATGAAACATTCTATCCACCTCCAGATAGAAAGCTGATAGATTCAGAATATAGACTGAAGCACATTTCTTTCTCTTCCTTCCTCCCTCCCTCCCTTCTTCCCTTTCTTCCTTCCTTCCTTCTTTCCTTCCTTTCACGTGATTAACACGGAAATTTATTTTGCATGACTTCATAGTTGCAATAGATGTTTTATTCCTTACTTCTCAATGGCTAGGTGTAGAGAAAATCTAGAACTGAAAATAAAATAAAATTGAACAAAAAAATGTGTCAAAATAAAAACCATTTCTGGAATGTATGGTACAAAAAAGGCATAAAATATATCTTATCATGAACAATGACATTTGGCATGAGTGCATATTCTTTTTTAAAATTTTTTTATTTATTTATTTTTAGTTTTCAACATTCACTTCCATAAGATTTTGAGGTCTAAATTTTCTCTCCCCTTCCTTCTCTCTCCCCTCCCCAAGACAGTGTGCAATCTGATATGGCTCTACATATACATTCATCTTCAACGTTTTTTCATATTAGTCATGTTGTAAAGAAGAACTAGAACCAATGGGAAGAACCACAAGAAAAAAGAAACAAACAAACAAAAAAGAGAGAGCAAATAGTGTGCTTCCATCTGCATTCAGACTCCATGGTTCTTTCTCTGAATGTGGATGGCATTTTCCATTATGAATCTTTCGGAGTTGCTCAGAAGAGCAAGTTAGTCATCACACAGTGTTGCTGTATGATGTTCTTCTGGTTCTGCTCACCTTACTCAGCATCAGTTCATGTAAGTCCAGGTTTTTCTGAAGTCTTCCTGCTCATCCTGTATTATAGCACAGGAGTATTCCATTACATTCGTATACCACAACTTGTAAAGCCACTCCCCAATTGATGGGCATCCCTTCAATTTCCAATTCTTGGCCAACACAAAAAGAGCTGCTATAAATATTTTTGTATGCATGGGTCCTTTCCCCCATTTTTATGATCTGGAAGTGGTATTGCTGGGTCAAAGAGTATGCACAGTTTTATAGCCCTTTGGGCATAGTTCCAAATTGCTCTCCAAAATGTTTGGATCAGTTCACAACTCTACCAACAAGTGCACATTCTTTTAAAAAATAACTTTGAAATGATAAAATCTAGATTCATCCCATGTCCTCCAGCAGATTGTCCCCTTTATTATCTCCACTCTCACTTGTTTTCAAACTTTTTTATCTACTGGCTCCTTCCCTACTGCCTACAAGCATGTCTACGTCTCCCCAGTCCTGAAAAAAACCCCTCTCATTTGATACTTCCTTCTCAGATAACCATGTAGGCACAAACAAATATGTTGTGGGTGTGGTTCCTGATAATAAACCCACACTATTTTACCTTTGCAATATATCTTGAATATTCTCCCTTGTTTCCTCTAACATGGCCACCATCTGACGTTTATCTCTTCACTCCTTGACTATTGCAATGGACAGGTCTTGGCAACAGACTGGATAGGCGGGGAGAGGGAGGGGAGAGAGATAATGAGGCATTGAGGATTGCACTCAGGTTGTGAGCCTGGGGGCCTGGGAGGATGGGGGTGTTCTCAACAGGGTTTAGGATGAAAAGATAATGAATTCAGTTTGGGTCATACTGAGTTTGAGAAGTGTACTGGACTTCGAGGTAGAGATGTCTGATGGGCATTTCGAGATGTGAGGTTAGGGATGGATAAGTAAATTTGGGAGGCAGGTAGGTCAGTGGATAGAGGGCTGGGCTCTGTGTCTATTCAGTTTTCTCATCTGTAAAATGTGAATAATGACAGCACCTTTGTATCAGGATCAAATGAGAAAATATTTGAAAAAAATTGGCACAAAAAATAAAAATTAAAAATAGTCAGACGTGATTGAAAATGATTGAAAAATACGAAAATTCCAGGCTCACTCTGCCACCAAGCTGCCCCCAGAGTCAGGAAGACCTGAATTCAAATCTCACCTCAGACATTTCCTAGTTGTATGACCCTGGCCAAGTCACTTACC
Source organism: Pseudochirops corinnae (assembly GCA_028646515.1). NCBI lineage: Eukaryota > Metazoa > Chordata > Mammalia > Diprotodontia > Pseudocheiridae > Pseudochirops > Pseudochirops corinnae. The sequence goes on along the minus strand of CM053587.1, from coordinate 312,915,882 downwards.
TTATTCTATTCAGTTTCCTCATCTGTAAAATGGGAATAATAGCACCTTCCTCTCGGGATTAAATGAGATGATATTTGAAAAACAACTGGCAGAAAAAGTAAAAATGAATAAATCAAATTTAATTTTGAAAATAAGAAAAAACTGGCACCTATAGAATGTTTTTGAGATGTTTCCTTCCTCAATAGTTTTCCTTTGTTATAAGGGAATGTCCAGATGTTAGAGCAGTAATCAAGAAATGACTCATGTACAAAGACATCAGCAGAATAATGGAAAAGATAAAAATAATCCTTCTTAACGATGTTTCATAAGACTCAAAAGGTGTTGGCGTTGTGTGGATTCCCCTCCCTCCCCCCATAACAGAATCTGTAAACTATAGCGAGGAACCTTGACTTCAATTCCTGGAATCATCCAACAATTTTTTTTGTTACAAGAAAAGTTAATGAACATCTAGAAACTGAAGCTGGGTTTCCAGGAAGGCAGCTATCTTCATCAACAAGTCATGCCAAGCTAATTGGGTTCCTTTTTTGTCACCGGGCTACTGTTAGGTCAGGGGAATGAAGTCAATAAGAATTTATATAAGATTTTTTACCATTATTGGTAAATATATTTCTGTATCACCTTTATTTCCAAATATGTTGTTGTTATTGTTGTTGAGTTGTTTTTGAGTTGTGTATGATTTTTTTGTGACTCCATTTGGTATTTTCTTGGCAAAGATACTGGAGGCGTTTTCCAGTGTCTTATCCAGATCATTTGACAAATGAGGACACTGAGGCAAACAGAGCTAAGTGACTTGCCCAAGGTCCCACAGCTAGTAAGTGTATCCTGAAGTGGTTTTCCATTTCCTTCTCCAGCTAGTTTTACGGATGAGGAAACTGAGGCAAACAGAGCTAAGTGACTTGCCCAGGACAGCTCAACTAGTAAGTGTCTGAGGTTAGATTTGAACTCAGGAAGATGAGTCAGCCTGACTCCAGGCCTGGCACTCTATCCCCTGCACTTCCTACCTGTGCAAGATGGAGAGATGTCACCAAATGATAGTACATTTAGGTGGGTTCAAGACTGGTTGAGGAGTTATACTCAAAAGTTAATAGTTCAGCTTCACCAGTATAGAAGTATATTAAAAAAAAACCTCCTTCTTGGTTTTTCTAGAAATTTAAAAAATAATATTTCTCCAATTTACAATCCTCTCCGGACTTTTCCCTTTAAGGAGAGCTGGGAGAACAAAAGTCATGGCCTTCCTTTGAAATGGTGTGGATAATCCAAGTTGATCTTTGTCTAAGGAGATCGTTGCCACCTCAAGCCCTAACATCATCAGCACCAGGTGGTGTCTGCTTTCTTTCTCATGGTTAGGCTACTGCTCAAAGCTAGGAACTCAACAAGCCTTCAGGGTTGTGGTTCAGAAAGGAGCTGAGCAGTGACTATCCTGAAATACTCATCCAAATCTGTATTTTAGCATTTTTTGGTCTTGTGGAGGACCCCTATGTTACCTCATATTCTCTTAGGACAGAGAAGACATGTAAGAGGGCGAGGCAGGGGGGGGGGGGGGAACTGCGCCAATTTGGATATTTCTTTCTTCCTAAGCTACTTGGTTTGGTTATAGATTAATGGTAAATTCAATAAAATTATTTCTAGGATACATGAGCCTAAATCACAGAGCACTTTATTAGTCTTAATTTTTTTCTTTGACACTCAGAGGCTCTATATATGGCTTCATAGTCCAAAACTTCATTACCTACCAGATCCTAGGTGGCACAGTAAGATAGAACACTCGGCATAGAGTTAGGAAGACCTGAGTTCAAATATGATCTCAGATAGTAACTGTGTGACCCTGGACAAATCACTTAACCTCTGTTTCCCTCAGTTTTCTATAGGATAATAGCAGTACCTACATTCTGGATTGTTGTGAGGATCAAATGAGATAATGTATAAATTTTTAAATTTATCACATGTTTATTTCAACATTCTTCTAAAATTTAAAGTTCTAAATTCTCTCCCTCTCTCCTACTCTTTCCCACACCCACTGTGAAAGTGAGATGATATCAGTTCTATATGTGATATAATGCAAAATATATTTCCATATTAGCCATACTTTTTTTTAAAGTAAGAAAAATAAAGTGAGAAAATTATACTTCAATTTGCAGAATTCATCAGTTCTCTGGAGGTAGACGGCATTTTTTCATCATGGATCCTTTGGAATTGTCTTGGATCACTGTATTGATAAGAGCAGCCAAGTCTTTCACAGCTGATCAACATTACGACCTTGCTGTTCCTGTGCACAGTGACCTCCTGGTTCTTCTCACTTCACTTTGCATCAGTCCATATAGGTCTTGCCATGTTTCTCTGATATTCCACCCCCCACCCTTGTCATTTCCTATAGCACAAAGGTGCTCCATCACAACCATATGCCACTACTTGTGCAGCCGTTCCACAGTTGGTGGGCATCCCCTGGATTTGAGATAATATTTGTAAATGCCTGGCACGCAGTAGGTGTTATATAAAAATTATTTTAATCCGAAGTCTTTAACTTGACATTTAAGGTTCTGGACACTTCCACCAGGGCCTGTGCTCATAGAAGAACAGCTCTGGGCTCAAAGGAGCTGGGTTCAAATCCTAGTCTATGGGACTTTGGGTAAGTCACTTAACTGCTCTAGGCCTCAGTTTCTTCATCAGTAAAGTGAGCAGCCTCTGAGGTTTCTTTCAGCTCTAGATCCAGGCTCTTAAGACCTCATTTCATCCCATTTACCCTCATAAACTACATTCTAGAAAAACTGGATCACTAGCTGTTCCCCAAAGCACAATCTCGCTGTCTTTGCATTCTGTCTCCTATGCATGGAATGCTCTCTCTACTCACTTTGATGCTCAGAATTCTTGCTTTCTTTCTAAGGTCAGAGCAAGTACCACTTCCTCCATGAAGCCTTCCCTGATTTCCCCAGCTGTGGTAGATCCTTCTTCAATGTGGTAGATCCTTCCTTCCTTCCTTCCTTCCTTCCTTCCTTCCTTCCTTCCTTCCTTCTTTCCTTCCTTTTTTCCTCCTTCCTTTCTTTCTCTTTCTCTCTTTTTCTTAAATGTTTCCATTTTAAGATTTTTATTTTTTTCCATTGACTTGTTTATTTACTTTTAG
>CM053587.1:312884229-312912264 GCA_028646515.1 Pseudochirops corinnae | reverse complement strand
CAAGATTCAATTCCACAATCCCTTGAGTTTCAAATTTTCTCCCCTCCCTTCCCTCCCCCCACCCCCTGCCACGGCAGCATACAGTCAAGTACAGGATCTGCAAATACTTCCACATTGGACATTAGTCTGGTTGTATAGAAGGGTTGTAGCCAGTGGAGTGAACAATGGGAAAGAAGAAACAAAACCCAACATGGAAAAGAACGAGAGCATGTAGATTGCTTCAGTCTCCATTTAAACTCTGTTTTTTCTAGATCTCTCTCTGAATGTAGACATCTCCTTCCATCCTGAGACTTGTAGGTTGTCTTATACCTGTGCGTTGCTGAGAAGAGTCCAGTCTATCAAGGTTGGTCGTCCCACATACGATGTGTCTGTGATTGTGTACACATTTCTCCTGGTTCTGCTCTTCTCACTTAGCATTAAGATTTTTATTTTGACTGTGTACTTTTTTCCAATATATAATTCTATTTTCCCCCAACTACATGTTAAAACCATTTTTAAACATTTTTAAAAAAGTTTTGAGTTCCAAATTCTGTTCCTCCCTCCCCCCTCCCTGAGATGGTAAGTGATCAGATATAGATTATCCATGTGCTATCATGTAAAATATTTCCTTATTAGCCATTTGGTACAAGAAGGTGCAAATAAAAGAATGAATGAAAAAAAAAAGTGAAAGTATCTGTCGTCTTCCCCTCCAGAATAAGCATGTAGCCAGCACCTACTGTGTGCCCGGCACTTTACAGACATCATCTCATCATCTCCTCTGATCCCCACAACAATCCTTCGAGGTAGGAGCTGCTATTAGCCCATTTTTAAACTGAGGCACAGAGGTTAAATGACCTGTCCAGGGCCACCCAGCTGGTGTTTGTCCTTCATTGTCAAAGAGGACCAATGACATCAGGAAGGTGATGTCTCAACTTGCGGGTGGACTGGATTTAAGTGAGGCAAAGCCGGGGAAAGTCACCAGCCTCACTTTCTCCTCCAAGTCACCTGAGTCCAGTGGCGAGACATGGACCAGGACGAGCGGAGATGGCCCCGGATGCCGTGGGACACGGCTAAGTTCAAGTGGGAAGCCAAAGTGGAACTCAGCTCCTCCTGACTCCAGGCCCAGCGCAAGGACTGTCTCACCCAAGTGCCTCTAGAGCATGAGCCGCTCGAGGGCAGGGATGATCTTTCTTTTTGCTTCTACTTATATCCTCAGGGCCCAGCAAACAGTAAGTGCTTAATAAATGCTTGTTGGAGGAGAGATGGAAGTGGGGTCCGACTTGTTCCGCTTGATACCAGGGGGCAGAACCAAGAACTGGGGGGTGGAAATTGCAAAGGTAGATTTAGGCTTGTCCTCAGCAAAAACAAACAAACGAACAAAAAAGACCCCAAACCTGTGAATGTTTGGAGCCACCAAAAAGTGAACCGGACCATAGACAGGCATGTGGGGCATTCCTCATCCCCAGAGACTGGACGAGCATTCGTGGGGACTTTCGGGTACGGCCCGGACCAGCCAGCCTCTGGGGCCTCTTCCGCCTCTTGTCAAGGGCAGGCATCTCCCGTTGGGTTTGATTCCCTTTGCTCCAGCCTTGCCCTCCCTGTGGGTTTCTGGTCTCTCCTCCAGAATCTCCCTGCCTTATTCCCTAGCTCCCTTTTCTTGGGCCTCTCTGGCCCTGTAGCCACACTGGCCTTGGCCCCTAAGGTACCTCTTGTTCCTCCTTCCCAGGCATTGAGTCCAATCAGAGCTTCCAGGACTGCCCCCAGGGACTCTGCAGCTGCGGGTGAGGAGGGGGAAGCCTGGGGAAGGACTATAAGAGCAGGGAGCTCTCCCTGGAGCAGGGATCCACCATCACCCTCTTCTGACCCTGTGCCCAGGCCATGTCCCACCTGCTATCCCTGCTCCTGTTCCTGCTCCTGCCGGCCTGGGGATGCTCCAGGGAGGAACCCCAGAAACTCTGTGCCCACAACTTCATCCGGGCCCTTATCCGGGTCTGTGGCGGCCCCCGCTGGGCCCCCCCTGAGGGAAAACAGGCCACCAGTGGTGACCGTAAGTCCTTGGGACAGGGGGAGGGAGAAAACTGAGACTCCTTGTACTCTGTGTCTTCTCCTGCAGGGTCCCTCTTAGCTCATGTGTCTGGGTGTGTGCATCTAAGTCGATCGATGAGTGTGGCTCCAGTCTATATATCTCCCCGTTTCCATCTGTGTCTGTTTCTCCATCTGTTAATCTGCAATGCTTTACTAGGTCCCCTGAAAAACCAGAGGTGAGTACTGTGGGGTAGTGGAAGGAGAGTCTGATTTGGACTCCCATGATCCAGGTTCACCTCCCAATCTGCACCTCACAGGACCACCTAGCTCAGGGCTCCTAAACCCTTTCTGTGTGCCAAGACCCTCTCACAATCCGTCAGAGCCTGGGACCCCTTTTCAGAATCATGGTGAAACATTAATTGAAGGGAATGTCAAATTTCAGTTACAGGTTAGTGAGAATGAAGATGCAACTTTTTCCCCATCCACACTCACTCACTCTCCTTGAATCTTGCCATATTTGTGAACTCCAAATTAAGAATACCTGCTCTAGTCCAATACCTTCATTTTAACGAGGCGGAAACAGGCCTCCCCCACAAAGTGAATTGATTTGCCCAACATTACACAGGTTGTGGCAGGTCTGAGATTCAAATCCAGTACTTCTTCCAGGAAATCAAGCAAGGAGGGTCTCCTTTTTATCCCTGAGCCCCAGTGCTGCGCCTTCAGATCCCAACACTGGCCCTTACAATGGCCTCTGGCAACTCCTCTTTGCCCATACCCCCAAGAAAATGGCAAAGGGTAGTGTGTGTGTGTATGTGAGTGAGTTTGTGAGTGTGTGTATGAGTGTGTCTGAGTTGGTGTGTGCATGTGTGTGTATGTGTGTGAGTTTGTGAGTGTGTACATGTGTGTGAGTGTGTGTGTGAGTTTGTGAGTGTGTGTGTGCATGTGTGAGTGTGTGTGTATGTGCTTAGAGGAGTGGAGGGATGGAAGGAAGCCTCACCTCCATCCCAGGGCTACTAACAGCGATACTGAATGGGGAAAGACAAGAACCCAACAGGAAGGGGAGGGAGAGGCAGTCTGGGAGTAATCACTGACTTCGGACCTTGAAGGGCTTCTCGTTTGAAGCTCACGGTATCTCTGTAATGAGGCAGTAAATATTTCATTGGCCCCTTAGAAGAGAATAAGAGCGAGAGACAGTAGCTGGGTGGGGAAGAAGACCAGAGTTCAGATGTGACCTCAGATACTTCACAGCTATGTGGCCCAGGACAAGTCACTTACATAACTTGGTCTCAGTTTCCTCATCTGTAAAGTGGGCACAATTAGAGCACCCTCCTCCCGGGCTGTTGTAAGGATCGAGATATCTGGCATATGCTTTGAAAACCTTAAAGGGTTACATAAATGCTGACTGTTCTCATTATTGATAATAATTCTCTGTACTAGTAATATATTTATTAATAACTAAATTGATGAAATAATTGATAGTAATATTGTTATCGATAGTCATTGGTAACACAGCATTCAGAGGGAACTGAGAGGTCATCCATTCATTTTTCAGAGGAAGCTGAGGCCCCAAAAGGTAACGGACTTGCTCAAACTCACACAGGTAGTGTCAAGGTCAGAATTTGAACCCAGAACCAGTGTTCTTTCCCACTGTATAACATTGTACTGTGTTTCACACTGAATTTCAGGGAGGTTAAGTGATTTGCCTATGGTTGCACAGCCAGTAGGTATCTGAGATGTTCATGTGAGTTGAGGGGCCCGTGGACTGAAGGGGGGAACTGGGGGAATGTGCAGCCAACACATTTTGCTGACTTCCCTGGGGGTGGTCTTGTCTGGTGCCCTCTCCCCACCCCTCCCTCAGGAGAAATACTTCAGTGGCTGCAGAACAGACCTTTCCAGGAAATGGCACCAGACGCCAACATGGACGAGAACTTGGAAGTGGGACTGACGCTGAGGCCTGGCCAGGTTGCACATGCATTGGGACTGGAGCCCCGCTCTGGCATCCAGAGGACCCGACGCTGGCGAAGAGGCCCCAGCCCAGCCAAACACTGTTGTAACAACGGCTGCACCAAACAAGATCTGCTGGCTTTCTGCCCCCATTAGTTTCCCTGGAAAGGGAAACTGAGGCCCAAAGACGTCCACTGACTTCTCCAAGTACTCCCAAGAAGATCAAGGGAATAGGGGTTCTGGGGTCCAGCCTGGGTTGTGTGATGCCTCAACCCTAAACTCAGTCCCTCAGGTTTGGGTTCAAGCCCGTGGCCTCCAGTGGTCCCCAGGTCCCCTTGGAGCCATTGGAGACCCAACTAGAAAGAGTCTGTAATTTCTGGGGGAGGGAAAGAAAACCAGGCAAAGCCCTCTGAGCTCCAGCGTTGTGACTTCAAATGTCCCCCTCTGTCCTCTGTATTTGTCCCCAGGAGGGAAACAACTAAGAAACCGGTCAAGGGTAGTGTTTGTCTGTGGTGTGTTGGGGGATGGCCAGAGACCGTAGCTGAAGTCACTCCCAAAGGGAGGCCATGGGGCAGTGGGTGGCTGTCAGCCTCTGGAATCCGAGTCCCAGGAGAAGAAGAATCTGTAATGGTTTTCTTCTAATCACCCTGGGTGGAGATTGTAGAAAAATCATTTCCCTCAACTTGCATTTAAGGTGACTGGAAAGAAAGGAGGCATTAGGGTCATAAATGGTGGAAACCATCTAGTCCCAGGCCTGGTCCCAGGTGCTTGTTCTACAGATAAGAAAAGAATGTCTCAGTGAATAGAGCGCCAGCCCTGGAGTCAGGAGGACCTGAGTTCAAATTCGACCTCAGACACTGAACACAAAAAAAAACTAGCCGTGTGACCTTGGGCAAGTCACTTAACCCCAATTGCCCAGCCCTCCCCCCTCCAAAAAGCAAAAAAAGGGAAAGACTGTCTCGGGAAGGAGGAACTCAAACTCACAAGTTGGTCTCTAAAGCAGCAGTCTGCTGACTCCAGATTGGGTTTTGTCCTATATTCAGTTGCCTTTGTGGACTTCATGTACATGACTAAGGTCTCCATGGCCCAGAAATTCATCGCCTTCTGGCTCTTAGCTGGCACAGCGGACAGAGCTATAGGGCCAGTCAGGAAGACCCAAGTTCAAATCCATACACTGATTAGCACTGTGTGACCCCGAGCAAGTCATGCCTTGTCTCTGGATGCCTCAGTTTCCTCTACTGTGAAATGGGGATAAGGACAGCAGGACTTTCAATGACTTTTTTATTAGGGAAGGTACGAAGTAAACCAGGTCCTGACATTGTTCCATACCCTCCCAGCACATAAGTCCCAAGAAGTTAGAGGGATTCAGTGGAAAGCGCCCTGAGTTTGAATTTAAGTCTTGGATTGTTGAGTCATTTCAGTGGGGTCTGACTCTCTGTGATCCCATTTGGGGTTTTCTTGGCAAAGATACTGGAGCTGTTTGCCATTTCCTTCTCCAACTCATTTGACAGATGGGGAAACTGAGGCAGGGTTAAGTGACTTGCCCAGGGTCACACAGCTAGCTAAGTGTCTGGAGTCAGACTTGAACTCAGGTCCTCCTGACTCCAGGGCAAGTGTTCCACTGCTCCCTCAATCTGGCTGATTTATTATATCTAAAACAAGGAGATTTTAATAGATTGTAAATTCCTTGACGAGAGCAGGGGCTGCCTTTGAACTCTTTTTGTACACCCGCCCTCCTCTGCTGCTTAGCACAGTGCCTGGTGAATGGCAGAAGTTTATAAATGTCCTTGGCCTGACTGGATGGGCATCTGAAGTCACTCCCATCTCTGACAGCTGGAAATGCCCAATCCCTCTGGGAAATTCCCGACACCTCCCCCTCCTCTCAGGCTCCAATCCTGGGGCTCCAACCCTGGATGCTTCCTGCCAGGACAATGAAGAAGTTGGTGCTCCAGCTGTAGCAGAGACATCACTGATTTAGAGCTGGTGGGGACCATGGGGGTCTGTCTACTCAGGCCTCCCTCATTTCACAAATGAGGGCAATTTCTAGGCCCAGGGAAATTGAGTCATTTTTACAACGTCCCGCAATAAGCCTCAGCGGCAGGATTTTAACCCGGGCTTTCCAGCTCTGGAGGGTATGGTTTTACCCACCATCCTCGGCTGCCTCCGCCATATTGGGCCATGCTGTGTGGATACAGGTCCCCTGACCTTGGCCTCCCTTGACCTCAACCGAATGGCTTCCCACGAGAGACTGTGTGACGCCTTGGAAATGAGGACTCTTAGTTAGAAAGGGGCTTCTCCTCCCTTTTCTGGGGCAGGTTAGGATTCTGCATGATACCCCGAAGAAGAGCTAGGGAACATGATGGACCCAGAGGGAAACCCAGAGGATGACAGAGTTCAGACCTAGAAAAGCCCCAGTAGCACATCTAGTTCAAACTCTTCCATTTTGTAGATGGGAAAACAAGCTTTGAGAAAGGAGAGACTTCCTCGTCATGGGATAGTGGAGGGAATACTGGACTGTGAGAAGACCTGGGTTTGTTCCAGGCCGTGCTAACTTACTACCTGTGTGAGTTCGGCCTGGTTATTTGCTACCTAGGCACTACAGTAGATAGAGCACTACGTCTGGAGTCAGGAAGATCTGAGTTCAAATCTGACCTCAGACTCTTACTAGCTGTATGACCCTGGGCAAGTCACTAAGTGGCCCTATGCCTCATTTTCCCCATCTGTAAACTGGAGATAATAATAGCACCAGTCTCCCCAGGTTGCTTCAAGGATACCATGAGATAACACTTTAAAGGAGCCTGATGTATGAGAGAGGCTCAAGAAATTCTTGGTCTTTGACCTCCCATGACCCACGTTTTCTCAGGGAGGGGTTGGATTAGATGGCTTTCCAAGGTCTTTTCCCCTTTTATACCTAACCATCCCGTGTCCTTAGGCAGATGTCTCTATCGATCATAAAATGAAGAAGCTGGAACAGATAACTTTAAAGTTTCCACTTGCTCTAAAATTCTAATCATGATGTTACTGGTCCAAAGTCAGATCAAGCAGTCGCTGATAAAAACAAGCCTCCCAGTCAGGTCTTCTCGCTCCAAATTTGCCTTCCAGTCTACCCCACATTTTGGCCCAGTAGCTAATCCATTTTGACTTAAATACCCTAAGGCCTAAGTCAGAAAGTCTCCTCCCAACCTGACCCTTTCCTAACTTTCCAAGTTTCTTACACTTAACCCCTTTCCACTTACTCTATGATCTTTTCTTGAAAATGACCCTCCATCTCCGGTCTCCGTGCATTTGCCTTGGCTGTGCCTCATGCCTGGAATGCCCTCCCTCCTCACTTCTGCCTCTTAGTAGCCCTGGCTTCTTTTAAGACTTTGCTCAAAATCTGCCTTAGGCAAGAGGCCTTTCTTAGTGGCCCCTGCCCACTCACTCCCAGCTGCTAGTGCTTCTCCTTCCCATGTTTCCTTCTAGCCCACCTGTATTTCTTGTGTGTAACTAGCAATTTATGCCATATCTCCCGTTAGACTGTGAGCACCTTGAGGGCAGGGATGGGTTTTTTCTTTCTTTGTATCCCCAAAATAGTACCATGGTTAGCTCGTAATAAGTGCTTAATAAATATTGGCTGACTGACCTAAAAGAAGACAAGGGAGTTTTGGAGGTGGGGGGGATAGCACATTCCAAAGATGGAGTCAAAATTCCCTAGGGATGCCTCATATCCATCTCTACGCTGGACCCCTGAGTGACCCCACAGGAAGCACATCCCCCCACCCCAAATTATGGGGGAAGATGATATAGACCCTGCAGAGCTTGCCCTGGGTGCTCCTGCTATTTCCTCAGCCCCTTAGCTTTCAGAGGTAAGGCAGGAGACTGGCCACAGAGACCCCTCCTGATCTCACCCCCTAGAGAGAGTCAGGGAGAAGCTACATGTAGCCTTTTGGTGGAGCTTGGGGGCACAGTAGCTGGAGCACTGGCCCTGGAGTCAAGAAGACCCGAGTTCAAATATGACCTCAGATACTTACTAGCTGTGTGACCCTGGGCAAGTCACTTAACTGCCATCTGCTTTAGTTTCCTCAACTTTAAAATGGGGATAATCATAGTATTACTTCCCAGCATTGTTGTGAGGACCAAGTGAGATGATTTTTGTAACTGGCTTAGTACAATTCCTGGCACATAGGAGACAAATGCTTAGGGGGCAGAACATGAAGAAAATCCACTTTTCTCCTTGAAGCTGATCATCTTAGCCTCTACTGCTCTCCCTCAAACTATGACCCTGTGCCCTGGTCCCAGCTCTCATTTCATCTCATTTTCACAAGGCAGGCAAGGACTTTTCTGCCCATTTTGCCGATTGAGGAAACGAGGTAGGGTATAGGGAAGGAAGTTACCCAAGGTCATTCTAGTTGGGGGTACCACAGAGACTCAATGTTCCCTCTCTCCCCCAGTGAAAACTCAGCTTTCTATAGCTTATAAAACGTGTTCCTCACAACAACCCTGTGAGGTAGGTAGTGTTCGGGGCTCTCCCCAGTTTTACAAAGGTTCCGACTGGGGAAGTGATTTGGCTAAGGTCACACGGCTGACTTTGAAGTTACTTGTCCTGGCTTTTGTTCTTCTGAGGATCACATGCTGGGTCATTTGCTCCAGGGATCTCTCATCCAGTCTGATCTCTGGACCAGCCCTCAGATGGTCCAGAGAATACTGACTTGCTGCACTTCAGACCCGGATTCTTGATGGCATCCCACATCAGGAGCATCTCATAGGGCAAGAAACGATGGACCAGGATCACATCTTGGTAGAAGCAGGGGTCGAAGGACCCTATGCGGGGCGACGGTGCATGAACGCCAACCACCTTAATCCCCATATGCCTGGCCGGTGCCAGCCCCTCGAGCTGTAGGCACATGCCCAGATAGACATCATCAATCGGGAAAAGAGGTATCTTGTGGGAAGCACGCCGGATGGCCTGGTTGGTGAATCTAGACAGCAGTATGCCCCCACCTCCGCAGTAGGGGGGGTACTTATCTTCCTTCATCACCATCTCTGACACAAAGTACTTGCTCCATGGCACGCGGATGGGCCCCACGTTGCTGATGACGTGGCCTACAAACAGGTGCTTGTCTGCTTTTTCACCCTGCAGATACACCACCATGTTGTCTGTGTGGGCGAAGATGTCATCATCACCATTGAAGATGAAGGAAGCGTCAGGGCAATGGGCAGCCTGCCACTCTAGAAACAGCACCTACCATAGGAAAGAGAGGAAGAGGGAGAATGCTGAGCTCTCTGGTGAGCACCTCATTGCAGGAGCTCTCCATGGTCCCTGAGGCATCTTCCCATCCCTCATCTCACTGGTTCCCAATACCAGCCCTCTGAGCAAGGCAGGGGAAGAATTTCTTTTCCATTTTACCAGTAGGAAAACTGAGGTCTGGAAAGGACTAATAGGGTTCTATCTAGGAATCTGAGGATTCCAAAGCTTGGAGGGTCCTTTGAGATCATCTAGCCTAGTATTTCCAAGATTCATTTGGTATTGGAACATCTTGGTACTTGAAATACCCTGATGGGGCCATCCACACTAACCTGGGAGCATGATCCCTCTAATAAGGTGGGGGGCAAATGCTGGAGAAATATGGAAATCAAACTGAGCTGGATACTAAAAACTGTCACATGTATTTTTGTGCCATTTCCCCTCTGCGTGCTTCACTGTCTCATCTATAGCCCGGCACAGTAGACATGGGATCTGGAGATAGAAAACCTGGGCTCAGATCCTTCCATGCATGCTGACTACCTAGGGTAAGTAAGTCTCAGCTTCTCAGGGCCTCAATTTTCTAGTCTGTGAAATGGGAATAAAAACCCTCACCCTAGGCTGAAAGTGTTATAGAATTATGAGTTATTATTATTAAATGGTCTCTAATTGAACATAGAATGTCAGAGATGGGAGGACAATAGATCAAAAAATATTTTTCAAGCCCCCATTATTTGCCAGGTGCTACTGGGGACATCGGGGACAAAAGACAAAAGTGAGAGTACCTGCCCTAAAGGACCTTACATTCCACTGGAGAGGGGGAGGAAGACAAAGATATTCACAGATAAGTAAATATAGGATACATGCAAAATAAATACAAAGTGATGGGGGGAGGAGAAGGTGGCACTTGAAATGAAATTCTGATGTCCTGCACCCCCAACTCTGATGTCTTACATCCTAAGGTCCTTCAAGCTCTGACACCCTGGGCTCAAGGGTCCCTGTTGGCTTTGTTAGCCTGTGACCTTATGATTTTGTGAATTTGCTGTTTGATGTTTTAGAAAGGTTTCTCTAGTGTCAAGACTCATCCAGCCCCTAGTCACTAGGGGTCAGTGACAGCTAATGTGAGAAACACTGCCCTAGTCCAGTACTCTCATTTCAGAGGGGATATCAAAGATCAGAGGGATATGACTTGCCCAAGGTCACATGGCAAATCGGAGACAAGCAGATTCAGGACTGCTGCCCAGGGTTCTAGTCCTCCTTCACTACACTGCCAAGAGGAAGAGATTGCTATTATTGATAGAGGAAATCAACACTAATTGGGGATGCTGGGGAGGAGATGGAGAGAGAGACCTCAGGCCATGGGATGGTCCAGGTTTCCAACCAAAAGTACAGAGGATACAGGTGGTGAAGTCTGAGATTGGAAAGGAGTGAGGCACCTGTCATCCTCCCCGCCCTGGGTCTGCCACTCACCTGCTTCAGGGTCAGATTGAAGAAAGTATCATGGAAATCCCACTGGAGAATATCCCCATGGAGCTGGGCCTCCATGGCCAGGAGCCAGTTCACTTTTTGAGCTTCTAGGACATCAGGCTCAGTACCTACCAAGAAGAGCCGGCGAATGGTGGCTCCTTGGACCACCCGGTCCTGCCCCCATGTCCGACGAATGAGATCCCGCCTCTCATAGTTCTTAGGTGATGACTTGATGGCCAGGAAGAGGAAGACAGAGCCCAGGCCCCCAGGGGACCCTGTACACTTATTTTGGGGGGGATTCTGAAGGATCGGGAAATCCCGGCAATGTTTGTAAAGGAGGAAGTTCTGAATGTGCTTGGGTTGGGTTGAGAAGCCAGACATGTTGGCCACAGAAGTATTGGCAAAGCAGGGTACCAGAGGACGTTCAGACAGGGCTGGGGGTTGGGGTTCTGGGACTCTTTTCTGTTTCTGGGGCTCCAGAACCATTTGGGCCTGGAAATCAGAGTTCTCCAAGTCTTGCCAAGGGGTCTTTTTGGAGAGTTCCAAGGAATTGTCATGCAAGAAAAATAGGACCCCAACAGCGAAGGCCAGGAGGATCAGCACCTGGGTACATCTTTTCTTCTGCCATCGCATTATTTCCTGGGATACAAGAGAGAAGGAGGGCAGGCCCAGTAAGAGAAAACCTTAGGTTTGGGGGAGAAATGTGTGCCCTGAACTTATGTGTGGCCTTGGGCAAGTCACTTCTCTCTGGCCCTTGGTTTCTGCATCTGTAAAATGAGGAGGCTGGATAAATGATCTGCTCATTTCAAATCCAACATCCTGTGTCCCATCCTGGGTTCTAGGGGCCCTCCTGGCTCTGACATCCTGTATTCTAGGGGCTCTGAGGTTCTAAAGGTTCTTCTGAACCTGGTGTTCCCTGCCCTGAGGTCCTTCCCAGTATTCATACTCTGCAGTCTAAGGGTCCTTTCAAGCTCTATTAACTTGAAATTAGGGAGAAATTAAAGTAATGTAAAAAGTAGCAATAAAAATGTATTTTTAAAAATTAAAGCCAGAACTTGACATTAGCTTCCCTAGCACTTTTCCCCATTGCCCCTAGTTCTGTTCTCTTGGGTCAACGAGCACAAGTCAGTTCCCACAGTCCTTGGACGGCCCTTTAGATATGTGTGGTTTGTTGTTGTTTTTTAAATTCATTTTAATTTTATTTTCCAATCCAAATTCTCCCCCCCCCCAACATCTTCCATAGTCATTGAGAAGGCAAGAAAAACAAAATTCATTATAAATATGTAGTCATGTAAAATAAATCCCTACATTAATCATTTCTAAAACAAGAGGGAGAGAGAAAAGGTAGAAGGAAAGAGACAAGAAGAAAAGGAGGAAGAAAGGAAGAGAGAAAGAAATGAAACAGAAAGGAAGAAAGAAGAGAGAGGAGGGAGGGAGGGAGGAAGAAAGGGATGGAGGAAGGGTGGGAGGAAGGGATGGAGAGAAGGAAGGAAGGAAGGAAGGAAGGAAGGAAGGAAGAAAGGGAAGAAGGAAGGAAGGGAGGAAGGGAGGAAGAAGTGATGGAGGAAAGGACAGAGAGAAGGCAGGCAGGCAGGAAGGCAGGCAGGCAGGCAGGCAGGCTTCAGTCTGCCAAGTCCAACGCCAGCTCTGTATCTGGAGTGGGCTGCATGCTTCTCCC
The DNA here is from genome assembly GCA_028646515.1 of Pseudochirops corinnae. NCBI lineage: Eukaryota > Metazoa > Chordata > Mammalia > Diprotodontia > Pseudocheiridae > Pseudochirops > Pseudochirops corinnae. The sequence goes on along the minus strand of CM053587.1, from coordinate 312,899,950 downwards.
TGAGTCCTTTGGAATCATGGTGGGTCATTGTGTTGATTAGAGCTCTTAAGTCTTTCAAAGTTGATTATCTTTCTCTACAATTTTATGAATAATAATAACTGTTAATAATGATGTTATTTATACCATTGCTGTTATTCTTTAAACTGCTCTTCCAGTTCCTTTTAGATATTTGAAAACATCTGGTCTTGGAGTCAGATGATCTGAGATCAAATTCCCAGCTCGGTCACTTACTGTGTGACCCACCATGGTGGGGGCGGGGGGGGTGGTGGTGGTGTGTGTCTCTACCTCTCTGAGCTGAATGTTCTTCATCTTCATAAAATAAAGGTATTGGACTACTAGTGATGGGGTACAGGCTCTGGGAATGCCCTTGAATTTTCCCACTTGATGAGGCATTTGCCTGAAGCCATTTCCCAAATCTGTTGCCCTTAAAGTAGCCTAGCCCTCCATAGTCCGTCATCCCCAGGTAGCCTTCAGCTATTTCCTACCCTTAATCCCATTCCTAGAGTTTGATCTCAGTTCCTCAAAGTCCTCCTTAGACCCTTCCTCTAGACCCTCCCCACACCCTTCCTTTAGACCACCCCGAGATCCCTCCCACAGTCTTTCTGTATATAAGATCCATCTTGCCTCCATGAAGGTGCAGAGATTCAGTCTAGCTCTGACTTACTCTGTGTCAGACTGTTCTGGGCTGCTTGTCAATAGGAGCTCACAAATCTTAGGCTCCTTAAGAGTGTACCCATTATGGCGAATCTTTAATAAACTTTGTTTTACTTTGGCTGAAAGAAGGCTTGAGTCAAATTCATTCAGCAGGACCCAGCGTGTTGGTATTTTGAGGTCTCAAGGACCCCTAAACCCTAAACCCCAACACTATGATCCTATGGCCTCCCACCCATCCCCGCCTTCACAGTCAGGGTAAACATTACCGGTTCCTTCCATGGAGCCTCCTACCACAAACCTGAACTTCAGCATTCTCACCATGTTGGCTGCCCTTCTCTGACCCTGTTCACCTTGCTGTTGTTCTTCTGGAAATACAGCCCCTAAGTTAGACAGTATTTTTCAGGTATTTCTGCCCAGGGTAGAAACCAGCAAGACAGCTTTCTTTCCTCGTTCTGGAAGCTATATTTCTCTTAACTCAGCCTAAAGTTGCATTAGCTTTATGGGAGCAGGAGTCAGGTCTACCTGTTAGCTCATGCAACATGTGGCCAATACCCCACATGCTCTTTATCACACAAATTTCTGGTTTCCTTAGGTAGCCCCCATCTTGTACTTGTGTGCCTGGGTTTCAGAACACAAGTACTCACTCTCAAAGGAAAAGCCAGTTCCCCCAGAGTCCTCTGGGGCAGTTGTGCCCCATGCCTCTGGAGGAGGTCCAGGGAAGGTTGCCATAGGGTGGGGGTAATAAAAACATGCCCTCTGGGGAGGAAGCAACACCCCACCCCCGACATCAGACGTCAGCCCCCTGTAGCAAAGGCCCATTACTCCCCTGCTAATTATAGCTCTGGTCACCCAGAACCCCCACTGGGATTCCACTCCTCTAGACCCTGGGGGCACTTTCAACCTTTTGCACACTGTTATCCTCACCTTGCACTGTTCACTGCTTCATGTCCCTTGATAGGGACACAAAGCAGATCTTTTCCCCATTCTATCTGCCCTACCTCTACCACACCCATCCAAGTGCACAATTAACGCTCCTTAACTTGATTAAACGGTTCCTGAAGTCATTTAAAGTATGTGAAAACTCCTTCCACCCAAGAGAAGTGGAAACCTTTCTATGGTCTTTAAACATTTGCCTGAGGCTCAGAGATTGCTGACTTGTGGTTCATCTTCACTGGGGTCAGACTTTGGTGACCCAATTTAGAGTTTTCTTGGTTTGCCATTTCCTTCTCCTATCCATCTGACAGATAAACTTGAGTCTTCCTGATTCCAGGTCCAGAGCTGTATCCACTGTACCACCTGACTGTCCAAGTTGGGCTACTAAGTGTCAGAGGCAGGATCTGAATCTGGAACTTGATTCCAAGTTGAACAACTGTCTCCAACCTGTTATGCTGCCTGTCTAGTATAGAAGAAAATGTCAGAGCTAGTAGGGACTTCAGTGCTCACTAAATCCAACCTCAACCCAGGGAATACCATGGGCCCTGTGAGATGCCTTTCAGCTCTGACCCGCTCGGTTCTCTGCTAGCTCTGATAAGCCTGTGGTTTGTTCACCAGGGAGGTCAAAGCTCAGAATGAGTTGGGAAATGAGGGAAGTGCTGAAGTCCACTTTTGTTGTTGTTGAACTGTCAACACTTTGAAACTGGTTTTCTTGGCAAAGATACTGGAGTGGATCGCCATTTCCTTCTCCAGTTCATTTATTTTTACAGATGAGGAAAGTGAGACAAAGAGGGTAAGTGACTTGCCCAGGGTCACAGTTACCAAATGTCTGAGGCTGGATTTGAACTCCGGTCTTACCACCCCTAGGCTTGGTGCTCTATCTATTGCATTACCTAGCAGCCCCGGCTGAAGTGCACAGGAAGCTTTTTACTTTTCTTTGCTATTAACAAAGTTAAAGCCCAAGTCAAATCAACAAATCGATAAACATGGACACTGGGGGTGGGGTGGGGTGGGGGTGGGGGAGGGCTCCCGCTAAGCCCTAGGGCTACAAAGAAAGACAAAAGACAGTCCCTGCCCTCAAGGAGCTTCTAGTCCAATGAAGGAGACAATGTGCAAACAAGTTATAGATCCAATAAATTGGAGATAATCTGCCGGCTGGAAGGCACTAGTATTAAGGGAGACTGGGAAAGAGTGTTTGCAGTTGAGACTTCTCCATTCTAGGTTATAAGGGACAATGAAGGGCTGCTTCAAAAAACCGAGCCCCAAACAGAAGAGAGTGGATGGAAGGAAGGGGAGAGGAAGGAAGAGCTCAGAGGGTAGAAAAAATGATTTCAAGAAAATGGCTAGAGAGAGAGAGAGAGAGAGAGAGAACGGGAGAAATGATATACTCTCAGCCACTTGTCCTCCAAGGCATAAAATAGACTGACAAGTGTTGTTGGTTGAGAGATTACCCAGGAAAGGTCAGAGGAAGATTGAGAGTCAGGCAGGCTGGTGATAACCTGACGAGTGACAGACCACAGGAGAACAATCTGTCAACCCCCTGACAACAACAGAGAGGTCTGTTTTCTTCCTGGGATGGGCACCCAAGACATGACAGAACCTCCCAAGGCTTGTGAAAATAATTACCACAAAAGGGAGGCCTCTGGGCATAATTCCCAAGGATTAAAATCTTCTAGGGCAGGGATAGGGAACCTGCAGCCTGGAGGTGACGCAAGGTTAGGACTGGTGTTGTTACTCTCAGTCCTACATACACGCTTTCCTTTCTAGGTTTTTCCAAAGGCTGGAACATCATCCAAATCTTACTCCTTAATTGTGGGTGCGACCTAAAACTCTCAATTCCTCTTTTCTTCAGACTCTTTGCTCTTTTCCATGGGGGTCTTCCTAGCTCCCATGTTTTAATTACCTCTATGCAGATGATTCCCGGATATGCCTATCCAGCCCCATTCTCTCTCCTGCTCTCCAATTCCCCACATCACCATCATGATTCCAGCTAACTATCTCAAAGACATCTCAAGTTGAAGCATCCAAACATAAACTCATTGTCTTTTCCCCTGTGTTAGGAGTGGCATCTGTTTTAGGTAGGCTGGACTGGTCCTGTAAGGGGGTGTGGGGGCCACCTGCCTTTCTTGCCACCAGAGGTATAAAGTCCAACCTATACAGAGTTGGTGTGGAAGGTTTTCACCAGCGTTCCTTCCAGATTAAGTGTAGTTAATTGCCACAGAGAATGCAAAGAGAGAAGAGACTAACCCTCTTTATGTGAATTAGTATATTTTTAACCTTGGAAATGTTATCCTTTTACTCCCTGTCACCAGTAAAGTTGTTTTATTGCATTTTGTGGTTCAGAAGTACTTTATTATAATCTAAACCTGATCCAGAATATTTGGCACAGTTGACAAGGTTGCTCTCAATGGCTTCATGTTAAATTCATATTTTTTTAAATGGGAGTGGAGAGGAGGGAGGATGTGAAACAGATGATTTGCTGAGCAGATATATAGCAATGTGGCATCCTGTGACCACAGCGCTTTCTGAGGTGTGCTGGGAACCTCCTCTGTGGGAGGAGGGAAAGCTCCCTTTCTTATTGTAGGATTAGTGAAAAGGGTGTTTAAGGAATTTGAAGAGGGAAATGAAAACAGAAAAATCAAGCACTGCTTGACAGTTTTCAAAAAGCCGTATCACCAATCAGAGGAAAATGAAGATAAATTGTCCTTGTATATTAATCCATTAGAGTCGGAAGCAAAACACCTTTTAATCTTTCCAAAGTATGCCTTGAAGGTGGGGAGTGGCTGAATGTGGGGGCGACGGTACAGTCAACGGATCTGGTAATACAATCATTGATAAGAGCAATGATAATTGGGAATAATAGACTGCAGGTGGGAAGTATGAGCTCTGACTAGGAAGTTTCTCTGGAGGTTAGAAAATCTCCCAAGATTAGGGCTGGGAGTGAAAAGAATAGGGGTGGAAGTGATCACTTTAGAGGTATCAGCTAGGGATTGCCCTTTGTCCCTTTTCAGGTAGAGAGAAGGGTGAATTCTGCAAATGGGGCCTCACAAAGATGAATCCTCTGGACAGCCAGGTCCCTGATGGAGGACAGCAAGTGAGGAGTTGAAATTTTTAAAAGACAGGGATTTGGTGAACTGCATTTATACCTTCTTCCCAAATCAATCAATCAATCAGTCTCTCTCTCTCTCTCTCCTTCTCTGTCCGTCCTTCTGTCTGTGTCACACACACACACACACACACACTCTCTCTCTCTCTCTCTCTCTCTCTCTCTCTCTCTCTCACTTCAAGTGCAATAAGAGCCTGTCTATTAGGGAGCCCCATCTAAATTGTGTGGCCCATTCCCAACAAACCATAATCTATCAGTGAAATTTAAGTGGGAAAAGATATGATGCCTGCCACCGTATTAGTAGAAACATTTATAGAAGAGATTAGTGAGTTTCTGACATATTGCTGCAAAGGCTGAGGATACTCTTTCCCATAAGGAGATTTATGTACACATTTTGAATCATAGGGCCAACAAGACAACCAATGTTAGTAAAATCCTATCTGGATATCTGGGACAGATACAGTAAGGATTTTTCTACTCCAGCAAAATTTAGGACATCTCTGAAAGTCTCTGCTTTTTCTGGTGACTGCCCCATCTAGTCATTTTTCCACTCTACCTAGTCATTCAGACTCACCCAAGTCTTTGCATTTAGATTTGAGAATCTATCAGAATGAGTCTCCCTAGGGTAAGAACCAAGGTTCCTCCAAGGCTCAGGTTATTCTAGAGTGAAGAACCACAGGGGACCATGTCTGGGTCACTGTGGCTTGGGAAAAGGCTCTTAGATATTAGCAGCTATGTTACTATTAAACAAGGGGATTCTCAAGGTGTGCAATGGTTTATCCCAGTTTCCATTGGGTTTGGGGGGGTCAAGGTCACAGAGGGAAAGAACATCCTTGCTCATATGGAGTTGGGTGGAAGACCTGCTGTTTGTGTACCTGTTGGGACAGGTATGGCTAATCAGGGCAAGTATATTGTGGACATGGGCATTTACAATAGTTTCTAGGCCTGCTCTCATAGGTTGGGCTAAATGGATGCCCCAGGAGTTGCCTAAACCATCCAGTATAGTTAAATATTAAATAATATTAAGTGAGGTGTGTATGAGGATGAAAGATATTTCCTTGCCAGTAATGGAAATAAAGAAAACTAGATTATTTTGCTATCTATATTCTTCTTGTAATAACTTTATGTGGTCATTGAAGAAGATGGATCGGAAATTGTTGAGTTAAATAAAGTTCTTTTGCCAAATGTTTCAGTTCTTGTTAACCTTCCTCATGCTGCCAATTTGATTGGCAGAGACCTGAAGGAGGCCACCCTTTCAGAGGGTACTGGTGCCCACTTTTATACTTAAGGTACAATGTTGACTGAGCTAGATGAGGCCACGGAAGTTGTCAAACAGATTACGGCTCTTTTGAGGGACAAGGGTAGAAGATCAACCTAAAAAAAATTCAGGGGATAAGGAGAATAAGGGAATAAGGAGAACCTAGATGATTATAGATAGAGACCTCCACAAGCTTGTTAACATGCAAAAACTTAGAAGGAAACTCGGAGTTGATTGAACTCTTTGGGTGGTTTCTTGGATCCAATCTTCAGGAAGATTTATGTGACCAGGATGGACGACATTTGGACATAATCCCAGCCAACCCCCTCTGTTCCTTCCTTATTCTGCTCCCTGGGGAGTTCCAGCACTTTGGTTCCATACAATCTGGAGAAAGGCCCTCCTCCCTTCCCCTCGGGATGGTTTGGACAATTCCTTCATTAACAAATGTCTGAGGCATATGAAGGCATGGAAGAATTAGGAGGTGCTTTGCTTTTTAATGCTATGGGGAAAGTGAAGTTACTTTTTTTATCACCATGAGAATTCACTTGGGGAAAAAGGGAATCTTTTAGCTGAGTAGGCAATAGTCTTGAGTTCCTAGATAGAGATGAGAGTTTGTATCCAACCCCCACAGAGGACAGGTACCCTAACAGTTAAGACATCTAAAAATCAAACTAGCTAAAAATAGTTAGCATTTCTAAAATACTTTAAGATTTTTCAAATGAGTACAAATATCAATCCAGTTGGTTCTTAAAACAACCTGTGAGGTAAGTGTTATTATTATCCCCATGAGACACAGAAAGGTGAAATGATTTACTCCAGGGTCACACAGCTAGGAAGTGTCTGTGGCAAGATTTGAACTCAGCTCTTCACGATTTCAATTCTCAGGAACTATCCACTGCACCACCTAACTGCCTGGTGGTATCATCCAATCCCTGCTCTGTTCCTAGGGAGGCAAAGTTTTTGTGTGGCAGGCCAGGGAACAATGAATGGGTGGTCTTCTCCGCAATAGGTTCTGTGCAAGAGATCGATGGTCTCATAGGTATACACTTTCATACAGATGAGCCAGATCTACAGTGGGGATAAATAACAGTAATGAATTATTTTATTTCTTTTTGAAATTTATTCCCTATCCTAGGAAAAGTTTTGGTCATAAGCATACGGAAAGTAGAAACATTTATAGAAGAGATTGGTGAGTTTCTGACATATTGCTGCAAAGTGCATGATGGCTACCCACAGTACACCCAACAAGCAAAGGAATGGATGGAGAAGAAGAGGAAGAGGAAAATGGTGAAAATTAAGTTATCCCTTCTACATCATGAGGTTAAGGGTGCGGCACCACTGCGATCTGGAAAATCCACGTAAAATTTTTTGGCCCTCCCTTCATACCAGAAGTCTGGATTTTTTTTCTTTTTCTTTTTTTTTTTTAATAGAGTATTTACTGATACCTTATTTTAAAATCTGGCTTAAGTATTTGGCTATAGGTTATATTATACAATACCATACATATACTTTATACATTTCTGAGTTTCTAAACTTTTTCTGTGTCATCTGCTGGCCTACGCATGTCATCTGCAACTTCTACAAAACTCCCCCAGAATTCCCATTTAATTTCTTATGCTGAGCTATGAGATGCTGAAACCGTGATGGGGAAAATCACAATGGGGAACATCAGGATGTGGAAGGGATAATGGTACATGAGTACCATACAGAAGCTGAGATAATACTAACAGCAGCGATGATTTAGTACTTTCAGGTTGGAAAAGTGCCTTACATATATCATCTGATTTCATCCTTATAAAAGCTACCTAGAAGGCAGCTCCTATGTTTATCTCCATTTTGCAGAAGAAGAAACAGGCTGAGAGGTAAGTTACTTACTTGCCCAGGACTACACAGCTAAAGTATTTGAAGTAGAATTCAAACTCATCTCTTCCAGATTCTAAGTATTATAGTACATTCTATCATACTGCAGTCATTAAAATCTAACCTTTCCCCCACCCTAAAAAATTTTTTTCAAAATAACTCAGGAAGTAAGTGACTGTGGCTAGGACTCTTGCACATAACTCAGATCTCTGTTTTATTGTACAGTAATATGTAGAATGCATGCTTTTCTTCTAAAGAAGGAACACGTGGAATTAAGGGAACAACAAGGGTTCTTAATTATTTTTTTGTGACCTGGAACCCTTTGTCAGTCAGTCTGGTGAAGCCTATAGATCCCCTTCTCAGAATTATGCTCTTAAATTCATAAAATAAAATACATAGGAAATCAATTACATTTAAATAGCTAGCAAAATAATAATAATAAAATCAAAACTAAGTTCATGGACTCTAGATTAAGAACACTTATTTATTGGATACTAAAGTTGGGGCAGCTGGGTGGTTTAATGGATAGTGTTGGGCCTAAAGTCATCAAGACTCATCTTCGAAAGTTCAAATCTGGCCTCAGACACATAGTAGCTGTGTGAGCCTGGGCATGTCACTTAACCCTGTTTGCCTCAGTCTCCTCATCCGTCAAACGACCATGGCAAACCACTCCAGTATTTTGCCAAGAAAACCCCAAATGGGGTCATGAAAATTCAAAGATGATGGAAAGACAACTCAACAACAAAAAGTTGGAAATCTAAAAAAAACCTAAACATAGGGTGCCTATTAAAAATAACTGGTTCCTCGTTTAGGTCATTTATTCTATCAAATTTACAAAATTCAGTCTTAATATTAGCATTGCATCATGGTACAAAGTAAACAAATCACTCCTTTTTCTCTTCACCTTCACTGTCTGTACTGACTAAGCAAAATATGCTGAATTTTCCCTCAGAATCTTGAATCCCCTGAGAAATGGGATTTTTGTCAGTGTGGTGAACATATATGGGCTGAATTCGTGCACGACAGGTTTTTCTTGAACCTATTTTGGAACTAAAGAAGCCATTTGCACCGTGGATCTAATAATTGCATTAATTTTACAACTGGGTCTGAATCCACCTAGTTACATCCTTGAATTGAGCTCCGGAATCCATGTTCCCTCTGAGTTAATTAAAAGTTATAATTAATGGGGAAAACTGTTAATACATTCAGCTTCTGGGAAAATACCAAGACACCTGGTGTTATCTTTAAATCTTGAAGCTAGCTCTAGGAGATAAATTGTCCCTGAACTATCCTCACACCATTACAGAAAATCTTATCACTCTAACAAACCTTTTTAGGAACCTGAGAATCCTTAACAACGTCTGCAAAATGCACGTAGGTCCCATAAATCAATCAAGCATCCCTCTATGGCAGAAAGGGAGGTTACTAGTCCCATGGTCGTGCTAGCCCCTTTCCGTGATGTAACCCATCATGTAACCCACTCCCATGCTGTTGTCTATCCTGTAACCAATTGCATTTGTTCTTTTCTCCCCTCAATTCTGCCTCTCCTTGTTTCTTGAAAAATTCAGCTCAAGAGTCATCTTATATACTGATGTCCCCAGCTATAGGCGCCCCCCCCCCCACCTGAATTACCTTGTATGTAGAGAGTTCTAGTTGTGTGGACTATATCTGGTAATAGAATATATACTCTTTCCTTCCTTCCTTCCTTCCTTCCTCCATCCCTCCCTCCTTTCCTTCTTTCCTTCCTTCCATAGAATCACAAACTTAGAACAGGAAGAGACCTGAGACAACCAGAACTTTATGGATCAGGCTGTTTGAGGCCTTCAGAGGGAAAATAGTAATCCAACTTTCTCTTTCTGCAGCCCTTATCTCCTTGGCCTTTCTCCTCTAAGAGAAACTTCAGACACCCTGAAATGGTTCTGCTTCTTCCCTCCTTCCTGCTCTTCCATCGTACCTCTGGGGGAGGCCTGGAGCTATCAACTCTGGACCCCCAGACTAGGGAGAGCATGCAGTCAATACTTCAGGTCCTGGGCTTCCCTTCCCCCCAACCACAGCTTCCCTCCTTCCCTCACATAGAACCCTTTCTCCCAAAGACGACCCAGCTAGCATTATCTCTACAATATATGTGGAGTCTAGAGCCCTTGCAGGTCCAGCTCCCCGACTTTTGCCTAGAACTTGCATTTTCTACCCTCTTGCCCCCAACCTAGGCCTTCTTTCCAGCCCAACCCCCTCTCAACCTCCCAGCTGAGTCTCTAGTTTCGAATCTTAGAAAGTGTGAGCAAACAGTGTGAGCAAAGGTCTCATCCTTGTTCCCTGAGGGCTGAAACCCAGGCTTCCAGCTCAGGGCCACCTCCACCTCCCTGCCTTCCCTTCCTTCCTCGAAGCCTCAGATCTAGGCAGACCCTCCCACTTGCTCTCCAGCCCCCAACACCTTCCCCCACTTTCCCGCCCATGCATAGGATTCCTGCTGTCCCATCTCCAGTGGGTCTGTCAACATTATTTATCCTTATCTTTCAAGGTCCAGTGTAAACATAATCTCTTCCAGCAAGCCTTTGGCACAGGATAGAGAGAACTGGGTTTGGAATCAGGTTTAAATACTTCCAGACACTTACTACCTGTGTGTGCTAATCACTTCTCTTCTCTGGGCCTCAGTTTCCCCATCTGTAAAATGGGGGATTTGGACTCAGTGACCCCAAGGTCCTTCCTAGGGCTAACTCTACGCTCTTATAGTCTTTTCCTGAGTCTGTCCACTGTGTTCGCTGTGCTCCCACATTCCTGTGTCAGCCTAGTTCCTGGAGGAGTCGGGGATCACCTTTATTCTCAGCTTATCCCTATCCCATCTCTCTGCTAGACTGTGAACTCTACCAGTATCTGGCCTTTACCTGTCCCTGTCCTTGCTCAGCCTCACTCAGCCTAGGACCCCAGAAACAGCCAAGGGCAGATAAGATTTTGAACGAAATGAATGTGCCCTAAATGGAAGAAAATCTTTAAATCTCATAAACTGTTGAATGTATGAATGGGGAGGAAGGGAGCGGGAAACAGTTTCTTGTGCTAGGCTGTACAGTGGTTAGAGCGTTGGACTTGGAATAAGGAAGAACTGAGTTCAAAACCTGTCTTCCACACTTCTTAGGTATGGGACCCTGGGCAATTCATGTTTACCTCTGACAGCCTCAATTTCCTATTCCGTAGAGTGAGGAAGTTGAATCCAATGGCCTCTAAGGGGCCCTTTCAGCTCTAAATCTGTGATCCTCAGGTGTAGCCCATGGTCATTACGCTGGTCTTGTGACTACCCTTGGGCAAACCTCCTCCCTCCTGAGGCCCTAGTTTCTTCCTTGATAACACCAAAGGGCCAGAACGTGTGATATCCAAAGGTCCTTTACAATCCTGGTCATTTTAAGTGCCTTGTGGTTGGAAAGAAATCAACCAGTATCCCAGGGAGCCGTAGACCCACCTGGCCTGAGGGACACCTGTCACTCTGCCCTCAGCACCACAGTGGACAATGCCAGGAGACACCCCTAGGTGTTATTTCACAATCATTTTTTTGAGTATTATTTTGTGTCAGGCACTGGGGGTCCAAAGACAAAGCCAGCACAGCGCCTCCCCTCAAAGACCTTACATTCTATTGGGGGAAAACAATATGTACAAAGGGATAAGGATTTACAGAATCTATGCAGAGCCATCTGGGCACTCTAACCACCATCAGTCCTGGTCCCACAGGGTGGAGCCATGCCCTCTAGCAACAGATGGTTCTTGTCCCCAGAAGCCAACTACACTTCTCTCCACCCTTCCCCGTCCCCCCAACAGCAGAGGGATGGAAAATCATTTGGAGACTGGCTGAACAAACTATGGTCTGTGAATACAATGGAATATTACTATGCTATAAGAAATGACACAGGGAGAGTTTCAGAGAAACCTGAGAAGATCTGTATGAACTAATGCAGAGTAAAGTGAGAAGAACCAGGAGAACAATTTATACAATATCAACAGTACCATAAAGACAAACAACTAGGAAAGACTTGAGAACTCTGATCCGTGCAATGATCAGAGAATCAATTATGAAGCACACTGCCTAGCTCAGGACAAAGAGGTGGGGGAGTCGGAGGATGTACATTTTTGGACATGGCCAATGCTAGAATTTCTTTTGCTTGACTATGCTTGTTTGTGATAAGGATTTTGTTTTGCTTTTTTTTTTTCCTTAGTACTAGGGAAAGGTTAGAGGGAGAGAAAAATTTTGTTAATTTACTTTAAAAAAAAAAAAAGCCAGGGGTGAATGTAGGGGAAGGGAAAGGTCAAAATCCTATGGTTTTCTGGACTTGGGTCTGGTTCTCCAGATTGGATCCTTCTCAGGGCCCCTTCTGCAGGAGGAAAAAATAGCAGGGCAGCAGAGAAAGACCAACTGGCTATTTACTCTTTCCCTTCCCCCACCCCTTGAACTCCTAAAGAGAGGAAAAAGAGAAGGAAGAGAATCACGCCCCACTCCAGGAGGTCGCTGGGAGATCTTCAGCCATCAGGATAGGATGTAATAGGTAAGAAATGAGGAAGAAGGGCTGAGAAGAATGATAAGATCCCAGAGAAACCTGAGGGTTGGAGAGACCACTCTGCAGGAGGCCGATTCGAGTCACCTGAGGTCAGAGGCCTACAGGACTGGATGAATCAGAAGACTTTGCAACCAATTCCAGTCTTCCTCAGATCAGAATTCTGTCCAAAGCATCACCAAGTCTTCTTTTGGCCTTTGAGTGAACACTTCCAGGGGGAAACCACAACCTTTGAGATATCCCCTTCCACTCTGGGACAGCCCTATTTGCTAGGAAGATTCTTCCTGACCCCAACCTCGATTTGCCCCATTCCAATTTTTCATCCAACACTTTCTTTCTGTGAAAGGCACCTCCATCCTTCTAGATCCCCAGGTTTACAATCTCAGCTCTCCACTGTCTCTCTCATCAAATCTAAGCAGTTGCCCAGTCTGGCTGATTCCCTCACATGCTTTGTATATGTCCCATTCATCCTCCCTTCTCTTTGTACACAATCGCTGCCTTCATTGCCTTTCTTCTGGACTACAGCATTAGCTTCCCAGTTGACCTTCTCACCCTGAATCTCTCCTCATTCTGATCCATCCTGCACACAGCTGTTGAAATGATATTCCTTTTTTAATTTTCCCTTTTGTTTTTTATTCCATGAATACGTTTTTATGGAATATAACAAGTGTTTCCATAACAGTACAATGAAAAGATGATTGTATGTGAAACTGCCAATCTATTGCACACAACCAGCTATTCCTTTCAAACACACAACAGAATTATCGTGTATATCCACATCCAGAGAAAGAACTGCAGAGTCTGAATGCAGACTGAAGCAAACTACTTGCTCTCTCTCGTTCGTATTTTGTTCTGTTTCTTCTTTCTCACTGTTCACTCCATTGATTATAAGCCTTCTTTACAACTTGACTCATGTTTAATGTGAAGGTGTTTGTAGATCCTATGTCTGCATGCCACCATGGAGGGGAAGAGGGAGGAGAGGGAAGGGGAGAAAATTGGAAACTCAAGGGGTTGTGGAACTGAATGTTGTAAACTAAAAATAAATAAATAGAGGGGCAGCTAGGTGGTACAGTGACTAAAGCACCGGCCCTGGAGTCAGGAGAACCTGAGTTCAAATATGACCTCACACGCTTAACACAAAAACTAGCCGTGTGACTTTGGGGAAGTCACTTAACCCCAACTGCCCTCCAAATAGCAAAAAAAAAAAGCAAAAAATAAAAATAAATAAGGTAAATAAATAAATTTAAGTAGTCAAAATAATTTATCCACTCAAAGTTGTTTTTAAAAAAATTTTGCTGTTACTGTGTACAACGTTCTCTTGGTTCTGGGAACTGTTACTCCTAAACCACAGGTCAAACAAACTATGTCAGCCATCTGCTTGTAGCCTCCAGTGGCTCCCACCTGCCTCTAGGATAAAATACAAATCCCTTCCTTTGACTTTTAAATCCCATCACAATATGGCGCCAGTCTAGTTCTCAGGTCTTATTTTAATTTAAAATTTATTTTTTTTCAAGCAATGAGTATTTTTAACAATTAATCTGTCCCTTCCATTGAGCCAATTTTCAAAAAATCTCTCGACATATTGAAAAAAAAAATTCCTCCATTGGCCATGTCTGCTTCTTTCTGACTTTTAAGCTCACCCCCTCCCTGGCCGGAGGTGAGTGACAGGTTTCATTTTCATTCTTTCTGACCCTTGGTCGATCACTGCATTGATCAGAATTCTCAAGTCTTTCAATTTTCAAGTCTTTCAAGTCTTTTCATTCTCTAAAGTTATCACTGTAGAAGTTACTGGGTTTTTTAATACCTTCTCCCTAGAAGTGGCTACCGTTAGACACAAATCGGTGTGTGTCTGTGTGTGTCTGTATGTATATATACATACATACACACATATATGTAAAATTATTTTATACATACTTTTATTTATCAGTTATTTCTCCATGACTTTCTTAAATCTAGACAATCATTAATATGCCAACTCAAGCCCTGATTTGTATCCCTGGCTGGTTTCTGAGGTATAAATACTTCCACTGAAAACATTTCATATACTTATACAGGTATATGTTGTCCCCAATAAAATGGAAGCTCCCTGAAGCAAGGGTTATTTCCCTCTTGTCTTTATATCTCCAAAGCTTAATACGGTGCTTGGAGTTACATAGGTGCTTAATGAATGCTCTTGGAATTGAATTAAAATTACAGTTCTCCTTTCCACATTGAAGTAGTTAGGGGCATGGAGCTTCCACAATCTGGAAAATCTTTGTATAGTTTTTTGGGCCTTCCCTTCATACCAGAGAAGGAGTCTGAATTATTATGGTGTTAAAGGATATGCCTATATTATGCAGTACTATACATATATTTTGTGCATTTCTGAGTTTTCTAAACTTTTTCTATGTTGTCTGCTGGCCTCTATGTGACATACACAGCTTCTGCAAAACTCCCAAAGATTCCCATTTAATTTCTTATGCCAACCTGCGATATATCTAAACCACAATGGGGAAAGTTGTAATCTGGAAGGGATAATATTACTCCTAGCTCTGCCTCTGGGGTCACTCAGAACCAGTATAATCCCTTGACTACATGACAATTCTTTAAATACTTTGAAAACAGTTATCCTGTTCCACCCTTCACCCCCATCCCCAGCCTTCCCTTCTCCCGTCAAAGTATTCCCAATTCCTTCAACCAATTCTCTGGATACTCTTCAGCTTATCAGGGGCCTTTTGGGCACCAAAGATGGAACACAGGACTACAGATGTGACCTGACAAAAGCACAATCCAGAGGAATCATCCCCTTTCCTCCTTTTTCTGCCTCTTTAAGTGAAATCTAACAGTATTTTTTTTTGGCTGCCAAATCACAGTTGATTCATTTGCGGTCTACCACACACACACACACACACACACACACACACACACACACACACACACACACACCCCTTTTTCCGGTAAATTATTGCCTAGCCAAGCCTCTCCTATATTATATGTGAGCCAAAAGGAAAAATCCTATTAAATTTAACCTTAATGGATTCTGTTCAACACTAGACATTTTATGTCTTTCAAATGCTGATCCTGTCATTCACTGCATAACCTAACCTTTGAGTTATGTGTCATCTCCCAATTTAATTATCATGCCCAGTGCCTGGCACCCCAACAACATTTCATAAACACTTGTTGAATGATTCATCTCTGCACTTATCCAAGACTAATGAAAATGTTAAACAGCAGAGAGCTAAGCGCGGATGCCTTGGTCACTCTGCTGGAGACCACCTTCCATGCTGATCATAAAAATCATAGATTGAAAGCTGAAAGAGCCTTGAGAGGTCACTTAGTCCAACTACCTCATTTTACAGGGAAGAAGCCTGTAACAGCAAGCACCCTAGCATG
>CM053587.1:312820314-312883729 GCA_028646515.1 Pseudochirops corinnae | reverse complement strand
AAGTTCCCATATTGGCCATGCCCAAAAATGTATGTTTCTCTCTGCATCATTAGTTCATCAACTCCCTATCAGGAAGTGATTCATATGTTCCATCTTCTGGTTTATTATTGTATTGATCAGAGTTCTAAAGTCTTTCAAATTTGTTTCTCTTCAATGTTGACATACAAATTTTTCTCCTAGTTCTGATAACTTTGCTCTGTATCAATTCATAGAGTTCTTCCCAGTTACCTCTGAAATTGTCTCTTTTATAATTTCTTATGGTATAATAATATTCCATTACATTTGTATACCATAATTTGTTTGGCAATTCCTCAAAAAGAGGGCGTCTGTTTAGTTTCCAATTTTTGACTACCACAAAAAGAGCTGCCACAACGATTTTTGCTCACATAGGTCCCTTTCCTCATTCTTTGATCTCTTTGAGGTATAGGCCTAATAGTGGTATAGATGGGTCAAAAGCTATACACGCAGTCTAGTAATTTTTTGTACATCATTCCAAATTGCTTTCTAGAATAGCTAGATTAGATAGAACCTGCCACAGTTTCCCACCCCTGGGGTAGACCAACACGAAGGCCCACCATTAGTGTGCCTGCTTTGCTGCAGCATTTCAAACATTCGTCACTGACATCTTTTGTCATATTTGCCCATCTGATAAGTCTGAGGAGAAATCTCAAAATTGCTTTTAATTGCATTTCTCTAATTATTAGCAATTTAGAGCATTTTTCACATGGGTATTGATAACTTGGATTTCTTTCTTCAAAAACTGCCTGATCACATCCGTTGACTGTGAGAGAATGGCTTTGTCTTAAAAGTTTGATTTGCTCAAGATTGCCCAACAAGGGGCTTATGGAGGTTCTTATCTCTGCTGCCATTTGCTATGGGACTGTTTGGACCAAGATGAACACTTTATCTAATGGTGTTATTATTAGGAAAGGGGGGAAAGACCTTCTTGAATGGTTTGTGATCAATAAAATCAGTAAGTTTCTTATATATTTTGTATATAAGACCTTTATCAGAGAAACTTATTGCAAACATTTTTTCCATTTACCAGTTTTTTAATTTTTAACTATATTAGATTTGTTTATATAAAGCCTTTTAAATTTGATATGATCAAAATTGTCTATTTTATCTTGTTTTAGATAGATATCTATTTTATAATTATTTATTATTATATCTATATATTTTTATATCTATATCTAATATATATTTATCTATATATATTTATATCTAGTAATATATTATTATATCTATATTTATTATCATATCTATATGTTATTATATCTATTCATAATTATAAATAATTATCTATTTTATCTCTGTTTCTTTTGGTAATGAACTCTTCAGGGCAGCTAGGTGTTACAGTGGAGAGTGTGCCAAGACTGGAGCCAGGTAGACTCATCTTCCTGGGTTCAAATCCAGCTCCAGACACTAACTGTGTGACCCTGGGCAAGTCATTTAACTGTTTGCCTCAGTTTCCTCATCTGTAAAATAAGCTGAAGGAGGAAATGGCAAATCAGTCTAGTATCTTTGATAAGAAAACCCCAAATGGGGTCAAGAAGAATCAGATATGACTGAACAACAAAAATGAACTCTTCCCTTATCCCCAGATCCAAAAGGTAATTACTTCCATGCTTTTCTTTTTCTTTGTGCCATCACTATTTACGTCTAAGTCATGAATCTGTTTGGAGTTTGTCTTAGTATTATAAAGTGTGAAGTGTTGACATGGCCATCTTTTTTTTCCACATTATCTGTGAATCCAGCATCAGTAAAATCTGTCTCACTCCACGAGCAGCTTCTGCCGTGACCTGCTCGGTCAGGCTCACAAAGAAGATGGTAGCTTTCGGCAATCTCAAGCCAGGATCTCTCTACCAGAATTTTGGGTGGAGGCCCCAACTCCATTTGTGTGCTAGCCTGTCATTCATTCTTCCCATCCGGTCAGTCCTACAGAATATATCACATTCCTCACTATACTCAGCATAAAGTTGATCCACAGCTATTTTCAACTCAGCTGCTTCAGATCAGAGTCCAGGAGCAGCAGATCAATGTGGACGCAGATCCAATTCCTTCATGTACCAGACCAGGCCGAATGAGGCCAAGAGCAAGTCACAGTAGAGGTCTAATACCTTGATGCCAATTGCAAGAGAATCTTCCCTCAATGACATGCTCCCCATGGCTCCAAGCCCGCTCGTCATTCTGAGCAGCTATGTAATGTACAAGCTGCTTCTTTGCTTTCTGGGCCAGTTCCATTTCCATTTTTTTCCAACAGTTTGAGGTGATTTAAGGCCAGATGCAAGTTGATTCTTAAGTATTCAGCTTTGAACCCAGAAACTAGTATGGTACATATGCTGTGGCCTCATTTACCAGGGCTAAGCTGAAACCCCTCTGTGTTCTTAAAGGCTTTTTGGGGGGTAGCTTTTCTCTCTCTCACCAGCTTTTTTCTCTGCATTGTTAGGGGCCTTTGATTAACACCCCAGTTCCATTTAACCACTTAATATCAATTAGCTTTTATGAAGGCTTGGTCGGTTGGTTTTTGTCCTTCATGTTCGAAGAGGACCAGGATGACATCACTATGTTGGGGTCAAGGAACAGTGTTTCCGATTGAATGATTTGTACCCAAACTATGGTAGAGCCTTCTGAGCTCATATTGGTCTGATCAGGCACAGTCAGACCTTTTATAAATGGAAATTTACTTCAAAGATACAGGGTATCCCAAAAGTTTTACAGCAACACAATTTGGCATAGTAGCTTAAAACCGTACTAAGAATTCTGGGACACTGTATCACAAGAACAGAAGTATAAATGGGACATGCACTCCCTTAGAGCACCTGGGTCACTGGAGGGGACTTAGCTCAGTTCCTACACAGCACTGGTTACACCAAGTTCATGTCTACAGCATGATACAGCATGAACACCAAATGAATCATTGTCTCAGTTTCTGATAGCCTAGGTCCAGAAGATTCTCAGAGCATTGATGATAGGCTGAGTACAACACTTGGCCACAATGACATTTAAAACTCAATAGGCCTTGAGGTTTCACTCTCTCCATCTAGAACACAGAAGAAAAGACCAAAACAAAAAGGCCAAAAACTGAGGCCTGTTTCTTCGGGTCACATGACTTCAGAAAGGAGAAGGCCTTAAGATCTTTCTCCTTCCCATGTGTTCTCTCACTGGATACAGTGAACAAGGGAGTCATTGAGATCCTCCTAGAGTAACAGGGGCACAGAAAAACCTAGAAAGACTTATGTGAACTGATGCAAAGTGAAATGAGAAAAACAAGAAGGACAATAACCGTAAGAGCAATATTGTAAGATGATCAGCCGTGAATGACTTAGCTATTCTCAGAAATACAATGATCCAAGACAACTCTGAAGAATTTAGGATGAAAAATGCTATCCATCCCCAGAGAAAGAACTGATGGTATCTGAATACAGATTGAAGCATACTTATTTTTTTACTTTATTTTTCTTGAGTTTTTTTTTTGCCTATGTTTTCTTTTACAACATGATTAACATGGAAATACGGTTTGCATGACTACACACGTATAACCTATATTGAATTGCTTGCTTGTTCAATGAGGGGTGGGGACGAAGGGAGAGAATTTGGAACTGAAAGTTTTAAAAACAAGTGTTAAAAATTATTTTTATATTTAATTGGGGAAAAATAAGATACTAAATAAAAAGAGAGTAATTGTGGCAAAAGAAGCCGTGACTGAAGAGGATGAAGGGAATGGTGAATGGTTCCCAAGCCTTTTCCCAAAGGGTTAGCTGATTGGGAACCAATTACAGAATTGCCTACATCTGCTCCAAGTCTCTCTCTAAGGCACTTCTCTCACACTTCATCATAATTCCCCCAGAATCAAGCCCCCTAGTGTTCTCCATGTGGAGAGCTTGCATCAGTCAACGAAGGAGATGGGATCTGCTCGTATTTTGTTGCTGTTCAGTCTTCATGACCTCATTTAGAGTTTACTTGGCAAAGAGACTGGAGTGATTTGCCATTTCCTTCTCCAGCTCATATTTACAGATGAAGAAACTGAGGCAAACACGGTTAACTGACTTGCCTAGGGTCATGCAGCTAGTAAGTGTCTGGAGTCAAATTTGAATTCAGGAAGATGAGACTTCCTGATTCCAGGCCCAGCACAGTATGCACTATGGTGCCACCTAGTGGCCCCTTCTGCTCATGTTATAGACACCCAATATGCTAGCATGGTTTGTACTTCTATCCCAAAGCCTCATACTTCTTAGAGCAGGGATCACAGTATTTGGGAATGAACTTCTAACACACAAAGACTAAAGGACATACTTATATATGTAGCTATGTATAAATGTGCTTCTATAAAAAAATACACAGGCATATATTATATATGTGTTCATATAGATATATACACATGCATATATGTATATGTGATATACATGTCCTATAGCAAGTAATACTGATTAATTTATGTTTTATGTATCATAGCAAATGATATTTTATTGAGTTTTTCCCCACTTAATATTTCTTCCTATTATGTGTAAAGATAGTTTTCAATACTCACTTTTATAAGATTTTGAGTTCTGAATTTTTTCTCCCTCCTTCCCCTTTCCCCTCTCCAAGATGGCATGCAATCTGATATAGGTTATATATGTACAATGATAGTAAACATATTTCCATGTTAATCATGTTGTGAAAGAAAAATCAGAACAAAAGGGAAAAACTATGAGAAAGGAAAAAAAAGATGAAAATAGTCTGTTTCAATCTGCATTCATGAAGAGGGTGAGAAAAGCTGAGTGTTTGAGGGACCCCAGTGAATCCCTTGAGGGTTCTAGTCTGGAAAGAATTCTTAGGACTCAAGCAATCTTGTGAGTCAGGATTGTAATAAAAGTTTATTGTTATGCTTTACAGCAGGCAGAAGATCTTAGGGAACCTGCAGACTTGAAGGAGTCAGGGGTACAGATTATAAAGCCATAAAATTGTAAATCAGGTATCAATTATACGAACTAGGTGAGTAAGGGTGGGATTAGGGAAGAGTTAATGAGTGATCAGTGCTTAAAGGGACATGCACTTTTCATATCTACTGCGCAGGCGTATTGCCCATAATTCACTGGGAAATAGCCCAAGGGCGGAGGGGCCGCATGGAGGTGTGTTTTTAGGCTTGAAACGTCACTAAGTCAGCCAGCGGTCAGGATTGACTGAGAAGTGCCTAGTCTGTTGCCCATCAATGTCCTGTTTGACAAGATGGATGTTGGGAAGCTAGACTAATTGGGGATTCAGGATGCGTAATCGGTGAGGAGTTAGCTTACTGATAGTACACTGAAGGATTCATAGGTGCAGCTGGCCATTAGAACAAGGGAGCTATACATTTCTCTAAGCTAAAGTGATTGTTTAGATGGTTTAGTGCAGGATTCATGGGTATAACTTGTTATTGTATCAAGCAGGGATAAACAGTTCATGAATTGTAGCTAGGCAGAGTGGTGACCTAGGGAAGAGGCAGAGTTAATGCTTTGAGGCTGGGGGAAGTGTGATTTTACAACTTGATTTCACAAGCTGATATTACAAACATAGGTACCTGAACACAAGTGTGATTTTACAAATAGAAGTTACAACTGGATGTTACAAACATAGGCACCCCAATACTCCATCATTCAGACTCCAGAGTTCTTTCTCTGGATGTGGATAGCATTTTCCATCGTGAGTCTTTTGGAGTCGTCTTAGATCATGATAGTGCTGAGAAGAGCTAAGTCTATCAAGGTCAGTCATTGAACAATGCGGTTGTTCCTGTGTACCATGTTCTCCTGGTTCTGCTCACTTCACTCAGCATCAGTTCATGTAAATCTTTCCAGGTTTTTCTGAAACCCACCTGCTCCTCATTTCTTATAGCACAATAGTATTTCATTACGTTCATATATCACAACTTGTTCAACCATTCTCCAGTTGATGGGCATTCCCTTGATTTTCCATTCTTTGCCACCATAAAAGAGCCACTTATAGCAAATAATATTGATTAATTTATACTCTGTAGAATAAAAAAGAATACTATTTACAGTAGCAAAATTATAATTATTAAATGAATTATGGTAGTCATATTGTAATAATGGTCTATGACAGAATCTGATGATTCTTAAATTATTTCTTCTTGACCTAATTTATAGGTCAATTGTTTCTGGTGCATAGTCTAATTTTTCAATCTTTTAACTTTGCTCTAATAATGAGGCACTTATATGGCATAGTGTATAAAGGACTAGATCTACAGTCAGGAAGACGAGTTCAAATCCTGCCCCAGACACATACTAGATCTATGGTACTGGGCAAGTCATTTGACCTCTGTTTTCTCAATGGTAAAATGTGGATCATAAGATCACCTATCCCACAGGGCTGTTATGATATCTATAAAATAGGATAAGAATAGCACCTTCCTCACAGAGTTGTTTGTGAGGAACAAATGGGATAATTTGCATAAAGTACTCTGTAAATCTTAAGGTGGCATATAAACCATAAAGTCCTCTAATAAGAGGTATATATAAGAGCGATATATTTCTTGTTGTTTTATAGATTAATTCAGTTTTGTTTGATCCATTCTGTTTTCAGGGAGTTCATTACTTAGGAAAGATTTCCATTTTCTATTCTAAACCATTTATTCTCTTTCCAAGTTTTTCTTCAGAGCTCCCATTTAAATTCTAGTTCCATTTTGAAATGTTTTTCTCCATTCATTCCAGCCATTCTTGGAGTCCTTGTGGCCAAGCTATTCTTTCTCAGAGGTTCTACTTACCCTTATGAAGATGCTCTCTTCTGGGTTTATCTCCTGGATGTCTCTTAACCAGTCATATTTCTTCACTATGATTGATGTTTTCTTCTGTTTGCACAAACCTCTAGCCTCAGAGTCTCATTTTCTGGATTGTGCTACAGCCGGGTGCTGCCCCACAGTTGTACTCTTAGATGGAAAGGGCAGGCCCTAGTTGGTACTATGACCTCTGGGGTTTGAACATTTCTGCAGTTCTGGCTGCAATGGCTGGCACCAGACCCTGCCCTCTGCCCAAACCTCTGGCTTTTGCCTCTTTCCTGTTGGCCCAGTTTGGGTGGTTGGCCTTATCACTATCTATCTCTTTCTCCTTATGCAATCTCCAGCCCAGAATTGGCTCTGTTCCCCCCATGAACTGTTGAAGATCTTGCTTGGCTCAGGTTTCCTACAAAGCCCCCAGCATGTGTACATGGTTGTTGAGATGCCCTTGTCTCCTGCTTGTCAGAAGTGTGCACTCCCCCCAACCCCAAACTCTAGTCTTTCTTGGTAGTAACCAACAGGGGCTGGCTCTTTTCCCTGCTGCTGTCCCAACAGACCAGTGCCAAGGTCCTGCTGGCTTTAGGTTCTGATTACACACAGCTCACCACCACTTCTGCCTTTCTTGGTGTGTCCACATGTCTCAGGCTCCGTGAGATGGGTTTGGGTTTGAGTCTCATGGAGAGTTCATAGCTTTTGCAGGCTTCATACTGGCTTACTTCTGTCCTCCAAGTGCAGGCTTCTGGATGTGTTGTGAGGTCCTGGACTAGATGGAGGAGTTGACCTTGTCTCTAATCGTGGTCATTGTTCTGTCTGGTGCCTTTTTAGATATCTGTTGGAGCATAATTGGGTGATCTGGTTTCTATGACATTGAGGTGAGGAGTGTATTCCAGGTATGAGGGACAGTCTGTAAAAAGGCCTGGAGACAGAGATGATAAGCTGAATTGGGGGATTTGGAAGAACACTGAATAGACAAGTTTGGCTTGAAGGGGAATTAATGATAAACCTAGAAAGACAGACTAGAGCCAGATTGTGAAAGGTTCATTATGATGTCAATCAATCAACAGGCATTGATTAAGCACCTACTATATGCTTGGCATAGCACTAGGCCCTAGAATACAAATACGGAAAATGAAACAATGTCTACTCTCAAAGTGCTTACATCCTAACAGGGTGTATATAGGATATACCCCATAAAGAGAAGAAATGCAAGCTATTTAAATACAAGAGGGTTTGGAAGTTTAACAGTTTAGGGGATTAGGAAAGGGAGAAAAGAACAGTTTTGCTGCAGTGGGGGTCCATTTGGAATGATTTAAATGGAATTCATTGAATTGAATTCAAATAATTAAACATTAATTTGTAATGTACCCAATTAGCAAGATTGTATGGCTTCCTCCAGCTGTTTAGCAACAAGCTAGTAGGAGCAGAGGAGGTAGATGACAGGAGTAATGTGGGACTGAGATTTGGAACGGAATAATAGACACAGGACAAAAGGGGTAGAGGATTTGAGAGTAAAGGCCAGTGTAGAGTTGAGTTTGCTAACTAGAACGTATAATTTTAAAAGGGAGGAAAGTGGGCAAGGACGGGGCATTGCCAGGGAGAAGCTAGATCTTGGTAAGGTCTGGTAAGTAGAAATATGAAAGAGAAAAAGATTCAGATTTGTTCACTAGAGAACAGGAATTCCAGAAGGCACAGGGAATGGGATGGGCAGGATTGGGATGGGATATGGGGAGAGTGAGAAAGATGAGGATGAGATAGCAGGAAGGGGGCGTGGGGGGTTGGTTTGCTCCTACATTGCTGCTATGACTAACATAGGGAGAGAGAATGAAACAGGTGGCAGAAGACTGTTAGATATGGGTTAGTAGTGGATGAACAATAAAACTCACTGTCTGGAAGAGGTGTTGCTGAACAAGGGCCAGGCGTGTAGAGCCTTGGAAGGAGCAAAGAGAAGAGAGGGCACCCTCCATTAATTTTTAGCGTGTGCTGAAGACCACCTGGAAGTGTCTTCTAGACTCTAACAGGTGACTCTAGAGACTGAGAAGAGTTCCAAGCCCTGGAGCAGTTTGATGGGGGAAGGAAAGAAGCCTAGCCACCATCCCCATCTCTAGTCTTTCTTCCTCCATCCCTTCTTCAGAGGTGGCCTGAACCAGTTTCCAAAGAATTCCAGCTCTAATGTTTCCTTCCCTGTTCAGTCACCTTCCATGGTTCTCTGTGGCTCACAACATTGAATGGGTTCCTTCTCCTGTCTCCATTTTTGTTTTTCTCTTCCACTATTAGAAATACAAACTCCTGGAGAGGAGGAACCATCATGTCTTTTGCTTTTGCATCTCTAGCATTTAGCAAAGTGTATGGCATACAGTAAAGACCAGGGGAAAGTCCAAACTCATCAGGATGATATCACAAGGGCAGGTAAGGCAGCCAGGCAGCTAAGTCAAACCACAGCCACTCTGCCACCTTCTCCCTTCAGACCATGACGGAGACAGCCCAGGCCTTTCATTGGACAGAGCAAGAACCTTCCAAGTGTGTTCTTTCCCATTAGAATGTACGCTCCGTGAGGGCAGGGACCCTCTGGTCTCTTTTGTGTCTCCAGTGCTTGGCATAGAGCCGGACACATGTTTATTTCTTGTTTACATGCAGCATTCCTAGTCCACACCCCCCACCCCAACATAAACTCCCGGAGGGCAAACAATTTTTCAGCCACAGTGCCTGGGACATGGTGGTTATTTTTGTTCAAAGATTTTTCAGTTTGTCCAATTCTCAAGACCCCATTTGGGATTTTCTTTGCAAAGACACTGGAGTGATTTGCCATTTCCTTCTTCAGTTCATTTTACTAATGAGGAAACTGAGGCAGTTAAGTGACTTCCCCAGGGTCACACAGCTAGGAAGTATCTGGGGGGAAGTGGAGGCGGATCTTCCTGGTTCCAAGGCCAGTGCTCTATCCACTGTCCCACCTAGCTGCCGTTTTAGGGCTTCCTGAATGCTCTACTGGACTGGAATGGAAAGACTGTAACGTCGCTGGGTCTCAGTTTTCCGGTCTGCAGAATGGGATTCCAACTCCTTGCAGTTACAGTCCTGGGAAGGCAGAGCCACGTGTGTGTGGGATGAGTGATGTGAAGAAAAAGGGAAGGGAAGACTACTACTCCCGGAATTCCGTTCAAGTTTACTCCTCTTTCGACATTGGGAAAAGGGGGCGGGGACAAGGGTTGGTTGGAGGATGGGAGCCTTAGCCTTTGAGTTTTCCTTTCGTAAGAGCCGCGTTGCCTACTGGGAGGAGTTGCAATACAGTCTCATGGGCGGAGCTGCATGACGGGAATTGTAGTCTCTCCTAAAGGGGCGGTGAGGGAAGGGCTACGCAAATTTATCCAATAAGAAGAGTAGTTGTTTTGAGGGGCGGATGTTCTCGCCTATGAGAATAAGAGTGCCCATATTCCTGCCGAAGAAGGCGGAATTTCCTGTGGCGGAAGGGTGGTGAGATACTGCATCCCAGCGCATTACTTCCTTTTGCGGGTTGGCGGGGCGTGAGGCGGCAGCACCATGAAGGCATCGGGCACTGTAAGCGTCCTGCGCTGGGGCCGGGACTGGGACTGGGGCCGGTCCTGAGGGAAAGGGAGGGAGGAAAGCCGTCCCGGAGGCCCGCCGGTCGGACAGGCTGGCTTGTGGTGAGGCCGCCGGGCCGCGCCGCAGGCGCCCCGGACACACTCTCGTCGCGCTTGCGCACCGGCCAACATGGCGGCTCCGCGTGGAGCCCGTAGAGCTGCAGAGGGAGGAGGCAGCTCCTGGAGATTTTCCCCTTGTCAGGCTGGGCAGCCCCGCGGACAACCATGGGTCCACCCTGTCCCTGTGCATGCATCTCGGAGAGGTCTGGACTCAGAGCCCTGAGTTCGAGTTCTAGCCATCTTTAAAACCAGGAGTAGGTGGGAGCGGGTGGGCTCCCAACGCCTGCAACCGTTAATTACTCCGGACTTCCTGGGCTGGAGGCTCAGCCCTGAGCCGTTCCTAGGTCTTTGTAGGAAAGGTAGCAGTCTGATACCTTCTTCTGGAGCCCCTTTTCTAATAAAACACCCTGGGCACGAAGCAGGAGACGTTACAGCTTCGTTCTGCCCTGTCTTGGTCAGTAAGACCTCCTGGTCTGACATCGGCCCAGCCTGCTTCGCTCTCCTGGGCTGTAACCGGAAACCTTGCTTTTGGTCTCACCAGGGAAAAACAAAAGCCCACTTGTAGTTAGGGGTAGGGAAAGCCCAGGTCTGTGATGGTCATGTTAAAATGCAGAAAGAAAGGCAGAGTGGTAATTCAAGGCCGTCCTGGAATTTCTTTCTGCCTTTTGGGGAAAGTGCCTGATAGGTTGACTGATGGGCAGTGGGTGGCACAGTGGATAAAGCCGGGACTGATAGCTTGCAGGTAATGCAGACAGTGTACCAGCCCGGTAGTTTCATCCCCATTTTGCATAAGACTGTTCCTTTTCAGTCCCCTGGCTGGTAAGGAAGGGGCAGGAAAGCCCTCGGGATGTGTATTTGACCCTGTGACCTGATAGCTTGTACCTCTGCTCTGCCGGTTCTACCTCTGTAAGGAGGCAGGTGGGATTTGATTTCCAAGGCTCTATATCTCAAGATTCCTGTGTGCCCCCTTAGCATTGCAGGGCAGTATTTATGCCAAGTAAACTCCCTGACCCCAAACTTGTCACTTGGGGGGACCTTTTTACACCCTGCTGTTCTGTGTCATTTCAGCTGAGAGAGTATAAGGTAGTTGGGCGCTGCCTGCCCACTCCCAAGAGCCCGGTGCCGCCACTTTATCGCATGCGGATCTTTGCTCCTAATCATGTTGTAGCAAAGTCCCGATTCTGGTACTTCGTTTCCCAGCTGAAAAAGATGAAGAAGTCTTCTGGAGAAATTGTATACTGTGGACAGGTACCTGATCTCCCTGGAGAAACTTGGAGAGGGTGGGGCCACTGTGGCATCTTTCCTATTCCTGTAGATGGCACTCCTGCCCTCCCAAGTTAGCTTGACTTTTGTTTCCCTGAGGTACTGGTACTTCCCTTTCAGGGAAGATTTGGTCATGTCCAGTGCTGGGGTAAGTGAAAAGTGTTTAAAGATTCTATTATTCTCTTTATTTACTAGGTCTTTGAAAAGTCCCCTCTCAGAGTGAAAAACTTTGGCATTTGGCTGCGCTATGATTCCAGGAGTGGGACCCACAACATGTACAGGGAGTACAGGGACCTGACCACTGCTGGTGCCGTCACTCAGTGCTGTAAGGACATTCTGTGCTGACCTACGTTTGGGATTGGGCAGCTAAGTGGGCATTTCAGTCAAGCTAATGTTGGCTTTGTTGGACAGGGCTCTGATGCCTGGCCAGTTTGTGCCTCTTTAGGGGGGATGAGGGAGGTGGGGGCTTAAGTGGACCCAAGATGTGACAGCCTTGTTCTATAACCAGGTCTCCTGTGGACCAGGGTTTCCCATTTAAATTGAGTGCTAAATGCCTAGGCTTTCACTTATATGCTTGTCTAGTACCTGAAAAGTATTTCAGTGTGTTGGGGATGCTTCAGGCAGTTTATCTCCTCTCGTTGAGGAAAAGAGGCTGACACATTTTGACTTGCTGCTGGACAAATGATGTTGAACCATTTATTGTGTGTTCATATTACATGAAACTTAAGTAGAGAAATGCAGTGATCATTCAGACCTAGCCTTTTCATCCAAGGAACTTACAGGCTAATAATGATGATTTTCATAGTAGCCCACACTTGGGGCATTCTTTAAAGTTTGCAACACAAAACCCTGAGAGTGCTCACAGATGACAGGTTAACTGACTTGCTTGGGGTCACACAGCTAGGAAGTCTATGGCAGGATCTGAACCCAAGTCCAGTACTCTGTCCTCCAAGCCACCTACCTGCCCAGTGTTAGACACAGAACTGTAATCCAAGTCATTGTGATGGAGAAGGTACTAAAATTTTGGAGAGGAAATCATTTTGTGATTTTGCCGCTTCAGGGTAGGGTGGCATTTGAGGTGAAACTTGGAGGGTGTGATAGAGAGTTGAATTTGGGCAAAGAGGGGATGATTGCTGTCAGATTCCATTCACTGCTGGTTGGGGGTAGATGATGAGGTCCTTGAAGGGACCGTTAAGGGTTAGGAAGGTATTGGTGTTAACTTGGACTAAAAAAGATGGGGGACACAGTTTGGCTGTTGTCATTCAGGTAAGAAGGGTTTGGGGCAGAAGAGGCCAAATTGATTACATTCCAATAGGAGATTTGGCAACCAATTGGATTGTGAGGAATGAAGGGGAAGAGGGACTCCATGTCCTGAGGAGATAGTCTTCATCTGGGGTCCATTAGATCCAGATTTCAGGGAGTCTTTGCAGTTGGATGGGGTGAGGAGATAGCTGTTTAAATTTTCATTAACCTTTCAGTGATACTTAGCATTTCCTTCAAATATCATTTAGGAGACAACATTCTGAGAAAGGGGTCCATCATAACCAACAAGGTGAAGAACATTCTCATAGAACTTGAGTGACAGGATGCTTTTGATACCTTTCATGAAATGAGTGAAGTCAGAGAAAACTAAGAATTAGTGTTCTTTTGGGATCTCATCAAATACTCCAAAAGAGGGATGTTTTGGGTTTTCCTATCCATTTATTTACTTCATTTCACAGCAGGTGTTCTATAAATGAATGATTTTTTTAAATTACTGATCACCAGTTTCTTCCCTGATGTGTTCTTTAAGAATCTGTGTGTAGAACAGTTTGAGAATGCCTGATTAACACAAGAAGCCATGGGGTGTCACTCATGTTTATCTTAAGATGTTTGGGAGAGTCTTCTGAGGCAGTCAGAGGATTTACTATAAGAGGGGAAGGAGGCATCTCACAGAAATGCTGGGCATGTTTGGTCAGATCTTGGTCTGAAGGGCAGAGTTAGTGTTCCAAAATGTGCTAGGACTACTCTTCCTCCACTTCAATCCAGACTTTTGAAGCATCTGATTTTTATCTGGGACCTTTTATGGGCTAAGATTTCAAGAACAGTCAGACTGAATTCCAGAAACATTAATTGCCTACTGTGTGCCAATAGGAAGGGAGGCTTTTCATCTTGAACAAAGGGGAATGCTTAGAAGAAGCTAGGACGGGGATATCACCTGTTTGGTGGACACACCCTGACACCCCCCCCCCCCCAACCTTGTACGCCTGTGACTTTGGGTGGCCACTGAGAACAGGCCTGCAAAGTCTCCCTTTGTGGAGGTTGATGATTACTCAACAGCTGAGGTATGCGCGGTCAGCTGGGCACTTCTAAGGTGGCAAGAGGTACTGACTTACCTGACAAGTTCCACTTTTTACAAGTTAGGCAGTGATTTCCAATTTGATGATAGCACCAACATTTGAGAATTGTTTTGTAGCTAGTTCCTAAATACAAATACAGGACCAGCATTTGTAGCCTCCCTTTGAACCCTTGAAAGTCCTAGGAAAGGGCATTATGGGTATAGAAAAGAGAAGGGAGCTGGATTCTCAGTGACAGGAAGGCCTGGTTTAAAAGCCTGTCACTTAACCTCTTGGAAAGCTATTATTTATTGACCCTCATGGGGGTGTCTTGGATCCTGGCCCGGGGAGGGGGGGGTGTCCTGATTACAGTCAGAAGAGTAGCTCCCAAAGTAAGGGTGAAGTCAAGGGATGCTTCACGCCTGGTTGGGTGCTTCATATTCTGTCTCAGGCAGTTCTTGGAGCAACACCCTGGCTGAGCACCACGAGCTCTTGGTGAGGAAACTGAGACCCAAGTGGCCTTCCTTCAGTTGGGCTAACAAGCCTGCAGGCGACAGCAAGGACTTCGGGCATTCTTTTCACTAACCTGACAGTTACGTTGCTCATAAGACTTAAGAGCTGGATGTGTCCAGCTAGCCTCAGCCTTCTGTTTCCTTTACCTCTGTTCTGTATTCTTCTGGTGCCTGGCATAGGACTTGTCGGTGTCTCTGCAGAGGCTGTTTCCTCGCCAGGACACCTGCTGATTTTATAGATGCTTCAAAAGTTTCACAAAGTTGGTGTCATTGACCTTTGGTAGCAGTCATCTCTGCAGGCCAGATACAACAGTTGGCATTCTCATGGCTTTATCTTTATAGACAGAAATGCACATTTATAGACTTAAATTGTACATTGGGAAAATTTCAGCCCCCAAATGACCATCTAGGGGCTTAACTGAGACAGATTCCAACAATAAATCACACCCACCCACAGTTCTGTGCTCAGATAAGACAGCAATAAAAATGTCTTCATTCTGTGGGAGGAATATCTCTCACATCGAAGGAAAATCAGTGTAAGCAGGGCTTTGCCCTAGAATAGCAGGAACACGTCCAGAGATAGTCAGACCTGTGTGTGTCCAAGAGGTTACTAGCATTGCTTTCCCTTGAAGGCGGGATAAGAATTCAGTGAGAGATGGGGGGGGGGGGGGGTAAGAGTTGTCTTGTTACCAGTCCATGGAGGGAGATGAGGCTTGAGGAAGGTGCTGCCCTTCAGGAGGCCCTCTGAACTAGAGCCAGTAGGGTGGCAAGGGCTGCTGGCCTGATGGGGCTGATTGGGCAGACCACAGGGGCTTTCTCCTGTGCATTGCACCCAAACCCCAAAAGACCTTTGTTTCTCCTTAACAATGATCTTTTCTTGGGTGCAGACAGTAAATGGGCCTCGTCGCCTTTCTGGAGCTGATGAAAGTGCTCTAGAAAGTGAAATGGTGGGTTCTACACTCCCAAGAGACTGTGGCTCTTCTGGGGCTGACCCCAGGATTGTCAGGCACAGGTGGCATTTGTCCTAGTCAGACTTGATGGAAATTCAGTTCCTTCATCCGTCTCCATGAAGGCAGAACTAGAAAGATCTTGCAGGTTACCTGAGAATCTTATGAATTGCCTACTGTGTGCAGAGCCCTGTCAGGAGGGAAATTGAAAATCAGACCTAGTCCGTGTAGTTGACAGTCCACAAGTGGTTGGAGTGGAGCAAAAGAATCAAGTGCAGGTGAGGAAATTAGTCCAGTGAGACACCTTTGGGGTGGGGGTGGGGTGACAGCTTAGTGGAAGAGGTTCGTGTTTGAGGGGGCTTTGACTGCACTGGGGCCAGGGGTGGGCAGTGTGTCTTCTGGGATGAGCCAGAGCACAGGTCTAGCTGTCCTAGGGGTCTGATGCAATCCCTTCCCCAAAGGGTTGAGTTAATTTTAGGACTTAGTTAGAAGGGAATGAGCCAGTCATGGAAATTGTCAAAAAATATAATTGGGGGATGGCTAGGTGGCCCAGTGGGTAACAGTGGGTCCAGAGCAACAGCACTGGAGTCTTGAGGCCCCAAGTTCAAATGTGGCCTCAGACACTTGGCACTTAATAGCTGTGTGACCCTAGGCAAGTCATTTAACCCTGATTGTCTTACAAGTGTGTGTATGAGAGTGTTTTTATAGAGTGAATGTCACACTGGCCTGGTTTGAGGATGGTTAGTCCCTATTTTCAACCTATTTCTTGTCACCTTTCCAGACCGAGATATGGGAGCCCGTCACCGTGCCCGGGCCCACTCCATTCAGATCATGAAAGTGGAGGAAATTCCCGCCAGCAAATGCCGCCGGCCCGCAGTCAAGCAGTTTCATGTGAGTGAAATCTAGGGTGTGTCAGGGTTTCCCTGAAGTAGATCCTCCCAGTTCTGGCCGCCTCTTGTAAAATGGGCAAAGGAGGAGGGAGGGGGTGGTTTCTAAGCTTCCCATTTCTCTATGTAGGACCTCAGTTAAATGGCCAGCTTTGCAGTAAGTGATTTCTCAGGTCTTGTTTAGCTGTTTGGAGGTCCTTAGTAAGTATTTTCCTGGGGCTGCTCCTGAGTGTGACTGTAATGATAGAATTATACGTCCCTAAAGAAATACTTAGGAAACACTGGATCAGTCAGCCCTTGGTCACTGTGGCCATGATCAGTCTGTATGAAAAGGCTTCTCCTGAGACAATAGACGGACTCAGTGAGTGGCAGGTCACAAACAGTAACACCTTACCTGTCCCTATTTTCTGATTATAAAGCGTTTTTACAGTCTTGACACCTGGGTACTCATGGTGGTCCAGTGAAAGGGAAGGCAGTGCAGTATTATCACACCCAGGTAACAGATGAGGAAACAGATTTCCAGGCAGGTGTCCACCCAGCAAACCCAAGGTGCAGCTGGGGCCTTGGTATTTGACAGGGCTGAGGTTTGTAACCCTTTAAATTGATTGAAGAACCCAGATGGGTGAGATGAGACAAATCCTCAGAGCTTAACACAGTGCCTGGCAGAGTAAACTGCTTGGGGCAGCAGCCACTGTAATCTGGTAAATAAAATGTGGCTTGATAGTAAGGGTACCGCTGAAGTCCACGTGGAGGCCAGGGAGTGGGCAGCACCAAGGGGGGGCCTCTAACACTGTCTTTGACTTGCAGGACTCCAAAATCAAGTTCCCTCTGCCCCACAGAGTTCTGCGTCGCCAGCACAAGCCACGCTTTACTACCAAGAGGCCCAACACCTTCTTCTAAGTTTAGAGACAAGGAGGCACCTGTTCTGTTTGATCTGTTTAAATAAATTTCTCAATTGGAAACCCAGAGCAGACTGATTTTTAGTCCATTGTTGACTGGAGACTGGACTGGGGACGGGGAGTGGAGGCAGCTTCTTACTAGATGGCAGTTGGGTTGACTGAGTTAGTCCTAGTATCTGATTTTTGTGACTTTGAACAACCCTGTGAGGTAGCTGTTTTTGAAGATGAAGAAATAGACTTGGAGAAGATCTTTTACATAAACTGAGGGTGACCAAGTGTTCATAGGATTCAGAACTGAAAGAGGAGCCCTAAGACTAGTCCAGCCTTTCCACAGGGCCCCCTCTTTTAGATGAGGAAGTATAGGGCCAGAAAGTTGTGCTTCATTCAAAGCCATTGGGTGATGCCAAAAGAAACATTCTCCTGGGTTTACAGATGAGGAAACAACCTTCCTGTCTTAGGGGAACTTGGTAAGTGGCCTAAATTGGTAAGCCTCCCATTTCCCTCCTGCTTCCTTTATCTCAGCCAGATCTTGTTTCTGAAATCATGCTGGGAAAGCGTGGGATGATCAGCCCCAGAACAGTCTGTATGACCCACAAGAAGGGGCTGATCCATGGTGTGAGGACTTTGCCCTTTGGCGAGTGACATCTGTTCTCCCAGTCAGCTTCCTTAACAGCTTTTCATTACTAAAGGTATTTTAGGCACCTACTATGCCCATTGCTGTGCTTAAGCAGGAAGAGTCCAGATATAGAAAGGGCATCTGAATATGTCCTCGGGCAGTGTAGGCCCCTGGGCAATAAAGTGTCTACTCTGGCACCTCAAATAGAGTTTTTGGAGCTCCTGGCTCTACCATTCAATCATGGAGCAGTGGGGGGGTGGTGAAGTGATTCCCAGGCTGATTTTGTTTTGCAGGATGGTATGTCTCAAAAATGAATGATAATACATTTTCCAGCCAAATTATTTAGCTCAAGTCTTTCTCTTTGAA
Organism: Pseudochirops corinnae; assembly: GCA_028646515.1. Lineage (NCBI taxonomy): Eukaryota > Metazoa > Chordata > Mammalia > Diprotodontia > Pseudocheiridae > Pseudochirops > Pseudochirops corinnae. The sequence goes on along the minus strand of CM053587.1, from coordinate 312,865,520 downwards.
ATAAGGAAATCTCAACTCAAAAGGTGTCCTGCCTTCTGTGTGGGACAAGGGTGATAGTCCCTACTAGAGACTTTACCAGTAGGAAGATTCCCTGGAAAAGTAGGTAGGGAGAGGCAATGTCACTTAAGGCTGTTTTCCAGAAGTTCCGTTTTGGATCCCACAATTATTAGGGTGGCAGCTACACCCTAACAGTATCTGGCCTGCAGTTAGGAAGACCTGAGTTCAAATCCAACCCTAGACACTAGCTGGGTGGGTGATGGGCAAGTCACTTAATCCTGTTTGCCTCAGTTTCCTCATCTATAAAATGGGCTGGAGAAAAATGACAAATCACTCCATTATCTTTGCTAAGGAAATCTCAAATGGAGTCCCAAAGAGTCAGACTAAAAACAAAAAAAAACAACAACAAATAGTTGTGAGGAAGTTTTTACTTAGACAAACAATTTTACAAATGTGTAAGTCAAGGAAGATAAATAACTATATTGGCTATGTCCAGAAAAAGAATCAGAACTCCTGTCACCTCTCAGAGGTGGGTAGCATGCTTCATTTTGAGTTCTCTGGAATTGATGGAACTTTTGACTTTTACAATGTTGCTATTACTGTTTAAATTGTCTTTCTGGTTGTGCTCACCTTATTCTGCAACATTCATACAAGTCGTCTCTTTTTCTGAAACCATCTTTTTCAATGAATAAAAATCCAATTTTCCCTCCCACATCCCCTCACTAGAAAAGAAAAAAAACTCCAAAACCTTTTTAAACAAACAGGCATGATCTGTCTGCTGTACCACTTAGCTGTCTGTATACACACATACACAACACCTTAGCTGTTAACCTTTAAAAGTTTTGTTAAAGGAGAGAAATAGTGATTCACAGTTATTTCATTTTATTCCCTTAAAACTAGTGAATTTGTACATACACAAGGAGCTAGAAGCTAAATTCTAACTGCCAGGAAAAAAAGATTCGGAAAGCTTAACACTTTAGAACCATCCCAATTCAGGGTGGCTGTGTCACAGAAATTTATGATATCCATAAATGTTTAATCATTGTATAAGAAAGGAATTTTCTTAATTGTATAGATGGTAAATACAATAAAAGAACTGACAAAGTGTCCATTGAAGTTATAACTCAGGATATGTGTCTTCTTTACCATTAACTTTCCATAACAGTATATGTCCAAAAGATATTAAGATGAGGAAAAGTCCCTGTTACTCAAGTTAATGCCTCAACTTAAGGGTCTCATCCTTAAGGGCCATAAAGTCAGCCTCATCTGGCTTTGTTGACATGGGAAGAGGTATTCTCTGAGCTCAGAGAGCAAAGACAATGGAGTGTGTCCCAAGCTAGGGGGAAATCCCACTTCCAGCTTTATCTGGTCTCTGGAGTTGCTGACACTGAAAAGGTATTTTTAAAGCAAAGCAGTCCATTTGATTAATTTAGGCTTTGGCCAAAAATATGTTATTTAATGATTGTGATTTTTTTTCCCCTTTTGGTCAAGAACAAATCTATTAAAATTTCATTTTTTAGACCAAAGAAGGTATGGGGGGAAAAACTCTTCAAGGGGGGTCCCAAAAATGCTTATCTAGGTGAATTCAGGTTTTTCCCAATCACTTCCTGAAATAGGGGTCACTAAAGGTAATATTGGAATGGTTGGACATCCCCAGAGATGGGCAGCCACTGCAAGACAATTGCAAACAAGGAGAAGGAGCAGGCTGCAAGGAAGAACCAAGGTAGCACAATGGGAATGCAGAACAACCAAATAAAAATAAGCTAAAGCTGCAAAAAGATATAAAGAACCAGTCTTGGTTATGTAAGGGGGCCCAGGGAGGGAGCCCTGCTTGTGCGGGTGTGGTTTGGACTCTTGGGAAAGCTGTCTGCAGCTGATGTCTTCTTTTTCAGGTCCCTTGGTTCAGATGTCCACTCAGGAGCAGGAGCAATCTTTAGATGAAACAGATGGATCTTAGAGTCCATATCCACAAGGTGGAGTAGTCAGATAGACCCGACAGGGGCTCTCAGAAACATGATTTGACCCCAAAGGCACATAGAAACCATTCAGTTTCCCAGCCATGCAAGGCTAGGTTCAAACAGTATAACAGATGGTTCAGTTTTCTAGTCACACAGGGCTAGATTCAAACAAGACAGTAAAGTTTTCCTCACAGTTTACAAAACTGCATAATTACATTATCAGGTACAGATTAGACTTTAGGTGGCTCACAATATACCAGTTTAGGGAAGGGAGATTATAGGTCATCAAGATAACCAAGAAAACTTAGACATGAACCATACAAATCAACAGAATCATTATTACCAATGTTTATTAACATAAAATACTTTGTATCCCAGAGACCTATTTCCAATATCCATTTAAACAGCACTTTTTGAACCCCAGATGCTTCATGTAGTTATGCAATTCAAAAAGGGAGTTCTGCTTCTCTGGTTCAGATCTAGAGGTTGCCAGATAATTCTGACTTAGTATAAGTTAGTAATATCACTTAAATTTGGTTCCACATATTTGAAACTTCAGAGAATTTTCAGTTTATTATTTGTTATTTCTATCCTTAGCTAAATCCTATACCTGGTATAGGAATCTTTTAAAATGTGAGGATCTATCAAAAAAATGAGTTCATCTGCCTTTTAAAATTATCAGACACATACTTTAATAAAGAAGAAATAATTCCACTTTTTCTACTATCTTATACAATTTTTGTGCAAAAATCCAAAACTGAGATCTTATTATGAAACATGCTTAAAGCTTGAAATTTCCATGTTAGAAAATTTTTGGAAACCAATCTTACACATCTGCATAGAGTTCTTAGAGGAATCACTCTGATCCTGTTGTTTTTCTCAAAATTTGTTATCCTGTTGAATTAGACATCTATCACATTACATCTTTGTCTTATTACTTGGTCTAATCATTTCCTCTTTTGGAGGATATCATCTCTATATTTGGCCATGAATATAACTTCTTGATAAATTTGCTGTAAGAGAAAAAGAGGGGGAATGTCATAAATCTTACCCGAAGGAAAGAACCTCCTTAGCCCTGTTCGATTTCAGGCATGAGTCATATCTGATAGACAATCACGTAGCCACTAGGTGCTGAAACCAAGGCTTAGGAGTAATCAGGTGATACATTTTCATTTTCGGAAAGGAAAAAGCACAATTGGAAAATAGTTAAGAAGATCCTACCAAGGCAGTGTCCAAGGTTGTCTTCAAAACTTTCCCAGGCACAGACATCCATGTTTAGCAGCTCTCAGTCTGCAACCCATGCCATTCCATTATTGGCTTTTATGACAACTATCTCTGTAATCAAAGCTTAAAACAATAGTAAATTGTAGGGGCAGCTAGGTGGCACAGTGAATAGAGCAGTGACTCGAGTCAGGAGTACCTGAGTTCAAATCTGGCCTCAGCCACTTACCTAGCCATATGACCTTGGGCAAGTCACTTAACCCCAATTGCCCTGTCTTCCCCCCTCCAAAAAGCAAAAAAAAAAAAAAAAAGTAATAAATTGCAGTCCCAAAAAGTCTTAAAATAACAAATAAATATAGACTGGTATCCTTCAAATAAGGGGCCATCTAAAATTTGATCAACTAGTAATTATAAAATCAAGTTACATAATCTCTCTGTCTTCTTAAAATACTTCCTTGCACTCTCTCAATATACTTAAACCATCTAAAACTGACACAAAGGTATTCAGAGCAACTATCTAGAGACAGGTGGGTCTTGGATAACCCCCATTTGTCCCCAAACCTTATCTGCCTTCCATATTTCTAATCCTTTATTTATCTTTCCAAATCTCTCGGACCCATTATCCAGATTATTCAACTTCCCTTTACATTTTAAAATTTTTTTTTGCTTTTTTTTTGGAGGGGGAAGGTAGGACAATTGGGGTTAAGTGACTTGCCCAAGGTCACATGCCCAGTTTGTGTGCGTGTGTGTGTGCGTGTGCGCGTGTCCACGCATGCATGTGTGTTAAGTGTCTGAGGCCGGATTTGAACTCAGGTCCTCCTGACTCCAGGGCTGGTGCTTTATTCACTGTGCCATCTAGCAGCCCCCCTTTTACATTTTTTAACCATAAACCAACATAGCTCATAAGTTATTCTTTTACTAACATAACTGTTAGCTTAAACAAAGCAAAGGGGTTAATGGCTAACCCCACAGACCGACAGGAGTTATGTCCTTGTTTATTCTTCCCTAATTATACTCAGTGTGGAAGAGTGAGATACTTGAGGAATCTAAATCTTTTACTTATACGTTCAAATACAAATGTTAACTTTTGCTTAGGCCATGAAATAACTACAAATTCAGATTAAAACAGTGAGAGCTCTTTTGCTTTACAACTTATTGCATTAATTTAACAACTCATCTTGAAAACTTAGTAGACCTTAAAAAAAAATCACCCACGACTTTACAAAACATCTTCTCTAAAAGTATTTTCCTTTCTTTAAAAACAGTTTGAATTTATCCTGATGTTAAGAGGAATAATCACTAAACCTTTATGAAGAAAATTAATTAAAAAATTTTTGATGGTATCTTTTGTCCTCCTTTAAGCAAAAATAAACCTTTAAAATTGGGATTTGTTAAACTAAGTTAGTGGAAAATGTCCTTAAGTAATATAAATTCCTAAGGTATTCTACAGAATTCCTAGATCACAAAGTTCCTTACTCAAAAGTTGTAATGGAATCTCACATTGGTAACAGTTAAGAGACTGATCACAGTGCTCTTAAAAGCTACTGCTTTTAGAATCCCTTTAAACAATGGGAACATCTTAAGCAGTTTGCATCAATTTCTGCACGTTCTAATTCTAGATGAAAAATAATATTAGATTTCCCAGTAAGCTAACACAAAAGAGCTCATATTTTTTACTGACTTCTCTGATCATAGAAATTTGTGATAGAAGGGGAAAAAAAAAGGAGGGACACGTGACATACCAAATGTGACAGGATAAAACATATTTAAATTCAAACTCAGAACAAAATTAGTTATGGTCCCAAGTGCCTTTGACCTTACACAACAAGTTTTACCAGTCACAGCTTAGAACAAGTTAAACAATTATTTTTATTCTTATAGAGCTGCAATAAGCAATAAAGATTTACCAGGACTCACATATGTGAGGGATCCCATTTAGCATCTTTCTTTCTCAAATCTAAACTTGTTCTGGTATAAAAGTCAATTGTTAGAATCTTTTCTATCTATTGTGCTTAGACTTGCAACTTCTCAGCAATAACAATTTTAGGTTTTAGCATTAAAACAGTAACTCCAAATAGTTAACAATCTTACAAGTTTCATAAACGATAGCAAAACAATCTTAACTGAAATTTCCTTTTAAACAAAGGTAAACTTGGAAGCTTATGATTTCCCAAATTACAATACTTTAAAATATTACAACACATGGTCAGAGTGTCTCATTCATCATTTTTCTGTTCCTCCAACAGTATAATTCTCAATTTAACAACTTTTAGACTATCAGAGAAACTGCCCTTTTTATAACATAGATAATACAACTGTTTACCAGTAACAGTATCATAAACAATTATCATGTAAACCAAAACCAATTAACAATCTGATGACCTTAATTCAATCTGTTTCATTAACTCAGACTTTGGCCAAAAATATGATATTTAATGATTATCAGCACATATACATACATGTATGTATGTATATACATATGTGTGCACATGTTAACACACATGTACACATATATGTGGCTTCTGGACATATATGTGTGGATAAAGGGTCAACAATAAGTTCTTGAAATAAAAACATCGAACTATTAACAACCATATGAAAGAGCGCACCCAAGTCACTAACAATAATGCTAGAAATGCCAGTCAAAACAACCTTGCGTCGTCATATCCCTCAAAATGACAAAAATAACAAAAGATGGGAATAGTCAATATTGAAAGGATCATGCTGAGGCAGGCACAGTAATGCATTGTCGGTGGAGCTGTGAATGAGTATAACCATTTTGGAAAACAGTTTGGAATCACAAGTGTGCATGATCAAGTAAAACACATTGGCCGTGTTTAAAAAAGAACATGTCTTATTCTGCTCTCTGAAGAGTGAATGGTGACATCTGTAATCTGGAATAGTGGTTAATCAATGTGTTGATCACTTACCTTCTAGGGTAATACTTGTAAAGAGCATGGTCCATAGTCAGTGCTTAATGAATGCTTATACCCTCCTCTTCCCCCTAATCCAAGTTCTTGAGTCTTTTAGAATTGTTTGTCTTTACAGTGTTATTGTATAAATTGTTTTCCTGGTTCTGCTTACTTCCTTCTGAATGGTTCTTTCAAGTCTTTCAGGTTTCTTTAAAAAACAACCCTTTTTTCCCCGTTTCTTACAATAGTTTTCCATTACATTTATGTGCCATAATTTGTTCAGCCATTCCTCCATTGATGGGCTCCCCACTTTAAGTTTCCAGTTCTTTTAACCATCACAAAAAGAGCTGCTATTAACAGTTGGGTTTGTTTTTTTTTTTAATGTGAAACCCCTTCACTTTACAACTCTAGGAGGCTGAGATCCAGTGAAGGTTACATAGTGTGACAGGATTTGGGATTTGCCTTTGGGTTTGTGACTCAAATAGAGCATTCTTTCCTCTGCACCTTCAATCCTGACCCTGACACTTGGGTGATCTTGGGCAAGCAGACCTCCCAGAACCTCAGTTTCCTCATCTGTAACATAGGGATGAGAATCCTTGTGCTTTAGATTTGTTATTACACCAGATAATGTCATTGAAGCACAGCCTGGTACAGTCACACACTGCCTTTTCCTCTAGCCAGACTGACCTCCTGAAACCTGTCCCTTGGCCTCTCCTTGAGGGTATCTTTTCCTCCCACTGAAAGGTGAACCCTAGTGGTTCTGCCCTTTGGCCCTCAAAGGAGTTTAGGTGGGAGTGAGTGGTTGATGCCTTAGGCAGAGAGAGTGACCTGCTCAACCCCTGACCTAATCCACCCACAACCCACAGAGTCACCTTAGAACCAAGGCTTTGGCTGATTCTAGAGCCTGTGACAGCTGTGACCCTTGGTCTCCAGATCTGGTTTGGGTTCTGATTGCTTCCTAGGAATTCCTTACTCCCTCTTCCAACTAAAGGAAGAGTGTTTAGGATCCAATCTAATTTTCCTTGGGTGAATCATAGTGGAAGGTGTGTAGGGACAAGAAGTACATCATTTCCCAATCCATCCTGTGAGAAAATAAGCCAGATGAGGCAGTCTCAGGTGGGGGAAGGTCCCCTGGACTGAGTCAGACCGAAGGCTCAGATCTTTGCTGGGTTCCTGACCTGTGGGGTGGCCCCTGGGCAAATCATTAGATTTTTCCACCTCAATGACTTTCATTGATGAAATTAGGAGGCTACCTAACAATTAATATTGGAACTTTCCCTGAAGCTGTCACTTATTTTTGCTATATTAAATATAAACATATTTGATATTCTCATAAATATATTTGTCATTAAATTTTAATTTATTTTTAGTATTTAGTATTTAATATATTTTCTGTATTTATGTGTATAAATGCATGTACACACCCATGTATGCATATAGGTATGCATGTCTACATAATGTGTGTATAATGTACACATACATGTGTGTATGCAGCTATATATAATGTGTGTACATGCATGTTTGTGTGTGCACATATTATATGCATATACACATATTATGTGTATATATGTATATATGAATGTATGTGTAATATAGCCATATATATATATATATGTAACAATCTCTGACTATCTGACCTAGACCAGTTTGTCTCTCCTTAAAGCAACCTGGTGGCTCTCTCTTCTCTTCCCCTCCCAAGAGGGGAAGGAGGCTCACCATATTTGTGCCCCATTTTCACTGTAACTCAGAATCCCTGAGCTCAAGTGATCCCCCAGCCTCAGCCTCCCCAGAAGCTGGGGTTCAAAGCACCTACTGGCCTAGCCAAGGTCCTCATCCAGCAGAATTCGAGCTTGAGCAATTGGTCTCATGATGGACTGTAGCTTCTGTTTTCTGGGGACAGTGAGGAGGCTTAGCACTTGAAAAAAATCTTAAAGTAATAAATAATGTAAGAAATATAATATTAAAAAAATAATATAAATACTAAATTATAAAGTGATAACAGTTTGTTAAATGATGTATGATCATTCAATGCTTACAACTCTGAAGCAGGGGGCATTCTAACCCAATTTTACAGATTAAAAACAACAACAACCACCAGAGACCTGCCTGGCATCACAGCAGGTAAGAAGATGGGGTGGAATTTGAACTTGGGTCTTCATGATTCCAACCCCAGCTTGCTGCCCACTACAATAGAATTGTCACAGAAGTTGTGGAGGGGGTGGGTTGGGGAAGGGAATCTACACCAATGAATTCCCAGCTATGCTGAAGTATTGGCATCTTCAAGACAAAGCCTTCAGATACACTGAGTGTTCTAGGCCAGAGTCCAGCTGGAAGTGGGGATGGGGAGGAATTAGGAGGGAAGCAGTGCCCTTTACTCATGGGACCTCATTTGTGGAGAGCTGGGATCAGAGGCTGGAACGTACCCAACAGGAGCTGGACCTAGAGTGGGCTGATCTTGGTCCCATTAAATCGGCTTTGCTCCATGAGGAATTCCAAACATGAAGTCCCTCATTCCAGAACTGGGCTAATCCATCCCCTGTTGGTTTCCCAGATTATCAGCCTGGAAGAAGGTGGCATGTTGAGGAGAAGTGAAGTGGGTTTAATGTAAAGAGTCCCAGACCAGCAGCAGGCTCTGGATCTGGCACAGCCGTTACTAACTCTATATTCTTGGACAAGTTACTGCCCTTCTCTGTTTCCTCTGTAAAATTGGCGGGATGGTGATGATTTTTGCTCTATTTTATGTTCTGAAAACTTTTGGTAATCTGTTGAAGCCTGTGGACAGATTTCAGAATCAAATTTTTAGGTTTCTGAATAAGATTTTTAACATCCAATTTCAACTTTTTGTTCTAAGGGTCCTTCCATCTATGACATTCTGGGTTCTAAGGGCCCTCCCAGCTCCAACCTTCTGTGTTCTGAGGGTCCTCCCAGCTTTGACATTCTGGGTTTTAAGGACTTTTACAGCTGTCAAAATCTGTTTCTGATTAATGGGATTTTTAGGCAAGGCCCAAGCTATAAAAGAAAAGTCAGGAGTCCTAGCTGAGATGAGGCTTAATCTGGTCTTGACAGATTGTCTCCCTGAAGGTCTTTTCTGTCTCTTCTCTATTTCCCAGCACTGGCCCTTCTTTGATCACCTTCTTTCCTTGACTTGAGACCACGACCCAGTGGGAAAAGAGAATTCAAGGAAGGAGAGAGTGAAAAGATATTAGGAGACTCCCTGTTTTCCAGAGCTAAGGCCCAGCCAACAGGCTGTGCCCTCAGCTTGGCATAACAATGATCCTTCACGCTCACCCTCTGGATGATCTCACTTTCTGGAAAAAATCACTACTGCATTGCTTATCTGTATCACCAAAACCAGGTGTTTTCTGAGCTCGGACAAGCACAGGACAAGCTCAGACAAGTACCCATGTTTTGGTCATGAAATCCTGCTATGAATCAAACTTGTCTCAATGTTGCTGTTACCCCTCAGTGTCAGGGTTACCACAGAGCTGTAGGTATAAGTGTTGAGATCTGTCTACACTAAAGCGGGTTCCCCCACTAGAGGTGGGGTCCTGACCCTTTTATCTTCGATAGTCTGTGGTCTGTGTCTCCAGTTTGGCCTTTCCCCTCCTGTCCAGATCCCCTCCTTGCTTGCAGGCTGTTTCCCTCACTTTGAAATTAAACTTCTGTTGGATTCCTGACTCTCCTGTCTCTGGCCTGCTCTGTTCGGCTCTGGCCATCTACAGGTTAGAGGCTGGTTCTGTCCAGTTGGCAAGAAGCAGAATAGGCCAGTGTGTACTCAAATGGCCTGTCCACCTTCCCTTGTACTTTATAAGCAAGTCTCATACATCCTTAAGCTTTATACATCCTTATCTGGCAGCCACCCCCATGTAGGCACCACCTAGGAGGAGGGCAGAAGAGAGGAAGGTAGGATCCTGGGGTTAGCCAAAACCACACCCTAGCTTCCTCTTAGGGACTGATCCAATACCCCAGGGCTTGGCAGTTTCTCTAAAAATTGCTGTCAAGAGATAGATGAGAGTTCCTTGGGCTCTAGGCCCAGAGCAAGCAACTCACTCCTCAGAGGGCATTGCTTAGCTTTGCTCTGTGTGCTCTGGGGGAGGGAGGGAGAGGAAGCTCTCCAGGGAGCCAGGAGGCCTGAATTCCAGGCCGTGCTGTGCCAACAACTCACTCTGTGACCTTGGACCAGGACTTTCTCTTCTCTGGGGTCATAAGTTTCCTCATCTTTAAAATGGAAAGGAAATTCATAAGATCATAGCCCTGAAGGTGGAAAGGAATTTGAGAGTTTGTCTAGTCCAGTCCCCTCATTTACAGATGAAGAAACTGAGGCTGGGGCAGTAAAGATCACATAGGAAGTGACCTCCTCTAACTCCATACCCATTATTCTTCCTGATGAACTACACTGCCTCCCTTAAACAGTTCCTGGTGGCCCCATTCCTCCTCACTTCCCTTCCCCTCCTAGTGTCCCACCCTCACCCCACCCCACCAAAATTGTTTGAAGACCCACGGTCATAGTTCATTCATCACACCCAAGAAATGTTCCCTGATCCCTTTACCATGTTTGGCCAAAACAACTTGGGGCCCCTGGAATAAGATGTCACCTCCTGGCTGCAGTCTGGGAAGGCTTCCTGTAGAATCTGGTGTTGAATGGGAAATAGCTTTGGGAAAGTCAAAAGCTTCCTTAATTCAGGTCTGAGCATCATACATACATGGCACTTTGGTCCAGATCCATCTTCCCCTCTCCAAGACTACCTGTGTCCAGGTCTTTGATGGTCCCTGTGGGCTCTGGGGCTTCCCAAGTTCACATCTCAGAGGCTCCTCATGTTGAGGCCCAATTGATTCCCCTCTTCAGATCTCAGTTTTCCCATCTGAAAAGTGACAAGTTTGAACTAGATGATTTCTAGGAGCCCTTTTATCTTCGATAGTCTATGGTCTGTGTCTCCAGTTTGGCCTTTCCAATTCCCCCTTTATCTGCCTCTACCCAAAGCCTACTGGACACTGGCCTGTCTCAATGGAGCCTCTGATCCTTGGGAAGCTGTTGACTGGTCCCCTATGCTGACCTGCCTGCCCACCGTGGGAGTCACCAGGCAAGATGCTGATGGGCACTGCATGAGCAGGGTTCGGGTTCCCAGGGGGATAGCCCCTCCCTTTGCCTTATCCTCATCCAGACAGATGAGCCAAGAGGCTGGGACTTGCCCATCACTAGCTCTGTTCAGCCTGACAGGCCCTTTTCCAGCTTCGAGTTGGCTGGCTCAGCCACCCAAGGTGTGAGCAGCTGCTTGGAGCGGGAGAGGTTAGGGAACACTGAAAAGGGTTGGGGGATGTTGGTTACCTCCCTCCCTCCCCCCACCAGCCCAAGTATGAGTTGGATCAGACTGTTACAGTGAGGCAGAGGGCTGATGGTGACCATTTCAGGAGGAGCCTTCACTAAAGCTCTCTCCCCTGGGACCCTGGGCAAGCCACAATTCCTCTTTGGGCCTCAGTTCCTTCTGATGTAAAATGAGAGGCTTGAATTAGGTGGGAGATAAAATCCTTCCAAACTCCGAAAGTTTGTGTTCTAAGGTCCCTCCTGGCTCTGACATATGTTCTAAGTATCTTCCTTGATTTGACATTCTCTATCCTAAGATCCTTCCCATCATTGACACTCTGTGCTCTGAGAGATTCCCAGTTCTGATACCTTAGGTTCTGAGGGCCCTTCTAGCATTGACATTCTGTGTTCTAAAGTCAATCCCCATTCTGACACTCTAAAGTCCCTCCTAACTCTGACACTATATTCTAAGGTCCCTTCCAGTCCTAATATTCTGTGCTCTAAGGGTACCCCCAGCTCTGACATCCTGTGTTCTAAGGGCCCTCCCAACTCTGACACCCTGTGTCCTAAGGGCCCTCCCAACTCTGACATCCTGTGTCCTAAGGGCCATCCCAGCTCTGATATCCTGTGTTCTGTGGGCCCGCCTAGCTCTGACGTCCTATGTTTTGAGGGCCCTCCCAGCCCTGACACTCTCTGTTCTCAGGATCCTTACAATTCTGCCACTTTAATGGTTCTTTATTTCTTTTTCTTCATACCTTCTGGCTCTCGTTTCTTTTCCCAGGAGGGGGCGGTGGAGACACATGGAGAAGAACACAACCTCCTCATAGAATCCACACTCACACCTGGGATATTGAGGTTCACACAGAACCCTGTGTTGTCCAGGACTCTGGGCAGGGTCTGAACCAGCACCTTCTCCTTCCATCCCCATATCCAGTCTTTAGCCAGCCCCAAGAGGTGGGAAGGACACCCTAGGGTTATTTTCCCTACAACCTGGATGAGAATGAACCCCAGAGAAGGGAAGGGTCTCACCCAGGACCAGAGAACAAGTTAGTGGCCAAACTGGATGGTCATGTGCCAGTTTCCTCATTGACTTTTAAGGTCCCTTCCAAATCTCTATCCCTGGAACCTGTGCTGCTGGCCTAGTGTGGAGCAAAAGGGCCCAAGCCATCCTGGGAGAAGATCCTCTCCAACAGGGACTTTGGTGGCATAGACAATTGGGCCGGCTCCTGAAATTCCTGAGGCGGGGGAGCAAGGGAAAAGGCCAGTGGTCAAGTGGCCCTTTCCCTGGCCCTAAGTTCATGAACGGGAATTTCCCATCTCCCAGTATGGTCTGTTTGCCAGCCTCCTGCCCCCTAGGCCCTTTCCCCTCACTCCCCAATCTGTTCTCTAGAAATCCCTGCCCGTAAGGATGGAGCCCCAGGCCTGGGGAGTACAGAGAGTGTGGAGATGGAAGAAGAAATCTCAGGGCATTTATTTCTTCCTTTTCTCCTTCCTCTTACACCACACATATACACACACACACATACCCACACACACACACACACACACACACACACACACACACCCTTCCTTGTGGACTAGTCCTGTCTCCACCCCCACCTCTTGTTCCAGGCCTGTGTGTCTCAATTTCAGGACCTAAAGGGTGCCTGTCACCCTGCCTCCCCTCAGGGAGACACCCTTTCCTTGGAATGTCATGAGTGGGCGGAGCCTGAGTAACCCCTAAGAAGACTAATAAAGCTCGGTGGCCCTTTCCCTTCCCCTAGTCCTTGGGATTCCCAGCTCAGACTTCAGCTTCAGCCCTATTCTCTGCAGGCTGGTATGTGGGAAGGCTGTCAGCCAGCAAGACAGCTGGTATTTACTGGCCTCAGAGACAAGTAGGGACCCCAAAAGCCAACCTTCCCCACTTCAGGGCACTCCTTTCCCAAAGTTGACAGATTGTGAGCCAGCAAGGCTCCTAGACGGGGTGGGCTGAGTGGTATCCAAGACCTGGAGAGCTGGGAATCAAGGAGGGAGCTCCCTTGTAGGGTGAGGACTCTGTTTTGAGGTGGGTCTTTAAGCATCCTTCCTCTAGCTCAGCTCAGGGGAGCCCCCTGGGGGGGGGGAGGCAGGCAGAGGACCCCTCACTCTGCTGCCTTTCCCCTTGTTTCTCCCTGTTTACTTTCTTCGGGCTGATTCTCTCTGCAGAGGGGAGATTGGACTTTGAAGTCAAGCCGTGTAGACAGGGAAGGCAAGGAAGCCAGGAACCCTGGCGGGGGGGCTGGTGGGAATGGAGGCCTGGGCCCCTGAGCGGCCTACCTTTGGCTTCTGGGACTATGGCGTCTTTGGGCTCATGCTGCTGGTCTCCACGGCCATCGGACTCTTCTTCGGGCTGGCCCGGGGTGGGCAGAAGACCGCAGAGGACTTCTTCATGGGCGGACGGCAGATGGGAGCTGTGCCTGTGGGCCTCTCGCTGGCAGCCAGCTTCATGTCAGCCATCCAGGTGCTGGGAGTGCCTGCTGAGGCTTACCGTTATGGGCTCAAATTCCTCTGGATGTGTCTGGGTCAGCTGCTCAACACCTTTCTCACTGCCTACCTCTTCCTCCCCATCTTCTACCGCCTGGGCCTCACCAGCACATACCAGGTAACCAGGGAGGGCTGAGGGATCCCTGGGGGACGAGGCACACTCTTAGAGACTGACTCACTACCCTCCCTACCTCACTCCTCAATAGCCACCTTCCTTGGCCTCCAGGCCTGGCACCCAGCCAACAGTGCTCTGTGGTCAGCCCAGCCTGCACTCCCAAGAGGGTCTGCAATCAATGCCCATGTGAGGGTTAGAGTGGGCAAGGATGGGTGCTAGAGATTGCACTGGAGCCCAGACAGGCAAGAGAAGAATGCTCCTGGGAGGCAGAGGGACCCCAGAGGCAAACCCAGCTTTGGATGTCTCTGGGCAAGACATCAGTCCACACACAGTCCACCCACCTGATAGCATCCCCCTGATTCACACATGAACCCCATCAGCACTGGGTATGCTTGGACTCAAAGGGCAGGAGAAGAAAAGTTCACTCCATATATATATATATGGATACGTGCACGTGAATCATCAGTTTGTACCAATGGCTTTGTGCAGACCCAGGGAGGGGCTGGTGAAGGGAGGGCGGGAGTAGGATGTGGCATGATGTATATGTCTTTGTGGATGTGTGCATAAGGGTGTGAGAGGCAAGCTAATGGTATGGAAAAAGACCTGGGTCAAGGACAAGAGCCAGGACATCTCTGCTCTGCCCCTCGCTGGATAACCTCAAGCAAGTCTGCCTTTCTCTGAGTCTCAGCTTCTTCCTCTATAAAATGGGGTTATTTGGGCACTTTAAGGTCTCTGGGTTCTGCTGCTCCAGTGCAGGGAGGATAGAGAGCTGGGTGGATGTTCTTCAAGAAAAGGCAGGCCATGATGGCCTTGGGGCTAGTCCCAGGGTGGCATGGAGAATGTGACCTTGCTGTCCCTTTCCCCTTGCAGTATCTAGAGCTGAGATTTAGCCATTGTGTTCGTCTGTGTGGCACTATCCAGTATGTCATCGCCACGGTGAGCCACCCTCTGTCTCCTCCCTCCACAGTCCCCAGACCCAAACCTACCCTTGGGTTCCCCAGCTGAGTCACTCCAAGTCCTTCTGAGTTTATCTGGATTCTCTAGTGGAGAAAAGGTATCCTGGGCTTTGGGCAGGGCCAGGGAAGTCCCAGGGAAAGTTTCCCACTTAGAAGCTGCTCCTCCTTGCCTAGGCTTCTAAATCCCTTGGAGGCAGAGGCCATGACAGGTCAATGAAAGTGGGAGAACCAGAAGGGATAGGGAGTGAGGGCAGATGTTGGGAAGAAATTCCTATTTGAACATGCCCTAGCGCCCCAGGGAAGGCCAAAGGAGGACTGAGGTGCTCATCACTCCAGGCCAACTTTGCATGAGGGCTGATGTTTGACAGAAAGGTCCCTGATGGGGGTGGGGGGAGGGGGAGGGATGGAGTGGGGTCATTTCATCCAGTCCCCATTAGGCATAACTGGGACTCATTTCCCTGCCTTCCTGGACAGATGCTGTACACAGGAATTGTCATCTATGCTCCTGCCCTGATTCTCAACCAAGGTATGACCCAGAGTGAGACCGACAGGTGTCTTCTGCCCTCTGGAAGACCTCAGGCTGAGAGAGAGATATGGCCCTAACTTCAGGGGGCCCCCCGTTTGAGGGGAGGCATGGTCCTGCTGTCAAAGAAGCCTTGGCTGAGGACAGACATGACCCCTAGCTTTGGAGAGCCTCCAGTCTGAGGGGGTGGGGCGACATGACCTCTTCTCTCCCTTGGACTGTCTGCCCACTGTGACTCTCTTGCTTCCAGTAACAGGGCTGGATATCTGGGCATCTCTCCTTTCCACTGGTGCCATTTGCACCTTTTACACCACTGTGGTAAGCATCCCCAGGGGACCACCTCAGCCCAATATGTGGCCCTGATCAGTCCAACCTCCTCCCCACTCCACCCACCTCACATTGCTCTATTTTTCTCCTCCAAATACTTGGGGCATCTTCAGTGTCACCAGAGAAGAGGGGTCTGTTGATAGTCAAGAGACATCTAGACTCCTCAATGAGCCCCACACTGCTACTAAGGAGACCTAGGCTTGAGTGCCTCTCTACTTCTGCCGGACTGTGTAACCTCAGACAAATTCCCTCCTGTCTCTGAACCTCAATTTCTCCATCTGTAAAATGGGGCTAACAACCCTCCCACTTCCCTCTAAGGACTATCACGAGAATTAGAATAAATAACACATGGAGGGGAATAGCCATTTGTAAACTGAAGCTGGATTAGATGAACTCAAAGGTCCCAGTTCTAAATCCTGTGTAAAGGGTTAAACCAATATAAGGGATCCTTCTTATCAGTAAGTAGGTCAGAACATTTCAAGGGCCATGATGCTGGGCCATCAGCTGGGATACTAATTGTAAGGGGCTTCTTCATATGATGGATTTCTACTGAAGTGTGACCTCCTTCCTCAAGCTAGTCAGACCCATGCCCCACCATGCCAGACAAAGGAAGGAACACTGAGGGGCATGGTCATTCCTTCCCTCTAGGAAGACCCTGAGCTGTGCATCCTCTGCCTCCTCCCACCTCTGTCCTCCCGTGTGTCCTTCTTCCCCAGCAGGTTTGGGATATTGAACAAGCCCTATCTCTCCCCCCTCCTCTTTCCCCTGCCCTACAGGGAGGCATGAAGGCAGTCATCTGGACAGATGTCTTTCAGGTGTTTGTGATGCTCTCTGGGTTTGTTGCCATCTTGATCCAGGGCACGATTCTGGTCGGTGGTGTCCAGCAGGTAGTGGACGTTGCCCACAATCACTCCCGGATCAACCTCTTTGAGTGAGTGTTCATTCCCCTTACTTCTAGAACCCTTGATGCCAGTGAGGAAGGTGGTGGGAGTGAACCCCAGGAGGAAGAGAAGAGTTGAGGGACAATTCCATTCAATGGCTGGTTATTCACGCGATCTACTGCCAGTACAACTGCTACTTGGCTCAGTGCCCCTGTGACTTCCCAAACCAAAATGCCCTCCCTTTTAGATACCATCTCCCTCCATTAGAATGAGTGCTCCTTGAGGTCACAGATTATGTCTCTCTGTAATTGCATCTCTCCAGTGCCTGGCATGCAGTGAGCTCTTAATAAATCCCTTTTTTTTCCCATTCATTCATTCATTTCATTTCATTCGTGCACTATATAATGCACCCCACACTGTGCTAAACACTGGGGATAGGGAGACAAAACAGTCAACCTCCCCTCAAGGAGTGTACATTCTGCAGCTGAGGACATATAGACAGAGAAATAAATATAGAGTGATTTTTTTTTTAATGCAAAGTAAATTTGTTGGAGACCATACTAAGCACTTGGGGGTGGAGGATAAGGAAGTCAGAAAAGGCTTCATGGAGCTGTGGCGGGTGGGCTGAGCTTGAAAGGAAGCTAGGAATTCCAAGAGGTGGGAAGTGAGGATGGAGAGTATTCCAGGGAGTGGGAATGGGCATGGGCAGGGCAAGATTCAGAATGGACAAAGCCTGTGCAAAGACACATGAGTAGAAGATAGAATGTCTTCTATGGAGAACAAGTCAGCACTGGAATGTAGAGTAAAGGGGAGCCATTGAAGCTTCCGGAGCAGGGGAGTGACACCGTCAGTCTTTTGCTTTAGGGTTATCCATTTGGTAACTGTGTGAAGGATGGATTCCAGAGTGGAAATTTGTTTTATTTTGTTGGTTTTTTTTTAACTAGAAGATTATTATAATAGGTCCAGGAGTGAGGTGATAAGGGGTAAATGTGATGAGTCGTACGGATGGAGAGAAAGGAATAGACACAAGAGATGCGGAGATGAACAAGGCAAGTCCCCACTGATGTATACAACACCTCCCAAGCCAATTTAGCTCTGGGAAATAGAAGAGTTTTGGAATCTACTGACAGAATCCAGCAATGCTGGTCTTGGGGTCTTGGAGGGAGGGGAGCATGGAACCCATAGATAGGAACAGGGGAATCCTTGGAGCAAGAGAAGGGAAAGTTAACCAGTCTCCATATTTAAAATTGCTGCTTATGAGAAGGATGTGGGATATACCCATGGCTTCAGCTGTTGTGTGTCCTTTGTTCCCTGAGAGGATGGACCAGGACATCAGGAAGATTATACCATGACTTGCAAGTGAATTGGATTTAAGTGAGGCAGGGCTATGCAAGGTCACCAGCCTCACTTTCTCCTCCAGAGCCATCTAGGTCCTGTGGCCAGATAGAGATCGGGGTGACTGGAGATGACTCCCACTTGGCTTCATATTTTAAAAGGGAAAAGTATTCCAGATATCAGAATATTCTCAGAGAATGTGACCACCACTGAAATGCCGGCAGAGGCATTGAATTTCAATAGAAATGGATCCCTGTGGCAGACCATTGATTTAGAAAACCGCAAACTAGCCTTGTCTCTATTGTATTCTACTTTTATTTATTTTTGTTAGACATTCCCCTGTTAGATTTTAACATGCTTTGAGTTATGCTCTGAGTTTGGAGGGTCTCTACTCCAAGGGACCCCAGACAGGAGTCAGTCAGTGTCAGAGATAAAGAAGGAGATGGTTTGAGGGTTGGCATGAGGGTTAAGGAATGAGTTGCAATCAATGGGGGAAGAGAGTAGTTTGGGTTATCGTTAGGTAATATTTAGAGGAGGAATCCTTCACCTTTTTTGTGTGTGGACCCCTTTGCAGCCTATGAACCTCTTCTCAGAATATATGGCTTTAAAATGCATAATTGAAGCAAATACTAAGTCTCAGTTAGATGTTAGTGAAAATCAAAATGTCTCTTTGGGGGACATCCAAGTTCATAGACGCCCTGAAAGCTGTGTCTGTGGATCTGAAGTTAAGAAACCCCCTGATGCAGAGGCAAGCTCAGGAAATAGATTTGAACCCCACAATTCAGTTCAACCAACATTACTGTGTGGTAATTTACCCCTTGGAGCTTCATGTGTATACACACGGTTTGTATACAGATAAGAAAATATGAGATAGCCTGAAGAGGGCAGTCAGGGGGATAGGGCTACCTGGAGGAGGGGTCATCTCAGCTGAGTCTACTCTGTGCTAAGTATGAAAGATACAAGGATAGGCAAAAACTGTCTCTGCCCTCTGTGAGGGTGTGTGATGGATAGAGAACTGGAATCAGGAAGACCTGAGTTCAAATCCAGCCTCGGACATTTACTGCATGAACCAATGCAAAGTCACCTAACTGGCGTCTGCCTCAGTTTCTTCATTTATAAAATGAAGATCATAATAGCATCTCCCCCCCAAAGTTGTTGTGAGAATCAGAATATTTGTAGAGAGCTTCAGGAATCTTAAAGTGCTGTGTAAATGCTGTAAAAACCCTAAATTCCAACGAGGAACATAAAGTTTGACTGGTAGGGAGCAATGTCTGGATCCAGATTGTAAAGTCTTTAAATATGGGAGTGAGGAATTTAAATCCTTTGCCTAGAGGTAATAGGGAGCCACTCATGATTTTTGAGCACCACCCTGACTAGTGCCTTAAGAAAATTAATTTGACATATCAGAGGTGAAGCAAGGACATCGACTGGCCCTGTTATTATTTGATAGTGATGTAGAAATCCCAGCTATAGCAAAGAGAGAAGAAAAAGTAAGGGACAAATAAATGAAGAAAGAATGAAGGCAAAATTATCTTTGCAGATGACCTGATGGTTTTTAGAGGATCCTACAGATTAGTTTCAAGATAAAAAACAGTCCTAGCAAAATCATCAGCCCCCTTTAGATTAATAACAAAGCCCAACAGGGGCAAGACAGAAAAAGAAACTTCGTTCAAGATTATTTTGGCAGCTGCAGAGCAGATGGTTTGGATTGTAGCGGGAAGAGGTGGGAAGCAGTGAGTCTGAGTAGGTCAGTGCAATAACCCAAGAGACAGGAGACAAAGGTCCAAATCAGGTTTGACATTAGGCCAAGGGATAGGCTAGCCCCAAACTTCACATAGAACAGGGACTAATACATGTTTTGACCATGATCTTAGGGTCATGGAATGGATTGGGTTTGAGGTGGGGAATGAGTTTGGAACGTGGTCTGGGAAATGGTTCAGGTCTTGGTTTTAGAGTGAGGTTAAGATTTTGATTCAGGATGAATTTGGGGGTTTTGGCTTTGATTAGGGACAGGTGAGAAAAGAGCCTCCTTCTTTTGTGCACTCAGATGGTGGACTATGGGTGCAGAATGAGGCATACGTCATCTCACATGGTCAAAATATTGGTTTATTTTGTCCAATCATACTTCTTGGTTACAAGTGAACAGAGTATGGTTTTGAACTGAGAGTCATGGAGGAATGTTGTTGCTACTGGTGTTAACTTGTTTCAATCATGTCCAACTCCTCCTGATCCTGTTTGGGGTTGTAAAAAGAAACTGTTGAGAAGGAGAATTAGCCCTGGCTGGGTTTAGAATCTCTTGAAGACTGGGGTCAGAAATGCTGTCATTAGGGAGGAAGAAAAAGAATCTAGAATTTAAAGTTCTATAATCAAATGTTAAAAATATATATGTTTATATATATATATATATATACAATTATTATTATTATTATTAACTACATCCAACTGGAACTTGAGATACACAGGCACTGTGGCAGGGAGATCCATCCTGCCCCACCGGAAAGTCAGAGGGGCGAGGGGGGGGGACACAGGAGAGAATAGACTGGGGGAGGGGTTATACAATGGGATGGCTGTTTTGGGGTGGTGGGTAGGGGAAAGATGGGGAGAAAATGTGTAACTCAAAATCTCATGGAAACGGATGATGTAAACTAAAATTAATAAAAAATTAAAAAAAAAAAGAAATGCTGTCATTAGAGAGTGGGTGATAGTCAGGGCGGGAGCCAGGCTGATATTAGGGCTGCTGGTGCCTGCAGACTGTTCTGACCCTATATCCCGCCCACCTACCCCCCTCCACCTCTCCTGCCAATCAGGCTTCTCCATCTCTTTTCCCCTCACCCCTAGAAGGACAAGGGTCCTTTTCCCCTCACCTCCAGATGAGGCAGGATGTGCCCCAGTGGGGCGTAGTGGACTGAATGCCAGATCTGGCTCAGATCTTTCCTCTGACACTCATTAGCTGTGGGACTCTGGGTGAATTCCTTAAACTCTCTGTGGCTCAGTTTCCCCATCTGCTAAATGAGGGGGTTAGACTCAAAGACCTCTGAGGCCACTTCCAGCTCTGAGTCTATGATCCTATACCCAGTAGAGCTGATATTTGATGCTGCTTTAGGATCTTGGGGGCTAGAGCAGGGGCCCCAGAAGGACCTGGATTTGTCCAGAGCCCTTGCCTCGAGGGTGCTTCTATTTGGAGGCAGTCCCTGGACTCCATACCCTGCTTCCCTCTCAAACTTACTAGTGAATAATTCTGAACCTGTTCTCTCCCTGTCTCCCAACCTTCTCCCTACAGCTTTGACCTGGACCCAAGGAGACGCTACACCTTCTGGACCTTTGTGGTGGGGGGCACCCTGGTGTGGCTGTCCATGTATGGGGTGAACCAGGCCCAGGTCCAGCGTTATGTGGCCTGCAGGAGTGAGCGGGAGGCCAGACTGTGAGTGCTTGGGTCCAGGGGTTGGGGGTCAGGGGAGGAGAACAGGGTCACAAACACCCAGTTACTTGTTGGGGCAGCTCTGATTGTCAGGAAATTCTCCCTTACATTTAGCTTAAATGGGCCTCTTTGCCACATGGCCCCTTTGTAACAAGACCTGCCCTATCTCAGAGCCAAGCAAAACCATCCAAGTTCCTTTTCCAGTCAGATCCTGGCAGGAGACAGTCATGTCCTCCTAAACCCAGGTCTCTTGGTCCCCATCTCTATCCTTCTCCTTGTCCATACTCTCCTTCCTTCCCCCATCTGGCTCCTATAGGGCAGCCTCCCTAGCATCCTGGCCACTGGTTCTTGCTGACATGCCCGCTTCCCTCTCCAATGCCAGGGCACTGCTGATCAACCAGACGGGTCTCTTCCTCATTGTGGGCAGTGCAGCAGTCTGTGGGATCATCATGTTTACCCTGTACAGAGACTGTGACCCGCTGCAGGCTGGGCACATCTCTGCTCCTGACCAGGTAATGTCTCCTGGAGAATGGCCCAGTCGCCAGGGCTCTGAGGGGGAGCACCTCGGAGGTGAAGAAATGCCCAGATGAGCCAGGGAGGACAGTAGTCATTTATAAGGCCCCCAAGGGGCCATTGAAATAGGAAGATTTTAAAAACACAGAATGTCAGGGTCAAAGGGCCCTTAGAACAAGAGCTACTAAGTGTCTGAGGCCAAATTTGAACTCAGGTCTTCCTGACTCCAGGCCCAGAACTCTAACCATTGCCCCACCTTGCTTCCTCAAGGAAGCTTCCTCTTCCCACTCTAGACACCATAATCCTTCTTTCTTTCCTTTAATACATCACCATTCCCAAGAGGACAGCTCACCTACTGTGGTGAGCTCTTGAGTGGTCAGCTGGTCTGGCATGCAGACCAAAGGGCTCTTGTGACCTCAGGCTGCATGCTCCAGAATGAGGGGGGCCTGCTCCCGGCATCCTCTGTCCTCCTCCGATTCTATCTGGGGCGTAGAGGTCAGTGCTCTGGTCATCCTTTGGTCAGGATGGGAGCTTGGCAAGAAGAGCCTGGAGTCAGAGGTCCCCAGTTTCAAGTCCCAGCTCTGATGCTACCTGCTTGTGGGACCTCATCTGTAAAATTAGGGTATTGGACTTGATGACCTCTGAGGCTCCTTCCAGCCCTAAATCTATGATCCTCTGTCCAAAGGAAGGCAGCCAGGATGTTGAGAGGTCTAGACAGCAAACTGTGTCAGGATCAGCTACAGGAACTGGGGCTATTTGGGCTGGAGATACAGGGAATGGGGGGGAAGGGTGGTGGTCGACATCTTCCCAGTATGGGGCTCTCTGGAGCAGAGGGAGCAGTCCTTTTCTTCACTTCAAGGTTTGCATTGTCTCACTTGAACCCCATAGTAGATGGCGGGGGAGGTTTAGCCTCAGTCATTCTCACCATTTGGGAGATGAGAAAATCAAATGCCCAGAGTGTAGGTGTTTGCCCAGAGAGGCAGCAAGTATCAGAGGTGGGAATGGAACCCAAAGCTTCCCTGCTCTAGAACTCATTAAATCATGATGCCTCTAGGTGCTGGAAGCCTTCTGTGTGTGAACAGGTCACCCGGCCTTCCAGCACTGACATTCTGTGTTCTAAGAACTCTTCCCTCCTGACATTCTAGGAAGCCTCTGTAGTTCGAGGAAAGCTTGATTGGTGTGGCCCTGGGCAGAACTAGGGACACCCACCTGGTGGGTGGGGGGGAAGTCCCCAGGAGGCAGATTTCTACAAAGGGCCAATGGTTATCACTGCTGTTAATTACTCTTACGGCTGTTGGTGGTAATTTGGGCTTGGACCTGTGATTTCATTCCTGCTGAGGAATCCCCCCCTCCCACTCCCTCTCCCCGCTCCACCAGTGGGAACCCTCCTGCCTCCTCCTGTTCTTAGAGTTGCCCAGAACGCTGAGGGGTGAAGGAATGAGACTCCATAGCGCTTCCGGCAGGACCTAGGAGACAGAACAAATATTCTTATTCCTGTTTCATAGATGAGGAAGATGAGTGAACAGAAATCTAGGCTTGGTGCCCAAGGTCCCACAGCTATAGTGGGAGGCAGCATGTGCAGAGAAATGAATCTGGAGTCAAAAGACCTGGGTTGGAATCCAGCCTCTTCTATGTACTAGTTGTGTGTCCTTGGGCAAGTCATTGTTTCACATCTTTTTGCCCCAGTTTCTTCATTTGTCAAATGAGAAGATCTCTTTTTTTCGTGGGTTTCTCTGAGCCCCCATCTCAGAGGGTGCCTTTTCTGACCTTGTTTCCCAGTCTATCACACGCAGATTCTACAGCCATCGTCCCCACACCCCTGCCTTGGATCTCTGTTCATCCTGCTCCCCCCAGGAGGGTGTGGGCACACTGTTTAGCCGGGCCATCCTGGGGGAGAACAACAGGGGGAGTCTGCTGTGTGCAAAAATGGGAAACAGCAGACAAGCTCTAGGCCTTCTCTGAGTCTTCTCTCTTTCCCCCAGTACGTGCCCTACCTGGTGCTGGACATCTTCCAGGATTATCCTGGTGTTCCTGGACTCTTCCTTGCCTGTGCCTACAGTGGCACCTTAAGGTAAGACCTAATATCCCCTGAGTGGAGCAGGGCCTCAACCTTTACAATATCCCATAAAACTCCATGTAGACAAGTACCCTTAGGAAGGTTATCTGCTCAGAATAATGAAAGTGCTGGATTCTACCACAGCCTGGAAGTTCCATCCCCAGCTCGGCCATTTCACTTTCTAAAGGCACTCCCAAGCCCTGAAATTCTCTTTTCTGAGGTCCCTCCTGGCTCTGACTTTCTGCGTCCTAAGGGCTCTCCCCCTAAAGCTCTGACATTCTTCTTTCTAAAATCCCTCCCAGATGTCACAGTCTATATTCTAAGGGTCCTCCAAGCTCTAACAGCCCTCCTAGATCTGACATTCTATGTTCTAGATATTAAGGGCACTCCCAAATCTGACCTGCTGTATTCCAGGCAGATCTGATATCCCAGATCTGATATTCTGTGTTCTAAGCTCTGATGTTCTAATGTTCTAGGTACTGAGGCTCTCTGAGGTCTGATATTCTGGGTTTGGGGTTCTCAGGGTGTTTTTGTTTGTTTGTTTTGCGGTGGCGTTCTAAGATTCTATGTGACTAGTGGACTAGGAAGATATGGAGGAGATGGGTTCCAGGTTGGGGAGGAGGAAGACAGGTCCTGCTCTCATTCCCAATGTCTCCCCAGCACGGCATCCACCAGCATCAACGCCATGGCCGCCGTCACTGTGGAAGATCTGATCAAACCCCGATTACCAAACCTCAGCCCTCGAAAACTGACTCTGGTATCCAAGGGGCTGTGTAAGTCCTGGGTGGAAGCAGGAAGGGAAGGACGGGCGCGCTGGGAGCAAAGGGGCAGGACCAGACCACCTGTCCGGGCCCCTGCCTGGGGAAGAGGGTTCAAGGCTAGACCATAGGTGTGAGCCCCTCAAAGCCAACGTTGGAGACCCCTGACAGCAGATCTGGCCTGAGGCTTAGATGCTAGCGGGGAATCCTAGGGGTCCAGAAGGCCCCTCTCTGATGGGTGACCCTGCTAATGGCCTGTCCTCCTCGTCTCTGACATTCCCTAGCTCTGATCTATGGCTCGGCCTGTCTGACGGTGGCTGCCTTGTCCTCCTTGCTTGGCGGTGGTGTCCTTCAGGTGAGCCCCTTGCCCTGGGGATGGTCCATGCCCCAGCAGGCTGACCCTGGCTCCCAACCACCAGTGAGAGCTAAGCCCTGAGCCCTACTCACAGCCTCCAGCAAGGAAGAGGGAGAGACCCAAGACTGGGAACTAATGGGACCCTTCCCTTGGGGAGTGATTCCTTTTTTTTTTTTTTGCTGCTGGAGGACTTTAATCATGGCATCCTTTTCAATGATCTGGGCATAGAGGGTCTTAATCCTGCCCTCCATATCAAGTCATCTCCTGTTGGCCAACAAGATCTCTTCCTCCTCCTTCTGGATCTGGGCTTCCAGGGACTTGTCATAGCTGGTGTTAGGAGAGTGGCTACTGCTGGTCGCATCCCTCTGAGCAGCCACCGTGGCTGCAGCCTCATCACTATCTCTTCCAAGTACTTCTGCTCCCACTTGGTCATGTCGGCCTCCAGGGCCAGGTTGCACTCCTCCTTCTCCCGAAGTAGCTCCATCAGGGCTGAGGCACTATAGTCTGAGAGGATGGTGGCCTGTGAGGTGCCTTCATGCTGCTGCATGCACAGAGACTCCAGCTCTCTCTCCAGCCGGGCCCAGAGGCAGTTCTCCAGCTGCTCCCGCTTCTCGCAGGCGGCCTGCAGCTATCAGAACCTGCTGCATCTTCTCCACCTTGTCCACATACACTTGTTTCTTCTTCAGCTCATCCTCCAGCTTCACCATCTTGGCCTGGGCATTGTTCAGGGCCTGGTCACAGATTTCAATATGGTGCCGCTGGTCCTCATTAGTAGAGCGCACAGCTGTCAACTCCATCTCCAGTTTCTCCTTCTGTCACTGGGTTTCTTTATTCTATGCAAAGAGCTGGGAGATGGTCTTCTGGGTGTCCTGAGAGCCCTCATGATCCTTCTCAGCAAGCTGCTTGTTGGCTGTCTCCATGCGCTCTTGAAGGTCACTATTAAAATCAGGGAGTCTGCGGATGGGGAGTGATTTCTTGTCCATTTTTTTTTCTATTTAATTCTCTCAATCATGGGAGGAAGACCGTGTGGGATCTGTTATCCCCATTTAGCAAATAAAGAGACTAAAGCTAAGGGAAGGGACCTACCATAAGTCCCAGAGAACCAGTGGCAGCCAAGACTAATTCCATTCTATTCAATTATACAAACATTAATTTGTTGACATGTTGACATCTAGTCTGAGTCTCTCGATTCTAGAGCCCAGGGCCCCTCCCTGATCCCAGACCCTGCTCTTTCTGGGGGCTGAGCCCATCTCTCAGGTTGTAAAGACAGGTAGGAGACAGGGAGACCCAGGTGCAGATTCTGACCCCCCTTTCTTTCCTCCCCAGGGGTCTTTCACTGTTATGGGTGTGATCAGTGGTCCGCTGCTGGGAGCCTTCATCCTGGGCATGTTCATTCCAGCCTGCAACACTGCGGTGAGTTGGTTCCACACCCAAGTCCTGTCGAGTAGGACAGTACCTTGGAAAGCATAGGGTCCAATGCTCTTATTAGAGAGACGGGAAAACTGAGGCCCAGGGAAGGGCAAAGTCTAGCTGGAGCCCACGACACCAAACTAAAACCTATTATCTTATTCTAACCTTCATTTATCATGTCTGTCTTCCGAGGGGGAGTTTTAGGGTTAAAGGGTGCCCACACAAAATGGAATGAGCCTGGTAGAAGGGCTCAGTAATAGAGAGATCATTTCACCTGGTCCCCTTCTCATGTGTGAGGACAGGCCATTCATGGCCCCTCTCTGGGTCTCAGTCTTTTCATCTGTAAAATGGGGGGAGGTGGCTTAGAGGATCTCTAAGGTTGCTTGTAGTTTTGAATGCTGTGATTTCTCTTCCAGGGTGTCTTCTCAGGCCTGGGTGCAGGCTTCCTACTCTCCTTCTGGGTAGCTGTGGGGGCCACTCTGTACCCACCAAGCCCACAGACCATGGGTGTGTTGCCTACATTCACAGATCACTGTGCACTCTACAATGCCACCGAGGGCCTAAATGTCACTGTGCTCATGGGAACACTTCCACCAAGGACTGTTTCTGCCCCAGGAGACAGGTGAGGAGAGGAGAGGTGACCCTGCCCTCAGCGAGCCCACTGTCTGAGAGAGAGAAACAGAAAATAAGATGCCCATTAAAAGGAACTTCAGGGGTCATCCTATAGAAGCCTGCTCCAATATTCCCCATTAATGGTCTTCAGTCTCTGCTTGGAGACCTCCAATGAGGAGCAACCCAACCCATTTCTAGAAATGGCCCTGCCCTTGGGACCTTCTGGTTTCCGGAAAAGACCAAAAACATGTTCGCTGGTTAAATGTGAGAGAAAACAGGCAGAGGATATGTGGGGCTGTAAGCCCCAGTGGAATGCGGTCAGGGCAGCACTAGCTGGGCAACGTGGTGGGTAAGAGGGGCAAGCGGAGGCTGGGCTGATGATGGTCCTCTCTGCACAGGCCTGCTGTTGCTGACGACTTCTACGCCATCTCCTACCTGTACTACGGGGCCTTGGGCACACTGACCACAGTGCTGGTTGGAGTCCTTGTCAGCTACCTGACAGGTAACACAGCCTTGGGCCTAGCTTCCTGGAGGCCATGGGGTCTTGGGAGCCTGTTAGAGGTCGTCTGTCCCACCTTCTGGTGTTGTGCTGATCTCAGCCATCACCCTCCTTCCAGGAAACAAAGTAGCTGAGTTACATGTGACAGATATCAGTGTCATTGAATCAGAACTTAGACTTTTTTGGTGTGTCCTGGACCCTTTCAGGAGGTTGGAAAAAAACCATTTTTAAATGCATGGAGCAAAATACACAGGATTACAAAAGAAATCAATTGTATTGAAATACATTTATCGAAAATTTTTTTAAACAATAAAAAAAACAAATTCATAGACCTCAGGTTAAGAAACCATTGCTTAGATGGCTTAGAGACAGAGAGACTTTAGAACAGGGTTGGGGAACCTGCAGTCTCAAGATGTCTTGAAGCCCCAACTCCACTTTAGAACATAGAATGGCAGAGTTCAAAGGTGAACTTTCTAAAAACTAGCCTGACAGGGCTAGGAAGAACCTTAATGTCTTAAGAGTTCAACCTTTCCCCAGTTGGTCATAAATGGTGTGCTTACGTCAATGGTCATTGGGGTGGTGGGAGGTGGGGAGGGTCTGTGTCTTCCTGTCTTTTCTCCCATTCCAGGGAGCTGGGGCTGCGATTCAGGCTACACATTTTGTCCTTTTTCCTTCCTTTTTTACAGGCCCCACCAAACGTAATGACCTGGGTCCTGGCCTTCTGTGGTGGGATGTCATGAAACAAATGTCCTCTGTGGCCCCCATGGCTAAGTCGATGCCCCTGGAGGATGCCTTGTCTAATTCCGAGGTCAAAATCAGATCCATCAGACAGTCGTCTGATGCTGCGGTGGCGCAGGGGAGGGGCATGCTCTGGGTCTGGGCCTGGACTGAGGTGCCACAGGCCACCCCATGGCCTCTGGGAAGGTTATTGAATTAGTCCCGATGGACCTCAGGTTCAAGATCTAGGCAAGAATGAAAATTTCGGATTACAGTGGTACTAATTATACTTTTGTGACAGTCACCAAAGGAGCCATTAATACACAGATCTAAATTCAAACCCATTAGCAGTTGCAGTCAGATATGGCTCCCCTTGCCTCAGTTTCTCACAGACACTCATCTTGTGTTCCAGTAGTAGACTGCATGGATAGTGAGGTTCTCCCTAGGTTATAGAAGCATTTATTAGGCACCTCATAAACCCTGAGATACAAAAAGAGGCTAAGGACAACCTCTGCCCTCAAGGTGTTTGTAATCTAAGGGGAGAGATAAGCAAATGAAGATGTATAAACCGGTTACGTCTGTAGTAAATAGAAAATGATGAAGAGAAAGAAGAGACCAGAATTAAGGGGGTTGGGGAAGGCTTCCTATAGAAGATAAGACCTCAGTATGGACTTTAAGAAAGCCAAGGAAGGCAGGAGGTGGAGAAGAGGAGGGGAGAGCATTCCAGACATGGGGGGCAGCTTAGAGCCCAGAGATAGAGGGGCTTGTTTGTGGAACAGCTGGGAAGCCGAGGCACTGGACTGACGAGTACATGGCAGGGAGACTAACAGGGGAAGGGAAGTTTGGTGACTAGGTCTGGGGGACATGGGGCCCTTTGTCCCCTGACTCTCCCCCTCTCCTATTTTATAATCTCATTTTTCATATGGTTAATTTTCCACTGTGCCTCTGCCCTGTGGATTCTTGTTTATCCTGATTCTTTGGAAACAATCTGGTCAGAGTGAAGGGTGCAGCAGTTTCTGGCTAAAACCCACCATAGTGACTTACTTCTCCCTTGGTGTCCAGGGCTTAAGTCGTCAGAGCTGATAGCCTCCTAGGAGACTGGGAATTCCACCTGACTTGCCTGCCAGATAAATACTCTAGCTAGTAACCCTTCCCCTATCCCAGGAGTAGGGAACCTGTGGCCTCAAGGCCACATGTGACCCTCTAGGTCAGCTGTTCTCAACCTGTGGGTCGTGACCCCTTTGCGGGTCAAACCACCCTTTCACAGGAGTTGCCTAAAGCCATCAGAAAGCACATATTTCCAATGGTCTTAGGAACCGAGACACCACTCCTCTATCTGTCTCCAGGCAGGTCCACCCACATGCAGATACGCCTACATATGAGTATTAAAGGGTCCCAGCATTAGAAAGGTTGAGAACCACTGCTCTAGGTCCTCAAGTACAGCCCTTTGACTGAATCCAGACTTCACAGAACAAATCCAACCTTGAGTCCACATGTGTCATCAAGGCCGCAGGTCATGAGGGACCTTTGAGAGGAAGAATTCTGAGAGAGACATAGTGGCCATTACCATAGGGACCCATCCAGACCTTGGAGAAATGAACAATATGAATTCTATTTACAGTTTCTAAAGCATCTTTCTATTCATTCTCTCTTCTGATTCTCCATAACAGCTTGAAAGAAAGACAGGGCAAATCCTATAGTTTTATAATCTTATAAAACCACACGGGCTTTTGGGATACCCTATAAAAATGAACACTGATAGAGGATTCTCGAGACCCCTCCTCAGGGCTGGACCTGTTTATGATCTTCTTCTCCCTTGCAGGATTCCAATGAATATACACATGAGGTCAAGAAGCCCCTAGGCCCCTCAACCCTCTGGCCCCAGGATCAGCTGCTACAAAAGGAGCCAGAGGAAAGCAACCTGCTTAGGGAAACGGACATCTAAGTCTACTCACATGTGGACTGAGAGACTGAAAAACCCAACCTGAGGGGGCTGGGCCAGAACTTTGGCCTGGCCAGTTCTGGACCTGGGAACCTGCTCTCCAGTCTCTGATGGGTCAGGGATTGCTTTATGTTTGTGAGCCTGGGGACCTCTGGATCTTCTAGAATGAAGGTTGGAGGAGAAAGGGGGCTGGGCCCTCCTCGACTCACAGACCTTCCCTTGATCTGTTTGCTCCTGTGCGGGGAGAGCAGTGGTTTTGAGTCAAGTTCAAGTTCTCCTTGGGGGAGTCGATATTTGTGAGTGTAATAAGGGGAAGGAGAATGTCTTCCTGCCCCCTGAATACTCCATTTATCAACTGGAAAATGGATGGATGTTCCAATGCTCTCCCCTGCTCAGCTCCACCGTGGAGCCCCAGGCTCCTTTTCTAGGCTCAGCATTTGCTACAAGATGCCTTTCCTGCTTCCTTCATAGGCCCCCTCCCTCCCCTGCCCCTTCTCCCAACTCCAGAATCATTTCGAATTTAATATTTTATATTTGATTAACTGTGTTGGGTTTAGTTTTTCTCCTGGTAAAAAAGTAAGCATTCTGAGGGCAGAGATTGTTTTCTTTTTGTCCAGGAATCGCTGGGGCCGATTGTGTGTCTTATAGCTGATGATTAATAAATGCTTGTCAAATTGAATCGATTTGAATTGAATGGAGAAGGAATGAAGGGAGGAAGGAAAGAAGGAAGGAAGGAAGAAAGGAAGGAAAGAAGGAAGGAAGGGAGAAAGGAAGGAAGGGAGGGAGGGAGGGAAGGAAGGGAGAAAGGGAGGGAGGGAAGGAAGGAGGAAGGGAGGGAGGGAGGGAAGGAGGGAGGGAGGGAGGGAAGGAGGGAGGGAGGAAGGGAGGGAGGAAGGAAGGGAGGGAGGGAGGAAGGGAGGGAGGAAGGAAGGAAAGAATGTGACAAAGGATAGGTGGAATACTGGTCCTAGCTCCAAAATAAGTCACATCTTCCAGATTGTCCAGCCTTATCATACTACCCCATCCCCCATCCAACCCCTTACTTAAAGGCACTGAATAGAGCCCTGGGCCTGGAGTCAGGAAGACCTAAGATCAAATCCAGCCTCTGACGCTAGCTGTTTCTCAGTCTCAGATAATAGCTGTGTGACCCTGAGTAGTTCACTTAACCACTCACTGCCTGTCTCAGTCTCTTCATCTGCAAAGTGGGGACATTAATAATAGCACTTAGCTACCAGGTTGTTATGAGGATCAAAGGAGATATGATCTGGCACAGTGCCTGGTACATAGGAGGCTCCTGTCCCCTCCACAACCCCACTTTCCAGGGAGGTCCGTCCTGAGAGCAGATTCCATGGCATACCCAACCCTGGAGGGAGTCCCAACTGAAACAACTTTCCTGGGTCAGCTCACACTTGCTGACAACATAGGAGTTTACTTTCTGGGGCTGTTTATACTTCATTGTGTTTGTTTATATGTGTGTGTTATCTCAGGAAATTGTTAGAAACGGCCTGAGCTTTCTTCCCCTTTGGCATTCCTTCCCCCGCTGTATCTAGTATCGTCCTGGGCACTTGTTAGGGTTCAGACAGTGTGGTTATTAACAGTGTGTGACCCTATTCATCCTGATTCTCGATGGCCCACTGTGGTGCCCTCTCCACTGGGGTCTCCTGAAATGAACTTTCTGCCCCAACTCAGTGTCCAGTATAGCTGGACCTAATTCTGCTTTGCTTATTTTGAGGGGTCGAGGAGATATCTTTATCAGGCTTGGAGCTGGAAAGGGAAGCCCATTGAAAAATAGAAATTCCTAGGATTTTAAAGTTGGATGCAACCCCTTTATTTGGGGGAATTTAAAAAACATATCCATATCTTGTTTCTACATTCATATGCTTTTCCCCTTCTCCATCCAAAAAGCCATCCCTTATAACAAAAAAGAAAAAAAGAGCAAATTGAGTAAACTAACAAATACAATTGAGTCTTATGGTAAGGGAGTATTCTGTCTCTTCTTCAGAGCTAAACTCGGTCATTAGAATTCCATCCCTCATGGCATTTGGGCACTGCTCTCCTCCTGTTCTCCTGGCTTACCTGGCTGACTGGTCTTCAGTCTCTTTGCTCAATCTTCCTCTGGGTCACCAAGTACTAACTATGGGTGTCCCACAACACTGTCCTAAAAGCTCTTCTCTTCTCCTTCTATACTATTTCACTTGGTAATTTCATCAGCTCACCTGGGTTCAGTTATCTTCTCTGTACACATGATTCTCAGACCCCTTTATCCAGCCCTAATCTCTCTCACAAGTTTTATGGTCTCAGATGACCAACTGCTTATTGAATATCTTGCAGTGGGTGTCTCATGAACATCTCAAACTCAACATGTCCCAAGCAGAACTCATTATCCTTCTCTTCGAACATTCGCCTTTGAGATAGTTTCAGAAGAACCTGGGAAGACTTCTAAGAACTGATGCAAAGTGAAGTGAAAAGAACAAGGAGATCATCATACATAGTAGCAACAATAGGGCAATGCTGGCCAAGCTGTGAAAGACTCAGCTACTCTGATCAACATAATGATCCAAGGCAATTCCAAAGGCCATCTGGAGAAAAATGCTATCTATATCCAGAGAGAGAACCAATGAACTCTGGGTGCAGATTGAAGCATATTTTTTCACTTTTTAATTTTTTCTTGCTTTTTTTTGCAACATGGCTAGTGTGCTTT
Organism: Pseudochirops corinnae; assembly: GCA_028646515.1. NCBI lineage: Eukaryota > Metazoa > Chordata > Mammalia > Diprotodontia > Pseudocheiridae > Pseudochirops > Pseudochirops corinnae. The sequence continues at coordinate 312,832,510 of CM053587.1, read as the reverse complement.
GCATGATTTCACATGTCTAGCTGACATATTGCTTACCTTCTCGATGAGGGAGGGATGGACAGGAGGGAGGGAGAAATTTGGGAATTCAAAAATGTAAAAAATGAATGTTAAAGAGGCAGCTAGTGGTACAATGGATAGAGCACTAACCTGAGTTCAAATCCAGCTTCAGACACTTACTAGTTGTGTGACCCTGGGCAAGTCACTTAGCCCTGATTGCCTCCAAAAAAGAAATAAAGTACAATTATTTAAAAAAAAAAAAAACAACTCTTCCTTTCTTCGCAGATCCTTCCCTGTTACTGCAGAGGACATCATCCAGCTACTAGACTCCCCACCTCAAAATCACCCTCAACTCCTCACTCTTACCCTGGAACTCCATGGGCAACAACTTGCTTTCATCCTTAAACACTTCTTTTCCTACTCCTTCCCTCTTCTGGCTCTCACTGAAACCTGCCCCCCTCCAGATGACACAGCCTCCCTGGCTACCTTGTCCAACATCAGTTGCACTTTCACTCAACTCCACACCCCTCTGACCACACTCACTTACCACTGGTCAAAGGGCGGGATTTGGAATAGTCATTGTTTCCCTTTGCTGTGTCCGAATTCTCCCTTTACGACCATCACTCAGTAACTCTCTTCCTCTGAGTTCTTTTGATTCATATCTACCATCCAATCTCAGGCCTCAAATCCATTGGTAAGTTAGGGGGCTATCTGCACCAAGCATGTGAAGACTTAACTTGGCAGAATGGGTGGGTGAGAACAATTTGTTCCAATGGCCCATGAAGGCGGCTGAAGCAGGAGCTGTGGAGTGCTTAGAGCTTGGTCAGATATCAAAGACTCAGAGGTCATGTATGTGCTGCATCCCGAGCCACCACCACTCAATCCTGACTTTCCTCTTGCCATTGGACTTTGATGACTCAGGAAGAGAGGGTGAGGCTGACAACTTTATGTAGTTCTGCCTTGCTTAAATCGAATTCATGTGCAAGTCAAGACATCATCCCATGATATCATTGGTCCTCTTCAAAAAACAAAGGACAAACAACAACACCACCTAGTCAAAATTCTGGTAACTGTTGTCTACTGACTTTCAGCGCATTCTCCTTCTTTCCTCAGTGAGTTTAGTGCTCACAGTCTCTCACCTCCCCAACTGTCCTCATACTTGAGAACTTCAACACACATACAGACAGATAAATTGATATAGATAGACAGGCAGATAGATAGATTAGATGATGGATGGATGGATAGATAGATAGACGGACAGACAGATAGATAGATAGATAGATAGATAGATAGATAGATAGATAGATAGATAGATGCCCTTGCAAGCACTAACCTCTCAGTTCCTCAATTCACGCATTTCCCATGATCTACTCCCCTCTCCTACCTCAGCTACACACAGGGAGAGTCATACCATCTATCTTGCCATTATCCACTTCCATGTTCATGGACTATAAAATTTCCTTATCTGATCCCAGTCTGTTGCCATTCGACCTCTCCCTATGCTTTCCAACCCTATGCCTGTTCTTTGTCTTTATCAGTCCTTTCAATCTTTCCCAGGCTATTACCCCTGTACTGACCACACTCTCCTCCTTTAACTATCTTGACTCCATTGGTGAACCAATTCAACTCAATGCTGTCCTCTCTACTCACTCGACCTCTTATCTCATCACCAGTCTTGTCCTGCCAAATCTAACCCTTGGATTAATCACTCCATCTGCTGCCTTTACTCCTACTCATATTTACCAAAATAAGGTAGAGAAAATCATGAAACCATGCTGTCCACTCCAGATTTATGTTTCACTTCAACAAGACAATCTGAACCCTCACTCAGTCCATCCATCTAAATGGATGCCTCCACTTCCTTTCTTCTCACTAATAGTATTTAAAGGAACAGATAGATATAATTCTATCTTGGTAACCTCTCTCTCCAAGAAGAGCAGAATGCTAACCTCTGGCCCCAACCTCCTGTTTCCTGTCTAGGCAAGATTAAAAATCTCCCTTGGACAAGGGAAGAAATCTAGTCTTGCCTCCCTTCAAGCCACATTTAGACGGACTGATGTGGACACATTTCCAAATGCCTCTTATACATCTCAAATTGAATATCCCCTTAAACACCTAAAATGCAACATGACCAAAACTGAACTCATTATCTTTTCTCCCAAACCTTCCTCTCTTCCTAACTTCCTTTTTACTGTGGAGGAAACCACCATCCTACCTACTTCAAACTCATAACCTACATGACACCCTCAACTCCTCATTTTCTCTCGTCCTCCAGATCCAATCTATTGCTAAATATTGACTCTTTCCATGGTATACAACACCACCTTTTCATGGCATACACCACCACCTTTTCATGATATACAACACCTTCTTTCCATGGTATGTAAGGTATGATTGAATTTTGTTTCACAGAAATTATAATTCATACTGGTGGCTAATGTCAGAGACAAAACTGCTTGTAGGGCACAGTGAGAGATGTTGGTCACCCAGGTCTCATTCACAAAGGATGAGGATTAGGTCCATTAACCCAGAGTCTTAGATAACGGGACTTTGTATCATTGATATCTTGGGTTCAAATCTTCAAACTCATAGCTTTTGTCAATTCCCTTAGCAATAGAAAATTCCTCTCTCATGATACCTGATGCAGACAAATAGACTAAAAGTATAAAGAATAGTGTATGAGAGAGGAATGTGGAAATCTGAAAATGAGAAGATGTAATCAAGGGGTGGGGTTTAGTGAACCCTAGAATGCTGACCAATGAGATTCAAGACCAGAAATTCGAATCTGGATGAATTATAAAAGGGCTTTTGTAACTATCTTAATGTGTGCTTGGTCTAGAAAGGGACCCTTTTTCACAAGGGGGCTAAAGGCCAAGTCACTCATCGGAAGTGATTTGAAATAAAAATCTTTTTTTTCTGAATTCACTCATGGCTAAGTGGAATTTTTGGTAAGATGGTTATTTCTAACATATACCACCTTCTTTCCATAATATACACCACCTTCTTTCCATAATATACACCACCTTCTTTCCATGACATACACAACCTTCTTTCCATGGTATAGACCACCTTCTTTCCATAGCATACACTTTATTTCCATGGTATGCACCACCTTCTTTCCATGGTATACACCACCTTCTTTCCGTCAACACTGTTACCATCTTGATGTGGGCCCTCATCTGCTTGTGCCTAGACTATTTCAATAGCCTGCTGGTTGGTTTCCCTGCTTTAAGGCCCTCTCACTCCAGTCTATCCTCTACTCAGCTGTCAAAAGGCTCTTCCCAAAGTACAGGCCTGATGATATTATCCTTCCTCTCCCCTATTCAATATATTCAAGGGAGTCACTCCAATGACTCCCTTATTACCTCTAGGACCAAATATAAAATTCTCTGCTTGGCTTTTAAAGCATCCTGCAACCTGTCCCTTTTTTCTACCTTACCAGTCTTCTTACACCTTATTCCCCACCATATAGTCCTCGATATAGTGACAGAGACCTCCTTGCTCTTCCTCAAACAAGACACTCCATCTTCTGACTTTATATTTTCACTGACTGACCCCCACGCCTGGAATGCTTCCCCTCCTCATCTCTGCCTCCTGACCTCCCTGACTCCTTCAAGACTCATCTCTATTCTGCAAGAGGTTTCCCAGTCCTTCCCCCATCCCACCTCATACTAGAGTCTTCCTTCTGACACCACCTCCAATTTACATGTATATATCTACATATTTCTTTGTATGTTATCCTTCCCACTAGAGGCTATACTCCTTGAAGGAAGGATCCACATGTTTTCCTTCCTTGGTGTCATTAATGCTTATCACAGTGCTGGGTGCACAGCAGGTGCCTAATAAATGCTCATTGACTTACTGAGTAATTTTCTTTGTCTAACCCTTCCCCTTTATAGAAGGGAAAAGCATTGAGGCATAGGGAGAGGAAAGGAACTTGGCACAGTGAGACAGAGTTAGGATGCTTCGGTAAGGTCATCTTTCCAAAGTTCAAGGCCCCAGGTTTGACGACTAGGGCAATGAGAGGAATACTGGAAAAGGAGAAGACTCAGTACCTTCTTCCCACCCCAGTCCATGGAAGACTTCACAAATTTCCATCACTGACCCCCTTGGATCAATGGATTCTACTGGGATCATTAGAACCTCAAGATATCTTAGGGATCACTAAGTACAACACTCTCATTTTACAGATGAGGAAACTGAGGCCCAGAGAGAGGAAGAGACTTGCTAAAGGTCTAACAGAGTTAGGAAGGAGAAGAACCAGGCTATCGGGAGACCTCGGGGTTCAGACACTTAGCTTTGAGTCAGACCTCATTTGAAATGCTGACTCTGGACACTGAAGTTGTGTGACCTTGGGCAAGTATCATAACTTCTCCTATCCCCTTTTTCATCAACTAACTGCATGGGGTGGAGGGAGGGAGGGAGGGAGGAAGGCTAGAGCTGGAGATCACCCTCCCCATTCTGTCCATCCTCTTTACTTCCCCAAACCAGAGAAGAAAAGAAGGAAGGAAGGAAGGAAGGAAGGAACAAAGAAAAGAAGGAAGGGAGAGAAGGAAGGAGGGAGGGAGTGAAAAGGTATAAGTAGGGTGGATTTCTATTGAAATCCTTTCTAGGTTCATGAGCATCCAAAAGAATTACCAGGCTCAGATGTCCTTTGGCAGATTTATAAAAGTTTATTGTTACACAGGGGCAAAGGGGGCTAGGAAACCTGCAAGCTGACAGGGATTCGGGGGAGGGGGGGGTGTGATCAGAGAAAGCCTGCACAGTGTGACGCTCTGCAGCGGTCAGATGGCCTGCAAAGTGTAGGAATTAGGGATACTGATTTTATAGTAATAAAATCATAACTCTGATCTCAATTATGCTAACTATGTGGGCAAAGGTGGAGTTAGGGAGGAGTACCCAGCCTGTTTGCCCTTAAAAGTCCCTTTTTATAAGATGGATAAGTCTTTTTCTTAGGAATTATCTTACTGATAATCCATAGAAGGACTCATATTTTACAGCTGGCCACTAGAACAAAAGGGGATAAACATTTCTCTAATTAAGAAATTCTTTTAAAAATTCATAGCTGTGGCTTGTTATCATAGTTATAGAGTTAATGGTCTCAGGGAAAATGCTTTTAGGCTGGGGGAGAAGGAAGGGACAGAGTTAATGCTTTGTGGCTGGGGGCAAGGGGGAGTGACTTTTCACAAACCAATATCACATACCTAGGTGCCCGAACACAAATGAGATTTTTACAGATTGAAGTTACAACAAGGTTAGTTATGAGATCACCCCAAAATATTCAGAAGCACCTTGTGATTCCCCCCTTAACAGATAAGACACAAATTCTTTTGGGGATCAGAGACAAAGGTCTCAGCTTCTCAAGCAGCTTCATGCAGAGAATGGACATGGAGCTGTCCCTGTCTCAGTCAAGAGGACGGGGGGAGCTGTGGCCAACGTCTGGAACTTGGCAGATGCCAGATCCAAGGGGTGTTGGGTAGTTACTTCGGGCAGTGTCTGATATTCAACTGAAAGTGGAATGCATTCAGCCTAGAAGACACAAATCTAGCAGGAGATTAAACAAACAAGAGCCAAAAGCAGTAGGAAAAAAAATGACCAGAAGTAGTGTGAGCATGGGCTAGTATAATCCATTACTCAGACTATTTAACTGTCCTTAATATTTCTACATGTCACACAGCACTAAGATAACTGTAGACCTTAAACAAAAGAGGTTTCTAACTTAAACCTCACAACTGAATAGCAGACATATATCCTTGTTTCACAAAACTTGTTTATCCTCTAATTAGAAGAAAGAGATACTTCAGAAATTGAATCTCTTACATATACACTCAGTTACAGATGTTAACTTTTGCTTAGTTCATGGAATAACTACAAAATTCATATTGAAACAGCAAGGTGTCTTCTGCAAAACATTCTTTCTAAAAGTATTTCCTCTATGAAAGCAACATACAATATACCACAAAAGTTTCCCAGGACTCATTTGCTTAATTAATTCCTGTTCTATATTCCAACTATATTCCAAATTATTACCAAAAACCAATTAGTAGAAATCAGTTATACCAACTTTAAAGGGTCAGTTTCAAAACTGACTCATCAGTGAGGCTTTTTTTCTTTTTCTTTTAACTGCTGCCCCTCCTCCATCCTCCTTCCTCAAGGAGGAGTGGAGAAATTCCCTTACTTAATCTGATAAGGATTCTGTAAGCAGTCCACCTGAAACTAAAAACTCACAGTAAGTTTGAACATTACAAAATTTATACACAATTAATAAAATGACCAGAAATCTTACAAAGTCTTTGTATAATGACTAACTTTGCCTTTTTCAGAAACAATTTAACACAATTTCTAAATTCTCTGATCATAAAAATCTTTCCCACATAATTGACAAAACTTAGGGGGTTTCACTGGTCTTTTCTTCACATGGTTACCAATAATTACTACTCACAAATATATTCTTTAACTGAAACTTCCTTTTAAATATAGAAAAAACTTGAAGGTTTAACACAACTGTTTACCAGTAACACAATTATTATGTTCTTATATTTAAGCTTTTAAGTTCAAAGCCCATATAATTACCAATCCAGTGACCTTAATTCAGCTGGATGTATTTTTCAAATTGATATTTTTTAATTTGCTCAATAAGAGTTCTACAAAAACACATTTCCAATTCACATTGCACAGAAGATCATTCATAACTACACGTAAAGGTGTATATACCTGGTTTTCTGAATAGCAGGAATAACAACATATTACATTACATTTTACACAATTTTTTCTCCATCTTTCAGTTTCAACCCAATTCAGATTAAAACCAACAGCATTCCTGGCTCTCATTCCGTTTTTTTTTTTTTACAATATACGAGGATTTTGCAATTTAGATACCATAATAACACAATGACATTAAAACATTAATTGCATTTCCGAAGTGAGTAGAGGCTTTTCTCCTCCAGCACTGTCTTTCTTATCTGATCTAGTTTGAGGCTTCAGCAGGCAGGCTGGCCAGATCAAAGATTATAAAGTCGCCTTATTTTCCAAATAACAATTATTTCAGAAAATATTACAGCACTCAGGTCAGAGTGTCCCATTCCACATTTTCCACTCCTTTGAACAACATAGTTCCTAATTTTAACAACATTAAAAAAAATTGCTTTTGTTACAACATAGACAACACCCATTCCTGCTCACATTTTAGATACCAGTTTAGAATATGCTGGGCTAATCATTTTAACTGCTTCTTTTGGTTCTAGTGACAATTACAAATATCTTTAAATTCTAATTTCTTAAGTACTATAAAGTCCAAAACATTATGCATTTCACCTATATAAAAAACTTTCGGTGAATGCATTTCCAAACCCCCTTACACAGGAATTAAATTATAACTTTATAAATGTAAGCCACTAAGCCAGAGACTTAGCAAGGAGCTAAACAAAGGTAGTTATGTAGGACAAGGACCAGACTTTTATAGCCAGGAAGCTACATAGCCTATAGAATGATGATATAATTTTAGGATTTCTAATGGGGGTTGGTACATAAGAGTTTTCAAAACTTTTTTTTTTCTAACAGTAAGGGAGATCAAAGTAGCAAAATGAGAATACAAAACAACAAGCTATCGCAGTTCCTGTGCAGGGTCTGGGGAAGCTGTCTGCATCTGATGTCGTCTTTTCCAGGTCCCTTGGCTCAGAGGTTCACTCAGGAGCAAGGGTATTCGGTCAGATCTGCCAGGGGCTCACAGAAACATGATTTAATACCAAAGGCACATAGAAATAGTTCAGTTTCCCAGCCATGCAAGTCTAGGTTCACACAGAGTCACAAGAAGTTCCGTTTTCTAGCCACACAGGGCTAGACACAAACAGTTACAACATTGCATCAAAAATCCAAACTTTTGATCTTATTACCAAACATGCTCAAGTTTTGAGTTTCCATGATAGAGAAATTTTTGAAAGACAATCTTATACACATATAGTTCTCTAGAAGAATTAATTTGATCCTGTTGCTTTACTCAAAATTTTTGAATCAAGTTACACATCTTTTCTGCTTTCTAAAAATACTTGCTCACACACTTTCAATGTACTTAAACCTTTCTGAAACTGATATCCACTGTCTAGGGCTTGGATAAAAACTCTCATTTGTTTCAAAACCATTATCCAGTTTATTCAGCTTTTCCTTACATTTGTTAACCTCAAAACAAGATGGCTCAAATCTTTTACTGACTACTTGCTCTGACCATTGAAACTTGCTATAGAAGGGATAAGCAGGGACATGTGACATTCTAAATGTGACAGGATAAAACATCCTTGGCTCTGTTTAAATTCAGGTAAAGTCACAGATATCCATCCATGCAGTTTCAGTGCCACCTCACAGCTAGACTCAGGAATAGGTGGGCACATTCCTTTTCAAAGGATTTTCATGGGTATGACCAAACGAATCCCATTCTAGGTGAGGCTAAAATTGTTCCTTCAGCTTTTACCAGATATAGACTTCCACCAGTATTTAACAGGATAGGATCACATTCCTCTGAGTAGCTTGTGGCAGTTGATGTAGGCGACCACACCCAAATTCAAACTCCAAACAAAATTTGGTTATGATCCCAAATGCCTTTTACCTCAAACAACAAGCTTCACTAATCACAGCTTAGAGCCAGCTTTAAGCAATGAAAATTTTTACCAGGTGTCACAAATGTAAGGAATTCCATTTACTGTCAATTCCTTTCCCTTGAGGAATGACCTTGCCTAGTAGAGACAGCTTCTAGAGGCTTTGGCAGTTTCACAATGTGACGAACAACTAAGAAGGACCCTAGGGAGGGACTGGTGGTGATGCCCCTGCTTTTCCTTTTCGTACATGCAGGAGGACTGTTCAGAATATCATTTTTATCAGTCTCCTCCTTTATACATACAGTACCAATTAACAACTTTAGGTTTTAGCATTAAAACAGTTGCCCAAATAACTTAGTTCATAATCTTCCAAAACATTGCAAAAGAAATCACAATTAATACAAGTTCAAACTTAAAAATAAAACCCAATTAATTACCAGTCTCATAACTTTAAAATTCCACATGAGGTTACACAGAAATAAAGTTTTTCCAATTCATGACATATAAAAAAGACTGGGCTTACCAAATGCAGCAGCTTTTCTCCATCTGGCTGTGGATCCAGGGGTTTGGGACTGGGGGCATTGAAAGAGTGTTCTGGACCACCCTTCCTTGATCCCCCAGGTGTACAGGATTAGCAGTGATGCAAAAGAACATGAGGCTTTTTTCCCTTAAATGGCATCCTAAGAGTGACTCCCTAGGTGTACAAAGATACTGAGCCATACTACCTTCCTGCCCTCGAGCCAAAGATCTTCTGTAGTCCCAGCTTGCTGTCTCAGCTTTCTGAGTGGAGCCAAAAAACCAGACAAGTGTTCCCTCTCTAGGAAAGGGAAGTATGTCGCTCGGGTCTGTGAAAGACCCCACGTCCTCTCCTGCCTTCCTAGATACAAAAGACGGAGAAAAACCAACTACAGAGAGAGAGAGAGGAAGGGAAGGAGCTTACTGTAAAATGCCAGGACAGCTTGAGACCTCAGACTACTCCTACCTGGCTCGCCAAAAATGAAGAGGTATAAGTAGGGGGGATTTCTATTGAAATCCTTTCTAGGTTCGTGTGTGTCCAAAAGAATTATTAGACTCAGCTGTCCTTTGGCAGATTTATAAAAGTTTATTGTTACACAGGGGCAAAGGGAGCTAGGAAACCTGCAAGCTGAGAGGGATTCAAGGGAGGGGGGGAAGGGTCAGAGAAAGCCTGCACAGTGTGACGCTCTGCAGCAGGCAGACGGCCTGCAAAGTGTAGGAATTAGGAATACTGATTATATAGTAATAAAATCATAACTCTGATTTCAATTATGCTAATTATGTGTGCAAAGGTGGAGTTAGGGAGGAGTACCCAGCCTGTTTGCCCTTAAAAGTCCCTTTTTATAAGAAGGATGAGTCTTTTTGTTAGGAATTATCTTACTGATAATCCATAGAAGGACTCATATTTTACAGCTGGCCACTAGAACAAAAGGGAGTAAACATTTCTCTAACTAAGGAATCCTTTTAAGAATTCATATCTGTGGCTTGTTATCATAGTTATAGAGTTAATGGTCTCAGGGAAAATGCTTTTAGGCTGGGGGCTTATTTTTTTTTTATTCTCTTTGTTTCACTTTGATCTCCCTTACTGTTAGAAAAAAAAAAGTTTTGAAAGCTCTTATGTACCAACCCCCATTAGAAATCCTAAAATTATATCATCATCCTATAGGCTACATAGCTTCCTGGCTATAAAAGTCTGGTCCTTGTCCTACATAACTGCCTTTGTTTAGATCCTTGCTAAGTCTCAGGCCCGCATGCTTTTTCATCAATAAAGCTCCCTTTGGCTAAGGAGAAGGTCTGATTGAATTCTTTACCTGGGAGTCCAAGTATTAATTGGACTCTGATCTTCTCCTAGCCACTGGGATAACATGTAAGCACCATTTTCTTTGTTCTCTTCCCCAGACCTCTGTGCCCCTACCGTCTCCCTAGCATTGAGAGACCCCTGGAGTGCCCAGACACTGCCAGCAGCGTCTGAAACTCCACTGATTTCTGGGCAGTCAGTCTGACTGTGGATCCTCATGTAAGGGGAAGCCCTCATGCTGGGTAAGTCACATGTGTTTTCTCCCCTCTGTCCTGGGACACAGGGACAGTGGTGAGAAGTTGCTAGGAGACTGGTAGAAGGGAAATTCGGGAGCAGATCCAAAGGAAAAGTGCCTAGTGTACCATTGCAACGCAGCCTGATTTCAAAACCAGCAAACCAAGTGATTGGAAGTCAGAAGGGATAATGTCTAATGGAATTTAGTTCAAAAAGTTCAGATAATCATTAAAATTCCTAAGGTCCCCACTTGAGAGAGAAGTTAAATGATAACCCACCCAGTTTACTGGTTTTTCCAAACCATTTGTCTATGATAATAAAATAAGAATGGAATGGGTGGGGCAGGAGTCTAAGGTGAACTGAAGATCATACATGCTGAAAGGCCACGTGTTGGCTTAAAGATATTTCTGGGGAATAGATTGGCATTTGGCTTTATTTTGTAAAATTTGAGACCATTATATTTGGGTATAAATATAAATGGTGTTCAGATTGATCATTTGAACTCTTGGCTATTATCAAAATGTATACAGTGGTTTAAGTTTATAAAGTTATAATTTAAGTCCTGTGTAAGGGGGTTTAGAATGCATTCACCTAACGTTATATATGTTAATTTGGATATAGGTGAAATGTGTAATGGTTTGGACTTAAGAAATTATAATTTAAAGATTTTTGCAATTGTCACTAGAACCAAAAGAAGGAGTTAAAATGATTAGCCCAGTATATTGTAAACTGATGTCTAAAATGTGAGCAGGAGGCGGAGCCAAGATGGCGGCGTAGGAGCAGCAACATATCGCAGCTCTCACATAGCCACCCCAAAATACCCATAAAATATGACTCTAAACAAATTCTAGAACTCCAAAACACACACAAATATACTTGCCACTAAAGTCAGCTCAGCTACAAAGAACCACCTCAGCCCTGCGAGCAAAAACCAGCCTAGCCTGAAACCGTGGCTCTGCCTGGAGGTGGCTGGACAAAAGGAGCCAAGCCCTGGCTGGAGCTTTGGGAGAGCGGATCTGTGGTAGCTGTGGCAGTATCCAGAATTAGGTTAGTGGAGCTCAGCAAAATCAGGGGAGAAAAGTGGATCCGGCCAAAACACCTCCAGGGCAATGAGGCCACAGAAGCGGAGGTTTTGCATCCGCCTCCAAACTGCCACGTCAGAGCTCTCAGACTGCAGACTGCAGGGGGACCAAGCAATCGTTCAGAGGCCAAGTGCTCTTGCATTCAGCGGCCTGGATCCAGATCATGGTCTTGGGTGGTGGTCTTGGGGTTTTTTTTTCAGTGATCCAGAATTGGGGAGGGACCCAGCAGCCTCCTAAAGGCTCTGGCAGCTGGGAAAACCCCAATGGAAGCAGAGTTGAACAGAGATAAAAAAAAAAATCAGGGACTGACCAACCATGAATAAGAATAAGCATAAGAAGCAAAGTAAGAACAGCAACCAAACCCTAGATTCCTTCTTTGGGAAAAAAGAAGGATCAAGGCAGGGAGCGGGAGGAGGACAGCACAGTGAGAGCTCCCCCACCAAAAGCTTCCAATAAACATGAAGATTGCCTTAAAGCTAGAG
>CM053587.1:312789087-312819814 GCA_028646515.1 Pseudochirops corinnae | reverse complement strand
CATCCAACTGGGACTTAAGATACACAGGCATTGTGGTAGGGAGATCCATCCTCCCCTACCGGAAAGTCAGAGGAGTGATGGGGGAGGACATAGGAGAGAATAGATTGGGGTAGGGGTTATACAATGGGATGGCTGTTTTGGGGTGGTGGGTAGGGGAAAGATGGGGAGAAAATTTGTGACTCAAAATCTCGTGGAAATGGATGATGTAAACTAAAATTAATTTTTAAAAAATCCCCCCAACTTATACCTCTTCACCAAGGCAGGCAAATTCTTTTACCTGACTGTTAATTTCTTCCTTTATAAAAAAAAAAAAGAAAAATATATTCTATCGTGAAGATCCCTTGTAGACTGTAAAACATTGAACCAAGAACAATTCTGTCACCTGCAATCTCTGAGACTTCAGACAAGTCCTCTCCTCTGAGCATCTGAGGATCCTCAAATCACAGAATGTCAGACCTTAAAACAAACAGTCAGAGCTAGGAGGGCCCTTAGGACATAAAACATGGCATATTAGAACCAGGGGGGACCTTAGAACATAGGCCATGGAATTCTAGAGCGTTCCTGGAAGATCTGCCTTTGAATGAATGAATGAAAAAGCATTTATTAAGCGCTTACTTATTATGTGCCTGACAGACCCCAAGGCTCCTTTCTTCTTGTTTCAGCTTCTTTCTTTTAACCTAACATGTTGCCCCTCAAAGCACAGTGGATGGGAAAAAAAAAGGGAAGGAAAGTGGGGGCCCAGGTCCTCAGCAAATGCAGAGATGTGAAGAGAAGGAGAGGAAGAGGTGGAGGAGGAGGAAGCTTTGCCTGTCCAGGCTCAGGCTTTGGCGACCTATCCCCTGGACTTGAGGAGAACTTGACTTTCAGCTCGCTACCCCTGAGGGAGCTCAGGAGGAGGCTACAAGTCTCTTGAAGCTGTCCCAGTAAGCACTGGCTCTCTATGACCATCCACCTGTGCTGGCCCCCACTGAGAAACTGCTCAAAACTAAATCCTAGCAGGAAGAGGACTTTCAACTTGCATGAAGTCCAACCCTCATTCATCCCTTTCCCCGCCCCCTTGCCCCCTTGTTATAGAGGAAATTAGAGGTTCAGAATAGGAAGAGACTTCCCCAAGGTCAAACAGTGGTTCAGTGAGGGTAGGGTGGGGATAGAGCCTTGAGAACCCCGTATCTCCTGGCTGCAGGCTAGGCAAAGGTGTTAGTGTTAGGAAATAAGGCAGATTCCTGACAAGGCCAACCCATGACGAAGGGTCCAGCAGAGAGGTGGGGTCCTGGGGTGCCAAGGGGTTCTGCTACTTGCCCTGGACTGACTCAGAGGAAATAGGAAAATTTTGCATCTTATTTGCATACAATTCGTTTAATATGGACCTAAGGCCAAATGCCTTCTCTACTCCTTTGTACTGTACTGTACTCTTTAATCAGCCGGGAGGGGGGGGGGGGGGTCTTTCCTATAAAATTTCAGTATTCCCCCATCCCCCACCCCCTACTTCAACCTCTCCCTTTCTGGGACCCCCCTGAGAGTCTGGCAGCCGGTGAAGTAGAAAAAGTAGAGGTGTTTGGAAAGAGTTCAGGTGTTCGGAAAGAGAGCTCATTCTTCTACCCTGGGGGGCTTTCAAGGGTCTCTTCAGAGGCTCTGCTCCAATGGCCTCTTCTCACCAGGCCCCAAAACAAGGAAAACAGGTTTTCTCTTCACATTGACTGAATGACCTTGTTCAAGTCCCTTGCCATTTCGAGGCCTCAGTCTCTTATAAACAAAGGGGTTCAGTTTAATGATCTCTGAGGTCCCTTGTAGTGCTAACACTTTGCATTTGATTATACTCAACACATATTCACAAATACCTGCTACTATCCATGCCAGCATTTGGGATACTAGGGCAAAAAATTAATAACAATCTTTGCCTTCAAAGATCTTACATTCGTTGTATAAGCTGAGCAGTAACGCCAAGATAATTTGAGGAGGCAGTGACTAACAAGAGAGATCAGGAAAAGCCTGATGTAAGAAGTAAGCCTGGAAGGGAGAAGGGATTCTTAGAGGCAGAGGTGAGAAGGGAGCGCCCTTCCAGGCATAGGAGACAGCCTGGGCAAAGATGTGTGGGCAGGAAATGTCTCTTTGGGGGAGGTTTGGGAAATGGCAAAGAACATATTCTGGTGGGGGTGGGGAGGAGGTGGGGGAAACTGGATTGGGAGACAGGAGACTTGAGTTCAGTCCCAACTCGGGCATTTACTACTGTGTGACCTTGGGCAAAGCACCTCATCTCTGCCCATCTCTGTTTCCTCCTCCACAAAACAAAGGGCTGGGACCTTATTTCCTCTAAGGCTTGTTCCTTGTCTAAATTGATTATGACCATGTATAGACTTTTTTGCTAAAATAGGCTATGGAAAGAGGAATGGAAAGCCAGGCTGGAACTGGATTGGGAAGGACTTGAAATGGTGAGCTGAGTTTCTTTTACCCTAGAGTCAGGAGGGGACCACTAAAAATTCTTAAGCTGGAAAATGACATAGTCACACCTGCACTTTAAGAAGATGATTTTGGAAGCCATAGGGAGGACGGGTTGAAGAAGAGAAACATTGGAAGCAAACATTTGTTGTTGTTCAATTCTGTCCAATTCTCTGTGACACCCATTTGGGGTTTTCTTGGCCGAGATACCGGAGCAGTTTGCCATGTCCTTTTTTAGCTCATTTTAGAGATCAGGAAACTCAGGTAAACAGAGTGAAGTGACTTGCTCAGGGTCACACAGCTAGTAAGTGTCTGAAGCTGGATTTGAACACAAGAAGAGGAGTGTTCTTGACTTCAGGCCCAGCGCTCTAGCCACTGCCACCTGGCTGCCCTCCCCCCACCTATATAATTATTAAATCATAGATTCAGAGCCAGAAGGGACCTTAGAAGTTGTCTAGTCCAATCCTCTTCTGCCTCCTTAATTTTACAGAAAAGGAAAGTAAAGCCCAAAGAGGTTAGATGACTTAATCAAGGTCTCATAAGTTCCCACAAGCTGGAAGGGGATAGGATTAGAATGCAAACCCATGACTCCAAATTCCTTGTTCTGAGGCTACTACAACGGTTGAGTTGAGCGATGATGAGGGCGCAAACAAGCTGGTGCACTTGTTAGATGTGGACAGGGAGAGAAGGCAGTGGAGGCAGGAGACACCGTAGAGGCTGAATTGACAAGATCATGAGCTTAACTGGGGGTTGAGGGAGAAGGAAGAGTTGAAGATGATTCTGAGGTTGTGATCCATGGTGAGTGGAAGGAAAATGGTGTCCTCAATAGAAATAAACACATGTGAAGCATTTAACATGAGCAGAGCGGGGCAGCTAGGTGGTGCCATTCTGCGTAGAGCGCCAGGCCTAGAGTCAGGTCAACTCGTCTTCCTGAGTTCAAATCCAGCCTCAGACGCTTACTAGCTGTGTGACCCTGGGCAAGTCACTTCACCCTGTTTGCCCCATCAGTTTCCTCATCTGTAAAAAGAGCTGGAAAAGGAAATGGCAAACTACTCCAGTTTCTTTGCCAAGAAAATTCCAAATGGGGGTCACAAAGACTCAGACACAACACAAGTAGATGCTAATAATATGACCTCCATTTTATGAATGAGGAAGTTGGGAGATTAGGTAACTCTTCCAGAATCACATAGCTAATAAGAGTTAGAGGCAGGACTTGAACCCAGGTCTTTCTGACTCCACAGTGAGGACTCTCTCCACTACCTCACAGTTCTTTTTGACTTTGGATCTTGTACTCCATCTACTCTGCCACACTGCCTCTCTGAAAGTGAGGGACTCAAACTTCACTCATGCTACTGATCACACCTGTCCATACCCAGGGATGATAAGTACCTTGAAGGATACTCCATACATCCTCTCTTCTTTCATCCCAAGAGCATACAGGATCCAACAACACCTGTTGCCTTGTGTTGGAAGAAGCCTGAGCTCTCTCTCCTTTAATGACCTGGATCTTTTAGGCACCAGAAAATAAAAGGAACTGAAGGGTAGTAGTTAAGTTGCACTTAAAGGCAGTGCCCTAAGGCTCTTGGGATGTCAAAAAGGAGGCAGTTGAGCATTTTATGACAATGAGAAGGAGTCCAGAGGGTGAGCAGGGGAAACATGCCTGATTGTGAGCTTGTGGCATGAGATGATGGGTCTGGGCTCATGAGCTCAGGGCAGGATAGTGTGAGAGACAGAACAAGACCCTGAAGTGACTATGGGACTCCTGTGGCAGCTGTTCATAAGCAAGAAAATGGCAGCTAGGGCTACCAGTGTTGAGATGGGATTCACCATCCACGTTAAATCCAATCTTTTCTTTCCCTTCTTTGTGACTTTGATGAAGGGAGGATGCCTGATTGCTCTTCTCTGCAAATGGCCTCTGATTTTATGTTCCATTGTTCCATTGGTGACGGTGACTTTGAGAACTCGGACATTCAGGGACCTTTTTTTTTTAGCCACTCAGGAATGTTGGTATATCTCTTAATTTCTGTTCCATTCATTAAGTGTACAGTACTCCAATCTGGAATGTGTGTGTGTAGTCCTTGTAGAATGGGAAGGCACTGAGAATCTTAATGGGAATGGGAACAGGAAAGGACAAATAAATTATTATAATCTTTGTATTAAGGGCTTGTTACTGTTCACTCCTGTCTGACTCTTGGTGACCCCATTGGGGGTTTTCTTGGAAAAGATACTAGAATGGTTTGCAATTTCCTTCTCCAGCTCAGTTTACAGATGAAGAAACTGAGGCAAACAGGGTTAAGTGACTTGCCCAGGGTCACACAGCTATTAAGTGTCTGACAGCAAATTTGAACTCAGGTCTTTCTGACTAGCTCTTTATGACTCTGGGGCTGGCACTCTACCCTCTGAGCCATCTAACAGCCTCATTAAATACCTGTTCTAAATCAGGGCTTCTTATTCTTTCTCTACTCCCGACCTAGCAGCTTAGTTGGCATTGTGTGGCCAGAGGGCATGCGCAATACAAAGTGTGCATGCTTTGTGTTTAGATCCAAGGTTGCAGTGAAGTTGTGCAACGCACCTTGGGCGAGTACTGCCAGAAACACCTCAGATTCCTTACCCCTTTGACTTTTAATTAATTTTTGGTCATTGTGTGTTCAGAAATCTTTCACTGTTGCCAAATTGTTCATGACTCCATACTGGGTTGTAATCCACAGTTTAAAAAGCTCTGTTCTAGACTAAATGAAATGAAATAGAATGTGGGTCAAGGTACTCAAAGTCTGGAAGCCATGGAGAGCCCAGGTTTCTGCATTCCCACCAGGGAGGATGGGTAGACAGGAAGCTTGAGTTGGACATGGAGACTCAGATGGTATCCAGATAGGCAGTCCATAACCTTGCATGTGCAAAAAAGGATTGCAGGGGACCAGAGAGTGGGAGCAGCTCAAGCACCCCCTGGTGGTCGATGCTGAGATCACACTGAGTGGGCATCCTAGCCCTTCCACTAGATATCACATTCTTGGCGTCTATGAAAGGCAATTGTTCTTGTGGAGAGAATTCCTGTGTCTTACACGTATAGAACAATACTCAACACCAACAGAATAACACCTTCCCACGACTGTTAACAGATGCACGGAACTCCAACATTCATGTAAAAATCATTGCAACTGGAAAGATGTATATGGAAGAGTTTATTTCACAACAATATAGTGACTTTAATCTCAGATGTCTGACAGGTGCCTAAAACTGGTAAGTTGGTTCAGTCAATCCTGGGGGAACTTAAAACTATTTGAGCAATGATTCAGAGGGCAGAGGGTCCCACTTCCTCCCAATCATTCTTCCTGCAAATTAATACTATCTCCCAAATATTGCAAGGAGTTCCCAGCATGGAAAATGATGACGATAGACTTCCAGCCAAGATGGCTGCCTTAATGGGAAGCAGACCACTCAGATCCCATACCCCAACTTCAGCAAAACCACCAAAATCGCACCACACTGAATAAAGATCAAGACATTCAAAAGGAAACAATAGTCTGTGACTTCTTCCACCCTAGACCTGCAGAAGAAGCCAGACAGAAGCCCACAGGTGATAGGAAAGTGGTTCTCCAGCAAAGTGACACCAGCACAATGACAGTAACAAGTGATAAGAAGCCCAGACTCCCACTACAACCATCCTGGACCAGTGAAAGACAAAGAGTAGTTATAACACATGAGAGCTACAGTTATTTTCTGCCTTTTAGAGGGAACAAGGTGGCCCAACGGATAGAATTGGACCTAAAGTCAGGGAAGACCTGCGTTCAAATTTGACT
The DNA here is from genome assembly GCA_028646515.1 of Pseudochirops corinnae. Taxonomy (NCBI): domain Eukaryota; kingdom Metazoa; phylum Chordata; class Mammalia; order Diprotodontia; family Pseudocheiridae; genus Pseudochirops; species Pseudochirops corinnae. The sequence goes on along the minus strand of CM053587.1, from coordinate 312,813,581 downwards.
TCTGATACTTACTAGCTGTGTGACTCTGGGGAAGTCACTTCACCTTAGTTTTGCCCAATTCTTCAACTGTGAAATGGGGATAGCAACAGCACCTATCACCTAGGATTGTTCTGAGGGTCAAATGAAATAGTCATTGTAAAGCATGGAGCACATGTCTGGTACACAGTAGGAGCTTAATGAATGCGTGTTCCCTCCCCCTTCCTATTCTGTATCCTAACTGAAGGAGAGAATGGGCCATATCATGAGCACTGATGCAAGTATGGAGCATACCATGCCACTCTTTGGCTCAATAGCAGCCCTTCCTTGCCTTTAGGATAAAATGCAAACTTCTCTGGCTTTTAAAGTCTTTCACAGTCATGCTTCAGTCTACCTTTTCATCACATTCTCCTTTATGCACTCAACAATCCAACCTACTGCCCTCCCATAGTAACAGTCTATCTTCTTTCCTATCTTGGTGCCTTGGCCCAAACTTTTCCTCATGCCTAAAATGCACTACCTCTTCACCTCCTGGAAATCCTAGTTTCCTTCTAAGCCAGCAGTTCTCAACCTGTGGTTTGCAACCCCTCTGGGGGTCAAATGACCCTTTCACAGGGGTGACAGGGGTTGCCTAAGACCATTGGAAAACACATATTTCTGATGGTCTTAGGAACCGAGACATGGCTCCTCCATCTGTCTCCAGGTGGGTCCACCCACATGTAGATACACCCACATATGAGTATTAAAGGGTCACGGCATTAGGAAGGTTGAGAACCACTGTTCTAAGCTCATCTCAGGTGCTACCTCCTACAGAGAGCCAACAATGCTTCCCCTCAGTTGCTAGTGCCTTTCCCTGGCAAAATCACTTTGCCCATATTTTATATTTCTTTTTGTATGTACATATAATTTCCCTTAAATAGAATGTAAACTTCTTGGTGGCAAAAATGTTTTCATTTTGGCCTTTTTATCCTAACATTACTGACTCCCTGGCTTCCTTTAAGTCCCAACTAAAATCCTATCTTCTACAGGAAGTCTTCCCCAGCTCCTCTTAATTCTAGTGACTTCCCTCTATTAATTATTTCCTATGTATTCTCTATGTAGTTTCCTTTGTATATATTTGTTTGCAAAAAAAATATTGTTGGCAGGGAGTTCTAGGGAGGAATGGAATTGGAAACAGCAACAACAATGGTCACTTACTACTGAAGACTTGTGCATCTCATGACCTTCTCATCACCAACACTGTCTTCTGTTTACCTAAACACAATAAAACTTCATGTATGCACTCTCACAGCAAACATTGGTCTTTAACAGACTATGTGATTGTAAGAAGAGACAGACAGGATGTAAGAGTGACGAAGGCAATGTGTGGCTCAGAGTGCTGGACTGATCATAGGCTTATCTTCTCCAAGCTAAATATTTTCATTCAACAAAAGCAGGGGCCCCAAGGCAAAGTGGCTCAGAAAAATTAATGTCAACAGATTAGAGTTCTTCTCTGAGAGGGAACAGTTTATTGCTTACTTGGAGGGAAAGTTGCGCCAATACATGGTTGGCAACAGTGGAGTCAAAAAGGAGTGGGTTACTTTCAGAGATTTGGTGTATGGTGCTGCATTTACTCATGTAGGTCAGAAAATTCACAAATATCAAGACTGGTTTGATGAAAATAATGAGGAAATTCTGAAGCTGCTAAATGAAAAATGAGAACTCCATGGGTTTTATCAGCAGGATAGTTCATTGATCTTTAAGAAGGCAGCAATTAATTCCATCAAAAGTAAAGTACAAACAAAGGTTAGAAAGATACAGGATTCTTGGCTCCATAAGAAGGTAGATGAAATTCAGTTTTATGCTGATAGTAACAATCCAAAGCACTTTCATGATGCCCTCAAGGCTATTTATGGGCCAAAGACCTATGGCGCAATGCTGATGGAGTCACACTGATTAGTGATAAGGACATGATCCTAGAGAGATGGGCTGAACACTTCCATAGAGTTCTCAACGGACCATCATCAGTCAATGCTGAAGCTATTGACCATATACCTCAGGTTGAAGTCAATCCCTCCCTAGCTGAAGCTCCATCTAAAGAAGAGGTTTTGAATGCCATCAGGCTCTTTTCATGTGGCAAAGCATCTGGTGCTGATTCTATTCCAGCTGAGATTTACAAGGTTGGTGGTCCATTTCTCATACAAAAGCTGACTGAAATTTTCCAGGTTATATGGCAAGAGGAGGTTCTTCCCCAGGAAATCCAGAATGTCTTCACTGTCCACCTCTATAAAGGTAAAGGAAATAGATTGTCCTGTGACAATCATAGTGGGGTCTTTCTCTTGGTCATTGCTGGCAAGACTCTTGCCAAAGTCCTCCTTAATAGACTGATCTTTCGCCTGGAAGATGGTCATCTACCTGAGAGCCAGTCTGGCTGAGAAACAGTCAATATAGTGTTTGCTGCCCAACAAATCCAGGAGAAATGAGACCTGACCAAGGCCTTTGATACTGTCAGTCATGAGGGCTTATGGAAAATTATGTCAAAACTTGGTTGCCAGAGAAATTCATCAGCATTGTATGTCAATTTCATGACCACATGCTTGCCAAGGTTCTGGATAATGGACAATGGTCTCACACTTTCCCAGCCACCAGTGGAATGAAACAAGGCTCTGTTCTTGGTCCCATGCTCCTTAGCATGATGTTTTCAGCCATGTTGTGAAATGCCTTCGATGAGGATGAACACAGCATAAAGGTCAGCGACCTCACTGATGGTAAATTCTTCAACTTGAAAAGGCTACAAGCCAAGACCAAAGTAGAGGGAGTGTTGGTGCATGATTTTTTTTGCAGAGGATTGTGCACTCAATGCAGCCTCTGAAGCTGAGATGCAACAAAATATGAATCAATTCTCTGCTGCTAGTGCCGCTTTTGGCCTAAAAATTAACACCAAGAAAACACAGGTGTTCCATCAGTCCCCACCACACCATCCATATGTGGAATCATCAGTTACAACAAACAGAGAAGTTTTGAATGCACCTTACTTTGGCAGTGTACTTTCTAGGAATGTACACATTGATAATGAGGTTGACACATGAATTGCCAGAGCTAACTCAGTGTTTGGGAGGCTCCAAAGGAAAGTATAGGAGAGAAGAGGTATTAGGCTGACTATGTGCTGACTTCATTGTTATATGCCTGTGGAACCTGGACAGTCTACCAGTGCCATGCCAGGAAACAGAATCACTTCCATTTGAATTGTCTTAGGGAGATTCTGAAGATCACCTAGCAGGATAAGGTACCAGACATTGAGATCCTTACTCTAACTAAACTGCTAAACGTTCAAACTCTGCTTCAGAGAGCATAACTCCAATGGACTGGCCATGTTGTTCAAATGCAAGACATATGCTTGTCAAAAAGACTATTTTATGGAGAACCTATACAAGGCAAGGGTTCACATGGCGGTCAGAAGAAGCAATACAAGGGTACTCTTAAGGTGTCTCTTAAGAAATTTGGAATTGATTGTGTGACATGGGAGACACTGGCACAGGACACTTAACATGGCATGCCCACATCAGAGAAAGGGCTGTGCTCTATGAGCAAAACAAAACTGAAGTAGCTCAAAAGAAACATGAAATGCACACATATAGAGAATTCACCTCAAATATTCACATGTACTATCTGTGCCTGACTTGTGGTAGAACATTTTGAGCTTGTTGTGGTCTGATGAACCACAGTCAGAAACACTGTAACTTGACTCAAGCGTAGTGATGTCATTTTGGTCCTCTTCTAGAATGAAGGACAACAACTAACCAATCAATTTGTTTTCATGTTGTCTCCCCTATTAGATAGTGAACTCCTTAAGGGCAGGGATTGTCTTTCGCCTCATTTTGTATCATCAGTGTTAGGCCAGTGCCTGAAACATAATAGGTGCTTAATAAATCTTGACTGATTGTTCATAGAAAACACCAGAAAACAACCTCCTAGAAACCTAGCATGGAGGTACATGAGTAGGGAAACCCATGTGCCCAGGATATCTCATGGCCTTGTTCTTGATCTTTTAAGGGAATGGTTTTATATCACACATTACCATCTGGATAAAACAGATTCTCGCTATCCACTCCTTCCTCATAGTTCTTGTGCTGGACCAAACACTTCTTTACTCATTTCTAGCCACTGAAGCAATATAGAGCTCTTAGTATACAGCTAACCTTGGAAGGTCACTGAGAAAGTGTTAAGCAATTTCAGCCACAAGTAGTTCCCTTGAACCGGAGAATTGCCAAGTTCCTCAGATGTGCTCTGGGGCTCTCAGGAGTTTTCTCCCAAGTTGTAGGTGGCTCCAGGTCACCTTTTCCTAGTCAACTTTTCAAATAACAGGAGAGTCTGTTTTCTCCAATTAGCTCTCAGCAAAGTCATGTGTCTTCTCCAATGAATACAGATGCTAACGAAGTTGAAGCAAAAGTTGTTCTCCCACCTCCCCTTTCCCCCTCTAAAACCCCCAAGGGGTAGTAAAGGGCAATACAGGCAACCTTTTGAAAGGTTTCACCTCTCTTAGGCTATAGTGGTGCTAGAGGGTAATATGGCCTTTCTTCAGCCAATCAGCTCTCAACAAAGCAATGCCTTTCTTCCAGTCAGCTCCAAGAAAAGCAGTCCCTGCTCTCAAGAAATTGACGAAGTGATGGGAGACAAAATATGTGTTAAATTGATACAGAGTAGACGGAAGGTAACCTTTGTGGGGAAGGCACTAGTTGGAGAGACCAGAAGAAGGTGGCATTAGAGCTGAATTTGGAAGGAAGACAAGGATTCCAGCACGTGAGGAGGAAGAAAGTCCCAGAATAGGAGACAGAGAGTAAAAAGGAAGACAGGAGATAGAAGATGGACTATGTGTGAGAAATTGGAAAGATGAGAAGGGACCAGGGTGTGAAGAGCTTTAATTCTGCTGAGCAAAGTTCTCCTCCTTCTATGACAGAAGAAGCTCTTGATGGTCAGTCTGCCACCAAGTAGCATAAGAACCTCTTAGGAGGATTTTGCTCTACCTAGGGTTCAAGGTAAGAAATATCTGCCAACAGCTACCACCATTGGCCACGGCAAAGGCAAAAAAAGCCAAATTAGCTGAGTGGCATGCTATGAGTTCTAGTCAATGCATATCTGCCACCTCTCCTTTCATGTCCTACTTTATGAGGGCAAGGGCATGTAGGCTGTCTACAAAAGCAACTTCATTCTGCTTGCTTCATGTAAATCCATTGACCTCATTGCTGGACTCCTGTTGGCTGGTGAGGCATCCTTGGTGAGTATTAACATAAAATATATAAATGGTTAAATGGAAATGTCAATTAGGATCCTCTCCAAGAGTCCTGCCCCATGTCTCTTCACCCTTCATCTTCTACATCTATGTTCACCAGACCCCACATTATTGGGCTATGCTGATAATTGCATCCATCGATCATGTAATTATGCACCACCTTTTAGGTTTTATCCTTGGTGTAACTTCCCAGAGCATGAAACTGTCTGATCTCAGCCTCTTGAGGTGATTTGCCTTGTTTGTCCTGCATTATCCAACTGGTCATTGGCTCTCCATTTCTGAATCACTATTTTATTCCCTAAGTGAGACAATATGCCTTTTGATTGACCATTTTAGATGATAGGAGAAATTATACCAACTTCTACTTTGCTTAGTCCAGGAGTGAGGAACCTGTGGCCTTCTAGGTCCTTGGGTGCAGCTTTTTGACTGAGTCCAAGTTTTACAGAACAAATCCTTTTATTAAGGGGATTTGTTTTGTGAAGTCTGGATTTGGTCAATTAATTAGTCAATTAAGAAGGGTATTTATCTAGACCTCTAATACATTCATAACCCACTGAGACCATTACAAGATGCAATTTATGACTCACTGGCCTACTATGAAGCAGAACCTCACCATTACTTCCTCAATTATGTTCCCCCATAGGCTTCCAACCTAAGAATAGGCCCCCTGTTGCCCTGTTTGAGCCCTTAGAATCTATGCCAAATTCTGTGAGCCCCTCATAGAAACATATCCGCTAAGGGTTTAGTAGGGTTATAAAATCTTAAGAATTGTTATTGCAGAATTACATCATCATAGTATTATGTGTGGGTGACTCTCTGCTATATAGATAAGACTGGATCATGTGAAGCATGGATGGCTATCAGATTCGGGGTCTGACTCATTGCATTTCCAAAGACTGCAATTTCTGCCTTGTGGGCAACAAGTGGATGGCCTAACCTGCAGTTTAGACAGGGAAAGACAGCAGGCTCCAGTATTGCCTTGGCCAGGCTCTCCTAAACTCTCCTATCTCCAAAAGGGACACTGGGAAAGAATGATATCCTTCTTCCATACAATAAGTATGAGGGGTACAATAAGAGGTCTGGAATAAAAAGCTTTGTCTCTGATCACTCTCAAGGGGAGGGTAGCACTTAGCTTACTGCCACTAGCCATGCAATCAGGAATTGGGGGTTTGGGGTTGTTTTGCCTTTCTTTGTGTCCTCAGCCCTTGGCTCAGGTCCTGGCACACAGCAGGAGTTTAATAAATGCTTGTTGACTGACCAAACACCGGTTACACAAAAGAGCATCACAAACAGTGAGTAAACATCTCTGTCAAAATAAGCATTCAAAAGAAATCAGAGAAGTTCTATGAGTCAGAGTAAGGAATCAGACGCACCAGCATCGATGGGCTCTTTAACCCCGAAGCAAGATAAAAACCTGAACTCAGCCAAGGAGAGAAGGATCTAGAGATGGAGTAAGGGGTAGAGGGAGTTGCAAGTGTTGGAAAACAGGGACATGGCATAGGACAGTTTCCCCATGTGTCTGTGGTTCTTGGGAAGTCTGCCATTTTAGAGGCATTTCTTGATCACCACTTTCAAAGTCTGATGATCTGAAGTCACATTTCTATCCCACAAGGTTACATAGCATCCTGGCCTGAGAGGTCTCTTAGCTAATCAGAAGTCCTGTTTTCTTACACCTATGGATTAGCAGAATACAGCTTGTCTCTCATCAAAACTTCCCCAGGCTCAGGTAGAAGTGATGACGATATCATAGTTTGATCTAATCTCAAAGAAAAAAAAACCCAACCTTAGTAATTAAAAAAAAAATACTGTCGCTGGCAAGGAGATAATATCCTACTCTGGATTTACACCTACTCTTGGATTTCACTGGAATCAAAGATTTAATCAGTTTGTTTTTGTTTTCAATCTAATAGAAGAAGCTCAAGTTCAGGAAGAGACATTGATTCTCTGAAACAAAGAGACAGTCTCATTTATGGTGACCAAACTAGGAGCAGAAATGCCTTCATTTAATTCCATTAAGAGAAGTCTCTCTTTGCTTACCTTTAACTATATTTAAAGGGAATTAGTTAAAAATGGCATTTTAAAGTTTGTAAAATACTTCATAAATATTATATCATTGTATTTTTTTTTTTACTGCTCTGGAAAATAAGAGCTATTATAATCTATTTTACAAATGAGGACATTGAATCAGCCAGAGATTAAGTAACATGCCTAGGATCCCACAGCTAGTAAGTGTCTGAGACATGATTTGAACTCAGCTCTTCCTGACTCTTCATTTGATCACCTACAGGAGTGACTGGTTGCAGGGAAACATTTTTTGCAAGGGTGCACTGGCATTAACCTTATTATTGTTCTATTTGTTAAATAAGGAAATTCTAAATTTGGTCCTTTGTTTTATCTTTCTGGGGGAATTCTGTCTTTTGTTTCTTGATTGCTGTAAAATGTAAGAAGACGTTGCTTGGTGAAAATTCCAATTGTCAAGGGAAATTTTGCCACTTTCTCTCTCTCTCTGCAAGCAGTGAATAATGGGTCTCTGACAGACAGAGTGTGTATGCACAGTACTGAGTTTTTCTCCCACTGTTAAATGACAGTGCCTCGCTACCTGGATGCCAATGCATCAATGGAGCCAGCCTGGTCCTGAATCATTCTCCTCCAAAAAACTTCATGGCCAACTGAATAGAAGTAAGGGTCTTTTTGGAGGAGCTTTTCCCAATTAGAAATGTCCAATCTTGCTGACCTCTCCTTTAGTCTTAGCAAATCAGCACTAGAAGAAAAGCCAAGTCTGCAGAGGCTCTGAGTTGTATCTGACCACATTTCTGTCCATGGTTTCATCTGGAGTCACCTTATGGGCTTCTCTTAATTACTGCCTTGTTTGTACATATTTGCTTGCTCGTTATTATTATTATTAGCTCATTTATATGTATGTATGTATGTATGTATGTCTCCCCCATTAGACTGTAAGTTCCTTGAGAGCAGGGACTCCCTTTTGCCTTTTTTTTTGCATCCTCAGCACTTATTGTGCTGAGCCACATGTGCCTGGCACATGGTAGACTCTTAATAAATGTTTATTGACTGATGGACTTGACTTATGTACATCCATTGGAAGGTCTAAGTAATGCCAAGTGATAGGTCACCTATCTAAGATGGAGACAATTTCAGTCATACTGAACCGTTTGTGATACCATTAGGAACAGGGCCGAATATACTCTCAAATCAAAGGGAGGTTGGACCAGCTTCATGGATATGTGATGGAGACTCTTCTCCCCCTCTATCTTTGCACTGAATGGAGCTCAAGCCTGGGACTAGTGGTCTGTGTCACTGATCAGAAGCATAACTGTTTTCAATTTCTCTGCAAATTCCATGAAATTCATGGTTCTCTTTCCCAGCTTTCCCAATGGATACAGAAATGACAAGTTTGCTTTTCTCTCTACACTGCTTATTGGTGGTTTGTTTGGCCTATGTACACCTGCTCTGGATCAGATACAGACAGGCAAGGGCGTTACAACTGTCCCCATAACGAGCTGACAGACTCCACAAGAAATTCAGCAGAACTGCAATGAATACTGTAGGATTAAGAACCAGTTCCCTGTTATTCAGGTGAGATTGGTACCAGGTTCCTACTACACAGTGAAGTCTAGAACTAGGCTTCTGTAGTCTTTTTTTTTTTGTCTTTTTGGAGAGGGAAGACAGGGCAATTAAGGTTAAGTGACCTTCCCAAGGTCACACAACTAGTAAGTGTTAAGTGTCTGAGGCTGGATTTGAACTCAAGACCTCCTGACTCCAGGGCAGCACTCTATTCACTGGGCCACCTAGCTGCCTCAGTTTCTATAGTCTTTAAGATAGATCAAAGACCAGATTTACTAAGTGGGTGAGGTCTGAATCAGGATCTTGTTGGCTGGTGAGTGTCAAGGCTACATTCTCCACTATTCAGATGAGGTCAGAACGAAAAAGTTGGAAGAGTCTACAGGAGAGGAAACAGAGGATCTAAAGATAAGAATAGCTCTGTCTGGTCATGGAGTCAGGTAGGCATGATTTCAAATCTAGCCTCCAATACTAGCTGGGCAAGTCACTTAGTCTCTACTTCAGTGGTTCTCAATCTGTGGGTTACGTTCAATTTGTAACAATGAAAATACATCCTGCATATCAGATATTTACATTACGGTTCATAACAGTAGCAAAATTACAGTTATGAAGTAGCAACGAAAATATGGTTGGGGGTCACCACAACATGACGAACTGTATTAAAGGATCGCGGCATTGGGAAGGTTGAGAACCGCTGCTACTTGTTTCCTCATCTGTAGAATGGGGATGGTGATAATAGCACCTCCTTCCCAAGGCTGATGTGGGGATCAAATGATGTCATATCTAGAAAGTGCTTTGCAGATCTTAACATACAATAGAAACACTAGCTATTGTCATTACTATTATTATGTGATCAGGGAAAGGTTAGCTGCATTTTATACTCACCCACTCATTACAGAAATAAAAACTTGAAAATCCTGGCACAAACAGAACTGGGATGCTAGAGATGACTAGGCTAAAAAGTCCTCAAAATAAATTCTTTAGTTAAAAAAAAAAACATTCAGAGAAGGACAGAGCCAAGATGGCAGAGTAAAAGGAAGTGGCTGGAGCCCCCCCTCCAATCATCGCCAACACCTGTAAAAAAAAAAAAAAACATTCAACAGATTTGCATTGGGTGAATGAACGATTGCAGACAGAAACACTTTTATGTCCTTTCTATATGTCTGCAATGAAAAAAGGTGAAAAAAAAAGGGTGAGGGTGCGGTTAAAAGGTTTTAAGCCCCTAAAAGGATTGAAAGTTTTTAAGGTTTCTTTTTAGTGATTTCAGAAGTGGAAAAACCTGAAGATCTTGTGATTAAGACTCTTGCTTGGTAAATATTGGTCTTTTCATTTTTGTTTTGTTTTGTTCTTCAACTTGGAAAGGGAAACTTATCTTTTAACTCTTAAAAAATGGTCCAAGATAAGGAAAAGGTAAGTCAAATACTTTGTGAAATACCATTTGTAGAAGAGACAATACTTCAACCTTAGAAGGTTTGAACCTGCCTGTCCACAAAGCTGAATGATTTGTCAGTTAACTAGAACCTTAGAAGCAAAGCATGATGTGTGGATTGACTGGGGTGACTCAAGAAACAAAAGTTCGAGCTTCTGTATGTATCACCATATTAAGCAATGTATGCCAATTACAAAACAATCGGGCCCAGGTCTCCTCAGCTTACAGCTAGACCCCAAATCCAAGGGGAGACAGAATTTCACTCATTAAAGACAATCAAATAAGGCCAATTAATCAAAAGAAACCAATTAGGTTACAAAATTAGGTAATCTGATTTCTAATTGGAGGAAAGATTAAGAGCTTTCTGAGTTGGGAGGGAGAGAGCAAAGAAATACAATTCCCTGAAATCAGAAAAAACAGTGTCCCACTCCCTGCAAATGTCTGTGAGCAACCAAAGGAATAGGGAAACAATATTGATTGACCAGTATGAGACCAATTTTCAGATAAGACATATGGGTTTCTTGAATACACAATTGAGAGAACACTTCTTGCATCAGTCTATGGGTCTGACAGAGTTTCTTCTGGTCAGCATAAGCTAGGTCTTTAGTTAAAGGTCTCTAAGGAACAGGTAAGGCAGCTAAGTGGCATAGCGTATAGAATAATGGGCCTGGAGTCAGGAAGAGTCATCTTCCCGAGTTCAAATCCAGCTTAGACATTTACTAGCTGTGTGACCCTGGGCAAGTCACTTAACTCTGTTTGCCTCAGTTTCCTCATCTATAAAATAAGAAGGAAATGTCAAAAGTACTCCAGCATCTTTGCCAAGAAAACCCCAAACGGAGACACAAAGACTTGGACTTGACTGAAAACAACTGAACAAAAGAAACAGATAGTAGCCACCTTCTCAGCCACTTGGGGTTAGGTTCAAACAATGCAATAAAGTAGTTTTATTTTTTATAAATCCCATAACTGAATAGAGAGAGCTGAGCTAAATCCAGAATTGAGTCACAGGATGGAGTCATGTGGTTCATTTGATTCCCACAATTCCCTCAAAAGTCAACTAAAAGGAATTAGAAAAAAAGAAAAAAAAACATGTCAGACCATGTAGTATCAAGTTCTTAAGTTAAAAAAAAAACAAATTGGAAAATATTTTATTTCAGCCAGTTAATGAGCATATGAAGTGCCTTCTGGGGTCCAGGAGCTGGGCAAAGCACTGGGTAATCACAGAACAGCCAAAGCCTATTCCTGCCTTCAAGGAGATCACAGTCTAGTGGGGGACAAGACATGCAAACAACTATGGACAAATGAGTAAAAGACAGGATAAATCAGAGGTAATCTCAGAGGGAAAGTGCTACCAGGAGAGAGGATCTAGAAAGGCTTCTTGCAGGTGGGATTTTTGTCGCTGTTCGGGCATGTCTGATTCTTTGTGACACCATTTGGCTTTTTTTTTGTTTTTTGTTTTTTTTGCTTTTTGGAGGGGAGAGGTCAGGGCAATTGGGGTTAAGTGACTTGCCCAAGGTCACACAGCTAGTAAGTGTTAAGTGTCTGAGGCCAGCTTTGAACTCAGGTCCTCCTGACTCCAGGGCTGGAATTCTATTCATTGGTCCACCTAGCTGCCCCCATTTGGGGTTTTCTTAGCAAAGGTACTAGAGTGGTTTGCCTTTTCCTTTTCCAGCTCATTTTACAGATGAGGAAACTGAGGCAAACAGACTTAGGTGACTTGCCAAGGTCACACAGCAAGTATCTTCTGTAAGGTTTGGATTCAGTCCCAAGGACTGCACCTGAGGACCTAGAGGGCCACATGTGGCCTCAAGGTTGCAGGTTTTCTACCCCTGCTTAGACCAAAAATATTTGAGGGAGCAGATAGATATAATTGTAGCCCAGTACCCCACCGCTCTGAGGAGAACAGAGTAGCCAAGCTTTCTGGCCCCAACCTCCTGCTTCCTCTGCTGGCAGGAATTTAAATGTTCCTTGAAGAAGAGTTGGATAAGAAGAGGCTCAAGATGTCTAATTCTAGGGGCAGCTAGGTGGTTCAGTGAGTGAATAGAGCACCAGCCCTGGAGTCAGGAGGATCTGAGTTCAAAGCCGGCCTCAGACACTTGACACACTTACAAGCTGTGTGACTTTGGGCAAGTCACTTAACCCCAATTGCCCTGCCTTCCCACCTCACAAACAAAAAGATGTCTAATCCTCATCTTTAAGCCACATAACGATACCCTCTGCGCCACTTGGGCACAGCCTCATTACACTGAGAAAAGACCAGGGGCTTTGATGATTAAGAGATCATCGGTCATTTTGGAGAGAGCAGTTTCAGTCGAATAATGAGGACAGAAGCCAGACATCAGAGCTTAGAAAAGAATGAGAATTAAGGAAGCATAGAAGAGTTTAAGTATGAAAAGGAAAAGGAATAGCTGCTGGGGATAGGAACATCGAGTGAAGATTTTTAATGATGGGGGAACATGGGCTTGTCTGTAGGAATTAGGGAAATAACCGGTAAACGGAGAGAGATTAAAAATTAGTGAGAGAGCAGAGATGATGCAGGGGGCAGCCTGCTGGAGAAGAGAGGATGGAAGGGAATTGATCGCACGTGCATGTAGAAGGGTTTGCTTTAGCAAGGAGAGGGACCATAGGAGTGATATGGGATGAGGAGGAAAGGAGAAGAGGGAGCTCTTGGTGAATGACCTCAAAGACACTCCATAAGTCACCCACCTCCCTCTTTTCCCCTTCGGATCCCTGATTTCCTATTGCTCTTTGAGCTCTTACACCCAGGCTGGGCAGGAGATAAAAGTCACTTCCTTTTTTTTTTCCTATTGAACTCAGTAGAAGGGATTCTCCAGCTCTTTTTGCCTCTTGCCCCGCTCCTTCCCTATTTGAGTGACTTTTCTCTCACCCCACCTCCACCTCTGCACAAAATAGTGATTTGTTTGCAGGGGAATTTGGACTTTAGCCCATGAAATATCAATTCAATTCTTCCTCTTTCTTTCATCCTCCTTAGTTATTTAGAACCTTTAATTCTCTTGCCCCTACATGGTTATATCCTGGTTTTCTCTTTGGGCATTTACCAGTGTGAGGGTTTTGGTAATTAGCTTTTTTTTTTTTTTTACAATTGCTTTGTCTTGCTCTAGAAACCCAAGAATATTGATTTCACTACTTAGTTGTTGTTGAATGTACTTATTTACTCTTCTTGTTTCTCTTCTATGACATGTTCGACATAGTTACATTATAGCTTACAGTATTTATTGAATGGAATTGAAAATCAAAGGTACTCTGGGGGAATGTTATTGAGGTTCACAAATTAGATGGCCTCTGTGGTCTCAGAGAGAGAGAGAGAGAGGAGACACAGAGACACAGAGAGAAGAGATGAAAGAGGAGAGAGAGAGAGAGAGAGAGAGAGAGAGAGAGAGAGAGAGAGAGAGAGAGAGAAGGGAGGGAAAGAGAAAGAGAGAGACAGACAGATAGACAGAGAGAGGAGAGACAGAGACAGAGACAAAGAGACAGAGAGAAACAGAGAGAGAGGAGAGAGAGACAGAGAGAGAGAGAGCACATATAATGAGGAAAAGGTTCAGTCACTTGACTTGTTCTCTTTCCTGCCTGGCGGCATTGAGTTGAGGAAGCAATAAATACTAGAAGCCTTTGGATGGGGAGAAAAAGCAAGCACCACTTGTCTGCTTTCCCAGCCTTGGTCAACACAAAACCATGAACACATGGCTCAGATGGTGCATCTGTTCCCATTGGATAAATTCTTTCCTGTCTTAGGCAAAAGACTGTTGGGGACAGAATGGACTAGGCTGTAATGATATCTACTTCCCAATATTAGGAGACTGCCAGGGGTCTATGAGCTGCAGTCTGATCCAGAGACTGTAGACAACCAAAGCCCCAAGAAATCTGATTGACCCAGCCCAGTAGACCTGCACCAAGATGCTGCTTTCTGCAAGCAAGGGAGTGACTTTGTCGATTGGCTTAGCCCATCCAGAAGTGAACTTGGTGGGGCTGATGTTTTGTGGCAAACACTTTAAGTCTGAGCTCATTCTCCCCAAGGCATGAAGTGACAAGGAAGAATGTGACTCCAGTTTGGTGGGGATATGTTTTTGTATGTCTCTTCTTACTGTATCTTCTCAGTAAACATCCCTTGTAAAAGCAAAAAGGTATTAATTGGTTAAATAATATTCAGTGTTAAACGCTGGCATTTGATATTGGGAAAGACTTACCAGAATAATAATATCAAGTATTTATATGGAGTTTTTAAAGTTTTAATGCAGTTTATGAATAATGCCTCACTTTAAACAATGCTGAGAGGTAAGTAAACAAGGGCTTAAGTTAATATCATTAGAAAAATATACCTACAGCCCTTCAAAGGTATCCTTAGAACCTTACGGGAAAGATAGAACCTTGCTCTGAAAATTCTACTTGCCAATGATAATGACCACATTTCATATATTCCCCCTTCCCCCTGAATATATTGACTACAAAAGTATTTATTCAATACTTACTATGTGCCAGGAACTGTGCTACATGCTGGGGATACAAACACTAGCCTATCCTCAGGAGGATTATATTCCTTTTTTTTTTTTTGCTTTTTTTTTAGAGGGGGGGGGAAGGCAGGGGAACTGGGGTTAAGTGACCTGCCCAAGGTCACACATCTAGTAAGTGTCTGAGGCCAGATTTGAACTCACATCCTCCTGACTCCAGGGCCAGTGCTCTATTCACCACCACCTAGCCTTCCCAAGGGGGATTTTATTCTGATGGGTGAAGACAAACCATGAAAGGAAGCTGGAAATTACTGTTTGGCAGGGAGGGTACTCACCTGACAAAGAGGAAAAGAAGAATCCAGAGAGTGGGTCCAGGTAAGCTGGCGTACATGACTATGGAGTAGGAAATGTGAGACTGGATCCACCTCAGAGGAGTAATTTGGGCTGGATCTATGGTTCTGGAAGCTTCTTCTATAGAGGTGATCATTGAACCGATGGGAACTGATTGGCTCATAAATGGTGATGATGATGGTGATAACAAAAGCCAGTATCTATGAAACACTTTAAAATTCACAAAGCACCCTCACAAACACCATCTCATTTGGTTCTCACCACAACCCATCAGGTACCTGCTCTTATTACTCCCATTTTACATATGAGGGTACTTAGGCAAACAGATGTTAAGTGACATACAGAGTCACACAGCTAATAAGTGTCTGAGATTTTCAGATCTTCCTGAAGACACCAAACAACTTCCTGACTCCAAGCCAATCACTCTGCGCACTATGGAACCCCTCAGCTGCCCTTAGAACCCAGAATGTCAGGGCTGGAAGAGCCCTTAGAACCCAGAATGTCAGAGCTGGGAGGGCCCTTAGGACAACAGGATGTCAGAGCTGGGAGGGCCCTGAGGACAACAGGATGTCAGAGCTGGGAGGGCCCTTAGAACACAGAATTTTAGGACTTGAACTTAGGTCTTGCAACTCCAAATATAGCACATATTCCACTGCAAATAGCCTTTCTTTTAGTCAAACCCATACTTATATACAAATGACTCCTATCACATTCCCAAATGACATCATTATCACCACCATCCTCACCATCATCATCACCATCCTTACTTCTGTTTCCTTTGATGTGGAAAATAATCTTTGGATTGGAAAGACTTGCCCCAAAAATGATGACCAGGGAGTGAATCCCAAAGATAAGTAAGGAGGTGATAAGAAAGTCTTTAATTGCCCTTAGTGAATACAAATCACCAGGACTAGATGAGCCACATTCCAAGATACTGAAAGAACCATTCAGCCACTTTCTTTGAGTTTCGAAAGAGTATAAAGGGAGAGGTTCTCCAGGACTGGAGAAAAGCAAACAGAGGCGCAACTAGGGTGGGGTAAATAGGACTCTGTCTCAGAGCACATAAATTCAGAGAGTACTGACAGCCTTCGTACACCTGCAGTAGAAACAAATGAGACAAGTGCTTTTCCAATGAAAATAATTAGTTAGAGCGGGAAGCTACCAGACGGCCTGAACTTCCTCCTGCTAGTGGCACCAAATGGGCTCTTTCCAATCCTACTGATTCCATGCCCCAGCAGTGAATTCCCTAGCAGTGACCCCATGGCATCCTGGGCTCTTGTTGGCCTTACTTGTATCTCAGGATCAAATATCTTCCCTCTCTTCTCAACTGAGAATATTTTACTACCTTCCACCCCAGCTAAAATTCTAAAGACCTACCTAGTTTTTCCCCCCAAAAGGAAAAATAATCCAAAAACTTAAAGTGAGTGCATTTGACTTTGATTCTTGGAAAAAATTCCAGAATGTATTATTACTGAGAATGTGAGTAAGACCCTCTGGATGAGAAAATGGTTACAAAAAGCCAGCATGGCTTTGTCAAGACAAGGCATTTTAGGTTAGCCTCCCTTTTCCTTTTCTGACTGGTAGGTCCAAGGAGTGTTATGGATACGGCTTACCATGATTTAGCAGCAAAGCATTTGACAGGATTTTTGTGATTTTCTAGTGTCTCAGGAACAAGATGTAGAAACAGCACATGGTTAGGTGTGGCCACAATATATCATGTTGATAGCTTGATGTCATCTTGGAAGGAGATCCCTGGTGGGATGCTGCCCCATCCTGCCATTTCTCCTACGCAGATCAATTTTTAAAAAATCAATTACTTGAGTAAAGGTAAGGGCAAAATATCTATCAAATTTGTAGCTGTAGCAGAGTTGGGAAGCGTAGTTAGCATAGTAGATGCCATACTCAAGATGAATGAATAAATGAATGCATGGAAAAGCAGTTAACCAAGCACTATGCTAAGTTCCAGGGATACAAATCCAAAAACAGAGAGAGTCCCTTGCATTCCAATAAGGGAAGACAACCCACAAGGAGAGGCACTTTGTTCCAGAAAGTTACAGTGATGGTGAATGGGGTCATGATGGAGCCAACTGATGATATCCCTTCCAGGAGTGCTGGCAGATTTGATTTGATCATGGTCCTAGAAGAGAGTGGGAAGAAAGCTGGGTGGGCAGAGGAAGTGGGCAAGGGATGTGAGGGCACACAGGTAGTGGCAAGGAGCTTGGCAAAAAGGTGTCCAGGGTGTTGGTAGTGAAGGGAGATATAGTTGGGTCATAGTAGGTTGGTCAGTGGTGTCAGTCACAAATCAAAAGAGGGGCTCCAGGGACAGAAGTTCAGAAGATGAAAGGGTCAAAACCCTTAAGGCACTCTGTCTGGACTAGGCAGCAAGGCTGCTGAGAATGTCATTGCTCTGGATTGTCTCCTAGACTTGGGAAGGCTATATTTAGGCCCCACAGGATTCTAAGGGTGCCCCCTGAGGGCTTTGAGCTATCTTTTTCTTTTTTAAGAAAAAATTTGTAAGGGGGAAAGGAAGGCATTTGGGGTTAAGTGACTTGCCCAACGTCACATAGCTAGTAGGGTGTGTCAAGTGTCTGAGGTCACATTTGAACTCAAGTCCTCTTGACTCTAGGGCTGGTTCTTTATTCACTGTGCCACCTAGCTGCCCTGAGGTATCTTTTTTTAATGCTATAAGTGTTAACCCCCTTCAGGTATATTCACCTCACTGTTACCTGGCCATAATGAACACTCTAACCTCATTTAACTGATTAATGTCAATTAGTTTTTACATAAAGATATCTACTTTGAAGATAGAGCAAAAACAGAATGATTAACATTCCCTCTATGTCTAGGTGGAACTCTCTTGGCTATATTCACAGGCTATATCTGGGCTTCAGAAGGGAAGGGCACAAGGCCTCTCCCCTTATAGTTTTGTTCCCTTTCTCTCAAGGAATGCAGCCAGGCAAGGCGTCAGACCAAAAAGGATTAGTGCTGGCTGACTATTGCCTTTTGAAAGCATCCTAATTCCAACTGTGCAGCCAATCAAAGAGTCTCCTTTTCATCAGGGGGTTAGCACACAGGATCCAGTTATGGTAAGTCTGCATAGGCTCTGAATCGCTCCAAGACACTTGTATGACATGCCATCGTGCCTCTCTGGAGGCAGGCTCCCCAGCCTTGTTCACATTAGAGGTTGCATCAGTCAAACATGTTGATGCCTGCTCACCAGCCTCCTCTTATAAGGAGTCCTGTGAATAGGGATGAAGTCACATATGGCCTGGCCCTGCCTGGAGCTAAATCGAAAAAGCGAAATTTGTTAGGGATTAAAGATCAAATGGGGTTAATTGAGAGAGCCAGTGGTCAATTTCAAGAGCTCCCCAATTAACTTAGGATGATAGGAAATAGAAGTTTGTCTGAAGGGCACCTCCTAGATGAGGTCAAAATAGATACCTGGTTTTGACATGAAGGGTGGTACCATAAGCAAATTCGGAAAGCAAGGAATAGTTTATCTGTCAGATTTACAGAAAAGGGAAGAACTTATGACCAAACAAGAGATAGAGAACATTAGGAAATGTAAAATGGTTCATTTTTATTACATTAAATTGAAAAGTTTTTGCACAAACAAAACCAAAACCAAGATTAGAAGGGAAGCAGAAAACTGGAAAACAATTTTTACAGCTAGTGTCTCTGATAAAGGCCTCATTTCTAAATATATAGAGAACCGAGTTAAATTTATAAGAATACAAGTCATCCCCTCGTTGATAAATGATCAAAGGATATGAACAAGCAGTTTTCAGATGAAGAAATTAAAGCTATCTATAGTCATATAAAAAAAGCTCTAAGTCACTAATTGATTAGAGAAATGCAAATTAAAACAACTCTGAGGTACCACCTCACACCTATCAAATTGGTATGATAAAACAGGAAAATTATAAATGATAGAGAACATGTGGGAAAACTGGAAAACTAATGCTTTGTTGTTAGAGTTGTGAACTGATCCAACCATTCTGCAGAGCAATTTGGAAATATGCCCAAAGGGCTATAAAATTGTACAGACCCTTTTATTCAGCAATAGTACTACTAGGTCTGTATCCCAAAGAGATCACAAAAAAGAGGAAAGGGCCCGCATTACAAAAAATATTTATAGCAGTTTTTTTTTGTAGTGACAAAGAATTGGAAATTGAGACAATGCCCATCAATTGGGGAATGGTTGAACAAGTTGTGGCATATGAATGTAATGGAATATTATTGTGTTATAAGAAATGAGTAGCAGGTGGAGTTCAGAAAAACCTGGAAAGACTTACATGAGCTGATGCTTAGTGAAGTGAGCAGAACCAAGAGAACATTGTACACAGTAACAGCAACATTGTGCAATGATCAACTATGATAGACTTAGCTCTTCTCAGCAGTACAAGGATCTAAGACAACACCACATGTACTATCCACATCCAGAGGAAGAACTATGGAGTCCGAATGCAGATCAAAGCATACTATTTTCCATTTTTTGTTGTTATTTTCTTTTGTTTTTTTCTTTCTTATAGTTTTTCCATTTTGTTACATTCTTTATAACTTGACTAAAGTGGAAATCTGTTTAATATGATTGTGCATGTATAGCCCATATCAGATTGCTTGCAGTCTTGCGGGGGGAAGGGCGGAAAGAAGAAAAAAATTGGAACTCAAAATCTTATAAAAACAAATGTTGAAAACTACCTTTAAATGTAATTGGAAAAAATAAAATACTATTAAGTGGAAAAATAAGCAAAACAACTTTGACTCTCAAAAAAAAAATGAAGGGCACCTCTCAAGCAGGTAGGGGTGAATCCTTTCATGTTGCTGAGAGGAAATGGGAAACTGCTCTGATTGGCTCCCAATTACTAGTACCAACTCCAAGATGATTGGCAAAAGAAAAAAGAAACCAACATAGACAATAACTACAACAAAGTAGTCAGAAAGAAAAACCACAAAAAAATAAGAAGTAAATATAACTGGGAGCAGGTAGGTGGCACAGAGGACACAGAGCATGGCTCTGGAGTCAGGAGGACCTGAGTTCAAATCACAAAGTCAGTTACTAGTTGTGTGACCCTGATTAAGATGCTTAACCCCAACTGCCTCCCCCCAAAAAAGAAAAAAAAATTGAATGTAACAAAATTACACCAAAAAGGCATCATCCCAAAGAAGAATCATGAGAAGATATCCCTATCCTGCCCTTTCGCAGAGGTGGGAAGTTCATGGTATAGTACATTGTGATATTTGCAGACTTTTTCAATTATTGATCAATTTTACTGGGAGTTTTTCTTTAAAACAAATATTATTTGGCGTGCAGATAGGTGGCTCAGTGCATAGAGCACCAGCCCTGGAGTCAGGAGGACCTGAGTTCAAATGCGACCTCAGACACTTGACACTTACTAGCTGTCTAACCTTGGGCAAGTCACTTAACCCCAATTGCCCTACCTTCCCTCCTCAAAAAAAAAAGTCGTCAAAAAATATTATTTGTATATGGGATGGGTTTCTGGGAAGAGGAAGGGAAGGAAAACCTATGGAAATTTTGGTGATTAAAAAAACCCACAAAGTATAAGTAAATTTTATTTTTTTAAAAAGGTGATTGATGACTGACTCAGAGTTGGAAGACGAGCTCCTCCCAACTCCCAGGAGCAGTCAATGGCAATTGAAGGAGAAGCGTTTGGCAATTTGTACACATGGCTGGTGCTTGGACCAAGAAGAAAGTTACTAAAAGTGGACTTCCTTAACTTTGGGGGGCCAAGGTCATCCACTGCATCCCAGGCCATTGCCAGTCCTCTTGACTTTTGTCTTGCCACTGGACATTGGTGACTCTTGAGTAGAGGATGAGGCCTACGACTTTGCCCAACTCTGCCTCCCATAAACACAATCTACTCAAAAGTCAAGACATCACCATCATGATGCCATTGGTCCTCTTTGAGAACGAAGGACAGACAACGACCTCCTAAGTGATCTCAAAGTCAAAAATTTCTGAATTTGAGCATTTAAGCATCAGTCTCCTAGAGGAAAATTTCCTCAACAAATAGCTTCTTGGAGAAAAACAGGCAGCTTTATGGTACAGCAGATAGAATGCAGGGCCTGGAGTCAGGAAGATTCATCTTTGTGAGTTCACATCTGGCCTCAGCTGTGTGACCTCTAGGTAAAGTCACTTAATCCTGTTTGCCTCAGTTTCCTCATCTGTAAAATGAACTGGAGAAGAAAATGGCAGACCACTCTGGTATCTTAGCCAAGAAAACCCACAACGGAAACAACTGAACAACAATGAAAAGTAAGGTAAAGGCTATCTTTTATGCCGTAACTTATCTTCACAACAACCCTGAGATAGGTGCTGTTATGATCTGAGGCAGACCGAGGTTAAGGGACATGCCCAGGATCACAGGGGATCATGCAAGTGTCTGAGGCTGGATTTGAACTCAAATCTTCCTGACTCCAAGTCCAGGGTTCTAATTTACTACCTCACCTAGCTGCTGAGACAGACCCTTTTACCCTCATTTTGAGAGACCTAACCACGAATTCTACTATGAGTACACTTAGAGATTTTTCTGTGAAGTACCACAGGTAGTGATACAAGCCAAAGAGAGGAAGTGACTTTCATTGGGTCAGGACCCCAGGATCAGATGAAATGCATGTGAGGCAAGAGTCCCTGGGGAAACATGAATTCCAGGTTACAAACATTAAGTCTTACACTTAGATTCAAAAACTCATCTTCACAAGTACAAGATGGAGGAGGTGGGATTAGTGAGCAACTCGTCTGATTAAAGATTTGGGGATTGTAGTGGACAGCAATTTCAGCATGAGTCAGCAATGTGATATGGTGACCAAAATAGTTTGCTATAGAATGTGTTTAGAGACACCATTTCCAGGACTAGAGAGCCAGCAGTCTGGCTATATACACCCTGGTTGGAGCAGAACAGTGCTCAGGATCTGGTGCCGCATTGAGGAAGGACACTGCTAGGTAGGACAAAGTTTAGATTGAGGTGACCAGGATGGTAAAGGACGTCAGGATCAGGATCAAACCGCAACAAACAACTGAAGCACCCGGGGGGAAGATGAGAGTTCTGTTCAAGAGTTTTAAGGGCTGTTATAGGGAAGATAATTAGACTTTTTTTGTTTTCTCTCAGAAAGCAGAAGTAGGAGCTATGGGTACAGGTTGTATCCACTTTTTTAAAAATTGGATTTAGATTTAGATTTAGACTTGGTGATAAGAAAAAAATTCCTAGCAGTTAGAGCTGTCCAAAAGAAGAAGTGACTTCCTTAAACTGTAGTGTGCAGTGGATAGAGTGCTAAGCCTGGAATCCAGAAGACCTTGGGTTCAAATCCAGCCTCAGACACTGACTGTGTGATGTTGGGTATGTCCCTTAATTTCCATCTGCTTCAATGTCCTCATCTGTACAATAGGGATAATAATAGTCCCTCCCAGGGGTGGAGCCAAGATGGCAGAGTAAAAGCAGGAACTTGCTGAGCTCCCACATCCACCACCTCCAATACCTATAAAATATGACTCTAAACAAATTTTAGAGCTACAGAACCCACAAAGTGATGGAGAGAAACAAATCTCCCACTGAAGGCAGTCTGGCAGGCCTACAGGAAGGGTCTATCGCATGAGCTGGGAGCCGAGCACTGTCCTGCATGAGCTGCATGGTCCCAGACCCGAGGCAGCTCTGACCAGTGGCCCAGACCCAGCAGAGTAGACATCAGGAGAGGGAATCACCAGCAGCTGTGGTGGTTTCCAGACTTCTCAACCCATAAACTTCAAAGAGAAAGTAAAAGGTCAGTGGAGAATTCTGTTGGAACTGAGTAACAGAAGAGCGTGGTCCAGCCCCTGCCCCTGGGGCAAGAGGTGGTAAAGGTGCAGTGGCTGCAGCTGCTGCCACGTGGCTTCCTCAAGAGCTCCTGGCCTGCAGATCATAGGGGGTCCAAGTGACCATTCAGAGGGTAATAGCTCTTGCTTTGACCTGGTTGGATTTGGATCGTGGTCTTGGGTGGTGGTCCTGGGGTGAGAAACACCAGTGTGCCAGAGTTTGTGGGGGCTATAGAGAGGGTGCCCTCTTCAGACCTCTGACAACATTTGTGAAAACCCGAGAGATTTGGGACAGAGCTCTTTCCATTCTGGAAGCAGAGTTCTACCATTGCAAAGGGCTCAAAAGTCAAGTAATTGACTGGCAAGATGAGCAAGCAGAGGAAGTACAATCAGACCATAGAATTCTTTTTTGAGGACAAAAAGGATGAAAACATGGACCCAGAAGAAGACAGCAAAGTCAAAACTCCTGCATCAAAAACTTACAAGAAAAATATGAATTGGTTACAGCCCATGGAGGAGCTCAAGAAGGATTTTGAAAATCAAGTAAGAAAAGTGGAGGAAAAATTGGGAAGAGAAATGAGAATGATGCAAAAAAATCATGAAAAGTGAATCAACAGCGTGCTAAAGGAGACCCAAAAAAATACTGAAGGAAATAACACTTTAAAAAATAAACTAACTTAAATGGCAAAACAAGCCCAAAAAGCCAATGAGGAGAAGAATGCCTTAAAAAATAGAATTTGCCAGATGGAAAAGGAATTTCAAAAACTCACTGAAGAGAATAATTCCTTCAAAATTAGATTGGAGCAAATGGAGAAGCTAATGACTTTATGAGAAATCAAAATACTATAAAACAGATCCAAACAAATGAAAAAATAGAAAACAATGTGAAATATCTCATTCAGAAAACTACTGATCTGGAAAATAGATCCAGGAGAGATAATTTTAAAATTGTTGGACTACCTGAAAGCTATGACCAAAAAAAAGAGCCTAGAAATCATCATTCAAGAAATTCTCAAGGAAAATTGCTCTGATATTCTAAAACCAGAGGGCAAAATGGAAATTGAAAGAATTCACCAATCACCTCTAGAAAGAGATCCCAAAAAGAAAACTCCTAGGAACATCATAGCCAAATTCCACAGTTCCCACGTCAAAGACAAAAGATTACAAGCTGTCAGGAAAAAACAATTTGAATATTGTGGAAACACAATCAGGATAATACAGAATCTAGCAGCTTCTACATTAAGGGATTGAAGGGCTTGGAATGTGATATTCTAGAGTCAAAGGAGCTAGGATTAAAACCAAGAATCACCTACTCAGCAAAACTGAGTATAATGCTTCAGGGTAAAATATGGTTGTTCAATGAAATAGAGGACTTTCAAGTATTCTTGATGAAAAAACCAGAGCTGAACAGAAAATTTGACTCTGAAACACAAGAAGCAAGAGAAGCATGAGAAGGTAAACAGGAAAAAGAAATCATAAAGAACTTATTAAAGTTGAACTATTTATATTCTTACATGGAAAAACAATAATTGTAACTCATGAGACTTTTCTCAGTATGAGGATAGTTGAAAGGAATATATATATATATGCACATATATATGTATATATGTATAC
>CM053587.1:312748897-312788587 GCA_028646515.1 Pseudochirops corinnae | reverse complement strand
GGAAATATAGTTAGTCTTTTACAATATAACTACTATGGAAATGTTTTGCATAACTACACCTATACAACCTATATTGAATTGCTTATCTTCCCAGTGGGGGTGAGTGAGGAGGGAAGAAGGGAAAGAATCTGGAAATCAAAGTTTTAAAAATAAATATTAAAAAAATTGTTTTTTACGTGCAACTGGGAAATAAGATATAAAGGCACTGGGGTATAGAAATCCATTTTTCCCTACTAGAAAGTTGGGGGTGGGGGGAATATAAGAGAGAACAGATTGGAGGAAGGGGTATTCAGTAGGCTTGCTAGCTTGGGGTGGGGGTAGGGAAAAGATGGAGAGAAAATATGTAACTCAAAATCTTGTGGAAATGAATGTTGAAAACTAAAAATAAATAAATAAAAGATTTTTTAAAATTGTACCTCCCTTCTAGGGTTGTCATGAGGGTCAAGGAGCTAATAGTTGCAAAGCATTTAGCAAAGTGCCTGGCACAGAGGCAGAGCTATAGAAATGTTAGCTACTATTAATTGCTATTACTGGTGGGATTTTCCCCCTCACTGGATATCTTTTTTTTTTTTAATTTTTGATTTATTTGTGTGTGTTTATTTCTAAATTTAGTTTAATTTTTGAATGGGAAAAAATAAATTTTCCCTCTGACCATTGGAAAAAAACAAGCAAAACCTTTACAATAAGCATGTGTAATCAAACAAAATAAATTCCCTCATTAGTTGTGTCCAAAAATGATGTGTGTCATCCTGCGCCCTGATATCATCCTGCACCACTCTTCTAGAAGGTAGGTGCCATGATTCATCATTGTTGTCTGGAGTTTGGCTGGTTATTGCATTCAGCAGAATACTTACAGCTTCCAAAACTGTTTGTTTTTAGAGTGTTTGTTATTTATTATATGGGCCGTCGTGTAATTATATTATATATTGTAATATATATGGTTATGTATGTGATCACTTCACCCTATATCAGCATTGACAAGATAGTTGCTTTAAGAGTGTTGTTTTTGTCTAAATTTTATTCATAATTTTGCTCACTTCACTCAGTATGAGTTCAAAAAGACTTCCCAAGTGTCTTTAAAACCATCCCTCCATCATTTCTAATGGTACCATAATGATTATATGCCGTTATATATATAATATATAAAATATCATTATATTAACATGCCATAATTTGCCCAACTGTTCCCCTATATTTGGGTACCCCCCTGAGCTCCCAGTTCTTTGCCATTATTTTTTTTAAGAAGTTACCATGTACACATGAGTTTTTTCCCCTTTTATCTCTGAGATAAATTCCACTTATTAGTGGAATTACTAGATCCAAGGGTATGCAAAGTTGAGTGACTTTTGAAGCATAGTTCCAAATTGCTTTCCAGAATGGCTGAACCAATTCATGGCTCTGCCATGACTCCACCAAGCATTATTGCTCATTTTCCTACAGCTTCTCCAGCACTTATCATTTTCCCTTTTTGCCCATTTTTCACATCTAGTGGCAAAATGTGTCAGGTGGGATCTCAGAGTTATTCCAACTTGCATTTCTTTAGTTATTAAGACTTCGGAGCTTTTTTTTCTTATGGTTATTGATAGTTCAGATTTGTTTTCTTTAGAAAATTCCTGGTTTATATTCTTTGACCAATATCAATTGGATAACTCACTGAATACTTCAAGCAAAGGCTAGATGATTGCATGTTGTAGGCTAGATGATCGCATGTTGTAGACATGGAGAAGATTCTTGCCTAGGTATCCTTTGGACTAGATGGCCTTTGAGGTTTTTGTGAACCGTGTTATTCCATGATTCTGTGGTCATCTTGTTTGCTGAGATGGAACCTTCTTGCTTCTCCTACCACTCCCTGTTCTGTCATCCTCACATATTTCAGACCTATTCCATCTCAGTCTAGATACCCTACTGTACTCCTATTCCATTGAATTCTGTGGGACCCTCATTCTATTGGTAAAATAATAGAACAAAACAAAACTCATCCTACATCCTACATGTTTTCCTCTCACATTCTTTCCATGTTCTCAATTCAAGGAAATCTGGATGTCTCTGGAAGACATTGCATCCTGGGCTCCTTCTCCTGCATAGACCCCTAAAGGCTACTTCAGATCATCTCTCTGTCACCAACACCCATCAACTCCTCCTGTTTTGAAGTTCATTCCATTTATCTTAGTCACTACCCAGATCCTTATCAAAGTCAGCTATCAACTTCGCTCTTCCTCCTTTATAAGAAATTCAAGACCTTACTCACAGAATTCTAGTTAAAATGTTTTAAATAAATGTTTTATTCATGGTTTTATGAGGCAACTCAAAGCCAGAGGTGTTGACTGTCTGATATATACATAGATAAAGGCAGGAATTTGAAAGGAATGAGAAGATTATAGAAAAAGAAAAGTTGCTTCCTATAGGGACTTTGTTTCTTTATTTCTGATGCAGGGCTGAGGTGCCTTTGTAAACATTTGGGGTGCCTTTGTAACATTGTTGTAACTTCAGTGTGTAAAAATCTCACTTGTGTTCCGGTACCTATGTATGTAACATTAGTCTGTAACATCAGCCTGTGCAATTAAGTTGTAAAAGTCACACTTCCCCCCATCCATAAAGCATTAACTCTATCCCTCCCCTGCCCCCAGCCTAAAAGCATTTTTCCTGAAACCATTAACTCTGTAACTATCTATCCTTGCTTGGTATAATAACAAGCCATACCTGTGAATCCTTCAAAAGCAGTCTATAAATAAATCCTTAGTTAGAGAAATGTATACCTCCTTTGTTCTAGTGGCCTGCTGTAAACTATGAATCCTTCAATGCATTATCAGTAAGATAACTCCTCACAATCAGACACATCCTGAATCCCCAATTAGCCCAGCTTCCCAACATCCATATTGTCAAAAGGGACTTTGATGGCTAACAGGCTGGGTACTTCTCATTCAAATTTGACCGTTGGCTGACTTTGTGACATGTCAAGGCAAAAACCACACCTCCCCTCCTAGCCCCTCCTCGAATTTCTCCCAGTGTATTATGGGCAATACTCATGCACAGTAGATATAAAAAGTGCATGATCCTTTAAGCACTAACTCCTCCCTAACTCCATCTTTGCACACCTAGTTAGCGTAATTGATATCAGATTTATGGTTTTATTACTACATAATCAGTATCCCTAATTCCTATACTTTGCAGGCTATCCTTAATCTTCTCCTGCCTGCTGCAAAGCATAACATCAAACCCTATAACCCTGCACTTTGCAGGCTTTCTCTGACACCCCCTACCTGCTGAAAAGCGTAATAAACTTTTACAAATCTACCAAGATGGCTTGGGCCTGGTAATTCTTTCAGACTAAAAGAACCCTCCAAGGATTTCCTAGAAATCCATCACTCTCTCACCCTCTTCATTTCCACCATACTTACTCATTTGCATGAGAGACCAAAAAAAAATCTCAGAATTGAGAAAATCAGAGGACATCCATCCCAGATAACTTTTCCCATTATGGTGAAGGGGAAATCTCTTAAGGGGAACAGTTTGGTCATTGGATTTTTCTAATCCTAAATCAGATGACAGTTTGGAACAGAGTCCTGTTGAAGAGGAAGTTAAGGTTTAAAAAAAAATTTAGATAATGCTTCTGAGTTCCACTTAGTTAACTGACTAGCTCTGTTTTCCAAAAAGAGATTGACCCCTAAAGTCAAAGGCTCTCTGGAGGGCAAAAGTTTATTATAGCCAAGGCTCTGAGAAATGACAGGCTTTCTTAAGAAGAAGAAGCATCAAAGATTTTCCCCTTGCTTGATACTGGATGTACGAAGGCTCTGCTGAAACTTTAGCCTTTGGACTCTCAGCTAGTAGAGATGGTAGAGTCCTTTCCTCTCCCTCTTTTGTTTCAGAAGTAATAGGTAGCTCAGCTGGAAAGTTCAACTGAAGCCCCATGAAAGGAACACTCATGCCCAGCAAAGCCACAATTGACAGCAAGCAACTGCTATGGAAATAACTGACTATTCATTGATAGACATTGCTGCCAATCATACTTATCAACACACAGTGATATTTTACAACCAGGTCTTATGATGCTCAGAGCACAGGCTCAGAGGTTCTAAATTACCTCTAGACAGTAGACAAGGTTCTCATAAGGCTTATATAATTGTTTTTGTTATTGTTTGTCCTTCATTTTCAAAGAGCACCATGACATTAGGATGGCTATGACATGCAAGTGGATTGGATTTAAATGAGGGAGGCCTGGGCAAAGTCACCAGCCTCACTCTTTCTTCTTTAACCATCTGGGTTCAGTGGCCAGATATAGATCAGGATGACTGGAAAAGGCCCCGGATGCAGTGGGAGACCTTGGCCTTTTTAAGATAAGGTCTTTTGGAGTTCTCACTTTGACAAGGCAACACCCATTCGGTAAGAAACGAGCCAAGGAATAGCCCTTTTTAAGTAATCCAAAAAAACCCCCCAAAAACCAGTCTGGGAGTGGAAAACCCTCAGGGTGTCTGGCCAAAACAGAGGGAATTACTATTTACATTCACTCTGAGGCATCGGTTACAGTTACATTGGAGGAAAAAAAGAAGACACAGCAGCTAAAAGGAAAAGATAAAGATATACATTTCCAAGATAAACTTATAAAATTTATAGCAGGCAAATGGGAAGAAGGAAGTTTACACGTCAAAAGATAACAGCAGGAGAAAAATTACAAGAGATCAAGCTGTAAATGGATCATTAGACATAGATAGGAGTTTCGCTAGAAAATGGTTGTCTTAAAATGGAACCTGAGTTCTTTTACCCCTAAACAGTTCAGCATTTTGAGTTAATTATTGGAAGTCTCAGCTAAACTGTATAGACTCAGCCAGCTATGTGATTTTCCTTACCAATAATATGGTGGTGTTGCAGCCAAATAGAAAGGAAATTTAAAAATATAAACCTAGGACCAAAGGGGCACCATAGAGCAGTGACCATGTGAGACCAGCAAGGGACAGTAGAGATTATGTACCACATCCCAACACTAGCAGAGACTACATGTTTTATAGAAGTTGCCTGCCGTGCCAGCCCAATGGGGAGCAGTGCCCTAGAAGACAATGATGGTCTTGCAGCACTGAAGGCATGCTGCCCGTCCATATGTGGACCCTGACCACAAGTGTTCATTACAAGTATGCCCCTCCACAGAAGCACAGTGATCATTTGTGTTCCTTATACGTGTATATCATTTCCCACCTCAATTTAATCACGTCCCAAGAATCTCTTCTTCCTACAAGATCATACCAGCCCTGGATCTCACACATCATCAGTGCCCTCTGCCCTTGTGTCCCTCTGGATGGACTCCTGAAGGCTCCTCCAAAGACCTCCATTTAAGAAGGGTACCCAAGCCAGCCATTTCTTCATTTCTGTACCTAGCTACACTCCTAACTCTAACCTTAAATCCTTCCATCATGCCCATCTCTTCTCAGCTCCATTTGGTGATTTGTGTTCACCTGCAGCAGTTCTCAACCTGTAGGTCGCGACCCCTTTGGGGGTCAAACGGGGTCGCCTAAGACCATCAGAAAACACATGTTTCCTGATGGTCTTAGGAATGGAGACACCACTCCTCTATCCAGGCGGTCTGCCCACATGCAGATATGCCCACATATGAGTATTAAAGGGTTGCGGCATTAGAAAGGTTGAGAACCACTATGTTAGATCATAAGGGCAGCCAGGCGGTGCAGTGCACAGAGCACTGGGCTTGGAAACAGGAAGACCCACCCTCATGAGTTCCAATCTGGTCTTAGACACTTATTAACTGTGTGACCCTGGACAAATCACTTAACCCTGTTTGCCTCAGTTTCCTCATCTGTAAAATGAGCTGGAGAGGGAAATGGCAGACCACTCCAGTATGTTTGCCAAGAAAACCCCAAATGGGCTCAGAAAGAGTCAGGCATGACTGAAAAGACTCAAGAACAACAACAAAATTTACTCACAAGCTCGTTGAGGGCAAGGACTGTCTTTTGACTTTCTTTGTATCTCCAGCACTAAGCACAGTGCTGGGCATATAGTAGGTGCTTAGTAGATGTTTATTAACTGACTAACATGTGCCTTGGTCACACATTCCCTGTGTATGTCCCCCCTCCCTCTCTGTGTTCCTTGATGTGTCCATTGTTCAGCTGACTGAAACTGCCTTTACCTTGGTCACCAGTGATCCTTTTGGCCAAATCCAATGTTCTTTTTTTTGTCCTCATCTTTCTTGACCTTTCTGGTAGTGTTTACCTTATAAGAGAAAGAATGTGTCCCAGGATACAAGGGGAAGGTTCTATAGCTACTTTTTTTTTTTAAACTATACTATTTCATGAAATATCTTTACTTTGAACTAACCTCCATGAGGTGGCTCCCCACTAGCCTGGAACATTCCACCTACAGGTGGCCTGGATCCAACCTCCAAAAGTCAGCCCTCCTGCCAGCCCAGAGCATTCCACAAAGAGGCCTCTCCCCCACCAGCTCAGAGCATTCCAGCAAGACAAGGTCCCCCACCGGCCTGAAGCATTCCACAAAGAAGAGGCCAGGACCTAAGCACCATAAGCTGCCCATCCCACCAGCCCAGAGCATTCCACAATGAAGAAACCTGGACCTCATCTCCAAGGAATAGCTCTTCCCCATCCCCGCCACACACACACACACACACACACACACACACACACACACACACACACACTTTGGAGCACTTTGCAAAGAAATCACCTGGACATAACCTCCATGGAATAACTGAAAGGCTACAGGAGGAGCCAAGCCAGTATTACCTAGAAACAGCTGGTGGTACAATATATCAAGCACTTGGTCTGGAGCCTGAAAGACCTGAGTTCAAATCCGGCCTCAGACACTTAACTAGCTGTGTGACCCTGGACAAATAGCTTAACTTCAGTCTGACTCAGTTTCTTCAACTGTAAAATGTGGACAATGATACTGACCCCCTCCCAAAGTTGTGAGGATCAAATGAGATAATATTTGTAACGGGCTGAGCACAGTATCTAACACATAGTAGGTACTATAATGCTTATTCCTTTCCCTTTCCCCTCCTGGTACTGTTAGTCAATGCTCTAGCCTCCACCTCCACCCCTCACCCCCAGCCTATATTATAGAGTTTACAGCTCTGGCCTAGAGTGTTTCATTTTGAATCAGAGGACCTGAGTTCAAACCCTAGTTTTGTCATTGTAGTGGGGCTTCCTTCCATGTGTATATGGCTTAGATGAGATGGCCATTGAAGGCTCTTCCAACTCTCAAATTCTATGACTATAATTTTATCATTTACCTCCTGTGTGATGTTGGATAAATCATTTACCCTCCCTAGGTCTCAGTTTCCTCATCTGTAAGATGAGGCCTAGAGAGCCTCTGAGGTCCCATCTGACTCCACATTGATGATCCTGTGATCCCTCACCATCAGGCTACCTGCCCCCTCCCCCTCACTCTGTTCCAGAGCTTTCTTTCATTCTATTCCCAAATCAAACCATCGTCTAGGTCCTAGGGCTAAGTGACTAGTCTTGAAGAGGAAGAGTTCTCCAATCAACCAGGTCTCAGCTTCTTGCATTGATCCAGGGACCCTGATGCCAGACTTCTCACTTGTTAGCACCTGGGTAGCCTAGGCCCAGGAGAGCCTTCTTCCCTAATTGGGGGAAGGGGGGGAGGAAGATCAATTTAAAATCCTCCCAGCAGCCTGGATGGAGCTGCAGTCACCAACTGCAGGGTGTGATAATCTTCTGCACCATGGTCAGCAAACTCTCCCCACCTCCTCTCCACCCCTCTACTTTCATTTCCTCCCTCCTCTTCCAAGAACATACCTTTTCAATTATTCTCTCTCTTTTCCCTCTCCCGCTCTCCCCCCATAATGCTTAATCTCTCTTTATCCACTTTGACATTTCCTGCTTCCTACAAACATGCCCAGATCTCCCTCATCCCTAGAAAAAAAAAGCCTTTATTTGACCCTGACATTCCCTCAAGCTATTATCTTGTCTGCCTTTCAACAGTAAAACTCCTAGAAAAAGCTATCTACTTGGCTCTCCCCTCTCTCTTACTACTTTCAAGCCCTTTGAAATCTACTTTGTGGCCACATCAGCTGACTGAAACTGCCTTTACCTTGGTCACCAATGACCCTTTTGGCCAAGTCCAGTGTTCTTTCTTTAGTCCTCATCTTTCTTGACCTTTCTGGTAGTGTTTACCTTATAAGCCCCCCCCCCCCCCCGAGAAATTCTCTCCTCATTGGGTTTTTGTGATACTGCTTTCTCTCTTACCTGGCCAACTACTGCTCCCTCTCCTTTACTGAATACATAGGACTCTGTCCTAGGCCCTCTTCCCCTCTCTCCCTACCACATCACTCAGCAATCTCATCAGCAGCTCCCCTATCTCAGTTACCATCACTGTGCAAATGACTCCTAGATTTATATACAGCCAGGTCCTGAATATTGCCAATAATGAATTCCCTTGAAGTGGTTTCCTGAATTCAGATTCACATTACTTGATGTTTATAATTATGTGAAAACATGGTGATTTGTTCTAGCCCAATGGAAATATGCAATGCAAATTTGAATGATGCTGCCAATTCAGGGAGACCCATTGTTCAAACTAATCAGGACCTAGCTTATGTCAGGGGTAGCTGGTGGCACAGCTTCAAATCTGGCCTCAAACTCTTACTAGCTGTGTGACCCTGGGAAAACTCATTTAACCCTGCTTGCCTCAGTTCCCTCATCTGTAAAATGAACTGGAGAAGGAAATGGTGAACCATTCCAGTCTCTGCCAAGAAAACCCCAAATGGGGTCACAGAAAGTCAGACAGGACTGAAACAAATGAACACAACATAGCTATGTCTAGTCCTCACCTGTCTCCTGGCTTCTCATCCCGTCACCAGCTGACTCCTAGGCGTCTCCACCAGGGTGTTCCATAGCCACCCCAAACTCAAAATGTCCAAGACAGAACTCATTATCTCACTGGAGAAACCTCTTCCAAAGCTCTCAATTTCTGTTGAAGATGGCACTGTTCTTCCAGTCGCTCACATTCACAAACATAGCATCATTCTGGACACTTTCTCCTCTTTAGTCTCTCATAAAATACAATCGGTCACCACGCCTTCTCAATTCTACCTCCAAAGCATCTCTTCTCCACCCTGAAAGACAGGGCATGTCTACAATGTTGCCATATACAAGAACTACATTAGTAGTCCAGAGCCCAGGAAGAGAAATGGGTTAGGGTGATGGAAAACCTGAGGAGGCAACAATGTGGTTTTAGACTCTGCTTGCACTCAACACAAAAACAGCTGTGCTGGACAGTGGCTCTCAAGGGAGTATTACATTCCAGTTACTCTCCAAGAGGCATTTACAGAAAATAAGTAGGAAGAGGGCCTCTGTGACCCAAGAGGGACTACCTGTATTTGGACTGCATTAGAATGAGTTTAAAGATTCCTAAAGAAGTCATAGGTATCTGTGAGAAAGTGGGTAATTTGACTCTGGTGTGTCCAGACTTAGTGAACATCCCTTGTTTGGCAGCACTGACTAGGACCAATTCCAATCAATTCAAACATAAACTCTGGTGATCCTTTCCCCAACTTCCTCTTTGACCATGGAGTAGGGTCTCCGCTCCCAAGTTTTAAGAGGTTATGAGAGTTTTTTGTTTAATGCCACTGACTTGAGTCCTTGTTCCAGTGTGTTCTCCCCAAGATTGATTACCATTTAACATCTCATTAATTTAATTGACTGATTCAGCAATTAGCACCCCCATATCATTTAATTAATTAATATAATTTAGCCTTTACAAATGGATATTTACTGGTAAGATAGAGCAATAACAGGCTAGCAACATAACTGCCCATTACTGAAGGCATGCTATACTCTCTGTCCCCTCAGTCACTGGGGGAAATGTGCTCTGACTTAAAGCAGCAGCAACAAAACATTTGTCCTGTCAAATTTGCTCCCAAATATGGCCACTATACACTTTGCTCCCTTGTTTTGGAGCGTGGTGTCTTAGCTACCGGATGTTCCATTAGATCCCAAAGGCTGATTCTTGAAGCTTCAATGGTACCTCACCTGCCTTGGCTACTGTCAAACCCTGGTGTGCCAGGAACTCCAATTCCTGGATCCCTGGTGAACTTCCAATTTTCTGAAGCTTGCAAGGGATCAGATTTGTCCATTCCTTCACTTAAGATGGAAAAGTTTATATTGTACAATGTGAAAGTATTTGCAGATCCTATACATGATTGCACGCCACCATGGGGGGGGGGAAGGGAGGGGAGAAAATCTGAAACTCAAGTCATTGTGGAACTGAATCTTGTAAATTAAAAGTAAATGAGTAAACAAAAAAAAAATTTAAAAAAAAAAAAAAGATGGAAAAGTTTAGACCCAACAGGGTAAGAAGCAATAGTAGGACCATGTATTCATGTACTATGTGGACTCTGGGGACAAGAAGGCCTGATGCCTATCCCCTACCCAAAGGCTCACAACAACTCAATTTCCTCACTTGAGCACAGCCAGGGAGTTGTACTAACAGCCAACTGAAAGGCCTTTCCTCATGCATATTCTAAGGATAGAGCTTCCGTTGATATAGCATAAAATTGCAGGTAGCAACCTAACTCAATCCACAGAAACCCTGACCATCTGTTCCCCCCTTACCTCATTGGACCCTCACAACTCTGAGAGGTGGGTGCTATTATTATCACCATCTTACATATGAGGAATCTGAGGCAGAGGTTAAACTAGGGTCATAAAGCTAGCAAGTGTCTGAAGCTGGATTTGAACTTAGCTCTTCCTGACCCCAGCCCAGCACCACCTAACTGCCTCTAAGCCTGAAGAATGGAGGGATCATTTGAAGGAAAGTCTTACTGAAAAGATCTATCTGTTCCCATGACGTGAATGGGACATAGGATGTATCCACTGTGCAATTTACAAAACATTCACTTCAGTGACTCCCGACCTCTTTGAGAATGACCTGGAAAGATTATTTTATCATAAATGGAAGTTCTCAGCAGTCACCTAAAAGAATTGCTAGTCAACAGCATTATCACAGAATCCTATGGCCTTTATGCATCCCTCATGTTGATGGTGCAAATGATGAGGGGTCAAGAGATCAGGGAGTTTAGGAACCCCAATAACCAGAGTCTCTGGAAAGCAGTCTGGATGAATTCATGGACTCAAACATTCTCTGAGTCAAGGTGGCAAAGATTTGTTGTTACTCTATATAGCAGGCAAGAGTTCTTAGGGAACCTGCAACCTTAGAGGGAGTATATTATAGTTTATATAGGATAACTATAGTCAACTCTGTGCCAAATACGCTAACTAGGTGAGTCAGGGTGGGATTAGGGAGGAGTTAAAGAGTGTTCAGTTCTTAAAGGACCATGCACTTTTAATATCTACTATGTAGGATTATTGCCCAGAACTCACTGGGAAATAGCCCAAGCGGGGTTGGCATGGAGGTGTGGTTTTACGCTTGAAACATCACTAAGTCAGCTAGTGGTCAGGGCTGACCAAGCTGCCACCCATCAATGTCATGTTTGACAAGATGGTTGTTGGGAGTATACATATGTCCCAAGCTAATGAGAGATTCAGGATGTATATAATGACCTAGGGAGTATACATATGACTGAGTCTAGGATATATATGATAGGTATGACCCAGTACACAGGTGCTTCAGCCAGTACACAGTTGGGTTAAACTACTAAATTCTGTAAGTGCAGCTGGCCACTGTATCAGGAAGAGAGATAAGTATTTTGTTAGGGCATGCTGCCTTTGAGCTAGAGAGAAACTGCCTGAGACAGTGTTTTGAGGCTAGGGATTTGAGGCTAAGAAGAAACGTGATTTTACAAACTGGATGTGATTTTACAAACAGAGGTTCAAGTACAGGCACCCAAGTACCCCATCACAAAGACTTCTATAGTTTTGGGTTGAGGTAGACCACTGGACTTTGAACAAGAGGATCGAAGTATATCTACATCATCACCATGAGTTCAACCTGTTGCTAGGAATCTGGTGGTTTTGAGTATTGGGTTTATTCTGTCAGATCCCAAAGATGAAAGAAGACTAGAAGATACTCTTCATCTGCCTGACAGGACTCTACCAAGTTGAACCTATGCTCCAGTCAGTCTCAGGGTGCCGCTTTTCAAAGGATTATGGAGAAAGTGGTTTGAGTCATAAACCTCATGGGTGTGTTAGTATACCTGGATGATTTCCTTGACCTTAGACAACCCCTGGAGGAATGTGAAGAAAGATTAATAAAAGGGTTAGACTTCCTGGAAGGAGTTTGTCTCAAGTAATCAATTGACAGGAGCCAAGGTAACGGTGTCTCAAGGGGAGAACCAGACTCAGAGGAGATAAAAGCATTTGTTTCTTGGCCATATCCAAAGAATTCAGCAACATAAGACTTTTCCAGGATTTGAAGATTTCCCATTGGAAATCTGTCAAGTATCTTGCCATCATTGCTAAGTCAAGAAATGATTTCACTTATGAGTTCATGGAGGGGAAGACATAAAAACAAAAGAGTAAAAAAGGTCAATGTATACCTTAAATTCCTTAACTCTCACTCTCTTATTTACTCAGCTTTAGGCTTCTGACCCTCAACATTAAACTGAAACTTATTCTCTGAAGTTACTAATGATATCTTAACAACTAAATCTAATGCCCTTTCCTCCAGCCTCTTCCTTCTTGACCTCTCTACAGCATCTGGCACTATTGATCACCCTCTTCTCTCTAGATTTCTTCTCCTTCTCTACTATTTTCCTTATCAGTCCCATGGACTCAGTTGTTCAAGTCATGTCTGACTCTTCATGACCTCATTTGAGGTTTCCTTGGCAAAGACACTGGAGTGGTTTGCCATTTCCTTCTCCAACTCATTTTACAGATGAGGAAACTGAGGCAAACAGGGTTAAGTGACTTTGCCTAGAGTCACACAGCCAGTAAGTACATGAGGCCAGATATGAACTCAATAAAGCAAGTCTTTCTAACTACTGCACCACCCCATTGATTCAATTATTGTCTCTATACTAATGATTGTCAGATCAATTTTCCAACCCTAACCTCAAGACTCACATCTCCAACTGCTTATTGGACATTTTCAACTGGATATACTGTAGACATCTTTAAACTGAACATGTCCAAAACTGAATTAATTTTCTTTCCCCTCAAGCTTTCCCAACTTCCTAACTTTTCTATTTCTGTAGAGGGTACCACTATCCTCCCAGTCTCCCAAGCTCACAATGTAGGTGCCTCACTCTCTCTCAGTCTTCATATCCAATCTATTGCCAAAGTCAGTTCATTTTATCTTTGTTATCTCTCACACATGCCCTCTTGTCTGTTCTGACACTGCCATCCACTTGGTGCAGACTGGGAATGAAAGGAAGCCAACAAAGCCAAGAGGCAGAGAACATTCCAACCACAGGGGAAAGTCAGAGAGAATGCCTGGAGTTGGGAGATGGAGTGTCTTGTTTCTAGAGTAGGAAGGACTCCAGTGTCATTGGATCATAGATTACATGAAGAAGAAGGGTGTAAGATATAAGAAAATTAAAATGTTAGGGGTGGGCCAGTTTACAAAGGGCTTTGTACACCAAAAAGAATTTTAAATTTGATCCTAGAGGTGGATAGGAAGCCATTGGAGTTTATTAAATAGGGAGGGTGACATCAGACTTGTACTTTCAGAAGATCACTTTGATAACTGAGTGAAGGGTAGACTAGAGTAGGGAGAGACTTGAGGCAGGCAGACCCACCATCAGTCAATTGTAGAAATCAAGGATAATAAGGACCCGAACTAAAGAGGTGGCGGTGTCAGAGGAGAGAATGGGACATATCAGAGAATTGGTGCACAGGCGAAATCAACAGGCCCTGGCAACAGAACAGATATGGGGTGGGGCAGGGAGCAGAAGGGGGGAGCAGTGTGAGAGAGTGCTGTAGACTTTGCAAATGTTTAAAAAATATTTTTTCGCCAATGATCATTAAAGATATTAATCTACAGTTTTCTTTCTCTGTTTTGACTCTCTTGTGTTACAGTATCAAGAGTGAAGAAATTTGGTAAGATCCCTTCTTTTCCTATTTTTGCAAACAGCTTATGTCATATTGAAATTAATTTTTCTTTGAATGTTTGAGAGAATTCACTTGGGAAACCTTCTGTTCCTGTTCCTGTTCCTTTTCCTTTTCTTTTGGGAGTTCATTTGTGGCTTATACAATCATTTTCTGAGATAATGTTTAAATCCTCTATTTCTTGTTCTAGGTATTTTTGTAAATATTCACATAACTCACTTAAGTTGTCAGTTTTCTTGGCATATGCTTGGGCAAAATAACTTCTAATAATATCCTTTGTTTCTTCTTCATTTGTTTGGAATTCTTCTTTTTCATTTTTTATACAGGTAATTTGGTTTTCCTCTTTATTTTAAATCAAACAAACTAATGTTTTATCTATGTTAACATTTTTATTCTAAAAAACTCCTAGTTTTATTTGTTAATTTAGTATGTTTTTTCCTTTACGTTTGTTATTCTTTTCCCTGATTTTTCAGGATTCCTATTATGATATTTAATTGTTTTTTTCAGTTTGTCGGTTTTCTTTTTTAAAAATAAGTTTTTAAAATTAATATCTTCTATTTCCAATCACCATAGTATTCCATGTATCCCTCTGTCTCCCTCTCCCAGAAAACTATGCCATATGACAAATAGTATTTTTTGTAGATTAAAAAAAAGGTCAACACAACTGATCAATACATTGAAAAAGTTCAACAATGTGCATCATGTAACATCTATGGACCTTCCACTTCCATGGTTTGGGAGTGTCTCCTCATATCTCTTCATTTGAGTCCTATTTGATCTTTATAACTTTATTATATTTACTTTTGATTTGGGGGGGGTGGCGTCATTCTTTCTATTTACATTGTTATAGCCGTTGTGCATGTTGTTATCTTGACTATGCTTACTTAACGCTGAATCAGTTTATATGGATCTTCCCGTGTTTCTCTGTGTCCATCACACGTTATATTTTACAACACATTAATATTCCATTACATTCATTTGCCATGCTTTGCTTAGCCATTTCCCGACTGATGGGCATTTACTTTGCTTGAAATTCTTAACTATCACAAAGTTCTATCATAAATATTTTATAATATATGGCAACTTTATCCCTATAGCTGGTTCAATTGGGATATAAGTCTCTGGTTGAAAGAGTAAGGGCATTTTAGTAATTTCATTTGCATAATTCCAAAATTGTTGCTCTAGTTCACAACTCCACCAACAATGTATTAATGTGTCTATCTTCCCACAACCATTCCAACATTGGCTTGTCATTTTTTTTCACTTTTGCCAATTTTTAGGGTCTGAGGTGAAACCTCAGGGTTGTCTTGATTTGTATTTCTCTTAGTATTGGTGATATGGAGCATTTTTTTATGTGACTGAATTATTTACAATTCTTTTGAGAAGTATTTGTTCATATCCTTTGACCATTTATCTATTGGGCAATGGTTGTTAGTCATATATTTATTAATTCTTGATATATCTTAAATATCAAACTCTTTTTTAAAAACATTTTTAATTTCTTTTTTTTTTGCCTTTATTTGGAGGGCAATTTGGGTTAAGTGACTTGCCCAAGGTCACACAGCTAGTTTTTATGTTAAGTGTCTGAGGCTGGATTTGAACTCAGGTCCTCCTGACTCCAGGACTGGTGCTCTATTCACTGTGCCACCTAGCCGCCCCAAATATCAAACTCTTAGAGAAATTTTATACAAAGATTTTTTTTTCCCTTTCAACCACTTCCCTTCTTATCCAAGATTAATATTATTTGTGTAGAAGATTTTCAGTTTCAAGTAATCCAAGTTACCTGGATTGTGAAGGCAATCTGGCTGCAACATCTACAGTCCCATTGATCATCATGGTTGATTTGGCTGAGTTGGCTAGCTAAGAGGGTGTCCATTTCCTCCCTTACCACTCCATGTGTGTGCCTCTTAAAACCATAGGCTTGGTTGAAGAGGCCAACCTTCCCCCATAGAGGCATGCCATTCTTCGAACAAGGAAATATTAATAGTTGCTCTCCCCTACTAAAACAAAGGGTGTAGGGTATGTTCAGGGAAGATCTCTGGTATGAAGGCTTTTGAGCCCTTTTCCGGGCTCCTTTCCACTTTAGGTTTCCACTTGACTCCCCTAATTCTCACCTGTAGCTCCAAGAAGTGCATGTGCCATGTTTCTCAGTCTGCATATGCAGCGGCCACACCCACGTAAACCATTTTAGCAGATGGGCTAAACCAAGTTGAGAGTAACTGAAGGGTCCCAAACCCTTGGGTGAGTTGGTGGGGTATCTACCCCTGCCTCTGGCAGAATGGGTGGATGAGAGCAATCTGTTCCAATGGCCATGAAGGCAACTGAAACAGGCATTGTGGAATCCTTAGAGCTTGGTTAGACATCAAAGACACCAAAGTCATCCACTGCACCCTGGGCCAGCCCCAGTCATCTTGTCTTTTTTCTTGCCACTGGACTTGGATGACTCTGGAAGAGAGAGTGAAACCAATGACTCTGTGCAGCTCTGCCTCACTTAAATCCAAATTATGTATGATTCAAAAGACATCACCATACCATTTTACTATTTTTTACACTCCTCAAAACTGTGTGGCAACAGACAAGTGAGAAAGAAGCAGGTGTGGATTCACTGGGAGCTGTAGTCACAGGCCATGGGATCATCTTCTCACTGGACTGAAGCAGTGGTGAATTTGGCAATCCCTGGGTATCTGAGCAGTCATTTTTAGGGACCACACTGCTCTCCTTTTAACATGAAGAAGGTTCCCTAAAAATTGTCTGCTTCCCCCAACCCTGGCCTGCTTACCTTGACAGGTGGGGATCCCACCCTGTGTTCAAAACCAAAAGAATGTACAAAGACTTTTGCAAAGATGATTCCACTCACCATCAGTGCATGGAATGTATGCACACTTATGGACAACATGAAATCTAGTAGACCTGAAAAATGGATAGCTCTTGTTACAAGAGAACTCAGCAGGTATCACATCCACATTGAAGCCCTTAGTGAAAGAAAGCTGGCAAATGAAGGCTAGCTTACTGAAGTCAGAGCTGGATACATTTTTTCTAAAGTGGCCACAGTAAAGCAGGGCACCATGAAGCTGGCATAGGTTTTGCAATGTGCATTCAAAACTAATTTAGTCAACAAGCTTATATGCCTACCAAAAGGAGTGAATGACAGACTCACGACAATGAATTTGCTACTTGCAGGAAAGCGCCATGCTGTCATCAGTGCCTGTGTTCCCACTATGATAAACCCTGATAAGGATAAAGAAAAAAATTATGGAGACCTGGACACTCTAATCATCAATGTGCTGAAAGAGAATAAGCTTATAACTCTGGATGACTTTAATGTAAGAGTAGGCTCAGACTCCCAGACATGTCATGGAGTCCTTTGGAGGAATGGAGTTGGAAACAGCAGCAACAATGGTCACTTATGACTTGTGCATCTCATGACCTTCTCATCACCAACGCTGTCTGCTGTTTTCCTAAAAGCAATAAAACTTCATGGATGCGCTAAACATTGGCATTTAATAGACTATGTCATTGTAAGGAGAAGAGACAGGATGTGAGAGTGATGGAGACAATGAATGGTACAGAGTGCTGTACTTATCAGACACTTATCCTCTCTAAGCTAAATATTCATAGTCAATAAGAGCAGTGGCCCCAAGGCAAGATGATTACCAGAAGACTTAATATCAACAGATTAGAGCTCTTCTTATTTTTTGTATTTTTTTTTGGTTTTGCTTTTTGCAGGGCAATTGGAGTTAAGTGACTTGCCCAAGGTCATACAGCTAGTTTTATGTGTGTGTGTTAAGTGTCTGAAGCCAGATTTGGACTCAGGTCCTCCTAACTCCAGGGCTGGTGCTCTATTCACTGCGCCACCTAGCTTTCCCTTAGATTAGAGCTCTTCTACAAGGACAAGTAATTTGTTGCTGACTTGGAGGGAAAGCTGAGCCAACGCATGGTTGGAGCAGAAAAGGACTGGCAGCTTGCAGAGATTTGGTGAGCAGCAGTGAAGCTACTCATCTAGGCAGCATCAAGATTGGTTTGATAAAAATGATGGGGAAATTCAGAAGCTGCTAAATGAAAAATGAGAGTTCCACAGGGTTTACTATCCAACAGGATAGTTCATCCATCTCTAAGAAGGCAATGCTTAACTCCATCAAAAGTAAAGTACAGCTTTTCATGTTACTTAACAAGTGGTGTTTCTGGTTAGGAATCACAGCTGTTAAATTGATTTCAGTTCATTACACGTCTTCATGATGTTGCTCCTAAATTTTACACACTATATTCTTGTATATTATTTCAAATAAAACTTTAAAAAAACCAACCAAACAAACAAACAAAAAAAGTAAAGTACAAAGGAAGCTTAGAGAGATGCAGAATTCTTGGCTTTTGTATGAGCAATGGACCCCCTGCCTTGTAAATCTCAGCTGGAATAGAACCAGCACCAGGTACTTTGCCACAAAATGCCAAATAGCATTCAAACCTCCTCTTCAGTTGGAAGTTTGGAGAAGGATTCAGCCTGAGGTATATGGTCAATGGCTTCAGCATTGGTTGATGATGGTCTGTTGAGAATACGATGGAAGTGTTCAGCCCATTTCTCCAGGACCATATCC
This sequence comes from Pseudochirops corinnae, assembly GCA_028646515.1. Taxonomy (NCBI): domain Eukaryota; kingdom Metazoa; phylum Chordata; class Mammalia; order Diprotodontia; family Pseudocheiridae; genus Pseudochirops; species Pseudochirops corinnae. Next base: position 312,770,010 of record CM053587.1, on the reverse strand, counting down.
TCATTACTAATCAATGTGGCTCCATCAGCACTGAGAAGGTGAGATGTACCATAGGTCTTTGGACCATAAATAGCCATAAGGGCATCATAAAAGTGCTTTGGATTGCTACTATCAGCATAAAACTTTGTTTCATCTACCTTCTTACTGAGCCAAGAATTCTGCATCCAACCGTGTGTTGGCTCAGCTTTCCCTCCAAGTTAGCAACAAACTACTTGTCCTTGTAGGAGAGCTCTTTCTTAGTCATTGCTGGCAAGATTTCTTGCCAGAATCCTCTTTAGTAGTCTGATGCCTCACCTGAAAGATGGTCATCCACCTGAGAGCCAGTGTGACTTTAGAAATGGTTGAAGAAGAGTTGATATGGTGATTGCTGCCCAGCAAATCCAGGAGAAATTCCAGGAGCAGAACAGAGGTCTGTACACAATATTTGTAGATCTGACCAAGGCCTTTGATACTGTTAGTCATGAGGGCTTATGGAAAATTATGTCAAAGTTTGGTTGTCCAGAGAAGTTCATTAGTATTGTATGTGAGTTCCATGATGGCATGCTTACATGGGTTCTAGATAATGGGCAATGCTCTTGCACTTTGCTAGTCACAGTGGAGTAAAGCAAGGATCTGTGCTGGCTCCCATGCTTTTTAGCATGAAGTTTTCAGCAATGTTGTTAGATGCCTTCGACGAAGATGAAACAGCATCAAGGTCAGCTACTGTACTGATAGTAAATTATTTAACTCGAAAAGGCTACAAGCCAAGACTAAAGAGAGTTGGTGCATAATTTTTTGTTCACAGATTATTGTGCACACAGTGCAATCTCTGAAGCTGAGATGTAACAAAGTATGGATTATTTCTCTGCTTCTTGTGCTAGTCTTTGTCTAACAATTAACACCAAGAAAACACAAGTTCTCCACTAGCCAACATCACACCATCCATACACAGAACTATCAGTTATGGTAAAATGAAGAAATATTGAATGCTGTGTAGTTCACTAACCTTGACAATACACTTTCCAAGGATGTACACAAAAATGATGAGGTTGACATACACATTGCCACAGCTAGCTCAGTGTTTGGGAGACTCTAAGCAGTGGTTCTCAACCTTCCTAATGCCGCAACCCTTTAATACAGTTCCTCATGTTGTGGTGACCCCAACCACAAAATTATTTTCTTTGTTACTTCATAACTGTAATTTTGCTACTGTTATGAATCGTAATGTAAATATCTGATATGCAGGATATATTTTCATTGTTACAAATTGAACGTAACCCACAGGTTGAGAACCGCTGCTCTAAAGAAACATGTGGGAGAGAAGAGGTATTAGATTGCCTACCAAACCAAAGGTCTGTAGAGACATTGTACCAACCTCATTGTTGTATGCTTGTAAAACACAATCTACCAGCACCATGCGAGGAATAGGAATTGCTTCCATTTGAATTGTCTTAAAAAGATTTCAAAGATCAACTAGCAAGATAAGGTACCAGACACTGAGGTCCATTCTTGAGCTGAACTGCTAAGCATTTGGACTCTAGTGCAGAGAGAGCAACTCTGATGGGCTGGCCACATTGTAAAATTGCCAAAAATACACTTGTCTAAAAGATTATTTTGAGGTGGCTAGGTGACACAGTGAATAGAGCACCAGCCCTGGAGTCAGGAGGACCTGAGTTCAAATCTAGCTTCAGACACTTAACACAAAAACTAGCCATGTGACCTTGGGCAAGTCAGTTAACCCCAATTGCCCTACCTTCCCTCCAAAAAAAAAAAGAAACTATTTTGCAGAGAATTTGTGCAAAGAAGACATTCACAGGGTGGTCAGAAAAAGTGATACAAGGACACTTTCAAGGTCTCTCTGAAGAATTTTGGAATTGATTGTGTGACATGGGAGACACTGGCAAAGGACCACCCAGCATGGTGTGTCTGCCTCAAAGAAGACTGTGCTCTACGAGCAAAGCAGAATTGCAGTAGCCCAAAAGAAATATGAGATGCCCAAATTTAGAGACATCTCTACTCCAAATGTTCATGTGGACTATTTGTGCTTGACCTGTGGTAGAGCCTTCTGAGCTCATATGAGGCTGATTGACCACAGTCAGACCCACTTTACCTTGATTCCGCCATTGTGATGTTATTTTGGTCTTTTTCAGGAATGAAGGACAACAATCAATCAATCCAAGATATCTATTTTACCCTTTATAATTGTCTCTGTTGCTTGTTTGGTTAAGAATATATCCCCTACCCATAGTTCTAAGAGGCATAGGATATATTTACCTTCTAATTTTTTATGGTATGATAACTAATATTAAAATCATATAACCATTAGAATGTGTTGTGGAATATGGTGGGTGTTGGTCTAAACCTAATTTTTGCCGAATGCTTTCCAGTTTTCCCAGCAATTTTTATAAAATAGGGATTTTTTTCCTTCTAGATAATTTAAGTTTTCCACTTTGTCAAATACTGGATTATTAAGTTCTGTGATTTCTGAATCTCTCTTGTCTAATTTGTTTCATTGCTCTAGCTCTCTATTCCTCAACCAATAACAGATGGTTTTGATGACTGTTGATTTATAATAAAGTTTCAAGTCTGGATGTGCAATATTTCTTTTGTCTTTACTTCCTTTCATAATTTTCCTTGATATTCTCAATCTTTCAGTTTTCCCAATGAATTTTGTTATTATTTTATTAAGTTCTAGAAAATGTCCATTTGCCAATTTGATTGGTAAAGCATTAAAAGTATAAATTCATTTTGTTCATTTTTGCTATATTGGCATAGACTAGCCAAAAGCACTGGAAATTTCTCCAGTTTTTAAAAGCTATTCTTTATTTCTTTAAGGAGTACAGTGTAACTGAATCTATACAAGTCTTTTGTATGCTTTGGTAGGTCAGTCCCCATATTTATGAATTTTGTAATATGGAATGGGATTTCCTTTTCTATTATTGTTTCTTGGGTTTTGTAATTGTTGTATAGAAATGCAGTTGACTTTTGAGAACTTATTTTGTAGCCTGCAACTTTGCTGAAGTTATTGTGTCTCTGCTGATTTCCTAGAACTTTCCAAGAAAATCATATCATCTTTATTTGAAGAGATCAAGTGGTAACTGTTGCAAGTATATGCAATGACTTTATATTTTTATTACAACTAGATGCTAATTAAGTAAATGGTCTGACCAAACATTATTGGCATCCTCCATGTTATTCCTACATTAATAACAAGTCATTTCCTTTCTTTTAAGATATGATCATTTTCCATATCTATCTAATCAATAATCTATCACCTATCTAATCTATATCTATCATCTATCTATCTAATCTATAATCTATCTATCCATCTATCTATCTATCTATCTATCTATCTATCTATCTATCTATCTAACATCATGTTGGATGCTCTATATTAGTGCATGCTCTGTTTAGCACCTGATTCTCCTCTGAAGAAAAGTATTAATAACCTGTATGCAGAAAGTTTCTGGCTTCTAAAAGCCTTTGACCTCCTGTTTCTCAAAGCTGAACCATATTTTCCAGTCTTTTTTTTTTCTATCTTCACTATCCCCATCTTCATCTTGAAGTCACTACATATCTGAGTATATGCTCATGTAAGTGCCTTTCACAGTTTCTCTGCATCTTCATCCTCTGTAATGTAAATAAGTTGTTATTATCTCTATAATAGTCTTTTTACTCATTCTAATAATGAACAATTAGAGATGAGATGACTGCGGGGGAGGGGGAAGAAAACCAGATTATCAGGATATAGGAATAGTTTTATGTCTCCTTTACCTGTATTTACGCCTTTAATTTATTTCTCTTGTCTTATTGCTGTTGCTAGCATTTTTCAGAACAATATCAAATAATAATGAGGAGAGCGGGCATCCTTGCTTCACGTCTTTATTTATTGAAAAAGATTCTAATATATCCCTATTGCATATGATGATTATTTTAGTATTATATAAATACTTTTCATGATATTAAAAAAATCCCTCTATGCTCATACTTCTCGGATTTTTAGTATAAAAGAATGTTGTACTTTGTCAAAGATTTTTCTGCATCATAATCATGTGGTTTTGGAAGTTTTAGCTTCTAAAATGATTAATTATATTGTTTTCCTAATGTAAATAATCCTTGCATTGCTGATATAAATCTCACTTTGTGGTAGCAAATGATTTCTTGGATAAATTGATGCAGTCTGACAGGATTTTGTTTAAAATTTTTTAGTCAATTTTCATTGATGATATTATATTATGGAGTTTTCCCCCATGTTTCCCTTGTTTAAATATTAGGACTATATTTGTCTCATAAAAGGATTCAAGTAGAGTGTTCTCTTTCTCAATTTTAAGAAAAAATTGTGAAATATCAATACTAACTATTGTGTAAAAACTTGAGAGGATTCTCCTGTGAATCCATTAGGACCAGGAGACGTTTCCTCCCTTTGGTAGTTCCTTTATAGCTAGATTATTTCCTTTTATGAGATTAGATTATTTAAGATCTCTATTTGGTCTTTTTATGGTTTGAGTACTTTTTTATTTTTGGAGGTATTTCTGTATTTCTTTTGTGTTCTCAGCTTTGTTAGTATTTAACTTGCACAATGTATTCTGATTCATTTTATTTCTTCTGGTTTTGCTGTGATTTCACCTTGCTTATTTACTATTTTATTGGTTGGATTTACTGCTCTCTTCTTTAGATTAACTAAGGGTTTATCAACTTTATTAGTCTTTTCAGTGAACTAACTTTTAATTTTATTTATCATTTCTATGTTTAAAAAATTCCAATTTATCTATTTCTCCTTTAATATTTAACATTTCCTCTTTTATGCCTACTTTAGGATTGTTTGTTGACTTATAAATTTTTTACTGCATATTCAATTCATTAATCCTCTCTTTTTCTATTTTGTTAATATATGTTTGTAAGGATATAATTTTCCCCCAGAAAAACACTTTATCTGCATTCCAGAAATTTTGGTATGTTGTTTCATCATTATAATTTTCTTTTACATAGTTATTCATTGTTTCTGTGATTTGTTCTTTGACTCACTCATTGTTTAGGATTTCATTATTAATTCTCTATTTGGTTCTGTATCCTGTTATTTGTGGACACTGAATCAAGTGAATATCTTTGTTTCATGCTCTGTAAAGGGTGCACCAACTATTTTTGCCTTTTTGTATTTGTTTGCAATGTCTCTGTGCCCTTGTACAGTCAATTTTTGTAAAATTCCATGTGATGCTGAAGAATATATACACATAGTTTTTCCTTTGCTGTGCTTTTTAGAAGATGTTATAAGTCCTTTTTGTTTATATTTATTAGACTTATTGACATCCCCTGTCATTGTGTTACTTTGCTTTCTTGTAGCTCAGATAATGTTTCCCTTATAATTTTAGATGCTAGTGCATTTGAAATGTTTAAGATTTTTATTGATACATTTTTTGTCTGTTGCTCATTTCAGCATATATAGTTTCCTTGTTTGCCCTTTTAAAAAAATGTTTGTACTTTGTCAGATAGTATAATTATGTCTACTGGGGTTTTTTGATTCATTTGACGCATAGTAAAAAAATTTCCATTCCCTCACTGTTATTTTGTGTATGTTTTTGTCTTTTTAAAAAATGTGTTTCTTATAAGCAACAGATTGTATGGCTTTGTTTTCTTATTCAACTTGTCACTCTTTCATTTCATTGGAATGTTTAATCCATTCACATTTAAAGCTATGATAGGTTTATATTTTCCTATATTTGTAATATTAAGTTTTTGTTTCAAGTTGTGATTTTCCCCATCTTCTGCTATAAGCACAGTACTATGTTCACTCAGATACTTTATCTTAATATTTTTCAAAGTGGTCCTTTTCCCACTGGCTCTCTTTCTCTCATCCCTCATCATCTCTTGTTTGCAACCTCCTTCCCTTTGGAGTTTTGATTATTGGTTCTTTTTTCTCTCCTCCTTTTATCTAGTTATATGATTTTCTCCACATACTTTTTTTTCCTCTCAGTCAAGTAGATTCTCTATTCCTCTTTAACTAGTCCTGTTCACTAGATTTTAAATTATATTTTTTGCATGTCTTTCAAAAATAAAGTTTTTCCCACTCTCTTCATTATCCATCCTATCTTTCTGTCTACTCTAGACTCTCATTCTCTGATTCTTGGTCTCTGTAATTATCTGGTCTCTTTCTTATTCCTCATGCAGCCAAAGCACTCAGTTCAAGGTTCTCCACTCTAGATAGTTTCTGCTATTGCTTTGTAGAGCTTGCCTTGTGGATTCCACTTTTTGCTGTGGATTCACTCACAGAACAATGCCTGGTATTTCAGGTGTCAGAGATGACATTGTTCTATGGCAGGACCCCTTCTCTGCCATGTACCTGATTATACAACCCACCACCAATTTATACCTTCCTCTGCTTACTTTTTCCCCCATTTGCCTCAAAATTTCCTTCCTTGGGCCATGCTTTCTCATATCCCCAGGTGTCAATTGCCCCTAGGATTTCCAACTCCCCTCCTCCTAAGATAGGACTAGTAGACTTTTTAAGAACCAAACTCCCCAATCCACACTCAGTGCAAAGTCCCCACTTCCTTTTACAGGCCATCTCTCTTCACCCATAGGAGCATTCATCAATGGAACCCCTTCCCACTATCAAAACAAGAACTCCTTCCTTCACTGCCTATCCATCTTTCTTCCACTCCTGCTCACCCTCTCTCCTGGAGGCTCTTTCTAAGACCATAAGAATCACCTTCCCCTTGTTGCTAGCCCTCAATTTGATCCTGGCGCATCATTCACACCTCTCTATCCCTCTACTCCTGTATCCCCTTTTTATGTACCCTCCCATGCTATATTGTCCCAGAAAAAAAAAACCATCAGTAATTCACCTGTAGGCACAGAGTGGCCAGGTTCTGTTCATAATGTCCATAACCAGCCTCTTCACCAGACTTCTGCTATCACCCCTGTTTCCTTGCATACATTTAGAAAGATGTTTCTTACTGGTCTCTCTGCTGTCATTCTGTTGCTGTCCCTGATTGCTGCATTCATTCTCTTCTTCTGCATTTGTGATGTTTGGAGTTGTTCAAGAAGCCTATAATCTCTTCAATTCTGATTTTCTTCCAAAAAATGTTTCAAACACCTCTTTATTGTAGAATGTCCATGTTTGCTTCATATATCATTAAGCTCAAATTTTCAGGGTAGATCACATTGCATCCTGAGTTCCATTGCTCTTCAGAACACATTATTCCTTTCTTTACTACATTTTTTGGTGGGTGTAGAATCATCTTGTGTTATTTGAATGTCCTCTCCTTTGTATTTGAAGGTCTTTCTCCTGTTGTTTCTGAACTTAATTGTTATGTTTAACTAGTATGTGTCTTGGAGTTTGCAACCTTGGGTTTTTTTCTGTAGGCTATCTGAGAACTCTTTCCACTGGTATTTTATTTCTATGTTCAGAACTTCTGGGCAGTTTTTGTCTATTATTTTCTGCATTATGGTGTTGAGGTTGTTTGTCCTGTCATGTTCTTCTGGGAGACCTCTCATTCTTAGCTAGTCTCTATATATCCTGTATTCAAGATTAGTATGTTTTGCTTACATAATGAATAATTTTTTAAACATTATGTTTTTGGCTTCTCTTCTTCTAGATTATCCTTCACTTCTTCATATTTGCATTCCCAATTTATTGTTCTCTCTTTTGTTTCTTTTGTGAGACTTGCCATCACAAACTCCAGTTTTTCTATTCTGCCTATTATTTTTGCTATGTAGGACATAAATTCTAGTCTCATACTTTCCATTTCTTTTTTAAACCACTCAGAATCTACATGTTGTGGTTTTATATTCTCCTCAAATTCCACAGGGTCCTCTCTCCTTATCAAATGTTGAATAATTTTCCTTTGTTTAGCAGTCTTTATTAATAGATGCCTGAACTAGTTTATTAGATCTGGAGGCCATATTTCCTTCTATTGTCACTGTTTTCCTTATTGATTTATCAGTTTATGTTCAAGTTCTTTGAGTTTTCTTGTTCCTGAGATCTTTGACAATGACAATCATTTTCCCTTTGATTTTCCCCTATTCACTTTCTGATTCTGTCCCTTCTATTGGTGCTTTCTTTGGAGGTTGGATCTCAAAGCATTTCAGCCTCCCCTATGCTGATCAATTCATGGTTCACCAGTCTAGGTCTCTGTCCCAACTGGCTTTTGAGTGGGCAGAACTCACCTCAACTGGATTATGTGCTCTTTCTCTCGGGCTCAATGGAATATTACGTAGACCTCCCAAATACCTGGTGTCCTGTTCTGGTATCTTGTCCCAGCCCTACTGTTTCTAAGTTTTCTGATCTACCATCTGCAGAATTGTCACACAGGTGCTGTGGGGTTGTCGGCCCCCAAAAAACAGCAATTCAGAGCTCCGCAGCTCTGGCTCTACAGGGCTGCAGCCCCTACAAAGGTTTTGCTCTTTGAAGGTTATGGTTATGCTGGCTATTTGTTAGAGCAAATTTATGCAATCTGAAGCCAGGTTTTCCACAGCACTGGGGAAAAAGAAGGAGAAAATGGGTGCCTGTGGGGGTGTTTGTTGTAAATTTATATTTGGTCCCTGGGTTTACCAGTGTATCCCCACTGTGGTAGTGTAGGAAGTAGGGAAGGGACCTTGAGTGAATTCAGGGTCACTGAGCTTCAATTCCTGAGTATTTTTCAATCTTCTTTTGGATTTGAGGTATTGTAGACCATAAAGAAAGCTTAAGTTGCTTTATCTTTGGCATATAATTCCTATTTTGGAGAGGTTTGAAAAGTCATAGAGATTAAAGGAAATGTCTAGTCCTCTACCTTATTGCTCATGTGATCTGGATGTACCCCTGGTACGTTTTGTTCTAATTTGTGTTGCCAGCAACTCAGATGAGGCAGCCTAGGACTCTAGGGTTAAGTTCTGAGATTGAATAAGATTATCCAAGGTCTTAGTCAGCCAGCTGATGAGAACTCATGTTTGAATAGGAGGAAACCACGATTAACATCCCATTGGGAAAAATCTGGGCAAGGGTAAAATCAATACTAGAACAGAAAATATCGGGAAGATTAAGAAATTCTCCTGATAATTTTGTATCACACCCTGATAGTGGGTCTAAGACAAGGCTAATACTTCATTATCACTTTCTATTGTTACTGGTCAGTCTGAGTTCTATAATCAGAAGGCAGTTATACATTAACACTAACTAGAAACACCAAGACTGGTATAGGAGCCAATCCTAATGACCAGAGAAGTTTCCTTGTTGACAAAGACTCAACCCCAAGTCCCGTGAACTTTCACTTGTTGAAGACATGTTTGAGGTAAGGGCAATTTTGGCAAACAAAAACTCCCAAGTTCACAGGACAGGAACACCCAGCAACACGTCAAGGTAGGAGAGGCCACCAGACGAAGTTTGACAGTGCCCTAGAATTGCAACCTCAAAAGAAATTACCTCAGAGGTGAAAGGACCTCAGAGGGCATCAATCACAACCCATGCCTGAGCAGTGAACCCATCCACAGTGTCCTCTAGAAGTGGTGACCAAGACTCCAGCTGAAGACCTTCAGTGAGGGGGGAGGGAAAAGGGGGAAAGGGAAAAGTTAGTCCCTTCTACTTTGGGAAGTTTAAAAAAAAATTAGGAAGTGTAATACAGTATATGGAAAGTACAGTCCATTTTGAAGGGACCTGGGTTCAAATCATGGTTTACTACTTATTAGCTGTGTGAACTTGGAGAAGTTATTTACTCTCTCTAGATCTGTTTCCTCACCTATAAAAAGATAGGACGGCATTTCATCAAACAAACAAGTACTTATTAAGGGTCTACTATATTCCAGGCACCAGGAATATCAAGACTAAAGTGAAACTATCCTTGGTCTCAAAGACCATTTCTGTTAGGGTATATAGAGAAGAAAGATGAACGTGAGTTCTATGAATTTTGGGGAAATATCTTTTCTCCAGATAAAGAAATCACTAAGGCCGAAGCAACAGAGCTATAGGAATCCATACAAGTTTAAGACTTTATTTTGTTCTTTTCCTTGCTGGCAATAAGATGAGTCAGACTGATGCTTGAATCTTGAAGAAGGGCCCCACTGTCCTAACTATAGAGAAATTTATAACCTTGCAGGAAGATCCCAACTGGTGTTTTTCAACTCTGATGACTCAGGGCCTTTCACACTTCCCTCCCTCCCCATCTTGTTCTCTTTTCTGCCTCAGGATGCAGCTAATCAGCTGGGTACTCTCAGAGAGCCTAAGAAACTATTAAAATCCAATCTGTATCCTAAGATGCTGAAACTGCTACTAATTAGTGAAGTCTGCCTTAGTGCTAATAAATCTTTTTCTTTCTTTTTTGGGTGATTTTAAATTTTTATTTGCATATTTCAAAATTTGTGGGGACAGTTAGGTGGTGCAGTGGATAGAGCGGCAGCCCTGGAGTCAGGAGGATTTGAGTTCAAATTTGACCTCAGAAACTTACTAGCTATGTGACCCTAGGCAAGTTACTAAACCCCAATTGCCACCAAAAAAAAAAAAAAAACCCCTGTGCATTCCAATAACTAAAATCATTGGAACAAAAAAAAAAAATGGCACTCTGATTACCTGCATTTTACAGCTTGATGGGAGGAGCAGCTAGGTGGTGCGGTGAATAGAGCCAGACTAGAATTAGGAATATTTGAGTTCAAATCTAGCCTCAGAACTTACTAGCTGTGTGATACTAGGCAAGTCACTTAACCCTGTTTGCCTCAGTTTCCTCATCTGTAAAATGGGCTGGAGAAGGAAATGACAAACCACTCCAGTATATTTTCCAAGAAAACCCCAAATGGGGTCACAAAGAGTTGGACTCAACTGAAGTTACCGAACAACATCTCCTTGCTGGGACCTTGGCACAGCTTTTCATTTTACCCTGAACTACATTTTCTGTAGTCCCCACCCGGCTTCTTCTTTTCACCAACATGCAAGCTCTTTTTTTTCTTTTTTAATGCCATCAGGTCCCAAACTAGCCAAGACAGACAGATGGACAGAGACAGCAAGCTCAGCCTTTGTCCAATTCAGTGTCACTAACTCTTTATTCTTTTGGTGTTGAAAGGGGCAACCCACGCATTCAAACTTTATGCAACATCTTTGTATCTCACAAGCTAAACAGCTAACAGTGGTTCTCAGCCTGTGGGTCGCGACCCCTTTGGGGGTCAAATGACCCTTTCACAGGGGTCACAGGGGTTGCCTAAGACCATCTGAAAACACATATTTCCGATGGTCTTAGGAACCAAGACACCACTCCTCTATCGGTCTCCGGGGGGGTCTGCCCACATGCAGATACTCCCACATACCAGTATTAAAGGTTGCAGCATTAGGAAGGTTGAGAACCACTGAGCTAAAAGAAGTCCATTTAAGGCAATGTTTGTGGAATGTATGGCCCTTACTGGCAGGGCAGGTTTTATTACGATTCACCCATTTGTTTCTTCTGCTCAGTTGTTTCTTCTGAAGGCAGTGGGTTTTTCTCTTATGTTTCTGTCTTCTTCCATTTAGACTTATCAAGTTTCTGAATCTCAGCTGTATTTGGTTTATCAGACATTTTTGCAGATTAAGCATTAATGGGTGGGAAGCACCAGTAAGTCAGGCCTCCAAGTGGCAGCTTTGAACTAATAAATCTTTTTCTTTTTCTTTCTTTCTTTCCTTTTTTTTTTTTAGCTGCTTAAGTTATTTAATCGCCTCTCACCACTCCCCAGTCAGCAGATCCAGCTGATGGGTAAGATTCTTTCTGGGCTCTCCAGGAACCCAGGCTCAGGAAACTCCCACGACAGGAAGGAACATGTACCTAGAGAGCTTATGCAAAATCTATAAAGTTATATGCCTCTTTTGCCCCCCCACAACTTGTACCAAGAGTGACTAGCTCAGCCCCCACCAGTGATTTTAATAGACAACCAATAGACAAAATTAGCTCAAAGCAAAGGCTTTGACTGAGATGGCATCTTAAGAACATAGTAACAATAGCTTTCCCCTCTTTCCCTGAAATGCACTGTCCCACAACTGCACCGAACCATGTTTCAGGGCCAATAAATGCTTAATTTCTGTGATGTCTTCCATAGTGTCTGAGCTCGGCAGTTCTTGATCTCCTTTTATTATGTGTACGTGGATATGATTTTACTTAGAATTTTGCAATGGTAAAATCCTTGCTCTGAGCAATATAAACCAATATTGTGTGCTATGGAATAATAATAGCTAGCCTTTATATGATATTTTAGGGTTTGTAAAGTAGTTTACATATTACATATTTACAAGTGTGTGTCATATACTTGTGTGTATATACATGTGTGCACACAGATGTGCATATTTGTACATGCATATATGTGGATCTGTATGAAAGATGGTGGTTCCAGGTCTTGTTGCCACGCAGCAACCCTGCACAGTGCATGTGTATGCATATACATATAGACATGCATAGGTATATATACATGTATGTATATCTAGATATAAAGGTATGTGCATACATGTCTATATGTACGTGTATATATGTATTGTGTGGACATGTGTGTATGTGTTTATGCGTGCATGTACATTTTGTCAGGGTTGCTGCATGACAAGACCTGGAACCCCACTGTCTTTTAAGAATTAAAGATGACCTTTGCACAGAGGGCACTGGAAAGGGGCATGGTAGGGGCTCAGGCTGCAACCTATAAGCAATGGAGAATGTCAAAGAAAGACAAAAAAGCAAGGCATGCATGAAAGAAATGCATGATAGCAAAGGAAGGTGGCCTTGTCCCATGGTGAAAGTAAAGGATGCTGGGAGGAGCCAGAGTGTCCCACTGGTGCCCTCATGACATGGAGATAAACCAAGACCAGCCTGCTGCACCTTAGCCCAACCCCCTGCAGTGAGCTGTTAGGACATGGACACAAGTGGGACGAATAGAAAGGCGTGAATGGGTTGCAATCTGTATCACTGAGGGGAACCTGTATATCAGGGGGATCCCAGATCAATTTGTGTATATTGATAATTAAGAGTTAGAGTCTTGTTGAGAGTCTTGGTGTACTAGAAGTTTATTCTACCTCCCTATGAAGACTGAGTAAATGCCTCTATGAAGCTTTTGAATCAGTCCTTGAAGAAACAACCCAGAGGCATTCTCCTAGCGTTCATGCCATATGATTGGCATGCATCCCATTACTGGTAGTTGTCCCTTGCTTTTTGCTTTCATCCATAAAACAAGCTGAGGTCTCCCCAAATTTTTCTTGAAGAATCATTTGCTCTGCATTGCAGGGACAAGTCTGCCAGAAATAATTTAATTGAACATTAATTGAATATGCAAAGCCTATGCAAAGGGATGAAGGAGAGAGAGAAACAGACAGACAGAGAGACAGAGACAGAGAGAAAGAGAGAGGGAGGGAGGGAAGAAGGAAAAGAGGGAGGAAGGAAGGGGAGAAGGAGAGAAGGGGAGGGAGAGAGGGAAAGGGAGAGGAAGAGGGAGAGGGAAGGAGAGGAAAGGAGAGAGACAGCAGAGACAGGGATGGACAGAGGAGGGGAGACAAGGAAAGAGACAGAGAGAAAGAGATGTTCAAACTGTCTTAGTCTCCACTCCCCTCCTCCTCCCTCACCCCATCCCATGACCTCAGACAAGGCTCTCTAACTCAAGAGAATTTGAGGTAAGATTTATAAAAATCTTGAACAAGGAGAGTGTCGTCGTAAGGTGTTAACTACAGTTTCAGGTTAATATTCCAGAACAAGAGTCACTCCTTTCCTTCCTAGACCACTCCCTCATGGGTTTTTAAATAACCAGAGAACCTCTTTCCCTCAATATCTTAATCCTTTCTAAATAACCGAGGGAGTAGGTACTTGTAGGTAGGTCACAGGGCCATCCCTTGTGGGGTTGAGGAAGGTAAGAGATCTTATCTAGAACTAAATTTAGAACTATTAGAACTAAATTTAGCGAGCACCCTAAAGTGCATTTCCCCAAAGAAAAGCCTTTTATTAAAAACAGGGGGAAAAAAAGGTCTAGAAAGATTTTAGGCTGGAAGTATATTATTTCTCTCTTCTGGTTCTGCCACCAGTCTAGTACCGACCCGCTCATCACCTCATGCCTGGACTATTGCAATGGCTGTTGATGGGTCTGCTTGCCTCCTGTCTCTCCCCACTCCAGGCCATCCTTCATTCAGCCAGCAGAATGACTCTTCTAAAGGACACGCCCCTACTCCCCACCACTTACTTCTCAATCCAATGACACCACCCTCCTGGCTGTTCCTCCAACACGCTCCATCACTGGGCTCGGGCATTTTCTCTGGATGCCCACCGTGCCTGGAATGCTCTCCCTCTTCATCTCCACCTACTGCTTCCTTGGCTCCTTTTAGGTACCAATTAAAAGCCCATCTTCTACAGGAATTTAATTAATCCCTCTTAGTTAATTCCAGCGCCTTCTCTCTGTTAATTATTTCCTCTTCCTTCTCTATATGACTTCTTGGTACACATTTGTTTGCATGTTGTCTCCCGCATTAGATAAGCTGCCTCTCTTTGTATCCCTAGCATTTAGCGCAGAGCCTGGCGTATAGTAAGCAGTTGATAAAATGCTTGTTGACTGAGTGATTAAGTAACTAAAAATGAGATGGTTTGCTTTCACACTTTGTAAAGTACATTTATCTGGGCTCAGATGACCCCACAGCATCTGGTATCATAGATAATCCCTATTATGTCTCCCCCTTGTGGCAAATAAGTGGTAGCAGCTAAAGTTCTCGTCCTGGGGTCTGGAAAACTTGAATTCAAATGTAGCCTCAGACACTCACTAGCTGTATGACCTTGGGCAAATCACTTAACCTCTGCCGGCTTTGGTTTCCTCAACTGTAAAATGTGGGTAATAATAGTGTCTACCTCACAGGGTTATTGTGAGACTCAAATATTGTAAAACATTTGTAAAATACGTGACACATGGTAGGCACAATCAATCAATATTTATTTGGAATTTATAATCTAATGGTGGAGAAACATGCAAAAACATGTGTACAAACAAGCCATATAGAGGATAAATAGGGAATAATTAACAGAGGGAAGGCACTGGAATGAAGAGGTGTGGGGTAGACCTCCACTAAAAGATGGGCTTTTAATGAGTACTTGAAAATCAGGAAAGTTAGCAATTGGAGGGAAGAAGGGAAAGCATTCCAGGAATGGGAGACAGACAAAGAAAATGCTTGGAGTCAACAGATAGAGAACGTCTTGTTCATGGAACAGCCAGGAAGCCAGGGTCACTGAGTCTTGTTGGGGAGTAAGGTATGAGAAGACTAAAAAGATGGGGAGGGGGCTGTATAAATGCTTGTGGGGATTGTTGTTGATTCTAGAGGTAATAGGGAACTACTAGAGTTTATTGAATAAAGTGTGGCCTGCAGGTTAGGGAAATCTCTTTGGTCACTGCTTGGAAGATGGATTGGGCTTGGGATAAACTTCAAGTAGGGCCTCTTCCAATTCTTAATCTATGATCCCCATCAGTGAGACAAAACCATCCTCCCTGTAACTTCCAGCTACTGTTCCTGGTTCTGTCTTCCTAGTTCAGTCAAGCAGAAAAAGTCTAAAAATCAGATTAGAATCCCAAGGAGGTCACTGACAAAAAATGAAGTCTCCATACACACCAAAATATTTAGAGCAACACTTTTTGTGTTAACATTGTATGGCTTGTCCTTCATTCTCAAAGAGAACCATGACATCAGGAAGATGATGCCATGATTTGCAATTGACTAGCCTGGAAACAAAGTAGATACCCACTGATCAGGGAATAGCTCAATAAATTATGTTTACATTAGTGTTTTTAGAATATTATTTTGCTGTAAGAAACAATGTGATGAGTGAATGAATCAATAAACATTTATTAAGTACCTATTGTGTGCCAGGCATGGTGCTAAATACTGGGAATACAAAAAGAGGCAAAAGATAGTCCCTGCCCTCAGGGAGCTTACAATCTAATGGGAGAAACAACACACAAACAAGTATATACAAAGCAAGCTATATTCAGGATAAATAGGAAATACTTAACAGAGGGAAGGAGCTAGAATTAAAAAGGGCTGGGGAAGGCTTCTAGTAAAAGAAGAGATTTCAGTTAGGACTTAACATAGAAAAGCAAGGAAAGATTTAGATGAACTGATGCAAAGTGAAGTGAGCAGAGTCAGGAGAACAATACACAAGATGACAATAGCAATAAAAACAGGACAATCTAAACTAAATGCTATAAAATTATAAAAAAAAAAAAAATAAGCCTGGTCCCCCAAAAAAGGGGTTAGAAGATACCTTTCCCTACTTTTTACTCAGTTTTGCATAGTCCATGAATGTAACCATTACATATAATTTCTTCAATGTTTTTATTAATTTTGCTGTTTTTTCTTCTTTTCCTTTTTTTAAAAAATTCACTCTGAGAAAGGAGAGGATGAGAGACACAAGGGAAAATTTAAGCAACGTCTAACCAAAAATATCAAGGAAAAACTATCAGAAAAACAAATACAAAATAGATTAGACATGGTTAAACAGCAGTTCTTATTGTAACGGGGTTTGGAGAAACACTGGCCCATGAAGGCTGATCCTTAAAGCACACCTAGATTTTCCCTGCCTGATTTCAACCAGGCAGAAACTTTGGGGAGCCAGTTCCCAGATCTGAATGTGATAATAAAAATTTTCTGTTTGGCTCTAGAGATGGAAGAACTGAGGCTTCAGGAGGCTTGGCAGACCAGGGCCTGGTCTGAGTGTTCACACAAACACAAAGCAGGATTCATCTGAGCTGGTCTTGAGAATCACATGGGAGAAGGGTGTCAGCCGCATCTCTCACCTGCTCACGGATTTCTCTGTCTCTGGTATTTGTTTGTTTGTTTTCTGATTCTAGGTAAACAAGTTTTCTGAGGTGGATGTTCCTAGGTAGATACTTTACTAGTTCAAGAGACCCAGAGGCCCCACTGACAATTGGAAGAGGTATCACAGACCCCTGGAACTAATAGCTTTAGGATTAGGTGACTCAGCAACAACTTTGAGATGGACATGTGCTCAGGCAGTGGCTTATTGATCATTGACGGAGCCAGAGAGATTACAGGGTAACAACTGAATAACATAGGCCAGCAGCAGATTGACCCATCACTTTTCACACCATGCCCTTCAAGGAGCAAGCCCAGCTAAGGAGTGGAGCAGGACATCAACCCTGATAGCATACCCCTCAGTGAACTTCATGAGAGCTCCAAAAACAGAGAAAAGGACTTCCAGGGCCAGGAATATGGATGAACCCTTTTGCCATATGTATTCTCCATATGTGTGTCTCAAAGTCATTATAATTAAGGTTTGAGTCCTGTGTGTGCAGGAAGAGAGTAAGCCCCCGGTTTGGGGAGAATTTTTTGGACCAACTGTTTTCTCAATAGATCTCTTTTCTAAAAACTAATGGAGTTCGATTGAGTGATTGATAATGAAGGAGCACACCAGTGGGGGCTTGTGAATAACAGTCCTAGAAACCCCTCAGGATTCTTCCAAGAACTCGAAGTGAGTAGCAACAACCGTCTCTTTGGGGACTCCAAACTTCCAGAAAGAGAGAGAAAGTGCAGTTTAGGGCAGTGCATCCAGAGGGAGTTATGCATTATGAAAAGAGCATGAAGGACTAAATTAGGGCCACTGCCTAGATGATAAGGGATCTATGATTTTGAAGGGTTTAATGAAAAGGAGACTTGATCAGCATTCTCTTATCCATTTATATTCCTTCATTCAGAGGCAAATTCTTCTCCAAATGAATGATCTGAACTAGAAAGGGAAAAGGGAAACTCACGCAAGATTCATGTCTAAAAGATTCATTAAAGAACATTCTTTTTGTTGTTACTGTATTTTTTACTTTTAAATTTTATTTGCTTATTTTTAGTTTTCAACATTCACTTTTATAAGATTTTGAGTTCTAAAATTTTTCCCACTTCCCAAGATGGCAAGTGATTTAAGCTATGCACATACAATCATGTTAAACATATGTTTACATTAGTCAGGTTGCGAAAGAAGAATAAGAACAAAGGGGAAAAGCAGGAGAAAGGAAAAAAAAGTTGAAGTAGTAGACTTCAATCGGCATTCAGACTCCATAGTTCTTTCTCTGGGTGAGCATAGCATTTTCCATCATGAGTCTTTTGCAATTGTCTTAGATCATTGAATTGCTGGGAAGAATTTAAGTCTATCAAAGTCGGTCATTGAAAAATGGTGCTGTTCCTGTGTACAATGTTTAAAGAACATTCTTACTGGGTGGCTGGAGATGATAGTGGGATGTTCCAGGGCTCCAAATCTGTGCCCAAATGAGCGGTGGTGTGGCAATTTCCCAGAATGGAGCAATGATGTGACCATTTCAGAGGGAAATCCCCAACTTCACTTTTTTTTTTTTTTTAACTTTTACGAATAGGAAAAGTCCTGTCTTTGACATGTGTTAGAGATGCTTCCTATTTTTTGGAGACTCCAAAATGTCAATTGATGGAGGCCAAGTATTGTCTACTTCTTTCACTGTCATATATAGTATAGAAAGCAATATCGATTCATTTATATTCCCTAGAAAGAAGATAGCACTTGCAGTTACGAAATTCTAATAAGCAAATATTCACTGTAGACATATAATTTAAATGGTCATAGAAGTGACGTCCTGAACATCGTGAAGTGAATTATGGCAGGCACAGTTTGACAAGCCCTACAATGGGTATCCAATGCTCAAAAAAACCCAAGAATACAAATTACCAAGGGAAGTATTCCTATTTGACAAGAACTGCTGGGGAAACTGGAAAGCAATTTGGAACACATTAACTTTATTCCATAACAATAATAATAATAAGTTCCAAATTGATGTAACATCTTAACATTTAAAAATCACATGATAAAAAAAAGCTGAAAGGAAACAGAAGGGGTACCTTTCATAATTATGGTAAGGTAAAAAAACGTAACTAAACAAAAGATAGAGGTGATCAAAAAGAATTTTTATTATCACCACAATTTCAACTACTTATAAAATTAAAGCTTTTTTAGAAACAAAACCAATGCAATAAGAATAAAGTGGGGAAAAAATAATCTTCCCATGAAAAATCTCTGAGAAATCTTACAACCAAGATTTGTTGACAGCTGTCTGTCAGGCACAAACTTCCCCAAAGCACCTTAGATCATAAATAAGCTTCTCCATATCTTCCTTATTATCTAATCTTGAGTGTACACTTGCCAAAAAGGCTATTTTATGGAGAACTCACACAGGGCAAGCATTCACATGGTGGTCAGAAGTGATACAAGGACACTCTCCAGAACTCTCTTAAGAATTTTGGAACTGATTGTGTGACATGGGAGACACTGGCACAGGACCACTCATCATGGCAAGCCCTCATCAGAGAAGGTGATGTGCTCTATGAGCAAAGCAGAATTGAAAGGGCTCAGAGGAAACCCAGGATGCACAAATTTGAAGAATCCACCCCAAATGTTCACAGGGACTATTTGTGCCCGACCTGTATTGGCATTCTGAGCTCATATTGGTCTGATCAGTCACAGTTGGATACATTGAAACTTGACTCTGGCATAGTGATGCCATTTTGGTCCTCTTCGAGAGTGAAGGACAACAACCAACCAATCTTGAGTAAATCATGTAACATTTTAATCTCATGTATCTCAAGATATGTAGACAACTGACACATATTGAAATCAAAGAGTCATCTCTCAATAGATAATGGTTAAAGGATATGGACAATTTCCAAAGAATTACCAATTACTAACAATATTGTACAAAAGGCTCCAAATTGCTAAAATTAGAGAGATGATAAAAACTCTGATGTTTCACTTCACTAAAATTAAATCTGCTAAAATGATGAAAGATGGAAATCATCAATGTTGGGGAGGCTACAGGCACAGTAACAGACATTTGGTAGAGCTGTGAAGTGATCTGACAATTCTGGTCCAAAATTGGTTTGGAATTATGGAAGAAAAGTGACTAACCTATCTAGGTCCTTTGACCTAGTAGCTAGGTGGCAGCTAGGTGGCACCATAGTGAATACAGCACTGGGCTTGGAATCAGGGAGACTCATCTTCCTGAGCTCAAATCTGGCCTCAGACTTGCTAGTTGTTGGACCCTTGGCAAGTCACTTATCCATATTTGCCTCAGTTTCTCATTTGTACAATGACCTGGAGAGAGAAATAGCAAACCATTCCAGTACTGCTGCCAAGAAAACCTCAGATGGGGTCACAAAGGCTCAGACACTATTGAAATGGCCAAAACAACAGTAACCCAATGATCCTACTACTGGTCATATACCTCAAGGAAGCCAAAGACAAAAACAAAGGTTCAATATATCTCATAACAGCACTCTTTGTGGTAGCAAAAAACCAAAGTGAGGTGGTTCCAGGTAACATTCTAGAACAGATCATTAAAGAGATGGGTGGTGAACATGTATATAAAAGTCATGTAAAAGGAAACTAAGTGGGTATTTATGCTTTATTCCTTTAGGAGATATGAAGAAATTCATCAATCATTTTAATGAATTTGTAGTGGCTAGCCATTGCTTTCTTAGAGAATCAATAATGCCTCTGGTGGCCTTTAAAAAGCAAGAGCCAGTTCTGAGTCAGCAAAGTAACTCTTGGGTCATATTTGTCAATGAAGGAAAGAACTAGCTGTGGAGGAAGAACCCAGATCTTAAGAGGTAATTTATTCTTCACTTTTCCCCTCTTCTTGTTTCACAGTGCAAATGGAGAGGTGGGAGGAAGAGAGTATTTTTCTCTCTTTTTCTAGAGGCAGCTCAGTGGTGCAGTGGATAGAGGGTTGGGCCTAGCATCAGGATTACCAGAGTTCAAACCCAGCCTCAGACCCTTACTAGCCACACAACCATGAGCAGGTCATTAAACATCTGTTGGCTTCAGTTTCCTTAACTATAATATGAGGATAAAAACAGCATGTATCTCACAGGATTTTTATGCTGATCAAACGAGATGATAATTATAAGGTGCTCAGCACAGTGCCCAGAATTTCTGTTATATGTATATATATATGTATATGCATATATATATATACATACTTCTTCCTCTCTCATTGGCAATAGCATCTTTATTGAGTGACCTGCCCAGCAAATGATGCAGTTAGCAGTAGAGATGAGGACCAGACTATAGGTAGGAGCAGACCTAGGGAGCATAGTGGAGCGAGCTGCCCAAAACAAATACTGTACATAAAAGCAGTGTTATGAGTAGATCATAAAAGTAAAGATATTG
>CM053587.1:312727187-312748397 GCA_028646515.1 Pseudochirops corinnae | reverse complement strand
CTTGTCTAGACTTTGTATCTCTGATCCTGTTGTAAGCCCATCTGGATCAGTGCTCTATACCTCTCTCAGCACCATGCCCCTTCCCCTAATCTTGAAAATAAGGGGTTCCAATTGCAGGGTCTCTAAAATCTCTTTTAGTTTGGACATTCTGTGATTTGTATTGTGGCTAATAAACATGGGAGAAGTGAATTTAATTTTGTTTTTGGCAAAAATTGTTTCCTCTTCCTCCTCTTCCCTTAAAAATGACTTGTACCACCTTTAGTTTCTCTTTCAACTTGGGGATATCCCAACTATTAACCTTTGATGGGTGGGGTAACAGGTATAGGGTAGATAGGGAAGGCCCCTTATCACCTCCCCATCCCCTCTTCTTGGCTGGCTGGGCAGCCTAGTGGTTGTGAAGAATGCCGAAGCATTAGGGGGTTCCTGAGCCCCCTGAATGAGGGAGTTTTCTTTCCCAATTGGACTCTCCCGGGCTGTCCCTTTCTCCTTTTCTCTCTCCTTCTTGTTCTAAAAATAGCACTGATGCTCTTCAGAGCCCTCCCCACAGCATTGGGCCAGCGTAGAAGAGCTGCAGTCATTGGATAAGATTCTCCCCTTCCATCTTGCCCATGCACCACCCCCTCCCTTCTCTCCCTGCAGGTGGGCTCTCTCCATCATGTTCCTTACCCCCCTCTCTACCTCTGCTCCCACTTCTCTATCATCCTCCCTCTCCTGAACTCCCACCTGAGGAGGCGAAGACAAAATAGCTGAAGGGAGGGAGATTTGGAATGGCTTAGTTTGTGCAAGAAAGATAGAAGTGAGAGGAGAGAATGGG
This sequence comes from Pseudochirops corinnae, assembly GCA_028646515.1. Lineage (NCBI taxonomy): Eukaryota > Metazoa > Chordata > Mammalia > Diprotodontia > Pseudocheiridae > Pseudochirops > Pseudochirops corinnae. Next base: position 312,747,583 of record CM053587.1, on the reverse strand, counting down.
GGGCATTTGTGGGAGCACACAAGAGTGTACTTCAGTGTGGGTGTATGAAAGAACAAGGGGGGATATAAGAGATAACACAGGAGTGTGTGGCAGAAGGAGAATCTAGGGAACTGTGAGAGGATATGGGGGTGTCCAAGAGAGAAAGGTATCAGTGTGTAAGATAAAGAGAGAACATGGAGGTGTCAGAGAGTAAGAATGTGAGGTAAGAGAGAAAACATGGAGGTATGTGCAAGAGAATGTGTAAGGGCTGTGTATGAGAGTGAACAAGTGTGTGAGAGTGCAAGAGGATGTGCAAGAGAAAGTAGATGTTTGTGTGTGAGAGAGCAAAAATATGTGTGAATACAGAGGGTGTGTGTATGTAAGAGAGAGGACAGAGAGGTAGGTGTGTATGTGTGTGTGTGAGAGAGAGAGAAAGAGAGAGAGAGAGAGAGAGATGTGTGAGGGTACAAGATTGTGTGTAAGAGAGAAAACAAGGGTTTGGGGTTTGTAAGAGAAAAAACAGGTGTGTATGTGTGTTTGTGTGTGAGAGATATGTTGTGTGTGTGTGAGACAGACCAATGATGAGAAAAAGTAGGGATATGTTTGTGGGAAAACATGGGGATACGTGAGAGAACTCAACAGTGTGTGATGTGAGAGAGAACAATGGATAAGTGAGCTAGAATGAGGTGGAGTGTAAGAGAGGAAACACCTGAAGATGAGAAAGAGAGAAAGAGAGAGAGAGAGAGAGAAAGAGAGAGAGAGAGAGAGAGAGAGAGAGAGAGAGAGAGAGAATGGAGTGAGATCCATTCATGCTCTTTCACATATACTTTTGTCTTCTCTCATATTCTTGTTCTCTCACATACATCTATATTCTCTCTTACACACCCATGTTCTTTGTCTTGCAAACACACATCTATGTTCTTTCTCCTCTCTCTCCTCTTCCATTCCCTTTTCTTTTCCTCTTTCCCGTCTCTCTATGCCTGTCTCTCTCCTCCCTATCCCATCTATTTCTCTCTCTTCCTGTGTCTCTTTCTCCCTCTCTCCTCTTCCTGTCTCTCATTTTTTTCTCTCCCTCTTATCTGCCTCTTCCCTGCTCTCTCATATCTCTCCTTCTGTCTCTCATCATTCAGGAACCCTTATTGCAAGAAAGAATAAGTGTGTGTGTGTGTGTGTATTGGGGGGAAAGAGGGAGGAAAGGAGGGAGAGAGAAAGAAGGGGGTGAGAGAGACAGAAAGATAAAAGAACAAAGGGAATATGACAAAGAAGGTGGGCATCTGAATATGGAGGTGTGTGAGTGACAGAACACAGGGATGTGTATGTGTGTGTGTGTGTGTGTGTGTGTGTGTGTGTGTGAGAGAGAGAGAGAGAGAGAGAGAGAGAGAGAGAATGGGTGTGTGAGTGAGAGAGAACTCAAATGGGTGTGTGTGTCAAAGAAACAACAAGGGGGTTTAAGGAGGGAATGATAGTGAGAGAAAGAATATACAACGATATGTGAGAAAGATAAGGGGGGGTGAGAAAAAGAAACAATGGTGTACATGAGAGAATGAGGCTGTGATATTGGATATGAGATGGAAATCAGAGGGTGTAAGAGAGAGGACACAATTGTGTGTGTGTGTAAGGGAGAGTGAGCACACATGGAGGTATGTTAGAAGATGCTAATGAAAGAGAGCACTGGGATAAGGAAGACAGCACAAGGGCACCAAAGAACATAAGGGTTGAGAAAGAAGGAAAATGTGGGGCTGTGTGTAAGATGCGTGTGTATCTGAGTGGGTGCTGGGGATAGCATACACATGAACAAAGCAGGCAGAGGGTGTGAGAAGGGCTGAGTTGTGTGAGTTCAGTGCTGGCCAGGAAACAGAGTAGGGAAAGATGCCAGGTGCTCAGTGTGTCAAGATGGGTGTGTGTGTGTGTGTGTGTGTGTTTTCAAGCACATGTGAGTAGGGGTGTAGGGGTGTGTGTGTGTGTGTGTGTGTGTGTGTGGTGAGAAGGTGATAGAGGGGTGTGTGTGTGTCCGTGTGCAATAAAGAGCAGGAGAAAGATAGAAAGGGTCTTAGGAACCAGCAGGTCTAGCTCCCCAATTTTGCAGCCCAAGAGAAACAGGCTAGGGGAGTGAAGACACTTGTTCAAGGTCACAGATACAGCAGTAGGATCCAGGTCTGCAAACTCCCAGCCCAAGGCTCTTCCCTTCCTCCCACTCCCCTCCTCCTTTCCTCCTCCATCCATCCTCCTCCCATCCCCACCCCATCCCCCTTTCTCTTGACAAGCTGGCTGTTGCCTTGGCCAGCTACCAGTTTGGGGAGGGGCCTTATTCCAGGAGTCCCGGTATCTTCCACACCCTGGCTAATTGTGGCTCTATCTTCCTCCCCTTCCCTCATCCTCCTCCCTGTAATTCCCTTGTCTTCTCCCCTCCAAATAACCCTCCCCTATCACAGAACCACAGACTCTCAGACGTATGCCTAAAACAGACTGTTTTATAACCTACCTGCTCAGTGGTCATCCAGCCTTTGCTTGGGGATATCTAGTGACAGAGAACCCACCACCTCTGGAGGCAGCCCAGTCCACTTTGGAACAACAGTTCTCATTGTTAACAAGTTTTCCCTTAAATCAAGCCTAAATCTGTCTCTTTGCAATTGACACCCAACCATTCTATCTCTGTCCTCTGGGGCCAAGCGCAAGTGTCACAAATGCCTCACAAATACCTGATGGCAGCTGTCATGTCCCCCTCATGTCTCCTTTTCTCCAAGCTTTGATTGATCCTTCTTACAGTAACACGAACTCAAGGCTCTTCAGCATCCTGTTTGAGCTTCTCTGGCTGATCTGTACTTTATCCTTGTCTAATCATTTGCTAAAATTTGGCTCCTGTAACCTAAAATATTCCAAGTGGGGGTGTGACCAGGGAAGAGGGCAGAGGGACTAAACATCTCCTGGGTGCTGGACACTACTCCTCCATCCTACCATTAAAGGCATTGGCTTCTTGGGTTTTCGCCAAAGGCATTTTGAAGTCCAATAAGACCCGGGCTTTTCAGATGAATTATTGGGATGGGTAAGCCTCTTCTATTTTGAAGTTCTGAAGATGATTCTTTGAACCCAAATGGAAGAATTTACATTTGGTCCCGCCCCACCCGTGGTTTCATTTTCCTAGGTTGGTCTATCCTGTCCTGATCCAGTTGAGCTCAAGAACCATGTATTAAGTGTGGCTCTATAGCGTGCGCGGAGCCCGTGCTGATCCTTTCTGGATGGCCTACATTTCCTAGTTTTTATTATTTAAAAGTCCCTCGGGAGCTCGTCTCCCAGGGTCCACACAACTCGCGGGGGGTGGAGCTGGGCTGCCCACTTCTCTCGCCGTGTCAAGGTTACCAGAGGAGAACTTGGGGCTATCTCACTGTAACGGAACAGCCCATTTTAGCGCATGCATTTCTTTGATGACTTCCTTTCCACGATTTCCCCGGGTGTTTCCTTCTCTGTCATGTGTTACAATCCATTCATGCCCTCCCCCCTTCCAGGGCTCCATTGCCATTTGGGGGTGGGGGTGGGGTTAGCTTCCATTCCAATTATTGGCTCCCATAAGAGCATGTTGAAAGCATAGCAATGTTTAAAATACGGACTTTGGTCTCGTGGAGAAGCTCGGGGTCCTCCGGGCCACCTCTTGCCCTCCATCCTCTCGGCTGTCGAAATTCTACAGATCCTGGGGACGCTCCACTGGAGACTTCCCTCCGAGTGGACCTCAACGGTCTTAACTTTTGTCTCCTGTCCCCATTTCCCCTACCCCCGTCCCCGCCTCGGTCCTCGAGCAGCTGTTGCAGGGGGAAGGGAAGAAGGGGAGGGGGAGGGGGGCGGAGAGCCCTTCCTCTCAGTCCTGGCTGCATCTTCGGCCGAGCTCTCCGCCCTTCCCCCCCACACCTGCGGGTCCGCGCACGCAGGAGGGGAAGCCCCGGCTCGTGAGCCCTGAGCCCTCGCGCAGGCGCGCGGCGCGCCTGGCTTCCCCTGAGCAGCTGAACAGCCACCCCCGCAGCCTGTCAGCCGAGGCTCCCGGTCGTCATGGCAACGGGCAGCCCCGCCGGGATGTACCGCGGTGGGGAAGCTGGGGGGGGAGGGAATCTCATAAGAGCGAGAGCCCCCCGCCCCTCCCTCACTCCCTTTTTCAGTTCCCTCCGTTTTCTCCTTTCAGCAAATCAATAATTCATCCTTGCTCCGGTTTAAGCCAGTTCCCCCACCAGCCCCTCGAGACAGACTGCAGTGAGGGTATGAGTTGCGGGGGGATTCCCCGGCCCGGGGGCGGCGCATGCGCGTGGGCCCGGGGATTCCGCGCGGAGGATGCCGCAGTGCGGGGGATGGGGGGGAAGGGACTCCTCGTGGTACTAGTGCTGCGGCTGCCCCCTCACGTTTGCAAGGGCGCACCCAAAGTCTTTCTCCTCGCCAGACATCCCCCGGCGCACGTGTACGGCCGCGAATCTCCGTGTCTCCCCCTCCTGCGAGGCTGGGCCCCCGTGGAGCAGCCCCGTGTCTCCTGCTCCATGCCTGGGCCTCTGCCTCACGTCTCCACCATCCCTGGGCCACCCGCCTGTGTCCCCTCCTCCAGCCTCGTGTCTCCTTCTCCCTTTCTCTCCTGCATCCCTGTGCTTCCTCGGGAGGTCTCTCCTGTCTGCCCCCACTACAGCCCTTGCTACCTCTTCCCATCCTCGTGTGTCCCCCTCCGCCATGTCGCCCCTTCCTTTGTCCCTGGATCTCCCCCCTCCTCTCTGTCTCCCCTCTCCCCGTTGGCCCTCGGAGCCCCGCAGTCCCCGCCACGTCACCGCAGTCCCTCCCCACCCCTCCCCCTCCCCGCAGGCCCGGCACGAAGGGAAAGCCCCGGCTCGTGAGCAGAGCGCCTCGCGCAGGCGCCCTGCGAGCCTGGCTTTCCCCGACTTCAGCCGCCCCCGCTTGCCCGCCGAGGCGCCCCATCGTCATGGCAACCGGCAGGCCTGCAGAGACGAAAGGGGGTTACCTAGCCTTGCCTTAAGCTCACTTCACAGCACCCCCACCCCACCCGCGGGGATCAATAATTCATCGTTGCTCCGGTTTGAGCCGGTTTCCCTAACCGCCTTAGCCCACGGACTGCAAAGAGGGGGTGTGTGTGGGGATTCCCCCGTCCGGGGCGGCGCATGCGCAGCAGCCGGGGATTCCGCTCGAGGATGCCGCAGTGCTAGAGGAGGGGGCGGGGCGCCTCGTGCTGCTGCCTCAAACCTTGATCGCTTCTTAGGACTTCCCCAAAGGCTTTCCTGTCCCCCACCCCCACCATGCGGTTGGGGTTGGAGAGAGGCCTTGAGTCCGATTAGTATTTCATTGTGTCCTCACAATGGTGCGAGACGGTAGATGCTATTATTATCCGTTTTACAGGTTAGGAAACAGGCGGAACTACAGTGACTAGCCCAGGGTCACACAATTAATATTTGAGGCAGAAGCTGAACTCAGATCGTCTTGCTTATAGGTCCGGAACTCCATCCACTGCACCACCTGTCTCCCAGCTCACTGCCACCATCGGTTTCGTGCCTTCCAAGGCGACTGAGGTTACAGAGGCAGCAAGTGAAGTGTCTGTCCTCATAGGGGAGGAGCAGGTTAAGAGAAGGAAAGATAAGCATTTATGTAGCATCTGTTATGTGCCTTTTACAAATGTTATCCCATCTGATCCTCACAATTCCGAGACACAGGTGCTATTATGGACCCCATTTTACAGATGAGGAAACTGAGGCAAACAGGCTGGGCAGTGCCCAAGGACACAACCAGTATGTGTCTGAGATCACATCTGAGCTCCCATCTTCCTGACATCAGAACCACCGGCTGGCTGCCTCTGAAAAGGCCTTCTGCCCAGTATCCAGAGGGATTCACTAACTCATAAAATATTAGAACTGGAAGGGGCTCTCATCCAGACATGAGGTCATCCTCACCTGAGGACCCCTTTCCCTCTCATAGGTTGTAAAAATCACCTACTTAGTCCATATGTTAGGCTGTGTCTCCGTTCCTCTCCCCATGGGAGGGGAACTGCCTTGCTTGAAATCTGATGCTCAGACCAGGGCTCTTGCAGAAACAGCCATCTGCCTCTTTCTGGAGTTCAATGGTTATGCAACAGGTCAAAATGGGACACAGACAACCAGACACCTACATAAGGTATACCAACCCAGGTTTGGGACCCGCTTGTTTATTTAATGAATGGACTGCACAGTGAGCATCAGGGACCTGTGTGTGCAGGGACTTGTTCTGGGCTACACAGGGAGGGCAAAACAGAGAAAGATGGACGATTCTTCATCGTGAGCCCTCGGGGGAGCTCCCAAACTAGCTGGGGAAAGACAGAGGGCACACATAATAACTACAACAACAAAGAGAATGGGATAAAGATTGAAAGCAGGGCACAGACAGGAGGCTGGGGATCTAGTTTACTTCTTCATGGGGTGTGGGGTAATTGGAGAACTTCCTAGGCATGGGCCTTGCAGAATGGATAAGATTTCAGCATGGAAGGGATAAGAAGTATTCTGGGTGTAGAAAACAGGTTTCCCTACTCAAGTCAAAAGATTTTTTTTTACCCCTCCTCCTCTCGAAACTTCCCCTGGGTACCCTCTGGTCCCTTTCTCAGCCTGGGGAGCAGAAAGTTTGCTCCAAATTCCCTGGTTCTTTCAGGATTAACCCTCCAAACAGCTTAGGTCCTTCCCAGGACGAGCCAAAAGGGAAGAAGTCTCCTGACACTAAGCAGGGTAGGCTTCAGCCTTGTCCTTCAGTGGTGTTCAGTTGTCTGCAAATTAAAACCAAAAAGACCAACTTTTTTATACCTCTGGTAAGGTGGAAGGGAGAAACGGTGAGATGAAACCTGAGGGCTTTGCAGAGTGGTCACCCCAGTTCGCTAGTGGCCTTCTCCTGCCACTGCTGGAAGTGACCTTGCAAGAAGGGTGAGACTCTGATGCCCTTAAAAACTCAAGAATCCCAAAGTGCAAATGCTTTTTAGAGGCAGCAGCCATAGACTTCTACAGCCCCAAACACACATACCAAGCCCTTGAGAAAGGAGGAAGCCCTTGTGGGAACAGGTTGGTATCCAGAGAGCAGGAGGGAGGTCCTGGCACTAGGTGGGCCCAAATCAGAACAGGAAAACTCTAGGTGGGGGCTATCCCTTGGCAAGTGGTAGCTACTGGACTGTGCCCAGGACAATGCCCCTTAGGTTTTGGTTGGGAGGTGGGAGGTGGAAGGGGAAGGCAGTCAGTAAGCCCTGTACTGCCAAGACCAGGGAATCTTGGACCATCACTAGGAGTGGGGTTGGGGGTAGGATTTCAGTCTCTGGCTACTGATATTGGAGTGGGAATTAAGCAAAGTTAAGTTAAAAATCACTTGTTATGAAAAAAATTAAATTAAACCCCCCCCCCCACACACACACCCCCCATGCCATCTTATATTGGGCTAGGATAGCTCAGATCTGTTGCCCACAACTCCCAGTGGGAGTAAGTGAGCCCCACAGTGAAGGCAGTTTCCTAGCTCCTTGGAGGCCAGCTTCAGTTACTGAACCTGCTCAAGAGGAACTAGGCACATGAATAAAGTTGGCAGACCAGAGTGAAGGGGACGTGGGGTATGCTGGTAGCTGGTCCATCCAACTAGCTTGGAGGGGCTTCAGGGAGGAGGAGCAAGTGCCTAACTACACAGCTGTGGGGTCACTGCTCAGCTCTCCTGAGCAATTACAAGCAAGAGGGGAGGGCAAGGCCAGTGATACATGTCTAAATCTCCCTGGGCTCCTTCAGCATGAAGTTCAAAGGTCAGTGGGGAGAGGGAGAACTAGGATCTAGACCTCAGTTCTGGTAGAGGCCCTGATCACCTGGTAGAGGCCCTGATCACCTGTGAGAGACTCAACCTCCCAGGTGAAGAGAGGAGGAGGGCCCTTTTCCTGCCTTGCCAAAGTCAGCAAGGCCTAAGAAATTGATGTTGAGCTGTGGAGCCCTGCAGACGAAAGCTAAAGCCATATAGTCCCACCCCAAAATGGGGGGTGGGGGTGAGGTGACAAAGAGACACAGAGAGAGACAGATAGACAGAGACAGAGAGAGAGACAGAGACAGTGGGAGACAGAGAGAGAGAGAGACAGAGACAGAGACAGAGACCAGTGCTGCCATGCTGGGTCAGGGAAGCTGGGATGGGGACCCTTCTGCCCTGAAGTCAGAGAAGGGCAGGGCCTTATTTCCAGGGAGGCAGCAGGAAAGGCCAGACAGCAGGAACCTTGGACAGGTGGTGACTCCTCTTTTAATCAGTAGTGTCGAGAACAGGGGAGGGAAATGTGTTTAAAAAAAATTCCACTGGTTATATCTGGGGCTGTTCTTCCCCATCCCCCCAAACCCTGAATTTGAGGGCCTGAGAGCCAGTGGTGCAGACTAGGATGGGTCCCCTCTCTTCCCCTGCCTTTTCCATTCCCCAAGTTCTATTTCTGGGCATTGTAGGCCATGGTCCGCTGGTTCATGGGGTTGTCCGGGGACCTCATCCATTCCTTCTTCAGCAGCTGTTTCAGCTGGGACAGACGCATGTTGGGGTTCTCCTTCTTCAGTCTTGGCAGGTGCAGCTCTTCAAAGGCAGTAAAAGCAGCTTTCATGCGGCGCTCGGGATGGCGGTCAGAGTCATCATTAACACTGGAAGGGAGATATGGCAGGAGGTGGGAGGTGAGGGCCAAGCCTAGGAGGAGGGGCTCAGCCAGTGCAGGCAGGCACCTCTCCAGAGAGGAGCCCAAGGGGAAAGATCTCTGTACCAGCCCTAGGGACTTTCTGCCTCCTCCCTGCCCCCCTGGAAGCCCACCAGGCACCTGAGGACAGCAATGGCATCTTCAATTGTTCTGGCTTCCACACTCCCCTCCTCAGGGACACGGCGGTTGACGTTCTCCTCCAAGGGGACTTCAAGATGACTTTTTGGTTTGTCCACTGTCACAGAAAGAATGGATGGAGAGGGGTGTTTTAAAAAGGAGATACCAGTGGTCAGTAGATGGACAAGGGTGTCACAGCACAGTCAAGCTAGCAGTTCGGAGGGAGCCTGCGAACTGCCCAGAGTAGTGCAGCCTGCCTACAGGAAGGCCTTTTCTGAAGCCTCAGTGTTAGTGCCACACTCCCCCATGCAGGATGTAAGGTCCTCAAGGGCACTTCCCAGCACAGTTCCTGGCACATAACATACACTTAAAGAACAAGTTTGCTGAGCTGAAATAAAAGCTGCTAAGTTGTGTCTGTCTCCCAGAAGTAGATGCATGAGAGGCTAAGTGCACTTAGTCTTCCAGGCTCTCTGCCTGCACTGACCGCCCTCCCCACTGGGGCCCCTGGCTGGGCTAGGCGCAGTGATGATGGCAGCACCCCCTACCCCCCCACTTTGGGCAGCCGGCTGCATCCTGCTGCTAGTTACCCAGCAGCCTGTGCTCCCGTCCAGTCTCAGAGGGGGAGATTGGAGCTCAATAGGGGGCTGAGAGGGGAGGAAAGCTGTTCGTGTGGCCCATGCCCTGGGTGCTGCTACTGTCGCCCAACCCCTGGGGCTTCTATGGCCAGAGACCCCTCTGGACAGCACCTGCTGCTGGCTTTTATGGGCAAACGCTTCAGCCAGAGCCCTTGATGCGGAGCTCTGGTCTCTCCATTAGGCTAGGACGCCCTCCAGCACTCCTTGGGGAGGCGGCACGGTTCAGTGGAAAGAGAAACCAATTTAGAATCCAAAGAACGGGGTCCAAATCAAACTGCAGCTCAGTAGCCATGGGGCAGTGGGCAAAGCGCTTCCCCTTGCCAGGCCTTAACTTCCTGTTCTATGAAGTGGAGGAGCTGGACTAGGTGGTCTCTGGACTAGGTGGTCTCTCAGTGTCCCCCAGCCCATGGGCCACTTTTGGCCTGCCTTTTGTGACTCTCTACCTCTGACTCTGGCCCCCATGCCTGGAATGCTCTCCCTCCGGTCTTCCTTCAACACCCAACTAAAATCCTACCTTCTGCAGGAAGACTTTCTTTTTGGGGGAGGTTAAGGGGAATCGGGGCCAAGGCAACTGGGGTTAAGTGACTTGCTCAGAGTCACACAGCCAGTAACTGTCAAGTGTCTGAGGCCAGATTTGAACTTGGATCCTCTGGACTCCAGGGCTGGTGCTCTATTCACTGCACCACTTAGCTGCCTCACAGGAAGCCTTTCTGGCCCCCTTCATGCTAGTGCCTTCTCTCCATGAATATCCGTCCTGTCCCCATCTCTGTCTTGTCTGTACGGTTGTCTATAAGTTTTCCCCCCCATTAAAATGAGCTTCATGTAAGCAGGGACTGTCTTGTCTTTCTCTGTACCCACAGCATTCAGTACAGGGCCTGGTACCTACAAGTGCTTAAAAATCTTTGTGGACTGAATGATTTTCCCAGCTTGGGGGCAGTGGGCCCAGGAAGAGTATGTCCCAACCAAACCATGGGCTAGAGGAGGGGGAAAGAGGAAGAGAAGGCTGCTTCCTTCCTTCCCTCCCTCCCTGGGGGTGGCAGCCTCTCTGGGACCATGGCCAGCAGGCTCTCGGACTAGGAGCCTACCTGTCTCCTCATTCTCCTTCTGCTGCTGGTCTCGGCGGAGCGTATCCTCTATCTGGGCCCGAGTTACTTTGCCTGGGGTCAGGGGCTTGGGCGACTTCCCCTTCAGCTTGGAGTCTTCCTCTTCTAGCAGCCTCTGCAGCTCTTTCTTCCGTTCCAGCTGCTCTAAACGGCGCTTCTCCTTCTCCTCCTGTGGGAAAAGAAGACAGGCCCTGGTCAGTCACTGGGTGGTCTGCTTCTACCAGACCATGCCTGCATGGTGTCCTGGGCTCAGGCCTACTGGCTAAGACATTTTATAAAGGACATTGATCAGGTAGAGAATGTCCAGAGGGAAATGAGAAACCATGGCACAGAAGCATCAGTTCAAGGAAGGGCATATATGACCCAGACAGGACTGAACCACTTGATGTCCATGGTTACTGAAGGGGGAGATCTGGTCTGTCCTTAGTGACAGAACTAGGACTAATGGTAGAAGCAGACTTAGGTTCCATGGAAATAAAAATTTTCTAACTATTTTAAGACTAGAAGGTCATCTTAAGAGGGGCTAGGTTCCTTTTATTCTGTGATACTAATAGATCCACACCCCAGAGAGATCACAGAGAGAGCAGTAGGGCCCCATGTACAAAAATATTTACAGCAGCTCTTTTTTTTTTTTGGGTGCCAAAGGACTGTGAGCTGAGAGGGAACCCCTCTCTGGGGAAAGGGCTGCACAAACTGTGGTGTGGGAATGGAACTGAAGAAGGCTGTGATCCTGGAAACGAGTGAGGGGCAGGATCATTTCAGAGAAACCAGGTCAGTCTTTTATCAACTGATACAGAGGAAAGCTGGAGCAAACGCAAAACAATTTATACCACAATGTGACCATGTTGTAAATGACAAACAACTTTGAAGAACTCTGCTCAGGCCAATGACCAAACCTGACTTCCGGGGGATCCACAGTGTTCCCCACTCCCACAGAGAGCCAGCAGACTTGGCATACTGATGGAGACATATCGTTCTGCTTGATATTGCATGCTTGTTAAATAGGTTTTGACTCTTTTTTCTGTGTGTGCACGAGTACATGCTTGTAATGGGGGGAATGTGTGAGTAAACTGATTTTTGTTAATTAAACCACATTAAAAAAAAGAGATAATAGGTTCTTCCTCTCACTGCAGGTGCTCACGTAAAGGAGGCAGAACAGGTTGAGATCAATCAGCCAACAAATCTGTATTAAGTGCCTAGTGTGTGCCAGGTTCTGTTCTCCTCACAATTCCAAGGAACTTACATTCTAGTGGGGGAGAAAATAAGTGCACACACAAACATGCAAGATGAAGACAAAGACAGGGAACCTAGTCATACTAGAAAAGGAATTAGGGTTAGAGAAGGCAGGTATTCATAGCAGGGGACGAGAAGGAAAGGCAGGTCCTAGAAGACACTCTTCATCATCTCCAGGCTGGGACAGATGGGTGGCCTCTGAGTCACCTGCCAGCTCTGAAAGCCTGAATCTCAGAGGGGACCCTGGGCTGGAGCCAGGGCAGGCCTTGAACAAGTATGTGATGTTAGGAGAGGAAGAGGCCAGACTAGTATTATCCTCTCCCCAAAAGAGGTCCCATGAGGAACCATCAAGAGAATGGGATGAGAGGCTGAAGAAAAGGGTACCTGAGGGGTGATGCCTTATTCATTTCTGTATCACAAAAGCTTGTACATCCTTCTCTCCCTTTGGTGAGGGAGGACACCACGGAAAGCTCCTCCCAGATGCTCTATTTAGGAAGTGGACTCAGGGTAGCCACTCTCAGGACTTCTGGCTGAATGCCTTCATCACGTGCCTGGGGCTGGGTATGCTCCTTCCTTCCTCCCACCCCCTTTCGCCTTCTTTCTATGTATTGCCTTCTACCATTAGATTGAGAGATCCTCAAGGGCAGGAACTTTTCCGTATCCCCAGCACATGGCACATTGCCTGGTACGTACCAGGTGTTTGATAAATGTCTATTGACACAACCACTAGGTAAGCATCTCCTCTCTGCACATATTCAGAGATAAATAAGTCATGACCCTTGTCCTAAAGAAACTCCATCTAGTAAGGGAACTAACAATACACAAATGATTATATTATAAAACATAATATAGTAAAGGGCAGAAGAGGAAGGATAAGTGATAAGGAAGGCTTAGGAGCTAATGTCATCAATGGCAGAGTTGGAAAAACAAGGATTTATGAGCACTGGACTTAAAACCAAGACAGGAATTTAGAGATCCAGACCTGCTGCCTCATTTTATAGATAAAGAAACCGAGACCCAAAGAGGTTAGGCTGCTCATAGAAACAGTGAGCAGTGGGAGCTGCTGTTTGAAATCTGGGTCACAGGCCTTCAAGTCCACTACTTTCTACTTTTCCATGCTTTTTTGGGGGAGAAGGGGGTAGAAAATAGTTCATTCTGGTTGAAATATAAGAATAATAATAGCTAGTATTTTTTATAGCACTTTTGTAAATCACTCTGCAAACATCTCATTTTCTTCACAATACTGGGAGGTAAATGCTACTACTATCTCCACTTTACAGATGAATTTAAGTGACATGCTCAGGGTCATACAGCTCAGAAGCATCTCGAGTCGGGTCTTCCAGACCCCAGATTGAGAGCTCTGTATTTGCCGCACCCCCCAGCTAGATCTGCATGGCCCAGCTTTAAGAGCACAGATGATCTGATTTGAGTTCCTGGGAGGTAGGTGACATTGTCCTCCCCACTTCACAATGAGAAGACTGAGGCAGATAAGGGCTAAGTGATCTGCCCAAGGTCACACAGCTGGTACTAGGTGTCTGAAGCCAGAGCTGACCCCAGGTCTTCCTGACTCTCTACTCCATTACCTTGCTGTAGAAAATGGGAATAGTCGGGGGTTGTTTTGGAAGGGAAGCTGGGGTTGAGTCACAAAGGGCCTCCATGCTTGTTTGAGGAATGGAATCTGTAGCCACGGACCATGGAGCAGGCGCCATGAACGTGGCCACTAAGCAACAGAGAGCTATGACCAGAGATGGATTTTAAGAAGAAGACTGCCTGGAAACAGAGCAGTCCTAAGTATACAGTCTTTGCATGCAGACTGAGAAGAGCAGAGAGAGAGAGAGAGAGAGCCCAGGCCTAGAGCCTCAGAGGCCGCCAATCTGACCCTCTCCAGTTAAGTGACCTGTCTAAGGTAGTCACAGTGAGGATCTGAACCCACAGCAGTGCCTCTCCCATCAGACCCTCCTTCCTCATGGTTTTTTGCTCATTCCTTTGGGCTGCCCAGCTTGATTCTCTAATTGGGTTCACTCCCCGGTCCATGACAGAAGCTGTGTGAGAGGAAATGCTGCAACTCACTCATGAAGCCAAGATTCTGGGTCTGGCCTTCAGCCCATGAGCCTGTGGTGCCACTCACAGAGAGAAGGAAGAGCATGGAGTCTTTGCGGCCACCTTGGCTCCTCTCCTAAAGCTGGTCACAGAGTAGTTGGTCAGAACCAGCAGGATAGAGATGCCGAGGCTACCTACCATTGCTGCCTGGGACACATTAGGCACCAGGACACTAGGCCCAGCTTGTCTGCCCACTCCCTGGGCTTGCTTGGATGCCTGGGAGACAAGGCCCAGAGAAGGGCAGGAAAGTCAACCTGGAAGGCAGTGATTAAGGCTAAACGACTACTGTTCTGCTGGGCCTCTTGACTCATCTTTCTCAGGGCCATGTCAAAGAGCATGGAATCCTTTCTGTCTCAGGTATCCTTGCTGACAAGGATGGTGGCCAGGACGTACTGCATTTTGGGGGGTGAGGGAAGGAGGAACGGATACCCCTCGACAGCAGAAATGGCTTCACTTTCCATTTTTTTAACATCCAGATTGTAACACGGTGATTGGCACACAGCAGGTGTTTAATAAATGCTTGTCAATCAACACATATTTTGTACACATATGTGTATGTGTGTCTTCATGTTGTCTCCCCCCTAATGTGAATTCCTCAAGGACAGGGTCTATTTCATTTTTGTCTTTGTATATGTAATTCCTGGCATACAGCGGGAGTTTGATAAATGCTTGTTGCCTGATTTGATGACCGTACTCAGGGAGCAATGGGCAAGTCTCACCCCACTCTTGGGGGCAAGATAAACGCATAGCTGTGTGAAGTCGATAAGCATTCCGTAAGTGCCTACTGTGTACCAGGCATGGCACTAAGTGCCCTCAAGAAGCTCACTGTCCAAGGGGAGAGACAAGCACGCAAACACCCATGTACAGGGAAGTGGCGCTCACCTGACGGGGTGGGCACGAGCGACTGGCCCTCCTGGGGAGGCTGCCGGCAGGAGGAGGCACTTAGGGAGGGCTCAGGGGGCAGATGTGAGGAGGGAGAGCCGCCCGTGATGGCACCTGCGATCAGGAGATGGCAGAGTGAGGGGAGGAGATGCAGAGGTGGGAAGGGGCTTTCTCTTGATACAGGAGGCCTGGGACTGCACTGCAGCTCACTTTGAGGGAGGAGGGGACAGGGAGGGGAAGATCACTGGGAGACAATGACTACAATTCAGACTCGTGACTGGTTAAATGAACAAAGAATGACCAGTCAGCGTGCATGGAGGTCTCTGTTAGAGCACTCAGGAGTTTGTCTGTGGTCACATACAGCCCCACATTTCCCTCAATGATCTGGATGAGTCCTGGACGCCATGTTCGTCAGGTATGCAGATGACACAGAGCCAGGAGAGAGACTGGGGTGGGGGACAGCCATGCCTCAATAAGGTCCCGACAGGCTAAAACAATGGGCCACATCTGCTCCAAAGGGAAGTTTCTACATGAGCTCATAAAATTAACATCATGGATATGAGAAGAGAGAGGCACACTAGGTCACAGATTGGGGGTTCTAGTGGACAGCAGGTTTGATCTAAGTCAAAAGAGAAGAGAGCAGAAGAATGCATAGTGTCCGGGACCGCTGTCCCGCCCTGGTCAAACCACAGGCAGACGAGACATTTTAAGAAAGATACCGACATGGTGAAAAGCATCCACGAGAGGGTGCCTAGCATGGCAAGGGACCTTTGATCCATGAGAATTGGCTGAAGGAAACAGGGATGCTTAGGCTGAAGAAGAGAGAGATTACAATGACAACAATTGCATCATCATCATGACAGCTGAGATTCTGACAGCCCTCTGAGGTCTGCAAAGCACTTTACATGTTAGGTCATTTGATCCTCACAACAACCCTGGGAGGTTACTCCCATTTTACAGATGAGGAAACTGAGGAAGAAAGAGGCAAAGTGATTTGTCCAGGGTCACATGGCTAGGAAATGTCTGGTCCGGGACTGAGCTTGGTCTTCCTGACTCCGGGTCTACTGGGAAAAGGGGACAGGAGGGAAGGGAGAGAGCTAGTTGGATTACCCGAAGTGCTAATTTGTGGAAAAGAGATTACACTTGCTTAGTCCTGAGGATGGAACCAGAAGCAATGGGGAGAAGTTGGCCGGTAAGAAGATTTAGGCCCAACTCCCAAAGTGGCCACCTTGGGAGGTCACAGGGTCCCCTCTCCTTGGGGATTCTGGTGCAGGTGCCAAGTGAACTAGATGACCTCTTTAGGTCCCTTCCAATGTGAAGATTCTGTGAGTCTGAGAAGTGTCAGGACATACCAAGATAACAAGCATGGGGAACTGGAAGATGATGGCACCATTAACGGATTTAGGGAAAAGAATCAAGCTCTCTTCTGACCCAACAGACAGCACTGGAGTCTTGGCAAGACTATCACTGGTCCATAACTCGGCTCCTCTTTGTCTGACTTTCCCCACATGTTGAAGAGGAGGGGAGGCCAGGAGGCCTAGTTCTACTCTATCCCAGCCATGTGACCTTGGGCAAGTAATCACCTCTCTGAGGCTGTAAATGAAGGGGCTATATTGGCCAACTTCTGAGGCTGCTTCCAGCACTAAGATTTTAAGTCAGTCTAATCCCCAGACTCCTCAGAGAAGCCACTAAAGAGGAAAGGAACCCAGAGAGAGCTCATCCTTCCTGTAGGAGGGACATCATAAACATGTCCATCCTTTGAAAGGCCCCTGGATCTTTGGATGAGGAAAGGCCCTAAGATTGGCAAGAAATCAGGCCATGTGTTTACAATGCCTTCTTTTTTTAAGCCTCCCACCTCCCCAACCCAGCCTCACCCAACCATCTGTTCAAGAGCTGTTTCCCCAAGGACACTCATTGTTTATTTACAAAGACACCAGGGAAGCAAGACATTAAGGCTTCTTTGCCAGCACAGAATGAGCTGGATTTCATTTCCTGGCCCAGCCTGCTGCCTGACACCTGCCCTGATCAGAACACATGCTTGCTCTTTCTCACAGGGATGTTCAGGCCAGGGAATGAAAGGAGCCCTTCCGGCAGACTTGGCCACACAGCCAGCCACGGAGAGATTTTCTGTTATTCATTCTAGTCAGCACTAAAGGTCATGGTTCCCAAGATTCAAACCAGAAGGACGGAGATGCTCTTTTCTTAATCCTTTTGCAACAAGAGTCAGAGTTGTAAAATGGAAAGAACCTTGGTATGGGAGCCAAAAGCCCTAACTTCCTGCCACCAAACTCACTGTATGATCTTGGGCAAATCACTTCTCCCACTGGGCTTGGTGTTCTCCATCTTTAAAACAAGGGGAGTGCAGGCCATCAAGCAGAGGTTCCTCCTTGCATCTAGGGCCTGGCTCAGTGCTGGACACAAAGCAGGTAATTCACAAACACTCAAAGAGTCAGTTCAAGAGTAGGAAGGTGCTGGCCTTGGCACACAGAAGCCAGAACTCAAACCCCACCTTGCTCATGTCCTAGCTATGTGGCCCTGGGCAAGTCACTTCTCTGACTTCTTTTCCATCAGGAAAACGGGGATCATACTAGCACCCACCTCCCAGAGTTGTTCTGAGAATCAAATGAAACCATGTGGGTAAAGCATTTTGTAAGGAGATGTGTAAATGGAAGCTATCATGCTCTGACGTTCTGTGTTCTGCGTCCTTCAGGCCCTCCCAGCTGACAGTCTGTGAATCATGGAACACTGGAGTGAAGAGGGACCTCAGGGGACATCTACTTCAATCCTATCCTTTTACAGATGAGGAAAATGAGTGAGGCTCAAGTGGTCATCGTGCCCAATCCCAATGATGGTAAGTGTGAGATGCAGCCTCTAAAGCCAGGCCACCAGCCTCAAGAGCCTCTGCCGTCCTGCTCTGCCTCCCATCTAGGAATTCCTAGGGCCTGAGATGATGACCCTCACACTGTACACATATGAGACTTGCCAGGCAGTGAGAGGCCTCAGAATGCAGGTACTAACCTCCTAGTTTGGCTTCATGTGCCAGGTGCCTGAGCCACAGGGTGCCCTGGGGAGCGGGGGGGGGGGGAGGGGGTACAGCTGCATACCACCCAGTGCTACTTTCAAGGGAAAGCATGTTTTCTATAAATATGGCTCCCAAAAGCTGGTAACAGATAGGGCAGAATCACAGCTCCTAACGAGGATACTTAAGTGGAAAGCTCGCAGCTCTTTGGAGCCAAAAGTATGTGGGAGACAAGCAGCTATTATTCCCACTCCCTTTTTGGCTGAACATCCCTGGAACTGTTCTAGCAGCTCTTTGCAAGGCCAGCACTTGGGTCACTGCATCAGGCCTTCCCAGGGGAGTAGCCACAGAAAATGCCTGCTGATGGAGACTGGCAGGGGAAGAGGGTAATGCATCTGTGGACAGGCAGGCAGCCAGGAATGGAAGAAGGGAGCAGAGAGAGAGGTCTGAGCTGGATCCCTGGGGAACAAAATGGAGCTGCAAGAAAACTTTCAGCCTTAAGCACAGAGTGGAAAACTCCTTGGCTGGCTTACTCTGGGTATCTACAGGGTAAAGGTCACAGGGTGAACTAAGTTTCTTACACATTGACCACACATCCAACATCCAACAGTTCATGGCTGTACTTTGGCTAAACAGGAGGCCAATGGGCACGACCGTCCAAATTCCACTGCCCCACACTAAGCTGAAGTGTTAGAAAAGAAATGGGTTTAATCACTGGAATGAGGCAGTGAGAGAATGGAAGGAAAGGGGGCTCTCCAATGAGGGTCCTTGCTTCCTTCTACTGTCTGTTTTTTTACATGAAGTATGTAGGTTTTATACAATTTCATCAACCTTGAGAAAGGGCATACATGGATTCCTTGTTCATTCTTCACTTACTCTTCTGTATCTCTTGGATGAAGAGAGCTGAAAAATAAAACTGAAGAAAACTAGCTTATCACAGATCTCTGCTTATGATATATCCTATTGAGAAAGTAGGGACTTAAACCCGAAACATGGTATGAACAAGAAGGAAAGAAGGTCCTTAGAGCAGAGAATATGAGGGTCCTTAGAATAGAGAATGTCAGAGCAGGGAGGGTCCTTAGAACACAGAAGGTCAGAATTGGGAAGGCCCTTGGAATAGATTGTCAGAGGTGGGAGGGGGATGGCTATCAGAACACTAGATGTCAGAGCTAGGAGAGCCCTTGGAACACAGAATATTAGAGCTGGGAGGATCCTTGGAACACAGAATGTCAGAGCAGGAAGGGTTGAGAACACGGAAGGTCAGAAACTGGAGGACTCTTAGGATACAGAAGGTCAAAGAAAAAGGCCTCTGAACAAAGAATACCAGAACTGGAAAGGACATTGGGAAAAATGAAGACCAGGGAGAAGGGGCTTGTCCGAAGTCACAAGGTTAAGTCAAAGACAGAGCCAGGACTAATCCTAGAATCTCCTTGTCTTCCTTCCATTCCACCTTGTTTTCATCTTAAGGACCATTTCTTTTGACAGGAAGCCTACGTACAGGCCCACTTAAAGCTAGCTTAGTCTGTCTGACAGTCAGGTCTCTGGGTTCAAAGGGATGGGAGTGCCAAGGAGGAGGAAAGAGCTAGGAGACAAGAGCCACAGGCATCATTAGGGAATAGTAACATCTACACCTCTCCTGAGATGGGTCCTGGCTGCTGAAAGGCTGAGTCAGACTGAGCTCCACCATAGCACAGGCAGGATTTGCAGCCCCCTATTTAGACTGTAAATCATCTATTCCCTTTCCCCCCGCCCCAACAGGGCAAGCAGCAAAGTCACTGACTTATTTATAGTGTACTTATTGTGTTTGCTGAGAATAAATCAGAAAGGGCCTCCTGCACTCCCTCCCCAGCCCCAAAGCCATCCCCCCTCCCCATGAACAGCTCAGCAATTCCATTTCCAACGGGTGCATTTGAGAGGGCCATAATTCCATTTTATGGGCAGGCTATTGAATGAATGAAAAAGGCATCCCCTCCTCTGAGAATTTCCTGGGCAGTATGGCCTGATGGTTTTAAATATATCTGACAGCAACAGATTCACAGCAAAATCATCAGCTCAGGGAGAAAAGCAAAATGAGTGTCACTGCTGCTCAGTAGGGAGGCAACGTGCTTTCATCTAACCTTCGGCATGAGTTTTCCTTGGGCTCTGAAAGAGGAGCACGACATCACCCTGGTGAAGCTGGCCAGTTCTCCAGGGCTGAGGGGCCAGAATTAGGAAGGGGAGGCTGACCAGACAGAATCAAGAATCCAGAGGTCCGATTTCTAGCTTCAGCTTCCCCTTACTCAGTGAATGAGTTTCTCCATCTATGAAATGGGAAGATCAGTGGCTGTCAGCACAGGAGTGCACACTAGAAGAGCCAGATAGGTAAAGAGGTTACTCATACAATGTTATAGCTGAGAGAAACCTTAGAATGCAACATGCCAGAGCTGAGAGAAGGCCCTTAGAGTACAGGATGTCAGAGCTGGGAGGGCCCTTAGAACACAAGGTATCAGAGTTGGGAGGGAGCTTAGAACACAGAATGTCAGAGCTGGGAGGGCCCTCAGAATCCAGGATGTCAGAGCTGAGAGGGCCCTTAGAGTACAGGATGTCAGAGCTGGGAGGGCCCTTAGAGTATAGGATGTCAGAGCTGGGAGGGCCCTTAGAGTACAGGATGT
>CM053587.1:312706537-312726687 GCA_028646515.1 Pseudochirops corinnae | reverse complement strand
CCCCCCCCCCCCCCCCCCCCCCGCAAACTCCTGCTTCATCTCCCTGCCTGAAGTTTCCCCTCCCTAATGTCCTTCCTGCCTGCTGCCAAAGGGATATTCTTTAGGCATGTCACTGCTCAAGGAGCTAGAGGCTCCCTGGTGCCTCAAAGGTCTAATGTAAAGTTCTTTCAAGCCCTTCATGGACTGACTCCAGCTCACATTTCTAACTGGACTATACTTGACTCCCCTTCTTGTGGTTGCCATGGATGATATTTCATGCCACCACTCCACCCCCAGTCCCTGGAGTCCCTTGTCTCCTTCTGCATGAAGCTGCTCCTGATCCCCAGTGTCGATAGCACCGTCTTACTTTTTATGTATTTTCTATGTTCTCTATATACTTAGTTTAGTATATTCTGTCTACACTATCAGAATATAAGCCTGTTGAGGGTCTGGACTGCTTTGTTTTTGTCTCTATCCCTAGCACAATGCTTGGCACACAGTAGGCACTTTCTGATTAAAATCCCTTCCAGCTCTGAAGCCCATGATCTCCTCTGTACTGATGTTAATCTGGACTCTGCCACTAACTTGCTTGTGATTTTGATCATTGGACCTCTTGGAACCTCACTTTCCCCATATGTGAAATGAGGAGTTGGGACTAGATGATCTCTAGGGTCCCTCCTGGTGCTAACCCTCTAAGTGCTAAGGAGGTTCCTTCTCCAACAGGCTGTTCATTCTGAGGAGCTGCTCTTCCTTGTCTTAGTTTAAGATGGACTTTTCAGTTGGTCTGAATGATCCTAAAGGTGGAGCTCTGTTTTGGAGATGAAGCCCAGCCCATCAGTCTTCCTCATCCCTCAGACAGGTCTTACCTGATTCTGTATTGAGCTGGGGTAATGCTAATGCCCTACCCATGAGGGTGGGGGCCTCTTGTGACTTCCTGATGGACACTTGGGGACACAACAGTAAAGCAGTCCATGGCTTCTTTCCCTTTTGAACCTCCAGACCACCACTGCAAGCAGCCAAGAGCACACTTTGGACTTTGGAAAAAGGTCTGTTTCACAGATACAAGAGTGTTAGGGTGGGCTGTTTGTGTTACCATACTATCAGGTGCTTTGCTGTGTGGAGTCTGTGAGACAGGGAAAGGAGGAAAAATGGTAACTTTTTGTTTTTAAGCTTATTTTTAGTGGTATAGTCTTTTAGCCTTTTATTTGTACATCACATATACTTCTAAATATACTATTTCCCCATCTTCCCCGTGCAGTCTTCAGCAAACCTTGCCATAACAACCAGAGTTTAAAAGAAAATTGGAACAGGTTGCAGAACCTGACATTCACTGTAGCTGATGTCCTGTGCAATATTGTCCCACCCTGATACCCTCCTCTCCACCCCCATGCCCACCTCTCTAATAAAAGGGAAAAGGTGTGTTTTCTTTGTATTTTTTAAGTCTTATTTTTATTGTTATCTCTTGTTCTTATGTCTGAATTTTCAAATATATTTTTCTCCGTTCCCACATCCTGGAAGCCGCCCTGTTAACCAACAAAGATTTTTTTAAAAGGAAGAAAAGTAGTTCATCAAAACAAAAAATCATCCATTACTGACAGTATAGATTATGTCATATCCCATACCCACATTCCCTTATCTTTACACAAAGGGGGTGGAGATACATTTTCTTCAGGTCCCTTCCTGGGTCAAGTATGCCCTTTACATTGATGTGGCATGTCCTGGTAATGCTTGGTGGTGGGTAAAAGATGAAGTGAGGAAACAAAGGTTTGTGCTTCCAAACATGCCAATTGCCTGCTGAATCGGGACCAGGGCCCCTTCCTCATCTTAGGACTGGACCTCAAATGCTGGGGGAGAGACAAACTTTCATATGTTAAAAACAATTAAAACCAATTAATTAAAAGGAAGCAATAGAGCATTATGTAATCAGATTTCTAATTGAAGGAAAGATTAGGGACTTTCCAAGTTGGGAGGGGGAGGGTGAACAGGTGCAATTCCATGAATTCAGAGAAGGAAGTGTCCCATTCCACCCAAGTATCTGTGAACAGTCAAAAGAAATCTGGAAACAAGATTGATCAGTATAGGACCAGTTTTTAGAAAAGACACATGGGTTCCTTGAGATGTACGATTGTGAGAAAACTCATAGCCTAGGTCCTTGCTTAAGGATCTGGTTAAGCAGCAGGTAGGGGCGATCCAGGTTCAAACAATACAAGAAGGTTTTCTCCCAACTCCCACAATTGAATAGTTTCCTCACTAGACCCGTTATTGAATAGAAAGGGAACTGAGCTAGCTCCAGAACTGAGTCACATGATGGAGTCAGCATGGTTTACTGACCAGTGGTTCTCAACCTGTGGGTCGCGACCCCATTGGGGGTCAAACAGGGCCACCTAAGACCATCAGAAAACACCTATTTCTGATGGTCTTAGGAACCGAGACACGGCTCCTCTATCGTCTCCGGGCGGGTCTGCCCACATGCAGATATGCCCACATACGAGTATTAAAGGGTCCTGGCATTAGGAAGGTTGAGAACCCCTGGTTTACTTGGTCCCAGGATTAACACTTGTCCTAATCCCCTTAATTCCCTCATTTTCCTCATGCTGGTGGAACATTTTTTCTATTTACGTGGTTGTTGTGTTTTGTGTGTTGTTTTCCTGCTTCTGTTGTCTTAAGTCTGCCTCATTCTTTATGTCTTCATGTGAATCTTTCATGTCTCAGTTTGGTTATTGATGCCATGGGGCTTTAAAGAATGTTGCATTGAGACCCTGGACTGCATTTTTTTTTTATCAGAGCTTGATAGTCTCCTTTTGTGAGGTTGACCTCAAAGATTCTAGGTTCTCAAAAGTTCAGGGTACACAGCAAAGTGAACACTAATCTCATGTTTACATGATGATTTACACCTTAAAGTGGTGCTTTCCCATCCGTTATTTCATCTGATCCTCAAATCAGTACAGGGAAGACCAATGTGACAGATTGTCATTGGTGCGTGAAGGTCACCCTGGGTTCTCCAAAGCTGTGCCAGTGGAGCACAAGCTCTAGCAGGCCATTCCCGTCTGAAAATGAGACCGGGGCTGCTGAAGGGCTCTTAGGACTGGCTGAGCTGGGCTTGGCTACTCATCATCAGAACTGGGCCACAGCCCAGCCACAGCATTGTACACATCTGCTTAGGTCATGAAGGGCTCTGACCTCTGCCAGTGGTATGACTGCCTGCCCACACTGCTGAAATCACATAATTCCTTTTTTTAAAAAATTATTTACAATATTTCTGTGGCTGAAAATGAACATTTTATCCTTCCTTTCTCCACCACATCTCTGACATCCAACTCCTTTCTACTTGAGTGCATCTCAGACACTTTTGTTTTCAGCACAGTCTTATTGCCACAAGGAATCTCCAAACTCTGACTATTTAGATTGGCAGCACCCTGGGCCAGTCGGGAAACTCATTGATGCACATTTTCTCTTCAGTAAGAACAGCCATTTTTGTTCTTTGCAAGTTCATGGTCTGATGTGTTTGGGGGTTACGGCATATGTCTAATATATATGTACGTTTTTTTTATTTTGCGAATAAAATGTTTTATGTGCTATAACATAACAGAATTTTGCCTCACACCTAGCAAAACATCAGGCATACTGACTGCAGTGTGCCTTCTGAGAGCTTCTGCTTTGCTCTGCTCACATTGCCAGCATACCACAATGCAGACCCTTCCCATAGGAAGTGATGGAAACCTGCCTAACTGTGTTTTCATCAGGCATGCCCTTCTGAGTGCATTAGAACATTCTCTTTGTTTTCCAAGTTACAAGAAGTTTTATTGTTTTTGTTTTTGGTTAATCTGTCTCTCCCACAACCCCCCCTCCCACACCCACTGAACAATTTTTTTCTAAAAATCCTTCAATATATATCTATATAGGCAAAACATATTCCCCTGTTAGCCTTGTCTGAAAATGTGTCACTTTCTGCATTTTAAATTAATCATGTCTCTGTCAGGAGGTGAGGGGTATGTTTGTTTTATCTTCATTCTTTTGGATTTAAGAGTTTATCATTGCATTGATCAGATTCCTAAGGTCTTTCAAAGTTGTTTTTATCATTAGATAGAAATGATTGATTCTTAAAATATTGAACCTTTGACTGATGAGGAAACTAAGATCACAAACTACTGAGTCAGGGTCACAGAGCTTGTATGTTACATACCTAGATCTTACCAGCTAGAACCGGGCTGTTCTGACTCTCTCTCCAGCATTCTCCTTAATTTCTGTTGGAGTTTCCCTCCATGAATTTAAACCCCTCTGGAACGTTTGCTTTTTTTTTTGTTTTAGCCTTCCCAGTTTCTTGGTGGTGATCAGGTCGAAAATACTATCATGGAATCAGAGGATTTGGAGCTGGAAGGACCCAGGGGTCGACTAGTCAAAGGATCACAGAACCCTTTCATTTTTTTCCCCCAGTTTTAAATGTTTATTCATGTACTCCTAGTCACCCCACCCCTGGCCCCCAGGGAGCTATCCCCTCATTATAGTAAGAGTGGCAGTAAATTTGCACCATCAGCCTGGGAAGAAGGGAGACAGTCGGGTGGGCTTCTGAACCTTTCTATGGGGTCAAGACTGATCACCAAAATTGCACATGTGAGTCTATATTTCAGTCTGCATCAATTTATATGTCTTTCCAGCTACCAATGGTGCCATAATGCACAGAGTGCTGGGCCAGAGGTCAGGAAGATCTGAGTTCAAATGTGGTCTCAGACACCTTCTAGTTGGGAGACCCTTGGCAAGTTACTTTTTTTTTTTTTAGGGGGGCAGGCAAGGCAGTTAAGGTTAAGTAATTTGCCCAAGGTCATACAGCTACTAAGTATCAAGTGAAGGATGCTAGATTTGAACTCAGGTCCTCCTGACTCTAGGGCTTGTGAGCTATTCACTGTACCATCTAGTTGCTCCAGACAAGTTACTTTAAAGACAACTGCAACAACAACAAAAAAAAAACCCTGTTTGCTTCAGTTTCCCCAACTGTAAAATGGGGAGGGAGGAACACGGTAATGATAGCACCTTCCTCCTAGGGTCATTGTGAAGATCGAATGAAATATTTGTTAAGCACTTAGCATGGTGCCTGCCACGTGATAGGTGCTATACAAATGTTTATATATAGATTTTTTTATTCTCTGAATTTTTCATGTTCATCAATTCTTGTTGTTATAAAGATTAGAGGAAGCCTGAAAACATTAAATAATCCTTCTGGGAGCCAGCAGAGTCAGAATTTGAATCGAGATCCTCTGATTTCCAAAACCAGTGGTCTTTCCAAATTAGACCTCACTGCATCAGAACCCTCAAAAAAATCCCCAAATGGCATGTGCTCGGTTCTCAGCTGTCCACATTTGTTGAACAGATTAATGTTCACGGTATTCTATTGAGTCCTTGTTGTTTGCATGGCCAGAGGAGATGAAAATGAAGACAATCTCCTAGGAAAAGGCATTCCCATTAAACTCAGCAGTATGAGCAGAGGTATGGAGGCTAGAAAGCATAGAAACATTTGGACTTTGAGTTATTCAGTTTACTTGGAGCAGAAAATACATATTAGGTAGTGTTGGAAGGTGGAATTGGAAAGGGAGCTTGGGGCTGGATCATGGTGGGTCTTGAATGCTAGACTAAGAACTCTTGAATGTATATAGTGGGAAGCCATTGAAGGTTCTTAAATAATACTTACACCTCTGTATGCTCAATGGTATATGAAGCAACATCTCCATCACAACCCTGTGAACTGGGTAATGTGAAGTAATATTAATCCCATTTTGTAGATTTTGAAACTGGGGCTCAGTGAAGTGAAGCCCAGGGTCACACAGCTAGTATGTTTCAGAGCCAGGGCTTCTGCCCCTGATAGCAGTGCTCCTTCCTGTGCATGATCTGAGCTGTCCTGGCAGCCTAGGCAGGGGGGAGTAGAGCAGGGAAATGGGTTGGAAGTGAAGGGAAGAACACGGAAACCAAAGGACAGCATGCCTGACAGCCAGGTATCTAGGTACAGACAACAGTCACAAATCCCTGCTCAGTCAGCAGAAAGGAATTCTGTTCATGAGGCTTCATGGAAACAGCGGGTCATTGACTGCTCCTCATGAGAGTCGATGCACACTTGTTAGCAATCAGAAAGTCAAGGAACTTTCTGCAGGTGCACAATTTTGGCTTGTTGTTCATTCTTTATACTCTTTTCTTCTTGTTTATGTAGTTGTATACTCGTACTTGGTTGTGGAATCTAAAATAAAATGTACTTTAAGAAATACAGGGAAGGGCCAGAGATGGAAAGGAGGGGACAAATTCATTGGAAGCTAGAATCCCCAGCATTTGGCAGTTTATTGGAGTTTAAGACATAGGAGAGTCAGGCAAAGACATTTCCCTGTCAGAGAGGATGATGGTGCCATTAATAGAAGTCGGAAAACCTTAGAGGAGGAATGGGTTTACTGAGTAACATGTGTGTTGGGTTTTGGAAAAGATGGATTTGAGCTAGTTGGAAAAGCAGAAGCAGTGCTTAGGAGAGAGATTGGGGATCACTCCCATGGCCTCTGATCAGGTCACTTCTCGTTCTTAGACCACAGCATCATCGGGCAGACACTGTGCTAAACATTTTACAAATATTTTTTTCATTTTATCTGCACAACAACACTGGGAGGTAGGTGCTATTATCCCCATTTTATAATAGAAGAAACTGAAGCATGCAGGTTAAGTGACTGGCCCAAGTTCACACGGCTAGTAAGTGTCTGAGGCCAAATTTGATCTCAGGACTTCCTTATTCCAGGCCTGGTATTCTGTCCTCTGTGCCACCAAAGTGGGGTAAAGTCCATAAATTAAGCCCATCAAGTCAGACTAACTGTTGGCATGTGCTAAGTGGTCCCTTGTCTGTACACCTTAATGATCCATCATTTCAGCATGGTGGGTTTTCCTTCCACTGATCCAAGTACAACCTCTCTATACCTTAGTAGTTAAGATATGGCGTTTGTGGCTGAAAAGTTTTTCACCTGGTAGCCAGCCCAGTAATGGTGAACTTCTTAACATTTAGCTAGATCAATGCTTGTGTAACAGGCTGATCACATGGTCTGGACCTATCATTCAAAGTCTTTCCAATGTGGTGGCACTTGCCCTCCATGGGTACAACCTTTGAGAGCCCCCCCCAGGGCCATGCTGAGGCATTGGAGGAGATCTTACATGGATGTTTTCCTAGCATATGAGCATCAGAAGGGCAGAGCCACTCTTCTGGATTCTCAACATCTTTCTGCCTCTTATGAAATCACAGAATTTCAGAGTTGGAAGATCAGATGCAAAAGACCTGGCTGCCAGTCCTGGCCATTGGCTCCATTTTATCAACTAGAGCAGTTCACAGAATGGGGATAAGAATGTCTGTCACTCCCAGGGCTGTTGG
The DNA here is from genome assembly GCA_028646515.1 of Pseudochirops corinnae. Lineage (NCBI taxonomy): Eukaryota > Metazoa > Chordata > Mammalia > Diprotodontia > Pseudocheiridae > Pseudochirops > Pseudochirops corinnae. The sequence continues at coordinate 312,719,324 of CM053587.1, read as the reverse complement.
TGGGGTGGAATGGAGTAATAGAGTAGAGAACTCTTTAAAGAACTGCATAAATTTGAGACATTTAGAGGCCCTCAAGTCCAGACTTTAAGGATGACCTCAAAGCATCCCTTGCTAGCGGTGACCAGTATGACCTACTCCTGATCGCCCCACTATACAACCTATTCCGTCATTGGACAGCTTTGATGGCTAAGATGCTCTTCTCTTCAACCAAAATCTTCCTCCCTCATTTGACTCTGTTTTAGCCATCTGAGGTCACACTTTTTACCAAATAATAACTCTTTAAATATGTGAAGATGAGAATTAGCTCCACCTTCTGCCCCACCAGTCTTTTCAAGCAAAACATCCCCATTTCTTTCAATTGCCCCTATTAGGACATGACCTAGTTGCTTCCCAACTCTGGCTGCACATTTTTGCATGTGGATCCAGCTGATAAATGCTCCTTTTAAAGTGGGCTTCACACAACAGGACACAATACCCCAATTTTGGAGTAGTGGAGAAAATGGAGTCTAAAGAAGGGACTGCCATGTCCCTTGTTCTGACAATAGACTTCTTAAAAAAAAAAAAAAGTCTGGCATGATAAGGGCCAGCTGTGTGCAAAGCAAAGAGTTTAGGCTGAAGGAAGTGCCAGTAGCATGGGGCACTTGTGGACAGAGCTTTTGATCCTGTGTCTGTATCCCCAATAGCCGATACTTGGGAGACATTTAAAAGTGTTGGTTGAATTCCTTGAACACTGTCACCTGCCTTTGAGAACTTGGTCCAGCAGAGGGCATTTGACATACAGAAATCTTTGATACTCAGCCTGGGTAAATATCCAGTCCCTCTCCTGTGGGGAATATTCAATAACCTAGGAGTTCATCACTGTTCCCTTTGCCTAGCCCTCTAGCCATTTTACATGTCTCACTCTCCTTTGTATCAGTCACTTGTTTACTTCTCCTTTTATTTCCCCCTTCTACTATTTGATTATCTTTATATCCTGGTTGTAAAGCATGGTGCCACTTTGCTTATAATAGGTACTTATAAAGTGCAATATAGCATCCCACCTTGTGTAAACCAACAAGTGCGGTTGAAGTCTTTCCCCTCATTGTAGCAAAGGGCTTCTCTGTTATGTCTAGTGCATGGTGATATCTGGACACTTGAAATGAGATTGAGCTAAGGGAGAAACATCTGCCAGGTTCCATGTGGGAGATGGCTCTTAGGCTACCAGCCAGGGGACAGGCACAACAGTCTTGTCCATGACTGACTCCCTGGAGACAGGAGACGGACACCTTCCCAGACCAGGAGAAGGGCTGTGATTTCTCAGACTCCAGAAGCTGCAAGTACTGTGCCTTTCCCTGGAGAGTCCTGGAGTGTTTCATTCTGCCTTGGTGACTGCATGCAGCTGGAAGCCCCCTCACCTTTGCTGGGCCGCCCTGGGGTCCTTCAGAGGGCTGTTCAGCCCAGGGGTCCCTAAGGGCATCTTCCCTAGTTGCCCCAGGGAGAAGCTGGGGGATTTGGTTATCAGGAAGATACAATAAATCCACTTCTGGCCTTCTGCTTGATATTTTCTAAACTGCAAGTCACATGTCATGTGGACATTGTTGGCACTGCTGCTTCCCATGGTAGGGGGACATGCTTACTGTCCTTGCCCAAGTCATTGGGACTTGTAAACATTTCCATGTCTGTCAGTTTATCAAGGTTCATTATTCACAGTTGTTTTGCAACTGCTTGTTTGATCAGTTGGAAATGTTTTCCTTAAGTTCCCCCCAGTAGCTGTAGGAAAGGAGATGCCACAATCAAAGCCCTTGACCCTCATATGGAAGTGGAGAGAAGGACATCTTAGTTGGCTCTGGCCATATCTTGCCCTCTCATTGCTAGTCGTCGTTTCCTTTCATCCTTGTTTGATCCTGGATGAGGAACATACATGCAGTCTCTGGCATCTCAGTTTCCTCTGTGAGATGAGGAGGTTGAACTAAATATCTCTAAGATCCCCTCCAGAATAGGTTGTTCTGTGATTCTGGGCCAAGGGTAGAACCAAGACTGTAGAGCCCAGATCTCCTCACGCCCCAACTGAGAGTTCTTCCCATTATATATACCCATGATGTTTATAGTGATGACCCTAAATCATCAACATTTGATTCTGCTCTTTATGCTGCTAAAGAAGACAGATGTGTGTAGATAATTGATTTCTTATTGATTTTCATCCAGAAGAATTAAAAAATTTTTAACTAATGCTTACATGGGGTAAACCTTATCTGAAAGTCTCAGGTTTCTAGTCCCTCATTCAGGGAGAGTCAAGGATGATTGGAGTTTTAACATATTTGATTTTTATTTTAAATAGCAAAACTATACCTAAATTTTGAGATCTATTTGAAAAGCTGTGGGAACAGGTTAGTTGGTTGGCCAGTTTCTCCCCAGGAATCTGACAGGTGTGATCAGGAGTCAGGTGGAGAAAAGAAAAGACTAATAGATTGCCAGTTTGGCCTATAATAGGTCTCATTTCACCCACACACAAAACAATTTTGAAGTCAACTCAGGTAGGTTGGAAAGAAGCTCCTTAGGTCCTTGGCAGAGTTGTTCCTGTGAGCTAGCTGGAATGCACCCTCCCCACCCCCCACTCCCTGCCTCATCCAGGAAACCTTCCCTAAGGAGCCCTATCCCCCCATCATCTACCTACTTACTGTATGGCAGCTTTTTGCACAGTACAATTCATAGTTTTGGAAGGGGCCTTAGGAAATAGAATATCAGTGTTGAGAGGTTCCATAGAGGGCCTCTGGGCCGATTGCCTCACTTTGCCAATGGTGGCGGGCCATGACATCTTCATCCTTAAGCTGTGCTGTGAGTATCTGTGCCTGTTGTTTGTTTAGTCAGTGGGCCCTGAAGGGGATGCACAGCCCTGGAGCTTCTACAGAACCCTGACCTTTGTTCTTCTTTTCCTGAAGTCCATGCTGAGGGATGCCCAAGAAGTTCCAGGGCGAGAACACCAAGTCGGCCGCTGCTCGAGCGAGGAAGGCCGAGGCCAAAGCAGCAGCTGATGCCAAGCGGCAGCAGGAACTGGAGGATGCCTATTGGAAGGATGATGACAAACACGTCATGAGGAAGGAGCAGAGGAAGGTCTGTGATGGAGCAGAGAATGGTCCTATTCATGCCTTGTACTTTCTGGTGTTATCTTCCCTAAGGCTCCTGCCATCCATAGTCAGATTTTGGGGACATTTAGCCTGATGAAGAGAAGATATAGGACAGATATGGTCACTGGTGACATTTCTGAATGACACTCTTGGGTCTGGGGGAGTAGAGTTCTTTGCTTTGGCCCCTGAGGGGCAGAACTGGAAAAAGGAGAGGGAATTACAGAGAGGCAGATGTATTCTAATCTTTGGAGCTGTCCAGCACCGCCTTGAGCTGCCCCCAGAGCAAATGAAATCCCTGTAATCGGGGGCATTCAAGAAAAAGCTGGATGGCTACTTTCTGAGAGCGTTGTAGGTAGGACCTGTGTTTCAGATCTGATACTGCCTTGTTTGCCGTAGAAGAGACTTGATCCTTACATACATCATCCAGCCATCAGAAATGTGATCATTGTCAATACTCATTGAAGAATTACTGTTTGCTTACCAGTGGATAAGGCTATAAAAAACTCATTAGAAAGTTCCCTGAAACCAGGAGTTTCTACCTGGGAAGAAAGGATAGATAGCCCAAGAAGGATAAAATCTGGCTTAGGTGACACTTCCTCCATGATGTCTTCCCTGATCTCTTCCAGTGTAAAGTGCCTTTTCTCACTGCGCTGACAACATTTTAACCCTCTTATTGTATTTTCACATTGTATCTTGTGTGTATATGTGTTTGTGTATGCGTGATATATAATATGTATGTAACACAGACGTATTGAGTGTAGTATAAGAAAGAGATTTCAGAACGATGGGATATCAGAAATAGACCTTATATCATAAAAACATAGATTACTAGAGTTGGAAGGCCCTTAGAATCTAGCACAGCCTCTTCATTGTCCATCACACCCTGAGTAGAATGTGAGCCCCTTGAAGGTAAGAATTCCCCAGAGTACAGTGCTTTGCCCATAGTAGACTCTTAATAAATATTTTTTTGAATTTGTTGAATTCCAAAACTTTATATTCATAGAACATCCAAAGGGGGGAAACTGAGGCCTAGATTCAGTTTGTCCATTCACATACATCTCCCCCTTCCCAAGTCTATGGTAGAGTTGAGACCAGTTGGTCAGCCAGCCTCCCCTTGAATACCTCTGAGTGATGGGGAACCCTCTTCCTCCTGAGGCTAACGGGGACACTTTGGGATAATGGGATGGTCTTTTCTGGCATTTGACCCAACATCTGCCCGTTATTCCTAGTGTTCTGCCCTTTGCAACCAAATAAGACAAACCTAATCTTTTGGCAATGGGGACATCTTTTCAAGTACGTGTCTCCCCCAAGTCTCCTCTTTGCCTTTGTTTCCTCTTAGACAGTTTCTGGCGTTGGCCAGAAGGTGGCAGGAGAGGTCCAGTAGAGGTCCTCTACTTGGCCCTACGCTTGCCTGTGGTGGGTGTCTGTGGGGAAAGGAAGCTGCCACCAGTTCTCCTTTCTCCTCTGCCATGTGGCACTGGCTCACGTGACATTGACATTGATGCACCGGCCTGGCTGGTGCCTCCCCACTTGAGGGAAATCATTTTAGGGTTCGGTGGAGCTTAGCACAGTGCAGGCGGGTGGACCTAACTTGTGCATTAGGAGACAGACGGCCCATAATAAGGATGAAGTCCTGGAGATCCGGAAGGTAATGCCTGGAGGCGACACCGGGAGAGTTAATGGACTGACTCCTGTTGCCAAGACGTTACTGCTTATTTGGTACTCATTTCAGCTCTCATTCTAAAAGTCCCCGAATGAATGTCTGATTTCCTGGGAGAGCCACATGCACATCCTTTGAACTAATGTAATGTTCTAAGCCCTTTTATTACATTTTTACATTATAGTCTGTATTCTGTTTTTATATTCATAGAACATCAAATCTAGACGGGCCCTTAAAACAGGAACATAGGATATCAGAGCCTGGAGGGCTGTTGGAGAGTTGTTAGTCTTTAGCTGGGTGCTGGGAGCTCACAGTCTAACAGAGAAAATAAGAGACAAACATATGGAACTGTCGCTACCATAATCCAGAGTTAAATATAAGAGCAGCAAAGAGGTGGGTAGCATGGTCAGGATTCAGAGGAGAAAGAGGTCACTTGTGGCTTAGGATCTGAGAAAGCTTCCTGGAGAGTATTGTGTTCTATGGTTCCTTCCAGCCTTGCCATTGCTCTGATGCAAGGTGTCAGGGACTCTCTCTGGTGTGCTTTGTTCTCAGAGGAAGTCAGATGTCCATTTCAGGGCCTCCAGAATAAGAGCAGGGATGAACACACGCCACACTTGATTCCTTTCCCTACAACTGGACATTTTCTCCAGGCCTTGAGGGCTAGATAGGATTTTGGGGTAGACAGATTAGGGGAGAAGGTGTTCCAGTTGTGGGGGGGAGGTCCTAAACCAAGGCACTGAGGTAGGAAGACACAGGATGGATTCAGAGAACATCCATTTATTGGGTTTGAAACTTGGTTCCGTGTGACTTAGAGCAAGACATCTTAGCTCTCAGAGCCTCATTTTTCTTGTCTCTTGTCTCTTAAATTAGAGCTCTGGCTCTAAATATTTGGTGAGCCCCAAGGAGTGCAATTTGATGGGCAAAGTGTAGAGTGGGTGAAGAAGGAGTAGTGATGGGTGAAGAGCTGGGGGAGGCAGCAGACCTGGAGTTTGAATCCCTTGCCATCTTTCTGAGCACTAACAAATCCTTCCCCTCTCTGGGTCTCATTTTCTTTATCTGTAAAATGAACATGTTGAACTCAGTGATCTCTGAGATCTCTTACAACTTTAAATCCTGCGATCTTAGAAATGAAGAATCAGCTCAGAATATGACAAACCTTGTGTAGTAAGCTAAGGAGTTTACACATTTTCCACAGGTGATAGCCACCAAAGGGTTTTGAATAAAGAGTTGGACATTAGGAAGATGATTCTAGCTGAGGGATCCTTAACTTGAGGTCTATGAACTCTTTTTTTAGTCTTTCAATAAATGTATGACAATACATTTGGTTTCCTTTATAATCTTACTCGTTTTGTTTTATGCATTTAAGAAGATTTTTCTTAAAGGAGGTCCATAGGTTACACCAGACTGTCAAAGGAGCCAAATGATCGATAAAGAAAGAAAGAAAGAAATGGAGAAGCCCCTGTTCTAGGACAGGCTTTTGGATCAGAGAGGAGAGAGAAAGATCATGGTGAGACTGGACTCCATTCACCTTGCCTGGACTGTTGCTTCCCCTTCCTCACTGGTCACTCTATATCCAGTCTTTTCCCATCCAGTCACTTCTGCTAAAGCTACCAAAGTCAAGTCTTACTAATGCACCTCTGATCCCATTCTTTCTGTGTTCGAAAAGGCTCCACCATTGCACACAAAAAGTGTTCACTCTCCTCCAGTCCCTCTGGGCTCTGGTATCAGCCACTTATCTCTACTCTGTCAGGACCCACGCACCCCTGGCCCACTTCAGGCACCTAATGCTTCAGCTCAAAGAGACAACTGATTCTTCCCTAAACAGGCCTTAGGCTTTCCCTTTGCTCCAGGCACTTAATTTTGAATGAAGGAAAGAAACTTGCTATTCTCTGGAAGCTTTCTAAAGACCACAAATGCCTTGCTGCCTCCTAAACTTCAGGTCACCCTGCTGACGAGGTCACGATCCTGCCATTGTTCATGAAGGAGCACACTCTAGAAGTATCTCTGACCACTGGATTACAAAGCTGATGATGATGGTGATGGAAGAGGTGGTGATGATGATTGGATGACCATCATCCAGAATTAGAAGCTGAGAGCCTCTGGTTTCTGACCCCTCCAGGATCTCCTCATAAACGTGTTGATTTAGAACAGGGCCAGACTTCCTGGCCTCTAATTTCCAGATATTCTAAGTGGAATCTCGTAGGGAAGCAGAGACATTCTGATTTCCCCAGAAGAGAGTATGTTCTTAAGAAAACATGACTGCCTTTAAGGCAGGGATCCTTAACTGTCTTGTATCATGGACCCCTTTGGCAACCTGGTCTGTGCTATGGACCCCTCTCAGAAGATGGTTTTTAAATATATAAAGTAAAATACGTAGAATCAAGGTTAGTGAAAATAAAAAAGTAATTTTTCCTCCTATCCAAGATTTGAAATATGTCCATTGATCCCCCAAGTTAAGAACACCTAGGGCAGGGGTCATTGTGTCTTGAGTGTTGCTGCATTGACTTATTAAATGTGTATCCTCAAGCGCCAAGAGTTCTGTCAGGGCCTACATTTCTTTTAAAATAGTTCCAGCTTAAAATCCTAGAATTCCGATCTTGGAAGGGACCTTAGAGAGATCATCCAGGTGAGCTCTTGCCTGAATACTGCCAGGGGTAGGGAATTCACTTGCTAGCCAGTCTTGATTTCTATTCCACCCAGTTTGTACATTCTACATGTAGGTTGTCAGAGTTAGATGGGAACATACAGAATACAGAACATAGGATGATAGTACTGGAAGGGACTTTCATGTAAGAGCACCTCACTTTTGGACAGTTTTATTTGTGAGGAAGTTTTTTCTTATATTGAACTAAAATCTGCCTCCATGTGACTTCAGTCCATCTCCACTAATAGGTCCTAGTTTTAGGGCCACACAGCCCAAATCTACCCTTTATGGATTATAAGGGTTTCTTGCACCTTTGAAGATAAATGTCTTCCAGGACCGAGTCTGGGGAGGAAGTTTCTCATAATTAAGAAACCCCTTCTTCCCCAACCATCATCTCTTATTCAGGGTCAGCCGTTCCCAGTACCTTCAGCCAGACATCGTATGGCATGATTTTGAGACTCATCACCTTCAAAGTTGATCCTATCTGCCCTTCCTGGAGGGAGGCAGTCTCTGGTCTCTTGGAGAGAAGTGACGGGGAAGGTGAGATTGGCTCAGTAGTTGATACTTTCCTGGATCTGTGATGTCATTGGTGCTGGCCTTCCTTCTGTCATTGCAAAGTAGTAGCTCTCCACCACATGCTCTTCAAAGAGGACCTGCCCTCCATCCTGGAAGCCTTTTACTCAGTTCACAAAATCTTTCTGAGTGGAAGAAGATCTCATTGACTGTCTAATCCAGTCCTCCACTACATAGCTGGTCATCCGGTGGTCAGTGAGGGGCAGTGCACTACTTCCCAAGGTAGCCATTCCACTTTTAGACAGCTCTCGTTCCCCACCCTAGCCCCCCTTCTCTTGTTCAGACTAAATAGTCACCTGATCATCATGTGACCCTTCACACCCTTCTCACCATGTTGTCCAGCTTATCACTGCCCTTCCTAAAATGAGCAGAGTCAGACCCGGGGTAAAGGACCGTGACACCCTGTCTTTCTTCCTGGACGCCTTGCCTTTCTTCAGATCACCTAAAGGCTGTCACATCCGCTGCCAGCGGGGGCTGAGCTCCAGGCCACCCAGACCCCCCAGATCTTTTGCAGACTGCTGACTCGCCCCCATCTTGTATCAGTGAAGTCAGTTTTTTGAACCCAAGTGTAAGGCTTGACATTTAATGGGGTAAATGTAGTCTTATTCAGTTCTTGGCCTAAGATCTTTTTAAGATTCTGTCATCCCGTCTGCCAGCCTTTCCATCGCCTTTCATGTCATCTGCAGACTCGATCAAGTGCCATCTGTGCCTTTATTGGAATCATTGCTTTGTTGCAGCCAACATTTATTAAACACCCGCTCTGTGCAAGGCCCTGGCCTGAGCATCAGGGGCATAAAAATAAAGGCAAACAGTCCCCCATGAAGGAGCACAAGGTTTACCTGGGCAATGCAACATAAATAAAGATAAATAGTGATTATTTGTAGTGGACTTCTAGGCACAAGGAGCCAAGTTTAAAACCACCCCCTACCCCCTCACCCCGGTTGTGTGACCTTGACCAAGTCCCTGAACCTTCTTCAGGCTCAGTTAAATGGAGAGAATAATCTTATCCCCTTTCCCAGGCTGTTTCGAGGCTTGAATTAGAGAACACACACTAAGCACTATGCCATTGCTCACTCTCAGACTTGTTAATAAATAAATTCAAGGTGATTTGAGGAAAAGAAGGCTAACAAGTGACTGACTCATCGGGGAAGGTTTCCCCGAGAGGCCCGTCCCTCCCTTTCAGGCCTTTACTTCTCTCCGGTACCAATGTGGCCTGCTGGCTAGCCATCTGTTAGCTGTCACCACATAACCCCCCACCTCCGTCTCCAGTCAGGCATTTCCTGTAGGCCACTTGCTGGCAAAGCTCTCTGTCTGTATAGGAGCTCTGCCCGGTACGGATGCTGCAGCAGCAGTTCCCTGGGAACGGGATGCAGCAGTATCATAGCTTATGTATTTGCAAAGCTAAATCCCCATAGACATCTTTTTTTTATGCTGCCTGACAGTCTCCCTGTATCCCTCTCCCTTCTCCCCGAGAGCCACCCCTAATTAAGATTTTTTTTAAGAGGAAGAAGGAAAAAAATGTCAGCAAAGCTAATCAACACATAGAAAATAATCTGGTTTGTCTGCACCATGAAGCCCCGCCTCTGTGGAGGAGGAGAAGGGAGGGTCTACTAGTGGACCGTCTTGGGGGCCAAGTGTGTTCTTGGTCATTTCGCCACATTCCATTTGGATTGTTGGGTTTTCCCTTGTGACTTATTGTTGGCATCACGTAGATTGTTTTCTCGCCTCTGTTGAACTTCAGTCTGTGTCAGTGCCTGGCTTTTCATGCTTCTCTGTATTCATCATATTCTTCTAGCCCAGGAATCTATCATGACAGCCATGTGCTGTCATGACCATTCCCCAGTTGATGGGCATTTGCCTTGTCTCCACTTCTTTGCCACCACAAGTGCTACTGTAAGTACTGGGGTGTATGTAGAGCCTTTCATTTTGATGCTGACCTCCTTGGGGTGTATGCCTAGCCAAGTCGGAATATCCTTGTTTCACGGATGAGGAAGAGGAGTCTCAAGGGTAAAATTATTTGTCCAAGGCCATACACCCGGTAATTTGTAGAACTAGCACTAGATTGTAGGTCTCCTTGATTCCCAGATCAAGCCAGACTATAGGAGACATTCCCTTTCCCACAATGGTGTGAAATCTCTGCATTCTGCCCAGAGGCTTGGAGCCTCCTTTTCCTTCCCTTACCTTCCCACGGGAGACCAGGAAGGGAGAGGGTCCCGCCTAGAGGTTGAGTGTGATGGAGCAGCCTGGCTCTGGCCAGAGGCCCATAAGGGAGGGAAAGGAAGGAGGCGAGGCAGAGGCAGAGGCAGCCAAGCTTCAGGAATGTTAATGAGTCAGTGCCCCAGTCACTGGGCAAGGACAAAGCAGTGTGCGCAGGCGTGCTGGGGCATCCAAGCATACAGAATGACCAGGCCAGGGGAGGACTTCGCCCCACCTGCCCCTGTTCTAGAAGCTACAGAGCCCAGTTGGTGTCCCCCAGCCCTGTTTTTTCCCTTGACGGGGGAGTGGCTAGGGGTCTTGGCCTGAATATTTTGTTATTTCTTTCCTCTAAAAGTCCTTGGACCTTCCAGAGGCTGATGAAATGAGACTGGCCTGCTAACAGGAGCCTGTGCAGTTGAGAAACACAGGGTGGCTGCTTATGTGCTTTTGGATATGGAGAGGTTGCCTTCGTTCCTTCCTGATTATGGGATCTCTAAGGCCCCTCCTAATACCGCAGTTCTACAAACTTGCTACCAGCCAGAGCTGTTGAATAACGGAAAGGGGGTTTGCCCTTACAGTCAGGCAGAAGCAGCTAGCTGGCCACTTGGTAGGCAACAAGCCCTGTACTGAGAATCAGACGCACTCCTTCAAATCTTGTCTCTGTGATTTGTCATCTGTGTGACCTTGGTGCCTTTCTTTGGAGAGCCAAGGGTTCAGAGATGCATTGATTGCTAGGGCTAAGAGGAGCCTTAAGAGCATCTGGTCCAATCCCTTCATTTTGTCCATGAGGGGACTGACATCCAGGGCAGTGGACTCTCATCATTGTTAGAGGCAAAGTTAGGGCTTTACCTCAGGTCCTTCATGGTGCTTTCCTGGGTGCTTTTTAGGGTCTCACCCAGCTCTCAGTTTATAATTGTGGATTTCTGCATCAAGCAACATGATGAACTCCCAGGTCGCTTCCAACTCTGAGAAAAGGCAAGGTGGCAAAAGCAAATGTTGATTATTTCATTCCCTTTTCTACCTCCCTTTTACCTTCTTGTCCTTCCCTATGGGAACCTTGCTCCTAGGTCTTTGAATACTCTTACCTCTTTACCTTTCTTTTTTTTTAAGCTTGCTATGTTAGTTTTGTTGGTAGGCTGAGGAGTTCAGTTACAAATCTATCTTAATTGCCTACCTTCACAGTGTTTCAAAGTCTTACAGTTTTGTGAAGATTCTTAAGAGCATCTAAATAAACACTCTAGGTAAGCCCGTTATTCTTCTGCCTTTGGCCTAAAATTCCGTTTTTGGGTAGGAATGAAGAATTTTCTACAATCTCTAAAAACAGGTTCTTAATCTGGGCCCACTTCATGAATCTGGGTTGTTTGTTTCAGGTGCTTTTTAAAAAATATTCTGATAACCATATTTCAATGTGTTTAGTTTCCCTTATAATCCTATATTTTATTTCATGCTTTTAAAAATATTCTGAAAAAAAGAGGTCTATAAGTTTCAGCATTTTGCTATAAGAGGTCCACGACACAAAAGAGGTTAAGAGTTCCTGATTTGAAATATGTAATGAAAATAAAACTCCTTCATCTCTATAGTGTGATACAGTTTATAAAGCCCTTTCCACCTTCATTTACTGATTGGATCTGAGTAGTCCTTTTCAGAAGAAAGAACCAGGGGCTTGCTTATAATAGAGTCCTGGCTCTGTCATTGACTTAACCTTCAATGATGACTTTTGAATTGCTCAAGGTCACTCATTGAGTTAGCAGCAAATAGCTCTGATTTACTGCATTTGATCTTCAGTATTTGTATATTTATTTCCTGTCTCCCAGCAAGAAACCTGTCATGCAGTTGTGGCTGCAGCCCTTAGGAGACCAAGATGAATAACTGACACCCGGGGTTGGGACTTGGGTTCCAGTAACCCATAAACTGGTAAGACTAGCCCAGTATCTTTGACCATCTGAAAAAAATTAGGCACACACATGGTACAGTCATGCCAGGCAGCTGTTCCCACTCACACACACTCCTGCCTTTGACTTTGGGTTGGGAAGGGGAGGTTGGAGGAATTGGAGGGCTTGAGTGGAAATAGGCAATTCTATAGACTGACTGTCTTCTCCTTCTTCTGAATAGAGTAACTTTGGTTAGGGAACACAGATCTCTCCTCTCTCTCTGTCTCTGTCTCTCTTTCTCTCTGTCTCTCTCCCTCTGTCTCTCTCTCTCTCTCTCTCTCTCTCACACACACACACACACACACATACACACATACACACACACCACCCCTAATATTCTGTGCCCCAGCCCCACCCACCCACCACTCAACTGTGATATTCTATATTCTAAGCTCCCTCCCAACTCTGACACCTTGTGTTCTAAGGGCCCCCCCAACTCTGACATTCTGTGTTCTAAGCTCCCTCCCAACTCTGACACCCTGTGTTCTAAGGGCCCTCCCAGCTCTGAGATCCTGTGTTCTAAGGGCCCTCCCAGCTCTGACATTCTGTGTTCTAAGGCCCGACCCTCCCAGCTCTGACATTCTGTTTTAAGGGTCCTCCCAGCTCTGACATCCTGTACTCTAAGGGCCCTCCCAGCTCTGACATCCTGTACTCTAAGGGCCCTCCCAGCTCTGACATC